>OZ016490.1:9531264-10131264 GCA_963966615.1 Tenthredo amoena
AGATAGAAGAGATAGAGTTACCACTTGCCTGCCCTACCACCGCGCAGCAAGCACCACGACGCATCCAGAGGAGCTCCGCGCCCGCGATGAAGAGTTAGAATCCCGCGTCGCTCCCGGTTGATCGCTCCTCGGTGTCACAAATAAAAATACAAAAAAACACTAAACACATTAAAATTTTAGATTTTCAGAAGTTGGCGGAGTATAATTTTATAATATATTAAATGGGCCGAACCTAGCGGCACTGCAATGCTAGGCCAACCCGCGGCAGAGCCGGAGCAAGCCCCAGACACTCCGCCAACTTCCAAAAATCAGTTTAATATTCTGGCTCC
The DNA here is from genome assembly GCA_963966615.1 of Tenthredo amoena. Taxonomy (NCBI): domain Eukaryota; kingdom Metazoa; phylum Arthropoda; class Insecta; order Hymenoptera; family Tenthredinidae; genus Tenthredo; species Tenthredo amoena. The sequence goes on from OZ016490.1 coordinate 9,531,594, forward strand.
GCAATGCGGAGCGTATCAGATATTAAGCTGATAAGAACAGATACTACACTTTGATCTTAGCCAAGAGGCCGAGAAGCGATGCTGAGTAGCTATATTGGAGCTGTCATATGGTTTGAAGTGGCTTACTTTAATCGCGAGAAAGGTACGACTCCCAGCGGCAAAAGTTGGTACCAGCTGAACCGGACCGCGAGCTGTCTAGCGGTCTACATAGGACCTACGAGTTAGACTAGCTTATCCGTTGCTTAAGTCAGAGTACACAGTGAGAAATCCAATGCCGAGTAACAAATACAAATGTATAATAATATGTTACTCAACATAAAAATTCCGAAATAATAAATTTTCTCTTCCAATTTTCAATCTTTGCCATACCGATGAGTATAATATGAAACATTCTGGGAACAAGAATAAAATATGTATGTAATACTCTACCTGCGAATCAACTAATTTTTATGAGAGTCCGCAACGTCTGCAATCAGTGGCGTAGCTATATTTTTACCGCCCTGGAGCAAAATTCTTCAAGCGCCCCCTCATATGGGCGCTTGAAGAATCGTACACAAACCTCCAGATGAATCATCTGCAGTTTGATGTATGATGATTTTTGAAAAATGAAAAAAAAAATTAATCCTCAACGATGACATGTAGGCGGAATTTCAACCTGGTACACAATGAAAATAGGCTTTCCGGTAACTCTTTTATTGCACGGTTCATAAATCAAGGGGAATACAGTTGCTATGTGTTGTTTACAAGTTGGATCTTCTTGCTTCAAAACCTCCGCGAATTCGGCGGTCAGAGTATCTCACTATAAACTAAACTAAAACGTGCTGAAAACGTGAATTGTGAATATTTATAATTTGGTAGAAATCGTCGATCGGCTATTGACAGAAATTCAGATTTAAAAAAAGAAAAAAAAAATCATTTCCGAGGCGCCCCCCAGAGCAGGGGGAAGCCCTGCAACTGCTCCCTCCACTTCCTGACGCTACGCCACTGTCTGCAATAATTAGGGTGAGCTGTTATTTTATTAAGCTTTAAATAACAGTTTCAAATTTTGATTCACTTTTTTTATATTGATGAGTTTCTTTATACTGTTTGAATCTTCAATATGTACAAGTTCTTACGCATATTATTTTTCATTCCATGTTAGTTTCGTAGATTTTCCCTAAAATAAAAGCTACCTTAAATCCAAAGAATATACATTTTGAAATTCATACATGTGAAAACTTCAAGACATCTTCTTGTAGATCAATCTCATCTTTTCCAAAGCTGACAGGTCAAGTTCACTCATACACTCAATTCAACTCTGCTTGGGATTGATACTAAAAAAATCTGGCCATAAGATTTAAAATTGAATCAGAGATGCAGGAATCATTGCATCCATCATCATCTGGTGAGAAGTAAAGAATTTCAAAATACTCCGTCCCATTAATAATGCCTTTGTAGAATATCAATCTTTTGAGGAGGTGTTTAGAACACCTAATTAAAAATATTATACAAGTATCCGATTCAAGATTGGACACCTTGTTCCCTTGAAACAAACAAAATAGATTTTCTCATTCACATTTTTGTCCAAAATTAATTCGAAAGAATCGATTTGTATTTATTCTGAAGGATCAATGAATCCAATTGTAACTCTAATACTTTGGTATCACCAGCTCAGTGTTCTGCGCCTACCCAAAAGCTTGAATGTTTTGCAACCATGCATGACGCCCAAAGAACAGTCTGAAGCCCTTTTCTTTTCAGCATGTTACAGTGGATAATTTTTATATTCCTAAATCAATTGTCAATTTCAAGACAACATCGTCGTCTCGAATAGCACTTGCATATCATCTAAACTGATTTCGATATAATCAAAACCATAAACTTTCCTTCCATACGATTCCGTTAAGCAGACAGAGACCACGAGAACTATTCAGCATAAATAAATGAAATAAATAAATGGAAATACTTCTGACCTTAAAAATAAACCAAATATTCGTAACAAGAGGTTCGTACCCCCGTACAATTAGTTAGACTAGAGTTCCGAGATTCTATATTAAATTCATTAATTTCTTGCTTTTCAAAGGATACAATTTGTGAAGTGATTAGTCGGAGAAATAGAATAATTTGAACCGGTGACTAAAATATACCAATTGTGGCAGCTTGAAATAAAGTTTTCTATTACTTTTCAACTAATTGAATCTACATTCTACCAATTACGAAATTATCGTTCAATTAGCAACACTTCCACGTTTCTAAATCGGGGAAAACCTCGAACCCGTTCATGATTCGCTAATACATTCCGAGTTTTTGTTATAATCCGAGAGGTCAGGAGATGAATCAACAATATTTACGAGAGAGTCCGTTTTATTAACATGATACTTCAGCTGTTACATCTTTACTGTTCATATAATACATCGTGTCCATTAAATTAAAATAAATGACTGTAAATAATATCCTATTTTTCGTCTCTGAAAATAAAACACATTCATGTGTATTCACCAGAATAGCAAAATTCATTTTCATAATTATATCATTGGAAGCTGAAAAAAGTTTGACAAGACAGCCAAATTATTGATAGGTATAGAGTGGGTTGATATATTGCTTTTGCTATTCCGAACGTTCTCTTCAGGTTAAAAATCAGCTAATGATTATCACACCACACATGAGAACGCATACAAGAAGTGACGTCGAGTATTGAATAAATGAATACAAAGAATGATTACTGAAATGGCAATATGGATAAAGAATTTACGTGCAATACTGACTTATCCTCCCCTCATTTCCTCATTTGCTTGTCTTTGATACTGAGCGATTCATTCGACGATTCGTAAGATTGATATTATGTGAATCGTAATTTAAAAGTAATTAAAAAGCGAGTCCAGCCTCGGAGTAAGTTGTGAAGATTTTCTCTATTGAGTTAACGTAGGCGGCTGTCCTCAAGTCTAATCCAAGATTGTACTTCATCGCCGTTTTCATGATGGCCTGAAAGATATGAAATTCTTTGTAAAGATCTCGTCAATGTAAAAATGAAAATTCAGCTGTTATAATTATTCATCCTTACAAATATGCAGGTCTATCAGATCATTATATTTAATTAAACATTTCAGAGGAAATGCATCTTAAAATGAATTAAGATCAATTAAACCATAACGTTGATCGTAAACCGCTATAAAACGACTCATTTCGTCCATTTCGTCAAAGATACTTTCTCAATTCAGCAGCATTAAATCCTATATTATACAGTTCAAAAATGTGTACAAGCTTTTGAAATGAACTTTATAATCACCCTAGCTGATCGCTCCATAGTGTAGTCTAGACCAGAATGCACGATGTCCTTTTCCGACGCACCGGAAATACGTTTCTGGAAAGATTCTGAAGGAGTTACCGGAATTCTACCACCAACACGTCCAAACCTACGTTCCAACGATTCCTGAACCGATTCTGCAACAGCGAAACATGTATTAGTTATGGCATGAAGTTCAATATTGTTGAGAATATTCACAGGACTTTAACCACTTACCCAAAAGATGGTAGTTGGATTCTCTCTCATACTTGAAAGTAAGTCGTCCGTAGGAAACATGGTTCAAATTCTTGAGCCACTCGAAAAAGGACACGGTTACACCACCAGCGTTGATATAGAGATCAGGAATCACGAGAATATCTCTTTGGATGAGAATTTGATCAGCAGCAGGGGTCGTGGGACCGTTTGCAGCTTCAGCGATAATTTTTGCCTGTTCTCAGAAACAGAGCTTATAAGTATACATATCGAATACAGTTCCTCGTTTATGCATTCAATCTTTAAAATATCGTCTGTGTAACAAATATCATGAACTTTACTGCGCCTCCTTTGTGAATTAATATTCGACCAGAAATTATTCTCATCATAATATGTAACGATTGTCGAATTCCAAATTTACCTGTATACGACCAGCGTTATCTTTGTTAATAACTTTCTCAACAGCGGCAGGAATAAAGATGTCGCAAGGCTCATACATCAAGTTCTCTCCCGTATATGCCTGGGCACCAGGAAAACCCACGATGGTACCAGTGTCGTTGCGGTAATCTTCCAGTTGCTATAAATAAAATTAGTTCAATGTGGCTACATTAATTTTGACAGAAATTCAATCTCCAATTACACAATGTATCTAATTTTGTCTGGAAATACTTGTATCTATTAATCACATTTCCTACATTTAGATCAGATCTTACCTTGGGGTCGATACCTTCGGGATTGACGATTGATCCGTCGTGTTCAATAACACCAGTGCAAACGGCACCGGCACGATGCAGATAACGCATCGAGTGCAGGCCTACATTACCAAAGCCCTGAACGATGAAAGTCTTGCCACCCCAACCTGGTGTAGTTCCTGAAATATTCGCAATGTTATCATTCGCGTTGAAGTTCAATGACCTGATGAACAATTTCCGCTACAATTGAAGAATGAGAATAATAAGAAACAACTAGTTAGAACTCAAAGAAATCCATGAGCCTTGTACTTGGATATAAAAATGATGAGACACAAATTGAATAGATACACTTTGGAATTGAAATTGAAACAGCCTGTGATATACTATTTGTGTTGACTGGATGCTTAGTTTACATCTGCTTCTATCCTGATTTCGATTCTCTATTCTTACCAATCATGCTCATGTAATTTGCTTCGTTGATGAAATTCTCAAGCCCGTGGAAAACTCCACGTCCAGTGGCAGAGATACGTCCGTGAATACCACCCTGGTTGATCGGCTTTCCAGTTACGCATGCATGAGCGTTGATGTCCAAGTGACCAATAGTCTTTGCATATGTATCTGCGATCCAAGACATCTCACGTTCGCCAGTTCCCATGTCAGGAGCAGGTACATCCACGCCAGGCCCTATAAAACAGTTCACACAATTTCATATCAAGTGCTCACAGAGTAGGCCAAGAGAATTGGATAATGGTAGTATACAGGGTGATTCAGGTTGGACGCATCACCTTAGGTGGGTGTATTCCTCCTGAAAATCTAAGACTAAATTTCCTTTACCAAAACTTCGAGGGACTAATAATTTCGGAGCTACAGAAGATCTTAGTTGACCAATCACAGGGCTTATGAGTGACCGAGACAGGGCCCGCGGCGGATCGATTTTCATTGTACGTTTCAGTTCGATTTCTAGACGAGTATGACAGCGTCGTCTCCTGGATATGTCTTCATAAGGCATTCACCTCTGTTCTCGTCATCCTGATCCTCTGATCAATAGTTTCAGTCGTCCAGGTCCTTCGCTCCATAGTTCGAGTCGTTCAGGTACTCGGCTTCGTAGTTCTCGTAGTCCAGGTCTTCCGCTCCGTAGTTTGAGGACCTAGACGACTCAAACTAGAGAGCGAAGGACCTGGACGACTGAAACTATGAATCAGAGGATCAGGACGACGAGAACGGAGGTGAATGCCGTACGAAGACATATCCAGGAGACGACGCTGTTATACTTGTCTAGAAATCGGACTGAAACGTACAACAAAGATTGATTCGCTGCGGGCACTGCTCGACTTACACTCTTAAACCGGCCCTGTCTCGGTCACTCATAAGCCCTGTGATTGGTCAACTAAGATCTTCTGTAGCTCCGAAACTATTAGTCCCACAAAGTTTTGGTAAAGGTAATTTAGTCTTAGATTTTCAGGAGGAATACACCCACCTAAGGTGGTGCGCCCAATCTGAATCACCCTGTACAACTTCTAAATGCAAGTGGATATAAAAACGTCTCTACGGTAAATTAAATTTAATAATTTGAATTAATGTATATGAAAGGTGTTATTTCGTTGTTAAATATAGTTTTTAGAAGTTTTTAGTTTAGACTGTTGGTCTTTCATTGAAGACTGCAAACTTCTATAGGTTCTTTTTTGAATCTGACATATTTGAATTCAATTCAAAGCAATCTGAAATGAGTAGTGATATGAGAGCAGTAATGTTAAAAGCAAGGCTTATTTACCAATGAATCCTTTCTTTGCAAGTTCCAGGGTGAATCTCCTAGTGATTTTCTCCAGTTCATGTTCAGAGTACAGTTTTGGGTTGATCCTGATGCCAGCTTTAGCTCCACCAAATGGTACGTCAACGCAGGCGCATTTAAAGGTCATAAGGGCAGACAAGGCTTTTACTTCGTCACGAGATACGTCCATCGAGAAACGGATACCTGTGAATAATAGTACATGTACATTATTCCGCTATATAAAATGGCAAAGATTATGACATTTGAAGATGAGAGTAGGTAAACACCATGTACCATGATATAAATCCCAAGGATATACAGATATTTATCGAACCAATTTAGAGAATGTGAAGCGCTAAGCAAAGAAAAGTTGATAAGCTGCGTTACAGCAAAAAAATATCAAATTTACACCTTATGGCACAGATAATATGGCAACGTTTGAACTTCGCATTATCGAGCAGATCATTCAAATCTGTTTATTATCATTCTTCCTGCTAGACAACTGTTCGCCACTGGTAGCAACACCTGGATCATCAATTATCATCAATTATTTTCAGCCCTGAGTATTAGACCGCCTCTGATTTTTTGTCAATAATATCAACATGTTCTAACAACATTTTATTTACATGCAGAGTTGAGTATTCGCCAGCTGTTATTTGGACTCTAATATTTCATGTAAAAATATTGGAAATTTAAGCCGGAGCAGGTAAATGATGGTTGAAAAAAATACCTTGTGGATATTTTAAGTCATCCATGCGGCTTGACAATGAATTTCAAGAAATTATAAAAGAAGATTATTCAAGCTTCAAGGTTGTTTGGAAAAACTTACAGAAAAAGACCGATATTTTTCAGATTTCTCTGATAGAAATAGGTATATACAATACACCAAGCAATGTGATAAATGAATTTTTTACTATTTTTGAAACCTTATTTCGTATGAAATAAAATTGTGTTGGAAATCAGCGCCGTTGTTTAACGGAGAAAAATTTTCATAGTTTGAAGAATTTGGGTCTCGTTTTTATACAAAAAATTACAATTTTTCGAACGCGTGTTTCTCGAAATGTTCATTTGGCCTGTCGACTCTTCTTCCGAAAATGGCCTCAATTACAATTGTAATTCGCTATTAGCAACTAGTTGATTAGACTATCTCCTCCCATTGCTCACCATGCGTCTATAAACTGCATATAAAGGAAGAGAATCCGAACGAGTCGACAGCACTTATGATTACTTGACGAGGATAATCAAATCACTAGGGTGAAGCGATTCTACTTTTTCTCAAATCGTAATCACCTATTATGCGGTAAGGTTGCCTCTTGTGATCACGAATAAGTGTGTAGCAGATCGATGTTCTAGAGAATACCTTGAAAGGTTCCAAGAACTCTTAGATTAAAATATTAAGAATATATTACGTTTTTACTGATTTATAAATAATTTATTTATTATCTATAAAAAATGTCGAAGATAGGTCAAGTTATTATATTTCAAACGATGAACTTAAAAAAAAAAAAGGCAGGACGGACGGAACTAGTCATGCGTTAGTTTCATGAAAATAAGCTAACGGCTGCATTTCGGTAAGAACAAGGCTGAAAATACGGTTTTTTACGGTACTTTTCATCACCCCACGAAACTATGTAATTACCGATATTACTGTCTAGTATGATCAGAATATGGGTTGACATTCCAAAAAGTAATAGTCGAATTCTGTAAATTTCGGATTTTTTCATTCAGGTGTTTTTGATATCATTCGGCGAATTTTAATTTTTAAATTTCAGAAGTCGATAAAAACTATTTTATGGTGGAGAAACTTACTAAATACTACTCTTTTGAACTCGGGAAGATATAATCTCTCATTTCAAAGGAAACCAAACCGTTTTCAATTTTTTAAAATTAAAAGTCGATTTTTTTCCGGTAGAACTGAATGTTCGAATTGAACGGGATATGGCAATTTTTTATCCCCATCATTTGAATGTAGAGTTCCCTAATTTCAGATCCCCGACAGGCAAACGGACATCTGTATAAAAGCTGTTCTTCGGATGGCAAAAGTTCGTCGAAATTAGCAAACGTCATTTTCCACCGAAGCCAATGCTTTTCGTATATCACCAAGGTGATGAAAAGTAGAATAATTAAACATTTGATCTGAACAGAAGGAAAATATATTTGTCAATGTTTTTACCACTTCTCGGAACCTCAAAATATGGTTTAGAACATTCATCTTTTACATGCTTGCATGTTCGTGACAACGAAAGACAACTTTTTCCATTTGCCATGTGAAAAAAGAAAAAAAAAATTGCCCTACCCTCCCATCAGAATTGTTACAATGGATTAAACTGCTTCATGTTCTTCATGCCGCGACGAAGAAAAGCGAAAGACAAGAATCTTTCACGCTATGATCATTGATATTTTCTATGTTAACTCCGAGCAATCCAGTTCCGAGCCATCAATCTCTGTTTAATCGATGTCTATAAGTATAAGTATAAGTATAACCTAACTCTTACTCATTACATAACGACTTATCGAACTTATCGAAATCGGGATAACGTTTGACGCAGTATTTCGTTGAACCATGGCATTGATTAAACTCTCGATGTATTTAGCCTAATCCTATACATCGACCCCCGCACAGCCGCAAATAAGATGATCGGAGCCACTAGGCTTCACAGTCGTATCAAATTCCGCCTGTTGAGAATATACCCCGTCTTGTTCGCTGGGAATTGATCACTCATGATGCAAAATCATATGAAGAGAAACCATAAAGAAACTTCAACGTCTTATTTAAATGTATGTCTACATGTTTTCTTTATTGACTCATCCGAAGAGGAACTAAAAGGGCTGAAAGTAAAAATACTCTAGCTTCCAGAAAGACCTAGACTTTTTTTTTGAGAAGCACGAATTTCGTTGCGAATTCCCGAATGATCTACCAAATTTCCTGATCCGAAACCCTAAACCGGGATTCCGTAGATAGTTTTGGTAACAATTCGTGCGTGTTCTGTTCCAACGATTGTTTGACAATAGAAAATTTTTCTATTCTGTTGGCGACCCAGTTGATCGCTAGAAAGTAAAGAATAACATTCTTAAGCAGTTTAACGAACAGCTGGCTAGCATTTGAGCGCGTGACTTACAACGGCTTCGCAGCTTGTATTGGCTCGGCTCAGAGATTTCGAGCCGCCTCACGTCGAGTCGGCTCGTGAATCGTGGTGGTCATCCAGGTGCTATTTCTAGACGCGAACGCGTAAGTTGAGGTGCTACAAACGCAGACTATAAGAGACATGGCAAACAATGTTGTCAGCACCAACCCGACTGAATCCAACGTTACGCCTCGTAGTTATATTCCTAGGGAAATTACCATCAGCAATTTGTACAGATTAAAAGAAGGAAAAAAAAGAAAACAGTTTTTATTTGTATTTTATTATTATCATTATTATACTTTTTTTTATAGAGTATATAAAAAAAAATATTAAATTATGAAGACCAAGTACTTAATTGTTCTATAATAGAAATAGAAATGCATATAACAGTTCTTTTGCAAATAGATCCCAACCTTTTAACCATTATAGATTATTTTTTCTGTATTAGTAGAGAAAATTATTTCTATATAGATATTCACTGCAGTGAGCGATATAACACGCGAGAGGATTGTTACGTAATAGTTGTTAAACGTAGGCACGATTTCACGTAAAAATAACTATTGCTGTCAAGGCGATGAGGGCGATAGGATGTTCTACTAAGAGAAAATTTTTTTGTACAGTTATGGAATGATATCCCGTGATTGCAATGTAAACAGGACTTGGGCATACGCAAACGGTATGCCATTCTTTCTTAAGCAGTTTTATAACGAGAACTTGTATACTTATCAGTGACAGCCTATTTAAAAACGCGGAAAATTTCCTTATTCAAATATACAAGTTCACGTGACCATGCCAGCCCTTCGGACCGACCCTAGCAGTAAGCCAATGGTTTTCTGGGGAATTTTCATTTTGAATTTCATTACGAAACCCATGGCAGCCTGATTAAAATTGTACCAGAACACATAATTTTTGGAACAAATGACGAATCATTTTTTAATATGAAGAACCCAGGGCGACTCTTTGATTTATGCATTATTATCATGAGGATATACGGATAATATTGTCCTCTGAAAGGCATACTGAGTAAAATCATATCCCAAAATCTGAAACTATCCCCGGGTCTAACTGTGTATATTGAGTGTTCACGGTCGCGCCGAATCACATGTTTTATACAGATCAGATGTTCTATGAACTCCTCTCTAGATTCTAGAATTAACCAGTTTGGTCAATATTGTTTATAATAATTATGTCCAATTCATTTCCAGACTGTGTACAAAATATGCATTGTCGTAATTTTTTTTTGTTTTTTTTACGAATTCGTAACTTTTTTTTGTCCAATATCGAAGATTGTAAAGAAACTCAAGCCGATTCTAACGGTATAGTACTGAATAGTATATTTGTCGATAAGACGATGCAATTATTTCTGATAGAGAATAAAAAGCTTATGAGGAAAAGAAAAGAAGAGGTATAGTTGATATCTTCAGAGACTATACAGAACTTGTGAAAAACACAGAAGTAATTCACATTCTGTGTTATTCAAGCTCAAAGTTCAAAACCTTCCCTGACTCGTTTACCCGCCAAATGGTCACCTTTTCGTTTTTTTTTCAGAAAGAGGCTAATCAATATGAAATGAAATCGTTGTGAAATCAATAAATTGTTCTACAATCTGCATTAATTTTCTCCAGGGAAATTGGAATGAGACATTCTCACGAATTATCTCTGAGTGATAATATATGAAAACCAGTCCCGTGATCACGAAAAAAGGAAATTGAAAAAAAAAATTAAGATGGCGTAAAAATGGTGGAAGGAATCTTTCAACTAATTTCTGGTAGAGAGAGACGAGCCCCCGAGAGCTGTTACGTATGTATATTTACGTCTGATGAATGTGAGTCAAGCTCTGGGGTATTTCTGTCGTCTTAAAAGCTGGTAGGTATATCTGTATACAGTATACTATACAAGGTGTGCCCAAATTCGATATCGCGGATATCGCCAATAAAATGAGATTATAGAGATAAATACCTGTAACAGATCGAGTATTGATTAAAAAGAGTCTTGAAAGTTAGGCGGTCGTCGATAACCATCCACATTCAATAGTCTTATTATGATAATTATGATGTGCGGAACAGTTTATCGAAATTTGCTCGTCATGGTATAGAAAAGAGTTTATTATGTAGTTACATCGCGCAAGAGATATAAGTATGGCAATTAAAAAATACTGGATATATTGTATACTGGACGGACGTGGGTATAAGTATAAAACATAAAACTTCTAAGCGACACTAACGGAGTGATAACGAGGAATTAACATCAAGTGTCTGGTTCTTATTGATCAGGTTGTTGAAAGGATTAAGATAACACTCAGATGGTAATTGATAAGAGATCTGAAGAAGTTGAAACATATACCTATGCCTACCGATGGTTGATAATATTCATAAGCAACGTAAGTCATTCTTTTGTATAATATCATCTGCCTCAATGCCTGAATCACACGACGACCTGCAGTTCTTTTTTTTCAAAGTTAGTCAGTGATACCCGATTACGAAAACCTACTTTATATTTATACTAACTTTGGAACTGACAACGGGCGAAAGATTCGATGCAGAAATATGTGTTGTAAAAGAGAGCAACGTACTGTAATCTCAAAGAACACGCGAGGCTTCGGGAGACGTGTCGTCTTCCCCTGTTATACAACTTCGGCTTATACCTACGAATCACCCCGATCCCATAACAGAGTGCTGCAGTATACAAAGGTCGTGTTTATCAACGTAACAGAAAGTAATTAACGCAGACATATAAGATATGGAAGCCTGAGGAAATTATTTCTATATCTTTAAAAATAACAGGACGTTTTTCATCGACACGGTTAATATATCTGCAAGAAGACTGTTCTTCTATATCCAACCGTTTTATTTCCTGCGCAGCTCTGGCACCGAAAAGAATTAATTATTGCTACAGAATATTGTATGACTGTGTGCAGTGTACAGAACAATTTATATTAATTACGCCGCTGACGTCAGTTGTCCAGGAGGCGTGTCTCATTTTATCAACACATGAAATCAGAGAGACCTGGTATGTACGTTGAAATCCGCTTGCTTCAAAAACTAAAATAGATGCTTCAATAGAACGTCAAACATCTGTTCAAATATTCAATGATCACATGCAGTATACTTTAGTTCCGTACAAGTCAGGTGGTTTGCAGACTATGTTACTTACGAGGTTAGTTATCACCTCTGCTCTGTGTAGATAGCAAAAATATTTGTTGTGAGGGCTAAAAAAAAGTTGCGGAGATAAAAATTGATATTTGTCAAATCAGCCTCTTCCTTTTTTTTTTCTTCTTCGTTTCGGGCGAAGTAGAGATGGGTTAGGTACCTATACGTATATTAGACTGGGCCAAAAAAAACGAACAATTTTTTTTCTTAACGGTACTGTGAAAATATTGTTCATGATGACAAAAAACAATTATCCTGAAAATTTGAGCCCTTAATATTAATATTAAGAGGTGCATCATTACAATTATTGATTTTTTAACAGCTACCGCATTTTTTACACAAAATTCAGACATCATCAATTTTAAACATTTTTCCATTTCATATCCTTGAAGGAAATTAAATTCCCTACAAAAAAGCTCTCTTAGTAAATTGACGTAGGACGAGTCGTTTCCTTTTAATAGAGCCTTAAACATTGATTTATTTTTTCAACTTTTTAATTTGGATTCTGGATTTTTGTAACCACCATAAATATCGGATATTTACAAGGAAACGACTCGTCCTACGTCAATTTACTAAGAGAGCTTTTTTGTAGGGAATTTAATTTCCTTCAAGGATATGAAATGGAAAAATGTTTAAAATTGATGATGTCCGAATTTTGTGTAAAAAATGCGGTAGCTGTTGAAAAATCAGGCTCAAATTTTCAGGATAATTGTGTTTTGTCATCATGAACAATATTTTCACAGTACCGTTAAGAAAAAAATTTGTTCGTTTTTTTGGCCCAGTCTAATGTATATGGCGCGGCTACTTGCACTTATCAGCATGTAACTCATGTATATAGATATATTTGGGTGGCCGTTGAAAGAAAAAAAAAATTCGCTGTTTCCCCCTAAAACGATAGCAATTGATCAAAAAACAATATCTGTACAATTTGAAGTCTGTAAATTGTCTGTAATGAGCTGTCTCGGCGGTTTTTTGAATATTTGTTTCATTTACAAACGTATTTGATGATGAAGTACGAACAGGAACGAAAAAAGGGGATAGTCAGAAATTTATTAAGTGGAACAAATGTAATTAGTACTAATGACACAAATGATGAAATTAAATTGTAAAAAAGTTATAATATCGAGATCGGAAATTCCGAAAATAACAGACCAAGGCTCAGAACAGTACATTAATTGAAATTCTATGAATTGAAAACAGGTTGGTTGAGACTCGATTGTGGAAAATGGTTTGAAAACGAAGATTATCGAAGTTGTCTAAATACTATAAAAAAACTTGTACGTTGTAAATCACTTACAATTAGCAGAGAGAGAGTGCATTCAATGCAGGAGTACAATAATGTATTCACAACAGATGAAGCTCAGAAACAATTTATTCTACAGGTTATAAGCGATTACAGAAAAAAAATACCCTACAAGTATACTAAAGAAAATTTGCTTGAACCGCTAGATTTAGAATAATGACGACTGAGGTTATGAAATAAGTCATTTTCCAAATGTTAAGTTTCTGAAAAATGGGTAATAATTTTTGATTTCGGACTATCTGATTATTATAATTAGGAGAATAGTTATTTTTGTGTTATTCAATGAAGAATATCCTGTAAAAATATTATTTTCATTAAGATTCGTTTTTTTTTAGGAACTTTCTGTGGAATTCTAAATTCTTGTTCATAGCAGTAGGTACTGTAGTGACACCATAGGATATTGTGATCAACAAATACGTTTTATGCGAACAACTTCTGTAACCTAATTTTTGTGAGCAGTCCACCATTCTGACTTCGATGTATTATTATGTTGTAATGGCTATTTATGATTCGATGATATTTTAATTCCACGGTGATTCTACTGCAGATTTCATCATACATATCTATGAGATATGAAAACAATAATTTATAACAATTGATTGAATTTGGTCGAAAACTATCTCGTTCCAGAATTTTTGTTTTTGCCGACTCTCGGCCGCTTCAACGCTACTCCGAGCGAGCGGACGTTAAGAATTCACCCTTATATGAGATCGAAATGACCTCGCAAACTTCGAATACGAATCTCCCCCGGATCGCTGAACCACGTGAAGTACGAGTAGCTTCGCTCCTGCAGCTGGCTTGAAACTTTGTTATTATATGTAATCCGTAATCAGTATATTGTGAAATGTTCCGAAAGTCTTATAGTTATTTGTCAGCGGATGTATTGTATGAGTGAACTGAGAGAAGTGTGCGCGTCGTACAGTATAAAATAGAGGCTTATAACCGCTTGTTAGTAGTCATAATGTGAGAATAATCAAATATAATGTCCCACGCGTATCGCGTTAGTCGAGTCTTTGACGACTGTTCACTTCTCGTCTGAGTACGTACGCACCTCCTACCATACGACTGTGACGCATTGCTCATGAAAAACGATACAAACATCTACCTACGATATTTGTTGTACTAGTTCCATAAAAATTTCGAGATAAACTCTCGTCGTTTCTTCAGCTAAACAAATTACATAATTAATATGATCATCATACAGCTTTTCGGTGGTTATCTTTATACTTTCCGCCAACTAACTAAAATTGATAGGCCGTTGCCCCCGGCGTTGGCAAGCTCACAAACAAGGTGTGTTACACGACAGAGCAGAAAATATCCGCATTACGCCAAAGCATATATATAGTTTAAATTTAATACGGATTTTCACCGGAGTTTCTTCCCTCCGTTGTGCATCAGTATTCATTCAATAGCAATAATCTATAATGATTACGGGCGTCGATAATCTCAAAGGACAAAAGAATAATGGGTGCCTTTGATTCCACGAGTATAAAGTTGACGATAAATATCACAATAATTGATATATATATATATATATATATATATATAAAATGACCTGCTGAACCGACGCTCGGTTATGTAACATAACATAAGTATATGTATCTATGTACTGGAAACAATAGCAATAAAGGATAAAAACATTGGACTCGATCTGTGTCTGTATAGTCGCATAATTCGTACGACAATTACTTATCCTTATTGTCGTCGCTGGAATACTAACGAAATAAAAGTACTTTATAGTTATGCATATCGTCGCAACCTTGGAAGGTTTTATCGCTACAATGGAGAGAACTCCTGCGTTCAACGCGGAAAAAACATACATTTATAGGATATAACATAATAATGATTTTCCCGCAACGATTTTTGGCATTGATATTATAATCGAAAAATAAATATCGTTATTAATATCAGTGAGAAGATTATTGATTTGTAGTCAAGGCCAATCTCTGGATTGTCTTTTGTTTCGAAGACGAACACCAAACACATCCGTCGAGTCAACAATGCTATTCGAATTGTTTGCGCGTTTTGTAACGTCAAGTTGAGAATATTACATCGATAGAAAGAATGGGACAAGGGAGGGTGGGTGAAAACAATCGATAAACAAAAAAGGACTAACCTCCTTTGCACGGTGTACGATGAGTAGAATGCTGAGCTCTGTAGCCTTGGATCATTTCATAATCACCAGAATCGCGTCTGAGAGGGAAACTTATTTCGAGTATATGATCGCAGTTTTGCATTAGCATCAAGATGCCCTTGACCTTTTTCTTTCGGTCCTCAACCGTTAATTTAGATCCTTTTCCAAGATCTTCGACCAATTTATCCTCAGCTATCTGACACGCTCGGTGAAAGAAGTACTCAACCATGTCGAAGAATTTCGGGTTCGGGTCGGTCGCCACATCTTTCAGCCGATCTGGTATTTCGTGGTCCGCGTAGCCGCGTGTTTGATGCAGTGCTGATGGAAGGGTTCTTGCCAGTACGCTGATGTCTGTCAGAGACTGCTTCAGGGCAGCTCTTTTCGCTAACGTTTTAAGATGAAACATGGTCGTAGATGTAATGCTTTTACGAATAAACGGATTAGGTAATTAAAGAACCAAACACCCGAAGTACACCACCGGATGATTGATCCGACCCTCTCTTATACTCGTCTGAGAGAATCCCAACAACCACAACTTCGGGATCGAAGTAACCCTGCTGACTGCGGCACTCGCAACACCTGCCGGCCTCATAAACAGCAAAAACGCGATACGCGTTGCCAATATTCGGGAAATAAATAACTAGATTTTAAGTTTACGGATTCTCTGTCGGTGAGAAAGATCTAGTGATTACCAGCCGCTAGGAATATCACTAGAATAAATATTCGTAGAAATCACTCTCATGGGGATATGAAACACGAGATTTGCATAAATAGCCCAAAGTCACTACGTGTGAAATGAACATAGAACTTATACAATTGGAAGGGGAATAGCCCATTTCAGTAGCGAGTGGAAAATGATGCTAACATGTTGAGACAGAGGCATACCTCTCTCTCCGTAAGGCTACCATAGCAGACTGCCTTGAGTATCGGCGCGGGGCAAGGGGAACAGACGTTACGGAGAAAGATAAATGTATGCAAAGGTGTATAGCTCTGTCTCAACATGTTGGCGTCAAGTCGACGACGCTATTCCCCTTCCAGTAGTATAAGTTCTATGGAAATGAATCACTAGACTTTAGCAAGATGGTTTGTTCGTCGATAAGGTAGATTTGCGCGATTATCAAATTCGCGCTGCCAATAGACCGGGCCATAGTGACAGATTTTGGGATACGATTTTACACAGTATGCCTTTCAGAGGACAATATTATCCGTATATCCGTATGATAATAATGCATGAATCAAGGAGTCGTCCTGGGTTCTTCATATTGAAAAATGATTCGTCATTTGTTCCAAAAATTATGTATCTAGGACGATTTTAATCAGGCGGCCATGGATTTTGTAATGAAATTCAAAATAAAAATTCCTCGGAAAACCATTAGCATACCGTTCGGGTGGGCCCGAAGGGCTGGTATGGTCACGTGAACTTGTATTTGAATAAGGAAATTTTCCGCGATTTTAAACAAGCTGCCACTGATAAGTATACACGTCCTTGTTATCAAACTGCTTGAAAAAAGATGGCATATCGATTGCGTATGCCCAAGTACTGTTTACATTGCAAAAATTTCCCCAAAATCTGTCACTATCCCCCGCTATACAAGGACCGATGCGGTTCAAAATTTCCCTATGTTTTGTGACCTCCGTGGCGTATAAAACTGAAGATTTTTTTCGATCAAGCTTGCCTAGTCTCGTGCTTTGTTTAAATTGTTGAACCGGGACTGTGTCGAAATAGTAGAAGATTGTTTACAAAATCTATTACGACTTGTAAAAGGTAGATCATTAGTCGTCGTCGTATTTTGGAGACTATATTAAATTAGAAATAAATATGACAACGTTGCCGTATAGAAATTACAATAATTCACCAATAACCGACCTCGAAGTCTCGTTAGCAAAATTTCTATTGAGATTATGATTGAGATAATCAAGACTCAAGAGATAATATTCGAAAAAGAAATACAGCCACTAGGCGATGCATGTTAACTTGGTATGAATTTGTAGAAGAAACTTTTGAGATTCCTAAAATCCAGTAACACGATATTACATTTGTGAATTATTTTTAACGAATCAATACAACACTCGCATCAAGAATAAGGATGGGTTTTATAAAAATATAATAATTACTCGGAGAACGGGCCATCTTGGGTTTTGACCTCAGTGGTATAACAGCTGGCATTGGCAACATGTCGGTTGTAGAAATAATTCAACATTACCAACGCAGTATAGAAAAATGTTCAGGAAACGAAGAACGGGTGTGTAACCGCTTCAAAAATTATTAAAAATACATTTTCCATCCACTAGCCACGTTTATTGGGACATATTTCTACTCTTCAATATTCGATTTACATAACCTAAGAATCGCCAAAATTCACAAATGATGTAACTTGTCAATGTCACTGCTACCGTCGCCACCGTCATTTTGGCGACAAAATTTCAAACCCGATCAAATGCCTCATATTTTATTTTCAAATAACTACCTTAAACGTTATCACATCTCATATATAATCTTATCTTTTCTTACCATCTGTTGGCTCATTCGTGAATGTGTACTGTACCTCTCTTCATTTCATACGATTTCAATTCATCTGAATATATCCTTTAGGACAATAATTTGAAACCAAATCAACAGAACTGACTCAAAACCACATTATATGATTCGTTTGTTAATTTGGAACGAAATAAAAAAGTGATGATTTAAAGATGAATTCCACTAGAATCTATTTCATTCTATTTGCTTCCGCCTCCGCTAAGACCACTAGTCTATGTCTATGTCTGTGCCGAACATGATTTTCCACTAGTTGCAGGATTTTAAAAATGAAATAAGGCCGGATGTGATCCGTTCACTCTGTTTTATCAAACTAGAACCCAGACCCAAGCTGATCCAATTTCATTCATTGAAAATTAGAGATGAATATTATTCATGTGTTGACTTATTGAACAAGATCAAAAACCTTCTATGTTTCTTGGTCTATCGCGCATTTATTACATTACCCACATAAATCTACTAATATGAGTACACAGATGGTTCTTTTATGTAAAGTAAAGACAACATCTATTATGTGTAACAGGTTGTTATTATGAGTAGTTAACTGTAATCGTGGGTGTTATGCAAAGTTGCTCAAATCAACTTTTTATTGGTACAAATCAACCGTGGGATAACATTGGGAATGGCCTTTATCTAGCGATGGCTTGCGAAAGATACCTTCTGATGTGATCATCTATTTCACACATACTATCTTATTGAATTCTATTCCATTTTACTTAACCTTCGTCTTCATCTCCCATTAACCCACCTCAGATTGAGCCCAAGCGATTTTGAACTCGTAATATCTAAAAAACTATGAACTTTATGGGAAAAAATGTTGAGATGTTTTTTGTAGCAAGTTTATTCAACTTCAAAACCGTACAGTCAGATTTTTGGAGATAAAAGTTTTGGTTATTGAAAAACGTGCGGGAAGTTTAAGCTACACGAAGCAATGCTTCATTTGGCAGAAAAATTGTGGGATCGGAATTACCCCGCGTGCACTTAAAGGGTTAAAGTTGATAAACAGCAGAAATCTGCATTACTGAGGTTCAGTAGTCTTCTAAGTCCTTCTAGTCTTCTTGAAGATCCTAGAAATATCCCTAAACTTATGACTCCTTAAAGTAATATAAAAATATCCTGAAATTTTACTCCAGACTTAGAAATTTCCGAAAATTTCACCAAATCAACTGTCGACAAGTCCGAATTGCATCATTCATAGCTCAGAAGTCTTAGATTTTGGTGCTCATAAACTTTCAGAGATGCTTGGTTTTCAGTTCGAAAAGACAAAAAACAAAGCTTACTGTATTTGTTTTTGTTGAATCTTTTCTCCTTTACTTTTTTGATCCGTGAACAAAAATCATCGATCAATATCGCCATTTATTCTTAAAGTAACTCTGATTTTCGAACCCTAAAGAATTGGTGATTCTTCATACTCATTATATTATGGATAAGTTGGTCAAGTTTCTGATCAGAATTTATTAAACAGATGTTATACTGCATCGGAAAGCTGTACAGACTACCTGTGACCGTGCAGCATTTGCAAGAGACTGGAGTTGGCCGTACTGTTAATGCTTTACGCAAATATGTTGGAGATGTTGGAGATGCTGCAAAAGCTTTAGTAGCTAAGTGGAAGACTATGGTTGCTGACGAGGAGTCTAGCGATGGAGAACCAGCCAGCGATGATGAAGCAAACATTTCTGAACCCCCTGATGATTACGCCAGTCATTCACGTCCTAGAAAAAATGAGAAGGATAGTAGTGATGACAGAGATGATAGGAAAGAATCAAGGTACATGGGCAGTATAATAATAAGGAATTTGAGATATTGAAACTGATTGTCTTGATTTATATCCATAGAATTTTTGAATAAAATCATTATATATTTTTCACTCTAAATTTTGAAATAATTTCACACGTTCACTGCTACCTTTACGAATCGATAATTTCTGGAAAGGTAGGTGATCGTTTAAATATTTTTTTTCCTGCTAATCGGTTTCCGGTGTTGTTTTTCATTTTGAGTATAGCGTGTCGATGCTTGGTGTTACAGGCCTGGGAATCAAGAATTGAAAGATAAACATGAGAGTAGGTCAAGCAAAAATGAACTTGTCAAGAACAGTTCTAAAAATGGTTCCTCAGATAAGTCCAAGCCTAAAGATAGTCATAGCAAATCTCATAGTAGCAGCGGCAGTGAAAAATGTAAACAGTCAAAAACTGAATTAGATAAATCTGAGTCAATCGACGTATCAAAAAATAAACTAGAAAAACAGGAAGTAAAATATGATGCCAAATCTGAAAAGAAATCGAAAAACGATAAAGACTCCAGGGATTATAAGCGGGAAGCAAGAAGGGAAGAGAAAAGTAAAGCTAAGGAGAAAGAAAGAAGTAAAATAGGCATTGAAGATTCGAAGAAAGATTCTTGTAAAGTTTCTAGCAGTAAGTCTCGGGAGGAGAAAAAGATGGAGGAAAATCACAGAAAACGAAAACTGGATAGTTATAGCGAGAAAAATAGTAGTAAAAAGAGAAAGCATTCAGAGTCTGATAGTGAGGATGAAAATGAACGTCCATCGACGACTTCTGAAGAGGAACGTAAGAAAATGTTCAAATCATTGTCAGCCGAATCTGAATCAGAAGAAGAAATTTCGAAAAGTCAAATCAAAGTTGAATCACCGTCTCCTCCGCCAAAGATCAAAGATGAGATGCGTCGTAATGAAGAAAGTTCAAACGATAACAAAAGCACGAAGGAAAAGATGAGGGATAGTCGTCATTCGAGTAAATCGAAAGGATCTGGTGCCAATGAAAAAACAAAACACGATGAGGAAAAGGATAAGAGGAGGAGTGACAAATTTGAAGATAAAACTGAGCACAGAAAGAGCGAGAAACGAAAAGACAATGGACATCATTTAAACAGGGAATCTTCTAAGTCAAAAACTAATTCTAGTGTTACTAGCAGTAAGGATAAGATTAAGGACAAAAATAACTACAAGGACAAAGACAAAGATAAAGATAAAGATAAACATAAAGAAAAAAGAGAACAAAAAACAAGCAGCGATTCGAAGGATCCAAAAGTATCATCCAATTTCAAGGAACCCAAAGAAAAGAAAAAGGTCAAGAAAGAAATAAACGGAGATGGGGGTATCGACTGCAACTCTGGTACGTTATTTCTCACCAACAATCTCAACTCTATTTGTTTTCTTTATTTATTACATTCATTGAATTGTTGATGATAACATCGTCAAGTTATAACATTCGCAGGATCTACCTCCACTTTTATTAATAACAGATTATTTACTCTCACGCTTCTATTTAATGATATTTTTTTGATCAGGGGCAAGTTTTGCGGAGGCTCTTGGAATGTGTGCTTTCCCTTCATCCACCTCGCGCAAGCGAAACAGTTCTCCAAATTTTTCAACATCAAAAACGATAAAAATCGAACCAAGTACTCCATCAACATCGTGTAGCAGATCACCAGCCAGAGTTGCAAACGATGTTTCTTCTAGCAGTGATAACTCGGTATTCATCACTGTTTTCTTCGAATCATCATATTCTAGGATTCATTATATTTATTATTTTAATCTTATTTTCTTCCAGCCACCATCTCTTTTGTCACCGCATGTCAAGCTCGAACCTTTGAGCGTTGATTTGGCATCAACTTTACCTGAAATCAGTCCGAACTACAAACCTTTGCCATATGTGAATCCCATACATCGTAAACAAGAAGAGGATTTTGCGCTCAGCAATGTTATCTATGCTAAAGCTCAAAGGTAAACAAATTCTCACTACACTATACTTTTCATACGGTGATCAAATTTTCACAAACGATAGTATGCTAGTCTTGATCATTATTGAATGATTTTCAGGACTAAAGTTTACTCTGGAAATAAGTCTGGCTATACAAATGTCCCGACGCTCTACGACATGTGCATCAGGATATTGATCGAAAACATTGAAGGTAAGTTATCTGGGACATAAACATTTTATAAACGGATTTTTTATTTACAAAGATAAGTTGATTTTTTATATACAAAGGTAGGCCAATGATATTTGATAAATTTAATTTTGAGGTACAAAACTTTTTGATTTTCGAGCCTTTTTTTTGTAATCGTTGAGAAATAAAGTGTATTATAGGCTCACAGTAAGAGAAGACTGACCTCACCTTATATGTGATTGATCTGCCTCGAAATGACATCATTTTAGGATATCTCCTCCAAATTTGAAACGTTTTGATGAACAATGCGACCTGTACCCTGGAACAACCACTTTTTCTTTGATAGAATCAATCTATGTAAAGCAAGGTCCATAAAATCTCAAAAAATTTCTCATTATGTCTCGAAATATAAGTAATCGGCTATGAAAAAACTGAGTCAATAGATTATTTTTTCAAAGCGGAAGAGTGGTCGCAAGAAACAGAAGAGAAATTTCATGCAAATCATTTATCGTACAAATTGCAGCACTTGAATTCACTGGGGGAGTACCATACGACATTATTAAACCTGTTTTGGAAAGAGCTACACCTGATCAACTATTTTCATTGGAACATCATAATCCATATCTAATTGAGGACACAGACACGTTATGGCAGTATCACTGTAATAGAGAATTCAGAACAAAGCATCGTGAAGAAATGGAAACATGGCGCGAGATGTACATGGTATTATTGATTTTTATACGAAAATTCATACTTCCGTTTTGTCATAACACTCTGGCTTTATTCTCTGTACTTTGATGAATCAGTATCAAGATAATTCGTAGAATATGTTATTTGAACTTTAGAACGTATGGATTCAAGTGTGAATGAATTTTTTCTCGTTTTTTTTCTTTCATATATAGCGCTGCTTGGATGAACAAGAAGCAAAGTTGAAGACTTTGACGGCAAACATAAAGCAGTCTATAGATAAGTCACTCCCGGTGAGGCAAACTAAGCTTGCGTACGTTGACAATATCGTAAAACCCCCGAGAAACGTACTTAGGAAACAAGCAAAGTATGGTACCGCAAAGAATAGTGGTTCCTCTACTTCTGACCTGAAGAATAAGCTTATATCTGGTAGCGGCGCACCTACCAATATTTCTGTTCCTGCACCACCTATGGCACGATCGCGAATTTCATGTATGTATAAATTTCCCAAAAATATGCATTAGGGTGTCTCGAAAAAAAAACATCGACATGTTATCTTTCACTCCTGCGACTCTAAACGTTGGTTTTGTTACACAAAACATATCCTCCAACAAAATGAGTTTTATATCTCAACTCTACAAGATGGCACCATTCTTCCTTTTCTTTTCAACTTTTTGCAGCCTACACTTTGCTTTGAATGAGACTTTTTTAAAACTCGCTCAGAAGGAGTCTTCTGAGTTACTTATTCCGAATCTAAACTGAAAATACAGAAATTAAAAATGGTGGGCCCAGTGTGGCAAAGCAAAATTATAAAAAGTAGACTGCTTTATAATAAAATTAGTACTCAACGGTTTTTGGGGACGCTTATTTTCAATCTGAATTCAAGATACGAACATTCATAATGATGGATCGAAATTGTAGAAAGTAGGCTAAGTAGCAATAAATTGCTACTCATGTCCTAGAATTCGAATTTGCTAATGTATTTCGTATTGATTTCAAATTAGCTTCCCCAAAAATCTTTTAATACCAATTTTTGTTCATTTTTCCCAATTGCGATCTCAGGTAAAATGTAAGCTTTGAAGAGTTGAATAAACGTAGAAAAATGGCTCGCGTCAGTTCTTAAAGTTACAATACATAGTGGGACTTAACCGCGGGAGGATTCTTCTTATGTAAAAAACTACCGTTCAGAATTTTTTTTTAGACACCCTAAAATGCATATCTATATTTACATTTTCTTTCAAATTCTACTTGGTATAATCTAATGATGTTTACATGTTTCCAGCTTCCAGTGTCGTTAAAAAGACAAAGGCTCCACTCATGGCCAAGGCTTTACAATTGATTAAAGGAAGATACAAACGATAATGATATGAAAAAAATCTCCGCATTATTCGTGTCGGGTATAATATTTGATTATGTGTTATACTCTGACATGAAATACTGTAAATTTCATCCACTTGCTAGTTGTTTCATTATATTTTCGAAAGAAAACAGTGAAAATAGTGATTCTATATTTCTTTATTTCTATATATTTTTTTCTTTTTCTTAAAAACTTGGTTCGGACTCTATTTCACGGCAATAAAGCTCGAGCGGTTCGAGAAAAAGAAGAAAAAGAACGATAACGAGAACAACGGTTAATTGAAATTGTAATCAGTTTAGTTTATGATTGATAAAACATTTATACAGTGAGAAAAGTAATTACCGGACTTCTTTATGTCTTGTGAGAGGAAAAAAAAAAAAAATTAAAAAATCGAAAAAATTTAAAAAAAAAAAGAAGTAACTAGGTTATTTAAGTTACATGTACTACATTTCTTGAATTAACAAATTCTTCAAATTAAGAAAATTGTATCCAGAATAATTAGATTTTGATTCTTTCTTGTTCGAATGTATACCTGCAATATCTGATGACCATTTGTTTTTCTATCCATTTATTTAAAAATTCACAATAATTCGTATCTTCTTGGTGATACAGGGGCACATCAGTCCACATAAAATCAGTATCCAACTTTATTTTTTAATTATTCATTTGATAGAAAATTATGTACATACATACACATACCTATATTCTGTTAATATAAACTAAATGTGATGCCATAATCCCACAGTTTATTCAGCTAATATTAGGCTCACATTTTAGAAACCAAATGTGTTTGCTTGTAATATTTATAAACAGTTTTAACATTTCTGACTAAAATATCTCATAGATATTGTATACTTGTTTTCCTTTTCTTTTTGTTATCGTCGTACTTTGTAACAACTATGTACTCTCATTCTTAGCATGTACCGAAAGTAGGTAATAATATTTCTTGTCCAGAGAAATATTTTTTAATTATTTGTGATAATTGAATTTTTAAATATATTGACTCGATATTTTAGCCCATTTTCGCTTTTTTCTTATCTTTTTTTCAACTCTAATAGATTCTTGGGCTTATTTTTCACATTTCAGTTACATTACAGAACTGAGCATGTATAATTATGCAGTAAGATATCTGTGGATTAGAAGTAATTTAGCTTAGAAATTCTACTTATGTGTCTTTTTAACATAACATGTGTGCCTGGAAACACTCATACTAGTTATTATTACCAACTATATTGATTCATAAGAAAGTAGACTTATATATAAGGCGTTGAAAAATTAATCTTTTGTTATAAGAAATTTTAGTAAACGAGTGATGTACGAATGTATTAATGAGGCAACTTTTGTCATGGAATAAAAGTATCGACTAAATTGTATAAGTTCTCGACAACAATTCCAATCTGTACGAAATAGAGTAACAGTTATTATTCCTGTTTCTATTCGCACTTTAGTTCATTCATATCATTAATATCAGTCATGCATAAAGTTGACGATGAATGCCGCGAGCATGTGATCGAAGTTCGGAATTAAAGACTATAGTGTTTGCCAGAAAAAATTGATTATTCCGCAAGATTTTATACCATTTATTACTCGACAGAATATATTTACCACTGTAATGCGTTTTGTTAGTACGTAATTATTTACCCTGTTATTTTACTGAAAAGAAAAGCTTTGTACATGTAGATACCCTAAGCTATCATTTTTGACGTATTAAATCAATGAATTAGTATTTTTTGTAATAGTGTGCGTAAAATTCTATTTTGCACACTGTTTTTAGTGCGTTTAAATGCTATACTTTTCGGTACTGTGCGTCCTACTGTTTTCAGTGCATAAAATGGTACATTTCGATACAGTATACGTTAAATGATCACTGTAACGTCTGTAACCATATAACTATAACGATAATAAACAATAGAATCGCTCTAATACTGTACTTTCACAGTGTTTACGTGAAGGTGAAATTTTGTGGAATTATTTACGTTCATTTATTATGTAATCAGTTGTATATTGTAACTTATCAGTGATCATGGTTATAACAATTATTATCATTTTTTTTTCAATTTTAAAATGTAAAGGTTAAGGATCGGAGAATTCCACATTCCAAAAAACAGATTGTAAAATATATGAATGATTTTTTTTTCATTTTCAAGCAGGTACTATTTAATAGCTTTTTGTGAGTATTTTTTTAGGTGGGGGGCTCCACCCCCTCATCCCCCCCTGGCGGGAGCTAGGCCCCTGCACCCCCACTGGGCGCGTAACCACCGAATACATTGCAGTGATTTATATCTTGTTATTATTTCTGTTATTCATATGTATTATAAAGATTTTTCATGAATTTTACGCACAGTGTTGCAAAAACTATCGTATCGAACACGAGCGTACATTTTCCGCACTCGTAGCGATCGAATAGCACTCGTGGCCGGCTTGCATTCGATCGCTACCTGTGCGTAAAATCGCAATTTACGCACTTGCTGCATAATATACTAATTTAAACTTGGAAGTTTGAATCTTCTTCTGTGTTCTACTTTTTCGAAATTTTTATTATTTTGTAGAACAATATTGACGATTTCGAGTTTTCAATTGCATGCGAAGCACGTGTGCCGCACTGTAGTGAAATAAAAAAATATATATGATGGCCAAAATATCACCGTCTAAAACTTGTCTGTAATGTGAAGGGGAGCAGCACGAAATAAATAAATTAATTATCAAAAAAAAAATCTATTTAACGTACAGCATGTGGATATACATAATCATACATGGTTCGTTCATATAAATCGTGAAAAATTGTAATAGAAATTCTTTCACAACATCATTCAAATCGTTCGAATTTTTGTATATATATACCTATATACATTAGGGTGGCGCAAAAAAACCGACTATTTTTTTTCTTCGAGTCTCGTATGAAAATATGTTAGTTTATCATGTTTTAAGAGCTCTCTCCAAAAATCGGCTGGATTAAAAATTTTTTAAAGGTCGCTCATGAATTTTGAAAATTCCAAAAATAGTCAAAATTCATAGTTTTTTAATTTTTTTCCTCGTTACGGTAAATTTTTGTACACGAAAAAAAAAAAGTTTCTTAAAGTTTCAGGTTAAAATATTTATTTTTAAAGGTCGCTCATGATTAAAATTTTTTTTTAAATGCATTGCTTTTGATGTTTTCGAGCGACCTTTAAATATTCATATTAAGTTTTGATTTCTATTTTTACTTTTAATTATTATCATAACGAATGAGAATACACCACGAGATGCGAGAAAAAGCAGACCCAACATCGAAAGTATGATTTTCTAATTCATCTACATTATAGATATATATTAGGGTGTGTCGTTTTGGGGCAACTTTTTTTCCAACTTGGAAACAGGTTTTACACTTGCATGAAGGTAAAATCAGAAGCCTGTTAAAATTCGAGCTCTTAATATTAATATTAAGAGGTGCCTTATCGCGAATTTCTATTTCCTATTTAAATAACATGGGAAATTTTTTTTTTTGTTTGGAATTTTATACCTCGGTAATGGCATATTGTACAGACAAGCCCATGACATATTTTTATAGAGAAATAAATGCTTTACAAAAAAGGTCTCATAATTTTTTGATAACTCAACTCTTTTTAATACTCACATAATTTATTAATACATTCTTGGTACTCTAGGTAAGTATTAAAAAAAATTAGGTTATCAAAAAATTATAAGAGACCTCTTTTGTAGAACATTCAATTCTATATAAAAATATGTCATGGGCTTGTCTGTACAATATGCCATTACCGAGGTATAAAATTCCACAAAAAAAATATTCCCATGTTATTTAAATGGGAAATAGAAACTCGCGATGAGACACTTCTTAATATTAATATTAAGGGCTCAAATTTCAACAGGCTTCTCATATTACCTTCCTGCAAATGTACAACCTGTTTCCAAGTTGAAAGAAAAAAGTTGCCCCAAAATGACACACCCTGATATACATATACCTATATACATTAGACTGGTCGTTGAAAATGAAATTTTTTCCGACGCCCCCTAAAAAGCTTCCTTTTGAGGGAAAAACGCGAGGTAATTTTTTTTTTTTTTTCCAATAAAAACAACACGTGCTGCAAGACGATCCAAGTTCATTTTTTGGTAAAATCATGTTTTTTTGGAAATTTCTTATCACAAATAGTATTTTTCCCGAAATATCAATCATTTTGGAACTCAAATGAATACAATTTAAAAAATTTTTTCATTTGATGTTGTCTACTTGATGAAAAAAGGAGGATTTTCGAATAATTAATTTTATTTTGAAACTAAATTAGTACAAACTTATTTTTTATAAGCAGATTTATTAATTCCAAGGCTCAAGTAAACTTTCTTTAGTATTTTTTATACTTTTACTTTTGTGATGTTTTTCCAAAAAACATGATTTTACCAAAAAATGAACTCAGATCGTCGTCTTGCGGCACGTGTTGTTTTTGATAAAAAAATTTTGTTTGTAAAAAAAGTTTTTTCATCAAAAGGAAGCTTTTTAGGGGGCGTCGGAAAAAATTTCATTTTTAACGACCAGCCTAATATACAGATATATATACATATAAATAAATAAAGGCAATGCAGACAAATTTTACTGGTAAAAATTTGTTGTCTACCATAATACTAAAATTATGTTCCCATCTCATTCCCTCCCCGCATCCAATAACTTAATACTTAGTACATACATACATAGGTATATTATAACATATATTAATTTTTTCATGTTATTAAAATACCAGACAGACCGAAACTATTTTTCGCATAGGTCAAATTCGTACGTATTTGCTAGACCGTTCGGCTGCCTGAATGAAACATTTGAATCTATTGCTCATGATTAGACGTAATAGATTACAACAATAATATTATGCTCAATACGACAATTGAGAGTAATAAAAAAATTAGTTTCTAAAGATGTTTTTTAATATTTCATCAACGCGTCTAACATTATTTTATTAGTTAATAAAGTTACTCCTGTACAACCAACCATAAAATATATAGCAATATTATCATGAATTACAATCAATTCTTAATACCGCCATTAGTTATTCAGTTCTATAACAATAAGGTATCAACTTGCGATCAGTATTTGATCTAGATATAGTTCCGCGATAACGAGAATTCTGGCTTCCAGGAAACAGGTGAAGAATAATCTACCCGAACTAAGCATCACATGTAATTGAACGTTTTTGATTAATCTAGCTCGTATGTAAGGTGAAAGACGAGCTAGTATAGATCGCTTTTGCGGTAATACGAGTCACGTTATTCAAGATTAAGTAAAAAGAAAATCGGCGAAGTTTGAAACTAATTATTTCAAAGTGGAAACTTCACGCTTCAAAGACTTTATTGCCGAAATTTTGTACGACTCTTTTTTTTTTGTACACCAGGAAGAAGTTTGAAAAATTGTTTTTCCATATATTTCGTAACTCTTCATTCAAACCTGTGCACAGATAATTAAAAGAACACGATATTAATTTAAAAAATATTTCATCAAAAAGGTCGAGTCAAATCAACGTGAAATTCATCAAAGCATGTCAAATACTTATTTATATCACTTAAAAAGTTTCTACAAGGAGTTTGTGAAAATCGTCGCGCTAGATGCAACGTATTCTGTATTTTATTCAGTAAAATAAAACTTATTTTCAAGGTATGTTAAAAAGGAGAATGCAACCTACTCAATATTGGCTGCAACTATGTTTGGTTTTGATATTTTTTGTTCAATAATTACAAATTCGAATTTGATTATTCTTATTAATATGCCAATTAAACAAAGTAAGAATATGTAATCAATACTTGATGATTTCTTGAATGGAATCAACAAAAACACGTTTGAACATTTCATCAAGCACAATGAGCATTCTCAGGACAATGAAATATATTAAATGAAACGCTATTTACATTGAGTATTAAAATTGGCCACGTGTTGATTTGCATACACGTTACTATGAATCAGTTGGAGCAAATTATCGGTTAGTCTACGTAATTCTAAAATCACTAATTGATCTATGAGCCCCATAATATCCCTTCATCTAACTATTTGTTCGTATTGTAATTTCAAGGTGAAAAGAAGCCATGTGATGGAAGATCTCAACTAAACGTTGAGAGAACGTAAGATGCAACTAAACGTTTTGAAATTAACTACTAAATCTAGCAGGTTTTTTTTTTTTTTTTTTTTTAAATCATACACAGCGCCTTTTGATTGGAAATAGTATAATTAGGACACACGAAACATTACCTAATGTATCGTAATGTAATATATACCTTATGTGTTTTCTTCAGCTTGAAGACGAAACGAGAAACTAGCCAATTTTAATGAGAAAAAAAATAGTCACAAATTCAAGTTCGCCGACAAAGGCTTATATCAGACAAGTTTGTATTTTTTTTTTTTTTAATGAAATTTGAGGGTCAATTACACGAGAACAGTTATCAGTTTACAATATTGTAAACCCCTGAATACATTCAGACAATATGACTGTGAGAAAATTTATTTACGATCATATACCTCAGATAAGCTTTGTTGCATGGATACAGTCTGGATATGTAATCATAGCCGTGTTACTAAGTTTTAATCCACATTGCGAGACGTATGCATTCTTATGGATCTAATGTATCAGAAATCTATGAATATCACATATCAACGGTAGCAGCGCACATATTGGCAGAGTATAATATGAAAGGAAGAACAATTTGTCACGTGGAGCCATGAGGTATAGTATACTAAACAAGTTTAACAATGGAGGAGGCTATTTAGTAAATACGTATAATCAAGTATTGGATTCTTACATGCATATTATTTATACCCGAACCATTTTATCACCATATATTTAATTAAATAATCAAAAGGTTAGTTAGATGTTTTCTAATTCGTTGTAAAAAAATTTAAATAAATAAAAACAACTGGATTTAATCGCTTGACAATTTCAATTTGGCGAAAATCCAGCTAACATAACGTATGAAGAAGTTCTCCCGACTAAAACTTCGTTCGATTATAATATTGATATTTCTCTCACAACTTGATAGTTGTCAATCATTTGTATCAGTCCTATTCACACCTTAGAACTAGTACCAACAATACCAAGACATTTGTGACCAGGAGCTATCAATACGACTTTATTATTTACTCTTTCTTTTCATTACTATATACAGTTTATTTGACTTGTAAGCCGTGATAGCAGATCTACGTATGTATGCAATGCCCAATATGGTTTTTATATATTTGTAATTGCTATCAAGAACTACGTGTCAACATTTATTAGAAAAATGAAATAATTTGGTTCACAGCATATTACGTAAGTTTATAGCTTGCATTATGGTGATTCATATTATAGTTTAACATCGCTGAAATATAAAGAACAAGTATTTCATAGCGAATACGTTTGGCAGTGATATTCAAATCTGTAAGTTAAATCTATGTTAACAAAAGTTCAAGGATTCCTTTGGCTATTTATTAAACCGACAAATGAATTATTTAGTCTTTTTAATTCTGTTGAGAAATCACTAGATCTTCCATCGATTACTTTTCAACGTCTTAAAGCAAAGAGCACAAAACATTTGACCATCATCGAAGGTATTTCCATGAACACCATACATCATCTGTTGTATTTGAATTTATGTACCATATAACTCATAGAAGTTGTAAGTTATCAACAATGCCATCCTCTAACATTATCGTTATGAAAGAAAACTCATATTTGTACATACATACATAACAAGAGTAAGGTGATAGTATTGCTCTTGTGATTAATGCTGAAAGATATAGAAAATCTATCGCCAATGAGGTACACAAATGCAGTTATTGTTTAGTTGTGCATTTACTTTCGTACAGTAACACAAATAAAATAACTAATTTGTGGCTAAGCTACAATAATTTACAATTTAGACTATACCGTTCCAATACAAACAAGCGAGTTATTCTTGCGGTAGTATTGTAGCGATAGAATACTTGAGCAATTTGTTGGATAGACTTGCGATTTGTCTGGACCAGATTGTGAATTCGCGTTGTCCCTGTAATATTATCATTTATTCAATTGAAGAAGCATTATAACATTATTGGATATTATTTGAACTCAATATTTGCAAAAGATCTTCATAACTCTTGGCGTCATTCAATTTCATACATACCCATTACTAGTATTGATGTGTTGTTGAGTAGACCAAAGCCGTACCGCTCCGTCTATACTAGCACTGGCAATATACTGGCCATCGGAACTCCAGTCCAAGTTCATTACAGTATCTTGATGACCCTTGAGCTCGATCAATTGTGTGTTAGTTGCCAAATCCCATATGGAAACACTCTTGTCGTCACCTGTTAAACAGCAGCAAGCCTTGAGAATGATTTTTAATATAATTATGATGATTTAGATGATCTTACATCTGAGAAATTACCGTTATGTATTGGGACATTATTGGCTTTCATAGATAATCAGATGGCTGTGATATTTGGCACTACATACAGACTTTCCTATTACAAATTGTGATTTATAGACAAAAGTTATGTGGTTTCGAATTGGAGAGATTTTATAAAACCCGGATTCTCCCTGCTGTCGGTGTTCAATTTTATAATTTCAAATTGCAAATCCAACGATATCCAGTAAAGTCATAAATATATATTTAAAGTGCATTGGCATGGTCGCTCATGAATGCACAACACTTTGCCTTCTCCATGGTGGTTCTTATTAAGAAATATAGGAGTAAATTCACAGCACAAACAACATTCTCTTGGTAATGAGAGGATTAGGAAAGTTTTTCCAACCAACATATTATAATGATTTGAACTAAATAATAACTACTCATGCAGGGCCCTTTGATTTCTGTAATTCGAATTTTTATCATTTGTTTTTTGTCTAGATTCGCTCATTACACTACAGTATTTTGTCAACACATTAATGAGCAGCAGCGTCATATCAAAATGGAATAACCGAGCCGGGGAAAGAAACCTACCATTCTATTCAAACATTATTTCCAAAGATTAGTTAAATATCACGCTCCAAATTGTGACTTGTTCTCTATACAAAGTATAAAGACTTGTATTGGTCTAATTTAGACTATTATCCGCAAGTTTATTGTTCATTATTGATACAACATACAAGCAAATCAAGAATCAATCTATACCCGGACTACCTGCATGTGTAAATATGTAGTATCGG
This sequence comes from Tenthredo amoena, assembly GCA_963966615.1. Taxonomy (NCBI): domain Eukaryota; kingdom Metazoa; phylum Arthropoda; class Insecta; order Hymenoptera; family Tenthredinidae; genus Tenthredo; species Tenthredo amoena. Next base: position 9,564,854 of record OZ016490.1, read on the forward strand.
GAATGGTTTAGGCTAGACATAAGTATATTTTTAAGAAAAAGACTGTAACATTTAAGGTTTTAGATTTACTATGACTAGAGTTAAGTGACAGTGACCAGACATGACCTGCGAAGCAGCCCTCATAACTCATGAGAATGCGTGTGGACCATGCGCCATGGACAGAGAGTGTGAGAGAGAAGTATGAATGACGTATGACTGAAGAAGGACTGCAAGACGGTTAAAGGTGAAAGACGTAAAACGAGAAGTATTGCAACGACGACCGAATACAAAAGACGAACGACGATATAAATAAAGCCGCTCCAGACAAACACTCCACAAGATGAGACTTTTAGGGATTAATTATTTTCGATTTGATTTATATTAACAAATACTGCAAATAACTAGCCACTTTCATCTATTCAATACTTGACACCGAACACCATTCATTCATGCCCTCGCAAGATCCCGCATACTACAGATATAAACTTACCAGCAGCGGCTAAATATTTTCCATCTGGACTGAAGGCAAGACTGTAGATTGTCGATTGGGCTCCAACGTAAACCCGGACTAAGCTACCGTCATCTTTGCTCCAAAGTCTGACAGTTTTATCGGCAGAACCAGTTGCCAGATACCGAGCATTAGGATGAAACCTAACACACTAAAGAAAATTATTGTACCAAGATTAGTTATCTGTTATCAGTTGAAAGTTGTTTCTATTGAGGAGTAGGAAAAACAAATATAAAAAATAACAACTTACATTGACGTCTTGAAAATGACCGGCAAATATTCTTAGCGGGAAAGTTCTATCCAGAGACCAGAGTTTGGCGGTACGATCGTGCGAACCGGTCGCTACATACAAATTAAATACGCTGGTATCCATACACCATATAGGGTAATTATGCCCACTGAAATATGAGAATTTATTTTTGAAAATATACGGATTAAAAGTATTGCATCGTTTTCAACTTAGATATCATCAAAATAGGTTTTCAGATAATAAGATTGTTATGGTAAGGAAGTAAAATACTATATACTTGTATATAGCTGCACAAGAATAATCACTCAGTCGCCACGCCCTCATATCTTTGTCACTTGATACAGATAGAAGAATGTCAGCTTCGGGAATGAATTTCAAATCATGCACCACGTCTGTATGACCTCTCATTACAATGGCTCCCGCTTCGTCCCTTTAGGAATAACAAAATACACTTTGAATAACAAATCTAAGTGATAACTCACGACAAAAAAAAAAACAACACATCTATAATGAAATTCGATTTCAATTAAAAAATCGATAATTAACAAACTAATGCTGATTTGAGCCAACTGACATGTGATCATCGCTCTGTAAACTTCTACTGGTCGATGGATTGTCACAGGCAAAAGATAGCGGTGATGCTTTAAGTCTTGGCCTTGTAAGTACCGTGTCTCCTATACCCCACAGTCTTATTTCTGAAGTGCTGAAACCCGCTGCTAGTCTGTCTATATTAGCCGTAACTGAGCCGCAGCTGGCGCTGAAGATGTTGGAAAATTTCAGGTTGAATACAAATTGAGGAAATAATAACATCAGGAGTTGATAGTCCTGGACGGTCTAGTCTCAATGTTTAAGGTGCCACAGAAGTGGCATGTATATATATTTCATGACATCATTTAGCCGGGTGTTAAACCAATCGGAAGTGCTACCACTTACCGGAAAGTCGCGTAAAGACTAATCCAGAAAAAATTGGGTCCGTCAAACGTCTAGATCTCATATGGTAACGTGACACGTTGGTAAATATTGATATATGTATGTGATACTACGCAATGGTATTTCAAAATGATTGTTTATAAAATTGAATAACAGGTCGAGTCCACACCGCTTCTAGGTGCTGACTGGTAAACTAGATTACAGACTTCTTCTGCGTCGTATTCTGCCCCATGTCACCTGAAAATTTCGTCGACAAATGCAGCCTTATTTACGGAAAGCAGACAAGTGAAATGAATTTTCCCGAAAAGTTTATGTATTTCTACAGGCCGCTTGCTCCCTGTGCTGAGTGATGAATGTTCTCATCTCCTAGATGCGATGAAAATACGTCAAGTCGGTAATTGCAGGGATTCTAATGCCGCCATGTCGGATGTGCATATATGTAATATAATTTTCGTTTATTCGTAATACATATTACTGGCTAATATACATTGCAAATCACTGAGCAAGCGGTTTACACTTTAATTTTAACTTCTATACAAAAATCATTCCCGTGAAATCCGTCACCCCGTTTAGGCTCAATTTGTCGACGAAAATTTACCGCTTCTGATGCCACAAAATATATATAGGACATGCCACTTCTTTGGCACCTTAAATTAGGAAATACTCATCAATGAGTTATCGATAGTTATCAAATTATGGAACGCATTTGAACTTACTTTTCATTGGCATTATTAACAGTGTAGACTCTCAGTGGTTGGTGAACGTTACTACGGATCAATCGAATGGCTTCTTGCAATTCGCGCATTTCACGATCGACACCAGTACCAGAGGGTTGCTCTACGTGGCCATTAATCACCGATTCCCCTCTTGGTGTGCGATCTCTGCTTTCATCTTCATCCGGGTGTATTTCTGCTAGCTTTTTAATAATTGTCACGTGTGTGTTTATTACCTGAATAACAAATTTGCCAGTTGGAAAAAAGTCGGATAGTAAACAAATGGATTTACATAAAATAATAATTTACCATTTCATTCAGAGCCAACGATTGTAATGCTTTGGCATTGATTACCTGCATTAGGATGACATGTCCTTGTTTGGCAAGAAACTTTTGAAGACATAGATGAGCATCGTCGGATATATCAACTTTATATTTTCGAGTTCTGAATGCATTGACCAGTGGCCTGAGTTCAATATCTTGAATAGAGAATACGCTTGATAGTTCTTCTAAAAAATCTCTTTCTGTATCAGAGACAAAGTCGTTTTGGTACATTTTTAAAAATTGAACAGCTGCCTGCCTGTTACCACCATGCAACATCTCCAGATACAAATGACAAAAAATTGGATACAATACTCCACGTAGTTCACATCTCAGCTTCTCGTTAGCTATCGTTTGGACCCATACTTTCAATCTGTGAAAAAAATATATACTTATTCAGACAAACTTTGATATAATCTTCAAACAAAAAAAAGGAGTTTTTTTAATGTAATTTTAGGAGGGTGTCATAATACCATGGTCAACAAATTTTAATCTTGGTGAATATATATTCTATGTAAGTCAGATATTCGCAGGTCTTATTCCGTACTCATTTCAGTTGTGTTTATTTACAAGAACTTCTTAGCTCTCAAATTCAACTAGTTACATTTCTTCGAGAATGTGATTACATTAAGTTAGCTTCAAATCACACTTTTCTACATCATCCCTAATCATCTGAACTTTGCTAATAAGGAATTTTGTTAAAAATATGACCAATGACGAAAAAAACTACATATAAAAACTAACGAAAATATATTGGAAAAAAAACTCTATCCAGATTCAAATATGAGCTAATAGCAAGACGGGGATCTTTGCTATCAATCATGTCGTAGCTGGATACCGATTTGCACACGGAAAATTCATACGGCAAAATTAGTTTCCATCATATTACATAGTTCTTTGAAACTTTCCTCGGAATAATAAAATAGAAACGTCGAAACGGTTAGGAAGAAATTGTCTCATCCCAATCATCAAGGCATATACAACAACCACAAACATGTGTACAAGACACACCTGGAGTTTGATTACTTTCAAACCAATGATTTAGTCAGGACCGTATTAATAAAAGTAATTTGTACAGTCTCCGGTGCAGACTGATATCATTTGTTCACATTGTTTGTTCGTATTTTATACGGGCAGCGTCAGGTTCTCTACTAAACAATACTTATAAATATAAAGGAAGGGTTAAAATGAATTCCAATATTAAAATCGAATCAGGTACCGTGCAAAGTTCAGTAAGTGAAACAGGCAAGATCAAGCCATGACATTAAACATAGAGCAGTTTAAAAAACAAAAGGATATCGATGTCCAATCAGATATTTATCTAAAAATAAACAAGTCCCATACAGTATGTGAGGATTTGAAAAATTCCTTGTCATTGAAACTTTCTCAGTTGACTGTGTGAATGAAATATTGAATACTTTGGTAGCACGGGTTGAAGTTGCCATTTAATTAGATGTCTATTTGTCCAGTCAAAGATGTTGTAAGTTTATGTGGTTTAGGGAAAAGAGAGAAGAGAAAATAGTATGGAAAAAGGTTCAATCATACATACAGTATACATAAATGAATTTTAACATTGCTCATACATACTTGTGATATGCCTGATCAGCAACTCCAGCATCATTAGTAATAGCGCTAAATACGATTGAATTTTCTCGTGAAGTACCACACTCGACAGTTGCACTTAATGTCATTTCTTCGCTGGACAGACACCCCGATCGTTCAGATTTTCGAAAAACGTCACTCTCCTGTGTAGTTAATATCGTGGTAAACATTGTGAGAGGTTATGTTATGTTATGTTGTGCTATGTTATGTTATGTTATAGATCGGACAAGGTTAACCCGCTTTCTAATGGATTGATAGAAAAAGTATCTTCCTATCACACGTACCTGATAGTGCCGCCGTTTTAAGTAGGATTCTACAGTAGCGTTGATTATGTCAATTTTCGATCGTTTCATCTTCATTTAAGCCTGAAAGCATGGATGTTGCGTATTTTTAAAATACGCCGATCGTCAACTGGATCGGGGCTTGACGCCATCACAATACTGAAAAGTGCTGAAAAGCACGCTGCCGTCGGCCGTCGGTGACCAATCAAACCTCGATACTTACCCTCAATTCTTTTAGAACGATATTTCATTGGCGCATGAATATCAGTAAATATGTACTTCCGCTACCCAGACTTCCGTTCTTGGTACATTTGACATGAACAGCTGATCGACAACTCGTACAGGTGTTGCTCCCGTTTATTTAAAAATACAACTTCGCAACGATAAAATATAAATCGTCTATTGTCACTTTTAATATGGATTCTCAATCATCACAAATTGCGAACAATGAAACTGTCGCTACTTTTTCTACCTCCAGGAAAAACAGCGTGAAAATAAACAATCTGCAAGGTTAGAATGACATTTGACATATTTATCTTATTTCAACGTCAAAATGAAATCCGACGTCTAATTTAAATTTTCTAATATCTCATTACCTTTTCTCTTCGTAGTATTCACATCTACCTTCTTCTTTTTTACAATCGCAAAAGTTTAAAAGCTCAGTCTTAAATAATCCAACGCATCAGCCACTAATCGTTGGAACTTTGCGACACTACTCTAATTTGAACACGACTTTAGAAATACTGTAACCAATTTTCGCAGATAATTGGATGTGAATTAAATTGATAGGCAGTTTTAGTTTAAACTCCAGATTTATGAATAATTGCTCGTTTAGTTATTTTGAATACTAAAAACTGAAATATTTGAGTACAGAAACACAAGCAATTATGAATTGTCCGAGACGTACACAGGGTGATGGTATGGAGAATATAGCCGATGATAAGGTAGAAAAAAAACAGATGAAAGTTCGGCTGGGAGACACTCTGATCTATCACCCTACGAATTTGAAACAATCAAATTCTACGCCCCCAGTAACGCCTGTGGGAATGATAGTAAATCTTACACCTAAGAGCATTTCCCAAGTGAAGAAGGAAAAGCATATATTAAGTTCGTTGAAATCCAAAGAGCCAAAATTTGTACCATATGAACCCTACAAGGCGGCTGTTAATCCGATTATTCCATACCAAAAGAAGACTAGGAAAGGTTCAAAGAATAACTTGGATATAAATGTTATGGTTTCTCAAATGGCTATGCTGAAGGCAAACGATGCTGAGAAGAGGAATCAGGCTCAAAATAAAGGTATAGAAAGTCCGAGTGAGAGTATCGTCACAGACGCGGCGGATATAGAAAGAAAGGCGTATGAAAATGAGATTCAGAAACTTAAAGAGGAAAATTCTCAGCTTGAAAGTCAGCTGAAATTTCAAGCCCAGGTAAAAAGACTTTTGAATATAATATTTTAAGATGAAAGTCGAATCTAATTAATACACAGGTCAATGGAGAGCTCAAAAATCTACTGGTCGCAGCTGTGGGAGAGGATCTTGAAACTAAAGTCCATCTGTTGACTGAGGATAAGCTGCAGCTAGCTCGTGCTCTGCTCAACTCCGCGCAACACCTTAATACCCATCAAGAGCAAACAGAATGGCTTGCTGGTCAGTGTGAGGTTTGGAGAAGCAAATTTTTGGCTAGCAGGTACCGGTGATCATGATATTTTAATGCCTGTAGTGCTGTAAGATATGCACCCACTTATTATCGAGCAAATAACTTGGAGATTATTGAAATTCGTTACTCGGTTGTACAATCTTTCAGCCTGATGGTAGAGGAACTTGCTCGATGGAAAGCAGCGCTTTGTCAGAGAACTACAGATCTGCAAGAGACAATAAAGAGACTGTTAGAAGAGCGTAGCAAAGTCAGAGATACCACTCTCAGAACATATAGGTATAATTCCATTGTTCAATGCTATACTGTAGGCAATTTCAAACTTTTCAATAGGTCTTTTGATTGTGCCCTTGAAATCCGGCAAGTTCAATTTGTAGTATTTTTCTACGTCACAGATAGTCGGGGATAAAAATTGGCAATGTCAGGATTTCTTGTGATCCTTGACAACTTTAGCCATCAGCAGACTGGGTTCCATTATATGACTCTTATTATCTTATCTCTTATATTCCGCATCAACCATTTTTTCAAGGCACATGTATCATCAGACCATCTTGTTTCCATCTTCTATAACAAGCTCGAAAAAATTCTGAATACGAAAGAAAGAGATCAACCAAGTTGAGAACTGAGAACTTCATTATTATAAATATTTCCAATACATTTTTGATATTCTACCGAAGTATGTAAGCTCCACATTGAAGAAATTATCACGAGCAGCCTTGTTCTCTATTTTATCTTTAGGACCCTGAGTTTACTTCGGGAGAACTTTGACTCTGTTGGAACAGTGTCAAATCGTAGACACGAGTTGCCCAGTACAAATATTATCGATTTAACCGATGGCTCGTGTCAACTTGCTGAAATTCTTAGGGTACAGCTGCTCGGTGGTATGGACAAGATAAATCTCAGGAAAGAAATAAACATTGTTGGTTTAGAGATGAAAACTATTGCTGAAAAGAATGCCGAACAGGTGAGGTGTTGACCATCTATAGTCTGGGCTTGGATGTGTGTATTATGTTGAAAAAATTATAAAGACATTCATTTTGGTATAAATTTTACCTTGTATCGTATTCAAAGCAGCCAGCAGGAAGAATTATTGCATAATTTATTCATTTTAGCTGTTGATGAGCCCGAATTTATTATTATCTGGAAGGCAGGATGTAGCCTGTAGCGCAGTTATGGGTGCTGCAGTAGCGGTGGGAGGTCAACTATTTCTTCCCTCGCAATCTAGCTGCCCGAATATAGCTTGTTGCCCACATTGCAGCGGAGAGATAAAACAAATCTGAAATATTCAGTTACAAAGAGGCATTTTAAATGATGAAATTATTACATTGACATGTCTCATGAAGACACATTGATCTATAAATTACGTGCTTCCACCTTATGTGAGTCATTTTATCAATCTCCCTAAATTATTTTTTCACATATAAAACTGATATTTTTTGTTTGTCTTTGACTAACTGACTTAGTAGTCAATAGCAAGTATCCCACAAAAATTTACTCGAACACAGTAAATGATATGAGAATTTTAGCGCAATGAAAAACATTGCAGTGTTTGATGAATAATTTTTATCAGCTATCATCAAATTTATGCAATTTGTTATAAGAAATTTGGATTTCGGAATAAACTGCTATCCGGAATCACGAGATCGCATCATTTCAATTGCTTGGATCATAAATTGATAGCGGATATTTAATTCCGAATGATATGTAGCAGACTCTGGTAAATTTATATTTTTATATGAAGTATATTTAAGGAAATATTCGATCCTGTATCGAGTACTGTGCCATAAAGGTACTCCCAATGTCGTATTATATTGAGTTATTCCAACCAAGTACAAATTTCAATAGCACTGGCACGTTAACTTTTGTAGTACAGAAATTAATTAGTTAAAAATCATAAATATCATAGCTTATTCTGTATATCTAGTGGCCAAAGATAGTATGTGTCAAGGAACTCAAGAATTGAAGGAAGACAGAGGGAGAGAGAAAAAAAGAGTTTCTTTTCTTTTTCAACAATTATATTTATTATTTCAACCCTGTAATGGTATCGACGTACTCGTCACAAGTATTACTGGTGAGACGTCAACTGCTAACCGAGTTATATCCAATCCTAGATAAATCTATGCATTATACCTATACACAAGTTTATTTATATTAATTATATAAAATTTTTATTCACAAATGGAAATGATTAATAAATGGAATTATAATATAATATAAAAGTGCTGTGTTACGGATGAATAAATCATTAAAATAAATAATAATTCAAATTTTTTTTGTAATAATCTATTTATCTAACTTTCAGTATTGACCATAATCAATTCTTACATCTATTTTACCTTATTTTTACATCTTACAATCACGGCAGCATTTGATTTAATAATAATAATATATAATAGGTCGTAGATATAGGCATGCGAAAGCCTCAATCCCTAATAATCTAGAAGATTTTCAACTGAAATTACATATATCTTTGAATTTGCTTCTGATATGACAGAACAAAAAAACACAACCATAAATTTTAACAAACCTTACGATAACTAGTGTATTTACAGTTCATAAAATATTCTTAAAATTCAATGTAATCCTGACAAACTAGATAACATGTTACAACGTGGAATTCCTAAAAGCTGGTTTCGAACACGCTATTCATCGCTGTTGTTACCAATACGTCTGAGCCAGCTATGCTGTGTTGCGATAAAGATGATTTGCGATTTGTCCCCTCAATTACCTGAAATATAGTTATCACATCCTCAATTTCTAGCTTTGGATATACCCTGGTATATGGACTATTATAAAATAATAGAATTCTTCATCAGTTGCTACATGAGAATGAATCCATCTTACCTTTCCATGACTTAGAACAAGTGTTCTTTGGCAATAGCGAACTCTTTGAGTAGAGAGCACAATTACTGTGTACTCTGTAAACACATCTCTTAAAACTATTTCTATGGTTTTTTCCATGTCTGCTCCTAGGTCCGTGATTGATTCTTCGATGACCATTATCTGGAATTCCAATGCAATCATTTCAATCATATGAATTGCTTCATTCGATAGTATTATAGCGATATTCTAAATCTTTAATGGTTTTTCTAATTGGCATACTTACTTTAATCGTTTTGCGAAGAATTACTCGAGCAAAATACATCAATTTACGTTCACCCGTTGTAAAGCAATTGGTGGCATCGCTTTCTAATTTGTCTACAAGTTTTGAGACCTTTTCCCAAAGGAAGACTCGTTGCAGAGCTACCATCAACTCTTTTTCTGATATCTCTCCCGTCGGATCCAGATTATATCTATAATTCAAACAAATTCACATTTATGATCTCACAACAAATATGATTGGAAACTCAACTGATTCTAATCTTTCATATATTGCGATCACACTTATGATGTTACTTACTTTATACTACCATTAAAAAGCAACGGATCGCCAGGTATGAAAGTGATACACTGCCTTAGCTTGTTTGTTGGTATGTCACTAATAACTGTATGTCCTATTGAAATCTTTCCCGATGCGATTTCAACAAATCTGTACAACGCAGATAATATTGAGATTTTGCTGTTTGTTTGTGAACCAATTAGAGCTGAAAATAAGAATCGGTAAAATAAGCAATTGTGTAAAAATTGAAATTTGATAGTATGATTGGGGTACTCAAATCATACAAACCAATGCTTTCACCAGATGCAACTTCAAAATTTATTATTTCCAAATCCGGATCAATGTCCGGGCCTATGCCCAGCATAACGTTCTCAAACTTAATACTACCATCTATCGGCCAATTTGTGGGTAAACTGGCATTTCCTGGTATTTCTTTTGGAATATTCTATAAGGATAAGAGTATATGGAAATAGAAAATACTGAACAGATGAATCATATCAACATTTAGCATCCAGTTATTGATAAAACTTTACTCAATCAGAACAGAAGTTACCAATTTTGCAATAAAACATAGTCATTTTTACCTCCATGTAAAAATCTAGTCCAGTAATGGCCATGAAACTGGTATATGCACTCGTGTATGCTCCTGTTATATTGATAGTGCTAGCAATTAACTGTAATGTACATATTGCTGCTAGAATCATGAGCTCGAACCGATTGCTTATGCGACTCAGGAGTACACAGATTAATATAACTGCGACTAAGGTTAATGCTGTAACACAATACACTTAGTAAATCTTCGATGATAATTATGTATTTGATATAATTTAATCCAAATGACACGGAGGCACTATTTTTACTATTATAAAAGCTTACATGGATATTTAATTATTAGTTCACTTTCACTGGTATGTTTTGAAGAAATTTTTTGACATAGTTTTTCATAGCTGATTACTTGTATTCTGAAACATAATTAGAAGTTATTTGAAATTCTGTAAACTTCACCTCATATAGATTGAGTCTATCGAAGAAAAAGTGATTGTCACAGAGAACAGGTTGCATCATTAATCCAAACTTTTTAAAATTTGAACGAAATATTGTAAAATGATATTATTTCTGGGCAAACTAATAATTTGTGGAGATAAAGTAGTCTTCTATTGCTGTGAGCACGTGAGCAAATTTTTATATGTAAAAATTAAATTCATCGAATATCATTGGTTTGTCCTGAAGTTACATCAATGTATAATATTTCCTTCAAACTTGAAGAGACTTCGAGGAACGATGCGAACAGTACCCTACACAACCACTTCATCTCTGGTGCAATCAATCTGTGTAAGGTGCTGCCCATGAATCTCAAATAATTCTGAAGTATGTTTTAAAATATTGGTAATCAGCTATAAAGAAATAATGGGTTAATAAAATATTTCTTCACAGCATACCAGTGATTTGAAAAAAATTATTTGCCAGGTCTACGTATCTCTTCAACATAATAAATACTGTCACTTTTATTATTAATTCAAAGCTACTGTTCCAGATCACTATTCGATCAGAAGTTGATAATGAAATAGAAACACTTCTTCGTCATATTTGTGATCATTTGCGTGCATTGGATATTATATCATAGTGTTCAGTAAATTTTGCCAATACCTCCGAATAACTTGATTCTATATTCCATCCACACCTTAATCGAGTGTAACATGAAATTGTAGGTCGAATTATGGTCACAGTACCTGTAAAACCTATAAAAAAAATATATACTCATCGGATTATAAACCATGATAGTTGAATAATCGCAAATTGCTATCACAATCACTACTAACTTTTTTCTGAAATCTTTTTCCTTATAGTAAGCTTGAATAGTTGTCCGCCCTTCAATAGTATTCATAGCGTGATTATACATTGGTACAACAGAGTTGACTTTTGCCTCATATAATCCCGTAAGCGCACCGCTGTGATTATAAACAGAAATATTCCATACTAGTACTAGTTAATTTCCATTTAATAATCCGTTAAATTCTCAGAACCAGCTTTTATGAAAAACATTAACGGATTTATGAGAGCGATGAGAAGCTTTAGAAAGTTATTAATTACTCAAACCAACGTTAAGTTTTTATACATTATTTATTTCTTTCTTTAAATATTTGTGTAACTCACCGAACGTATATGTTGTACGAAATAGCAGTAATAATGAACAGCGCAATCGGTATGAGTAGCCAAGGTGAAATGATTCCAAGTATTACCGAATTGAATGTGCTAATTCCTGTGTGCATCAGAATTGTAACTAGTGATCTTGGTAGTACAGAGTCGACTGAAAATAATTATTAAGAAATGTTTATTCTGAGCTAACACTGAGTTTCAAGCTTTTTATATGTAATGTGAAGCATTGATAAGTCATTTTCGTTTTTTATATGACGATTGTAGTATTTGATTGGTGTGAGATACCTTCGTATAAATTCAAACTGCATATGTTAAGGAGAACGGATATTGGTGTCGTTGTAAAGAGAGACATTTGAGCAGTATAGAGACCATCGAGCCATTGGTTGTGTAACTCCATTGCAGCTCTAAAAACAGCCTGTAAAGGATTATTGAGATAGCAATCATGGTTCTTAAAATTTGTTTGGCCCAAGAATTTTAATCGAATCAGTTTACTTGCCTTGTTGTAAAGAATCATTAAAATCAATCCGAATACTATGATGGAGCCAACCATTGCGGAAAATATAATTATAACGTGTGTATTGCTGTCAATAGTTCTCTGGAACAGAATGGAAAGGAATTAAGTGACACTTTGTAATTCTTAATATTTTAAGTATATTATAGATTCTACAAAGCACAATATGAATTGTTGAGAATGCATTATCAATTGTATTTCACCTCGGCTATATAGGTAAAAGTTAGTGGTGCTACAGCTATGAAAAATGCGCAAAACATGGAGAATATACATATTCCAATTGCCATACACCATCCGCCAGCATTTCGCACATATATTCCAAATTCTACAACTGGCTTTTGAGCATCTGTATTAAATTTAACTGGGAATTCGGAATTAAGCTCATGCTTTAACGGAGCCGAATCTTCCTGTTGAAATTTAAAAAAAAATGAATTAGTCCTTCTAGTTGAAATATATTTGGAATATTAGATCCGGGCTTTACCTCAAATTACAGTACAGTAGAGGTTCCGAATAAAATTCATTAAAATCCAGGTTCCTAAAGCTTTAACGGATTATACTCACAATATCATTAAGCATGCTATCCAAAGATGCATTTGTGCTTGAACTACTTAGAATCCCTCTCGGAGTAGCTACCATTAATAGTTGTGCCGAGGATGGACTTATCGGTTCTCCATCTCTGAGGAAATAAAAGTAATCAAAATCCACAAAAATTAAGCAGTAATATCTCTACAAGAATATAACAACCTAAAACGTTTGCTGCTCTTTATACACCAATTGGTAACCGTTATAATCAATCATGTACTATTATACAGCTCTGACGAGGAAACTTTGTTGGAAAAATGATCGAATCATAAGTTTTTCAAGTCCTCACCTGTAATACTTTCGTTGATGCTTCTTCATATATGAGCGAATTAATCGAGTATATTCGCTATCCCATTGAATGAGTTCTTCGTGGGTTCCCTGTTCGACAATTCGCCCCTCACGCATCACATAAATAGTATCGCATCTATTCAAAAACTGTAAAGAAGAAGTAAACTCAAAGTATTGTACTATGCTAACATTGTCATTGGTTATCGTTACAAACACCAATAACAACGTACCTGTATTTTTTCAGATACCATAATGACGGTCTTTCTTCCCATTGCTTCCAAGAAGCATTTTTCAAAAATTTGATTACTTTCATTCACGTCTATAACGTCAGCAAGGGGATTGTCTAGTATATTTATATCTCTTCGGGCATACACTGCTCTAGCCAATGTAATTCTCTGCTTTTGAGCAACGCTAAGAGTCACTTCTGTAAGATCAGTGTCATCTGAAGCTGGCAATAACGTCATATCCACATTCAATAGGCATGAATGAATTGCCTTGAAATATCTGAAAGCATAGCATGTTGTTATTGCATAGTATTTATCTGAGGAATTAAATGAATGAATTATGAATGGATATTAAACCGCCTAATCCGTTTGCTTCATTTTATGAAGACATCCATTAGGCTGGAACCATACTCGAAGCCATTCACTTGTGATTGCAGTTTTTATGAATTGAGAGGTCAAAACCAGGTTTGAGGAACTAGTTGTTAATAATCTCTGATACCTGTTCGAGTCGAATATCTCTCCAAAGAGTATATTCTCTTTCAGTGTCCCATCAAGCAACCATGGTGTCTCAGGAACATACGCGCACGTCCCATCCCTCGTTACATGGCCACTAATGTGATTTAGATGCCCCATCAAAGCCAGAAGGAGGGAGCTTTTCCCAGAACCTGGTTGACCGCATATTCCTATCAATTTTCCCTTTGTAATGAAACGAAACATGATCATTATTCAGACCAAAGGTGCAATAGGACATAACTAATTATTGCTCACTAATTCCCTACATGCGCTAACATATGCTACTCACTTTTGGTGCGTAAAAATTAATGTCAGTCAATGTCCCTGTGACGGATAATATATTGAAACGAATTGGAGCCCCATCGTGGTTCTCTAGGTAAAACCTGTGCACAGTTGTTTAAACATGCATGAAATATTTGGAATATTGTAATATAACTGGTAAAAATATAATTTAAGTGCATTAATCTGTGAAAATTAAAAGCTCACTGAGAAGTTCGTTTTCCCGGACTGTCAATGACTTGTTTATCCTGAACCCATTTGAAATTTCCTCGATTTATCGTAATTGCCAGATTTTTGTCTATCGGTTTATCTAGGTATCTATCTGCTTCTTTTAGTATCAAAACAGCCTTGAGGAAAATCAATGAATGTACGTTAATTCAGTCTTGTTATAAATGTATCAGTAAATACTCTGTCTCACCTTTAATTTGTGGAGCGATGTGATGCCTCTAGATATGCTACTCATTGCCAGCCAACTACGTCGCACACACTGCTTTAGGTTGATCAACAAAATCACCAATATGATCATATACTGAAATTGATAAGTAGCCAACTCAAATCAAAATGCGATAAAAACAACATAATATATGAATACATATCTAAACTGAGTTCAAATCCATAACAATTACTGATCCCGGGAATATTTAATAGCTTTGTTCAACTGCCGATTCATTCTCTCATTTTGGCTCTTTCCCTAAGAATATACTGCTGCGGATAGAATAAAGACAAAAAATCTTACATCTGCTGGCCTGATGTCTTTCATAGTGAGCAAAGCAGCCATAGTAGTTGTGCATACTGTTATTACGGGGATGAAGTGCACCATGCATAAGCTCCAGCCCTCACTTAGTCCCCCAAGACGCATCTCAACCAACTCTTTTCTTCTCGTCTCTGAATCAGATCAATTATATCAAGCATTACTAATTAGGCTTCGTATGATAATCGATGATTATAATGTCAGTACATCGTTCGAACACACACCTTCTATTTTGTTTCTGAAACAGCTGTCCCATAGCGTGACTTTGGCAAGGTATATGTTACTCACAAACTCTTCGACCAGGGACATTCTCATCAACGAGTAATCCGTTGTTTTCGTCGAAAAAACAGATGTTAAATATGCTGTAAGGATCTGGAAGATTATTGGATTAATGGATGCGCTAATTGCAGATGGAATATCATACCATAATACCATCTTCTTTCTTCTTACGTGATTATTAGTAATATATAGTCACAAGATGTAATTACCAAGCACATATAGAACAGGAGTAATACAGCTATACCAACGAGAGCCCAATGTCCCATCAAATGCCATACGAAAAGTGAAATTAATGATAAGATAATTGGTCCTGTGAAAATTAACGGACCATTCGTGATCAAATCGTATAGAGTATCACTGTCTGGGACAAAGTATGTTATTGTCTGAAATAGAGTGAAAACATTTGTATCTAGGTATTGTTAGTGCTGTGCAGATACTGTATAGTTCTTCAGGTAGGGTCGGGTTGGGGAGAATCTAGTAGCTTCGGGTCGGATTCCCTTATGCTCAGGGTCTCCCGGGGATGCCGGGATTTCCGAGACATTCAGAAAACCTGAGAATGCCGGGATTTTCAAAATTTTCGTGTTTGCTACCACTGGTCACGGACTCACGGTACTAAGAACAAACAGGCGATGATCTCCCAACCGATCTGAATTCACAATGAATTGCGGTATTATTGAATCAGATCAAAATCCAGCTGATAAATAACATTACACATGTGTAAATGATAGAAATGTGGTGATATATATTTTTCTGAAAATCTTGATGTCCCTTAGACTGTTTGTCGAATTTTATAAATTTTAGGATTCCTAAAGGCTTTGGGATCGCCAAAAAACTGCACCCGACACCAACCTGTCCCGAACAGCACTAGGAATTATACTTGCAGTTTTTGAAAGTTTCACATATATAATCTGTACATGAATAATAATCACCTGGTAAGCTGAAGCTGGGTACCTTACTGAAGAGTGAATTAACTTCTTATACACCAGTGCCAAACAGGCCGACCTTAAACGATTTGCTGTTCTACAAAAATATGAATTGTTATAAGTATTGAGATATAGGGAAGACAGGTTTAATATCAATCGCTGGTTTAATTTGAGGTATGTGTCAGTTTACAAACTATGAAATATACTTTGAGGATTGTAATCAATTCTATTGAGTGAAGAAGTGCCTCTCTATTATGTGATCAAATTTAAGACTAGTAACGCTAATCAATTACAGTTATACTAATATTCTCTCTTTGCCTTAAGTTTCACGTACAGAAGAACCCACCTAAGATTCATGGTAGAACTCCATGCAATCAAGAAGTATGATACTATTTCAGCCAGGATAAATAATATGATATTGCCGAAAATAAGGGCTTCATCTAGCATTAACTTGCGCTTGATGAAGGATGGCAGATTGTGACTAAGTTTACCATCAATTGATACTCTTATTTGTTCAATCAGCGTCTTGTTTATTTGATTCACCAATGGAGCTAGGGTTGTAGTCCTTAACGAAGCATTGGCTGCGGCTAGAATTGTGGAATTCGATGGTTCGATTCCAGTGGGTGGAAAGTTATTATTTAGAGTACTACCTGTACCATTGACTGTGCTATTGTATATCATATCTCTATTCTCTATTGCAAGAATGATTTGTTGCAAAAGAAAAATCTGAAATATAACAGAAGTATGATAATTTCAACATCATCAAACTATGAAGATAAAATACAGTTCATTTACTGAATAGTCTCAAATCACTTACTGAACTAAACAGCGAAATTAATGTGCCTAGCATGTAGATCAGAGATGCCATAAGAACTCTTGTGCGCACAAATTTCCAAGCTATCCGAGGGACTGATGCTCCAGCTTGTCCACGTTCTACTACATGAGTATGCCATAATCCATCGAATCTACATGTATTGAATATTAATCTGCTTCTCAAGCTTAATGAGAAATCATTTTAGCACGCCGGTCAAGTTGATTACCATAAATCGTGGTCGGGTCATTTCTTTTTGTTCATATCTGCTTACCTGGGTCCATTCACTTGACATGAATCCTGCTCAGCAGCTGTGGGTAGTGTCTTATTTCTCATCCCATTTTTGTAACCAGCGTATAAATACTCATTTAACCAACTGAACGACACGCTCGAAAACAAACCGATTTTGTCCAGTGGTAATTCCGAACCTGGTGTTCTACAATAATAATATACAACTTGAACCGTTCATATGTAAAAACGATTGTTGTTCAAAGCTGCTAGCCTAACTTCTAATTTAGACTTCAGATTTTGTTCATTTGGTCACATAATTAATATAGAAAAAGGTAATGGTTGAAGCTAAGGTCACATCAAGCAGATAGTTTGTGGGGATGGTGTTCACTTTGGAATGATACTTGTAATCTTCAGTTTGAAGAAATGTGTGGAAATCTTGTATTATTATGGAAATTTCTCGTTGAACTAAGGAATTATTATAATCAGATTGCTGAATCTTTATACTATGCATACCTCCTAAATCTAACAGGTACCAGATTTATGAGTGCCGTGGCATATCGGGAAAGTCGATTGTGAGGAACATATGTAGAGCTGTACTTGGGGCTGTTATTAATTCTCGGAAGTGGTCTAGACAGACTACCAGTGTCCAAGCTGTGAACATCAGGTCTTTAAATTACCCGAGTGAAATCATGAGTAAAAATATGTGCACCATATATGAATGCAATACCAAGTAATGCGGGTATTAGTAATATTTTTTAGAAAAATGATGCTCAGTTAGCAAACATTCTTATTGATAAAGCATTAATCATTCACAATCTTCGAATGCATATGTCAGATAAAACCGTGTGAATGTTTGTAAATTTCTGTCCGAACAATTATTTATAGAGTAAAAGCTCAGAAATTGAAACAATTATAAATCTGATCCTAGTTTGTGAAACAGATTGGAGATAATTTATATTATACTGTATTCATGCAACTTTTCGGATTAAAACGAAATGTTATGATCCACTAATCGCTACGAGAATTTTCTAGTTCGTCTTATTATCATTTGATAAACGTCACCTGGTTGTCATGCTCTCTGCTCCATCAAGACGATTATAGCTGTGATCAGGCGAGGAAGACATTGTGGAAGACTTATTCAGGGCATTAATTCACAGCAGTTCTTTGTTCACAATAGTATGGAGTAGTTCGAATCATCTCTTCATTACTGTTATACACAAGTATTATCACAAAGCGCCCTAAGTTTGCACATTCACAACTGATGTAAAAGCATCAGAACGTAAGATTTTTTTTTTAATTCCACTTCGCATGAATAGCATGAAAGACATGCAGAGATAACTCTTCACAGATTATTTTATATTTAACTCATTTTTCAAGATTAGATGCGAAATATTCTGACAAAATTATATATTAACAAATTAGTTTCAGACTTATTTAATGCAAAGTTATTATCTTTCAATTGCTAGGGTAGGTGTGTTTTTATATGTGTTACCATGTTCCATCAGGAATTATGAATGCAACTGAGACTGGCAGGCATCTCATCGTCAGCTGATACGACAAACAGTTGACTTATAAGGAATGCCTACCAGATTCTATATATTAGCTATACTGATGATTCATTGTGAAACAGCTTACTACTAATATCGTAGTTATTTGGAATGAAGCAAACAAATGTACACGTGAAATGATGTTCGATAAAATATTCACATTTTACTTGAAAAAAACATATAAAACTATGGATTTTAAGTACGATATTCATAATGCGTAGACATTATGAATCAATTTACCCTTGTACCAAAAAAATTGGGACACATATATGTGTCATCAGGTCTAGTATATTTGTTATTGAGATAATTTGGACAATGTGAGAATCAAAAAATAGTCTAAAAATCATAATGGCTTTCAAAGAATAAAGATAGTTAAAAAAATAGCACATATTGATACATTTACATGTAACAATATAATTCCACAAATGCAATAGCTATAGATAATAACTGAAATATTTATTACGAATCGAAATTGTTTTCCAACTGGTTAGTACACACTGATATGTTGGTTGTAATCAATCTGATATTATTTAATTAAATATCATTGCAATCCACATTATTTTCATCATTTAAAAATTACACATCAATGCTATACCCATTGTCAGATACGACATACAAATTTTGCCTAAAATAACTCCGACCAATCTTATCTTGGGAAATGTACAAACAAGTTTGATCAAATAATATCATATGCTTGTTGTTGTCAACATTCAAATCAGAAAGATGAATTTCCCAACTTTGTGTATCAGACATCAGAGAACCGTCGATGCCACTTTAATGCAATTTTTTTTACGAGGCCTAGACATGTTCCTGAAGATGCTACTATATTGTTTCATGAAAAAAAATTGTATTTTTTGAGATATGAATTACTTTTCTCCGCAAAATGGCATTTACAACATCGATAAAATTCCATCAAAAAATTTATCTAATATTTCGAAAAGAAACTATCACTTTTCAACCCTAATAATCCTTTTGTGCGGCTGATAGCTTGCTCTCGATACTGACTTGGAAAAAAAAGTGCATTTGCCAAATGGTTAGTTCTGAAAATCTGAAAAAATTCATAGAAGGCTCTGTTAAGTAGTACTGCAAACTGGCGAAATATAAAAAATATCCGTAGAGTTGGCGTGGAAAAGTGGCCGGTTTGACAGTGGATCGCGCATATTTAGGTGGTGCATCTATCACACAAATAATAAAATGAATTAACAAACTTACAGCTTTGATAAAAACCTAATAATCCGATCACTGTTATCACTATATTAATTGCCAATCCGTAACAGCATGATGTCTGGGTAATTTCTTTAATTTTTTTATCCTCTCTCCACCTTGATATCAGTCAAAAGCAGCAGAAATTCTTTGGAGCAGTGCAATAATCCGACTAGAAATTGGTTCCCAGTCTCTACAACTGATACCTTATCAGCCACTCCTGACAGATACCGTTTGGATATTACTCTCCTATCAGATAAAAGATAATAGCTCTACTTTTCAGGAAATTTTCGACATCGATTTTGAGCATGTAGTTTGAAACTAATCAACGTTTATACATATATACAATACGTGTATGATTGTTTTATCACAATAACAGAAAGAAACGTACGTAAGTCGTTGTACGCCTGGTATAGAAAACTATTTATGTGCGCATTATAACTTTTTACTTTTATTGGCCGCTTATCTCTTGTAGCGTGACCTATCCTCCTCCTATACTTATCTCTTATACACCGGTTTTAGCAAGACAAATGATCAAGACGCAAAGTTTTTAAATATTCAATTTATTCTTAAACTCTTTGTTAATACAATTATATAAACGATTGTGTTTTATTAAACAGCATAATAATTATACCCTCTGACGGAAAACTATTAAAAAATCCTTAATTCTTCCACATTAATATACCTATATGTTAGTATTGTATGAATTTTTTAAATTTCAATAAAAGTTATGGAAAAGCACCAGCAAGAAAACTTGCTCAAGATTTTAACTTCACAATTTAATAAAAATACAATCTAGAAGATCATTATGATGCAAATTTGCAGTATATACCTCTATAACATTATGTATATTACTCGTATACTGTTTACTTGGATACAGTATATACATATATACATATATATATACATATATATATACATATACATATATATATATACATATATTACATATATATTTATATATGTAAACATATATGTCAGGGTGTCATTTTGGGGCAACTTTTTTTTTCAACTTGGAAACAGGTTGTACTCTTGCAAGAAGCTAAAATGAGGAGCCTGTTAAAATTTGAGCTCTTAATATTAATATTAAGAGGTGCCTCATCGCGAATTTCTATTTCCCATTTAAATAACATAGGAAAATTTCTTTTTTGTTTGGAATTTTATAACTCCGTAATGGCATATTGTACAGAGAGGCCCATGTGGATTTTTATAGAGAATTGAATGCACGACAAAAAAGGTCTCTTATAATTTTTCGTCAACTCAACTCTTTTTAATACTTACCTAATTTATTAATACATTCTTAGTACTCTAGGTAAGTATTAAAAAAAAATTGAGTTATCAAACAATTATAAAAGACCTTTTTTGTAGAGCATTCAATTCTATATAAAAATATGTCATGGGCTTGTCTGTACAATATGCTATTACCGAGGGATAAAATTCCAAACAAACAAAAAATAAAGTTCCTATGTTATTTAAATGGGAAATAGAAATTCGCGACGAGGCACTTCTTAATATTAATATTAGGAGCTCAAATTTCAACAGGCTTATTATTTTACCGACCCGCGAGTGTACAACCTGTTTCCAAGTTGAAAAAAAAAGTTGCCCCAAAATGACACACCCTAATATACAGGTACTTCAACCGTTGGCATCAGCGTTAGAGTGTAAGAAGAGCAGAGGTTGTAGATTTAGAGTTTTCACTTCTTTGTTTAGCTGTTGATGGTGAGATTCACTTGAACTTGGTTGTTTTATGTGTAATTAAGAGAGCATGCATTACTGGATAGTGGATATGATCAAAAACTATAATGATCTAACACAGGAGGATTAACAACATTAGAATAAAAGGATAGTAAACTTAATGAACTCTAAAGCAATTGTTCAAAATGGCCGCCATCCTGCTCCAGGCATAAGTGGAGTCGTCTTCCAAATTCGCGGACTTTTGCCAGAAGAATATTTTGAGAAATGTTTCCGCAGGCTTCTTGAATACGATTTTTCAACAAGTGATAACTCCAAACGTACAACTTCTGCTCTTCTACACTCTAACGCTGATGCCAACGATTGAAGTTCCGAGGCTGATATCCTAGGAATCCCTTAACTGAACATGGTTTCTAGGCACGTTTTTGAAATCCTCAGAACATGCGTTACGAGAATAAGTAATCAAAAATCTATGTATGTCCCTCTCAAAACCAAGCAACTTTTATTCGAAATGTTTTTCTGTATTTTGCTTTGTTTTTGAAATAATCAAGGTGGCCACTTGAAATGTATACATGTATACATGTATATTGTATAAAATATTTTTTACTATTCTTAAGGAATAAGGCACAAAGATCTAACAGGATTTATAAAAATAGAAGCAAGTGCCGATTTCCTGAAAAAAGAATTCTTCAAATATTTGTATAACAATTATCTGTTACGTCTTCATTGATCAACACACATGTGCCTCTCTTCCAATTCTTCTGCTTTTTCTTCTTCTGACCATTAGGATTAAAAGATTGTCAACTAATTTTTTATAAATATCAAATTTGCTTAATGATTATTGTGTTCGTGCTGACACGGTTTGTTAATATTATATATTTTACTTTGGTTATTTGAATATCATACAAATAATTGATAATTTTGTAATATAAGTATCGACGACGAAACCCAGAAGCACAATAAATACATACTCACTTTTTGGAAACACGTCTGGTAATAGTGATAATAATATTCATTTAGGCGGGAATTTTTTTCGGATTAAGATCGTACATACGACGCATTCGCCTTTTCAATTCTTGGGGAAATTTCTCGTAACACTTCTTGCATGCCGGTTTCAAGTCAAATTCGAAGAACTTAGTCTTCTGGTTCATCTTCTGATCGCAATATGAACATGCAAAGTGGTGCACACACCATGCCTTGTTCAAGGCTGTGAAAACTGCAAAGAATAACGATAAATTAGGAATTAGCATGATTAAGAAGACTGAATTATCAAGTTCCATGAAGTTGATTAAGAATTGAAGATCATATCCTTGAATTACTGAACTCTTTGCGTAGCGATTATTGGACGAAAATTGGAGTAAAAACATGTAAAAGAAATTGTGGATTGATCGAAGCAAATAATTATAGGAGACGACTGTCCAATATTTGAAAATTAGAACTTACCATCTCCTGCTATCACTTGATTGCACACAAAGCACAGATTCCCAAAAAGTTGGTGATAGTGAGTCTCGCAATAGGCGAGGCCCTTCTTCTCGTAATGACGATGGCCCAAAAATGGCTTTTCACACTTTGCACAAACAAAGTGTTCCACATGCCAATGTTTCCCTAAGGCTGTTACAACCCGTTCCTCTATAGGGCGACGGCAAGCACCACAGATCGGTATACCCATCTTGTCATGGCATCTCAGACAGTATAGTTCGTTCTATAAAAAATAGTAACAGATACAAAATAAGCCGAAAGTGTGTTCCTTCTTATGCTGTAGGTAGATTCATATGAGGATCTGATAAAAATCAACTCTAAGAGGTGGCACAAGCCATTTTTTGATTTAATTTTTTGAAACCTACACCTTTCTCGAGATTCGGTCTTTTTGGAACTCAATTGAAAAGGATTTTTTGGGTCTTTGATTCCAAATCTCAAGTCGAAATGCAGACATTTAGAACAGCGATACCAATATGGCATATTCAAATGGTAAAGACTAGACTGTTTTGCATCGAAATTGGCAATTGAAGGTATTTGGAGCCATTGATTTCAAATGTAGATTAAAAATATTGCGAAATTCCCGTGAATGGACATGAAAAACTCTGAGTAGCAATCTCCATGCGAATTCAGCCTACTCTCGACAATTTTGTCTTACAGCTGCGATATAGAGCTCCTTTTGTGGGAGGATGTTTTTTCAAGAACTAACATTTAGAGTGGTGGAAGTAAAAAAATAAAATGTCCATTCTTTTGTTTTGAGACACCCTAATACGTTATTATGAATTCCAACAATTATGAAATTATGAAATTATGAAATGGTTGCAATCCAAGATCAAAAAAATGGTCTAATTCCTCCAGGTTGAAGAAATAAAAATAATGACGAACCATTTCATTGGCAGCGAATCCAGGCCTAGAACGAACTTCTCTAGCGTCGGCATTCAATTCTATCCCACAAGCAGTACAGTTGAAATGATAGGGATGATACACCTCGCCACGAAAGCGTAGCGGTTTATCGTCAATTACGCCGCTGTATAATGGATATTGTTCCACGTTATATTTAGCTGTGATATTGGGTCTTACTAAAAATTGTTGAATGAGACTAAAAAAAAAACTGGGAGTGAAGTACGCACTGGCATTGATGACATATGTGCTTTCCAAGAGCACCGGCTTTTATCCGAGCATTACAAGTGTGGCATAAAGCTCTGCCCTGACATTTCATGAAACCAGACTCTGCTAACTCGCCGCTACACTCTTCGCAGCGGAAGCAGCCTGGATGCCAGTTAGCATTCATGGCTTTGATTACACGACCGATAACAAATTCACCTGGAAGAAGAATTTGACTTAAATTCTAGAATTATTGACAATCCAAGATGATTTTCCAAAGATCATGTGGTCAAAGTTCAGAGCGATTGCTAGATGGTATACTTACCACACTTTCCGCAACAAGGAGCAAATAAGACATGAAAATCATGTTCGCAATATTTACGACCCTCAAATTCATAGAAAATTCCTTCGGGAAAAGGGCGAAAGCATTGCGCGCATCTATGAACATAAAATTAACAATGGAATAGATTAAAACTTACTGATACTCAATCAGAAATAGTTGATGAGTCAAAATGCTTCTAAAATTGCGATTCTTTTCACTTGGAACAATAATATTAATGAACGATAAATTCTTGATGAATAAAACGGCATTAATTATGAAGCAAAGTGTATTACTTACACAAAACACTGCGGATGCCACAATTCTCCACGAGAATTAACTATTTTTTCATGAGGTTCGAAGCCCTCGCGACAGCGAGAGCAGAACATGTGATCCAGCGACATTCCTGTAACTCTATAACGAAGTAAGCGTGAAAACTAATGTTTTAAACTTTGATAAATAAATCGGAATTCTAAATTATACAATTATTAGTATGTTAGGAGCAACGGAAGGTGGGATGGATAGACACGTTATGGATACATGAAATTAGTTTCATTTTTTGGACAAGGTTATCATTTCGAAGCCTTAATAGCGCAGTCTACATTAAATACATTAAGTTAAAAGATAAATTGAATTGTTTATGGCACTACGTTTTCTCATTTATACCCAGTTTTATTGCTTGTGGTTTGTTTGTTTGGATTGTTGGTTTCCATATAAGCATTTTTGAAATTCCTAGGTGGAAGTTTTGGGGGTTTATCAAAACCTGTCCATTCCGTAAGTTCCTCGTAGTCACATATGAACGTGGATTGCTCGCTGTTAGAATCATTGTCACTATTTTGTTGGATTAAATTTTCTCGCGAAAGTGCGCGCCGATGATATAAAATGCTATTGTCTAACGACTGCAAAGATATGGAGGTAGGGAATGGAAGAGTATCACTGTTGCGAGACATTGTTACAGCGTGATTATAAAACAGGCATCAATTAAGTCAAAAAACACTTTTCAACAAAAAAAAAACACATTTCTTATTCGACTATAGAACAGTTTGGTCACGTGTGTAGATTGATATGTTATCTCATGGTAGTCAGAGTTGGAACAGATAAACCGTCACTCAAGGTAGATAAGAGGATATATGGATAGTCGGTTATTTTTTACATTCTACAAATATTGCTTCGCAAATGAAATCGTCTGCTCTTGTTCTACTCAATATTCAGGATACTGACGCTGATTAAACCTTGCTGACTAATGTGGTAGAATCTAATCATAGCGTGAGTAATACCATAATGGAATTCAGTTACAATGCAACACAGAAAGTAGATGTATCAGCTATTTCATGAAAATAACCTACACTATCATGAGTTGCTGCAAAGTAGTGAGAATCTTAAAAATCAGCAGAACTTTCTTCATCGAATATCTTAAACTATGGACAAGCTTCCATAACTAGCCAGCTGTTTCGTGTAGACTGTAGATATTTCATGTTTCATAAAACGTGAATTGTTTGTCCTAAATTCGTGTGAAAATGTCTCATATCAAGAGATGTATCATATTCAAACAGCGCAATAATCATGCAATATTAATTCATAAGCTAAGTGCAGTCAGTGGCTTGTAGTCTATAAACATCATGTATTGTTATTGACGACAATTACAAGCCAGCTCTGAGATGGTGACTACTTTTTTGAATAATAACAATTTTCGGTTCTTTACATATGTAATATTTATTTCAATTACATAATCTGTTTCAATAACGTTGAGTCTTTTTCTAAAAAATGCAAGTTATGCAGACGACAAAATGACTCATATTTCGCTTATTTTTTGTAAAACAAAAAAATCCGTATGTAGATTGTATAGGCATTGTATTACAAGTTAATGCTGCTGAATGAGATTTTACGTGATTTTATACGAAATTGAATATTAGGGGTGATCGATTTATTCGGGATATGTAATGACTACGTTATATGAAGCGTAATTTTGTGAACAGAGTGATATGAAGTCAATGCTAAGAATAGATTATTATAGCATTGCTTACCCTGGCATAGTTTTGTTTGTTGTAAGAAGAGTTATATTATAAATTGGGGTGGGACTGGACTTTGAATTTGACTCCGGCACCCTGACAGTTGAGATCTATTCACCGTCGTTGATTCTGCAATTAGAAAAGGATTCACGACCCACGAAACGATTCAAACAGTATGTTTCTGCTGATATGTGTCCCACCCCATCGCCATGATATAAACACTATATTTATACTATTAGCAACGATATAGGTAGATGTATATGTATATTACAAAACAGATCCGCGAGTCTTGCGAAGGCGACTTTCTGCTCCTACGTCTGTATTGTACATGTATTACTATACTATACACTAATTATAAGTGTATTATGTCTATTTACCTGGTTTAATCCGAACACAGCGAACAAATACTCATTATAACGTTTCGTACATTGTCATTAGCAAGACTGGATTCTCTTTCTCACACGCCCAATTCGATGGAAATTATTTATTTTCCTCCCTGCTTTCAGCCAATGAGATGACCGTAAATTGCTTCTATCCTTTTTAAGATGTGTGTATAATCCGTGGGCGGATGTTGGTTAGAGATGTGGCTTCGTGATAATCGATAATTCCCTCACTTTATTTATTCGTACTCATATAGAGGTATAATCGCGAGTAAGAATTCACGGTGATTGAAAGAAAGTAGAAACAGAACTTTTCTTTTACCAAACTGTATCTCTAAGATGTATAATGCGCTTAGTATACAACAGTTGTGTTGAAGGCGGCTCTCTATCGATCTATTCTCGACATTCGTGACGATCTTGAGAAGATTTCACATATCCAATTGACACTGGATTGAATAATGAATGAATCGAATGTAGGGAAGAAATTCCGATGCCAGTTAATATTTACAAAAATGTCTTGAACTTTTGTTACTTATATGCATTATTCAGTCAACGCTTATACTCGAGTACGTGTATATACAGGGTGTCTCATAAAGCGACTACCTCCTTGCTATCTTGCAATGAATATAAACGACCTGAACGTTACTTGAAGCGTTTTTTCCATCAAGCCCACACAGCCGACCTAATTAGAAACAACGCGATATGATTAGCCGGATCTAATGGACAGGATCAGTAATATATCACTGTGTCGATTTTGTGTTGGAAAACTATCAATTATCTGTATTGATTATGGAGAGTTAAAGCCCCGATCCCATGAACTTGCCTTCAATCTTCAATCGCTTCAATTATCGACGCCATCTTTGAGCTCGAAAGCGCGGGAATTCAATTTAGCTGAACTATTTCAAGAAACGCAAGAAATGATAAATGATAATCGTTCCTGATGTCGTCAACGGTATGGGTATACATATAGTGCCTTAGATTTGAAGGTGCGCCAAAACATGGAAAATATCCTGTACTTGGAAAAAATAATAAGTCAACAAGCGCTGAAGTACTGCATATGACAACGAAAATTGATCTTCCGACATAACTCTAATTTAGAAACTCTAATTATTTTTTTGAAGCACTTTAGTGGTGTTTGATTTTCCGTCACTGATGTGTATAGCAGATAACATACAATGAGCAGTACAAGGATTTAAATTGCGACATTTATTCTGAACACCAACGAATACATAACACCATAAACGTTAATTTAGTATGCTGTAATTCTAATTGTAATTTTAATAAATACATATTATCTACTACTCAACTACATGATCGATATATATAGCTTGATCCGAATTCAAATTAGCATTAGTTACGATGCGTTTTAGAAATGATTATATCTTTGAGACGCCTTGCTGACTGTTAGACTTCAATACTACAGTTTGATGCAACTGCGATTGATTCGTCGTTTTGGTATCTTACGTTTTACATTTTTAGCTAGTTCGACACAAACTTGACTATTCTTAATTATGTATACATTCGTAATTGGGAGATATTGAAAATGTTTGCATTTTTTATCATATTTCTGCAACAGTAGCTCGCTCTGTTTGATATTATTCGGCAGCTTAACATTGACCTACTGTTTAACACTATGATTACTGGTTCATTGGAAATTTATTTGAAAATTCATGCATGGTAAACCGGATGCAATAATACACTCCACTACGACTATAGAAATAACATGATATAGGTATATATTTTTGAGATATACGCGAAAAAGTATTATTTAAGTAAACTGGGTCATTATTTATTCCTCAGTTGTTGCTTGTGCAGTATCCAGTATTATCTCGAAGGAGAATGGTGTGAAACTGTATCCAAGACCGCTGTAGAACTTGCTCTGGAACTCCACCCTGATAACAGAATGAGAAGATCATTGTGAACATTAAGGTAGTGGAAAAGTTTCCGGAAGTCGTAATGAGAAAGTAAAAACGAACATATATATATTACAATTCGAAGTTCAACAGTCTTAGCGGATGGAAAGAAAAACCATTTCAGAGTGCCAACTTACCAGTGAAGCCGTAGCGTGTGCAAAAAAGCTGACAGTCCTTCCATGAGGACAAGAATACTGACGCTAAGAACAGCCCAAATGGCAAACGCTGCCCACAGTAAAATGCCCCCGATCCAGCCTTCTCTGGCTAATCCCTTTCTCAATACCATGTTCCAAAGTACCTCGGACAACTCTGGAAAATTATAATGCACAAGTTATGGACAAGAATAGAGGCAAAGATGTATGCCAGAACGAAAAAAAAAAAAAATCACAAGAACTGAATTTTGAGAAAGACTTTGAGAATTTCCGAACAAGCCTACAAAGTTTAGGAATCATAGGCACTTGAAAACTGTGGGCTTGTTTCGGCCCAACTCGTATTAATGTATTGTATTCGGAGAACATAAATTTACTTACGGGCATGGGCAAGCGATAAAGCCCAGAGTCGCAAGTAAGAAGCTGTATGCGAGACACTGCCAAGTACGTATTCAATGGTGTGGATTCCCTGATGAATCCATACCTCTGACATATCTTCCTCTTCATGTGTCTGAGCACCTAGGACAGCACCTGGATTTGACGCTGCAGCCCCAGCACCTCCTTCTACATCTCCGTTTTGGGTTCCGTGATTGTTCAACTAAATCATTAGAAAAAGAAGATCTGATTTTAAAACCAAGATTTGAAATGGTTTTAGAGCAAAGCTTATGGCGTCTTGTTCAGTGACTATTGTATTTTACTGAAAATCAATAGATTTTAGATAAAATTCATAAAAACCTGATAGTGCTGCTTCCTATTCTTGCGCATAATCATAATGGGTTTAGCTATCAGCATCCAGGGAATGCAAAGTAACGCCATAATAAGTAAGATTGGTTGAAGTACTCCTTGTCCAGCATACATCCATTCATTGCATACACTTTCGTGCGGACTAGATTTGAGCAAAATCATGTTGATGAATGTGATTAGTACGGAAGGAGCACAGTGCGGTCCATAAGGCGTTTCTGAAAGGTGAAAATAAATGTATACATATTGTATTAGACTCCCATAGTTAATCCTGAAAAATGATTCACGATATGGAAGTTAGAAATTAAAACTTACCATTGGTAGGTCCAAATTTAATCCATTTGATGAACATCAGAATGACCATGTACAAGAAAAGGAAGCACAGGAAAATAATTTGAGGTATGAACAGGGTGAATATATTATCGAGTTTCTTGAAGTACAAATAATTCCACAGGCCAACGGTTACACCGAATAACATGTGGGTTATACCAATGATGATGGAGATTTTCATCTTGTACGAATTGAAAAATATGATTTTATTCTCAGCCAATTGCCAGACCGGATCCATACCGATTGGATAAGGATGTTGGTAGAAATCCTTACTGCTAGGATTCAATTGCATTGATGGAAGGCTGTGGAGTGTACTGAAATTTTGATTGACGGACCAATACGAGCCAAATATGTTCAACGATTTGGAGAAAACATCATTGTAAATGAAGCCTGTGTACATTGAGAAGAGGCCCATAAGGAATATGATGTAACGACCGCCAAAAAATATATTCCAAATTTCGTTATCAGATTTCTTTGCAGCCAAAGGCTTCTCTTTAAGGACCATCCAGGCGGCGAATAGGAACATGATGAGTCCGTGACCAGAATCACCAAACATTACGGCAAATAGAAATGGGAAAGTTATTATTGTGTAGGGAGCTGGATTCATTTCCCTGTATGAGGCAACCCCATACGCATCAATCAATGCTTGGAAACCTTTCGTGAATTTATTTGTTCGATTGTATGTTGGAGGATCTTCAAACGTCTCCATACGATTTAGAATCGGAGGTACTGAACTTCCACTGCGTTCCTAAAAAACATGCAAATCGTTTCAATTAATTCGTTTTACAGATATTAAATAGATAACTGAATAATGGAATATGTGCTCACAGTTCCACGACGCAGTGCTAGTTGAATGGTTTCAATATCGAGTACCGGTACCCAGCACTCAGCGATCAAACACTTCTGGGTTACATCCAAGTTGAACAAGTTCAGTGTATGATAGATAGCTTTAATTTTTCGCACTTTTACAAACCAATTTTTGATGTTCTTAGCAGCAGCTACCAATACACGGTGCCTATGGTCTTGTGTTTGGCCAAGTACCTTGGAAATAATTTATAGATTTTTGAACGGCTCCTTAGATGTGGGATTTTTTGAAATCACAATACAGAAACTTCGATATTTAAATGAAAGTTTAGACTTATAGTTAATACATCCAAGGTATGACTTACGGTATTCAAATCTTCAATACGGGTCATCACACCCATTGCCATTTCACGGCGGTCGGCAGGAGCCTCGGGACATGGATATAGGGTGGCACGGAATCCCTCGCAGATTTTTTTAACGCGAGTTTTCAGCTGGTCACCTTGGAAGAATATGATAAATACTGACTTGAACACTTGGTCCCCCTATAAGAAACAAATTCAATTATTGCGACAACAACATAATAAATATTATACAAAAATGAGATACTTATATTGATTTAATACTCACTGTGGATGGATCTTCAAGCGGAGTTTCAATCTCAGCCTGGCGCAAAAAAACATTTCCACGACACGCACGCCACAACATACGTTCGAACGCTGGTATACGTTCTCTGAGAATGACTCCCGCGACGAAACTATTTATTAAGAAAATAATTTAAAACATATGTAATGGAATAAGAAATAAAAGTATACAAGGCCTAGCTAGGTTCAATCCATAATCTATATGTAATATTATTAGTAATTTTTAGTTTCACTGATTTATAGAAAATATTTTCCAAATAATCTTTGTGTTGTATACACTTGTGTTGTATACACTTGTGTTGTATACACTACACCTATATACACATATATATATATATATATATATACACACATATATATATATATATATGTATTTATGTATACTTTTGTATAAGGGAAAAAAAAGTTACGGTATCATTATTCCTTTTCAATACTATACATTTCATCTATGTATATGATGCTATTCGTACAGTATAATAAGTAAATTTTGTTGAACTGAGTTTTGAAAAATATTTTGCTGGGACTACTTTTTTTAAATTATAAAATCTTATTCACAATACATATATAAAAGAGCTGTGCAAATAGTGGTCAAATCGAATCGAATTATTCGAGCATTGATTTATTTTATATTGTTCGAGTAATTCATTTACCATTGAGAATTTTTTCTTTTTTTAAGCTCAAATTTTTCAACATTTTGAGTATTGCCTGAGGCAGCCTCGAAGAGCTAATGTAGGTACTGTAAGCCTAAATTGATAAGTTATGCAATTATTTATCATACTAATCTAAAGTAATTACAGTGTCAATTATCTTCGACGGATGGTTTGGAATTTGAATCAACGAGTTATTCGAATAACTGAATTCATTCAAATATTCGAATTATTCAATTCGCACCAAATTATTTGGCTATTCGAATTATTCGCACACCTCTAATATAAATTGGTAGAAAACGAGTAAAACGATGTATAATTGTAAGTTCAACTGTATTATCAAATATTGAACAATGATGAAGATGGAAAACATTTTGTCGTTCTCATCTAAAAGTATTATGGCAGCAATATACAAGTTTGTCTCGCACATATCTCAATAGTGTAAGATATATCGCATTTTCTGTGATATATGCAAATAAATTCAACTTAAAATGCAATCAAATAAATGTTCGACATTGTTTGAAAAAAAAAAATCAGTGCAATCAAATGCGTATGGAGACCATGTCGAATTGTGTATAACAGCAGGACGATGATTCTGGCAGCCATGGTCGCTTACATACCTTGAAGATTTCTTGTTCAGAATATTTTAACAAAGACTTTCCAAAAGACAACAATGACACTCAGACAAAACAATAGCAAACCAAACACTTACTGGGACCTATTAAGATGTGACATGGTTCATTCAAATGAACACCGGAAGATTATTGAATTAGCTTCTGTATAGTGTTCTAAGTGTTCAGAATGTTTTATGCATTGATAAAGGAGTTCTAGAGATACTTTGAGGTGGAAAAGTTTTCAGAGATAAATAAATCATAAATATCTTGGCTACCAAAAGTTAGATGCTTTACTTAGTGTTAGTGTTGGTGTTTGTTATTTTTTCGTTAACAGGTAAACACTTATTTCATGACCCTATAATATTTAGAATTATGAAAATCTCAAATTTGTATTCAATAGTTAATGAGACTATGAAAAAGGTATCAGAAAAACTATCCAACAAACTATTTGTATATCGTCTGCTGTCTTCATGGGTATTTACTACTGCTAATAGTTAGAGAGGAATAGGAAATGAGGCAAATACATGCTACTTTCTACAGGATAATATAGGTACGCTATTTTATGATATAGCGTTTTCATGAAAGAGGATAGAGATAGCATTCCATAGGCAGGCAGATGTCCAAGAGTACGAGTCCCAAGGCATAAGAAAATCATGTTACTACTATGGAATTTTACGACTATAGAATGCTAGGATATAAGGATTAGAGCACAATATCAACAATCTATTCTTAACAAATGATCCTAAATCTGAATGTGTACTTCACTTACGATTTTCTGCAAAAATTCTTTGCTTGTAGAAAACCAGCAATATCCTAACATTCCACTAACCTGATAGAATCAAATTATTTATCAATGAAGATTAACAAGCTGTATTATAAGGTATTCATTGGAATACATTTTACACACATATCAGAGGCTGCAATCCAGCTACTTGTACAAAACAAGACTTAGAACTTTTCTATCGTATACTCCTGCTTTGGTTTCAAGCCAGCATACGATTTCTTCCTTTAAGATTACATACAATAAAATATCAGTCGAGTGTTTTAATGTTCTCAGAGTTTGACGTTAAAACCTTACCAGATGAGCAGATTAGATTGGTACATGTGAGAATCGATAGACATTATGACCATTAATCCGTGTATCTGAGAAATGTTAATACTGTGCTTGGCAAGTAAGTAGGGATATTTGTAGATGTTAGCACCGATGTTAGAAATAGGGCAGAGGGTAACTAGTTGAGGAGGCATCTAGGTACGTACCCCAGCTGTACAGGACCGAGGGTAGACTGGCGGGCGATATTATCGTCACTAATCAGTGCACGTGTCATGGACTCGGTGGGGTTCAAGCCAGCGTGCTCTTGCTGACGACACAACAGACAAGACACAACCACATTAGCACACTCTACACGACCACAATGCTCCAACGCCACTCTGCGTTAACATAGGTGCTTGGCGTTCATTGTGTGAGTATCACTGAACATATCTTTGTACGTTTCAAAGCCAAACTCATTCGCTACATATGTATACTTTAGAAAATGATATATTTCAGATAACTTTTAGACTCTACTATAGTAACCATTATAACGGACAAAATCATTTCAATTACTTATTACTCGAGTATTAACAATGCAAAATATTTTAGAAGAACTACTGTGACAATGTTGTTTAAAGTCCGTACCAATTATTAATTAAATATTTCAACCACAAGTACTGAAGTTACGTAAATAGACTATCATTCGTAAGATTTTTTTTCATAGGAAATTCATTCACCCTGAGTTACATTTTTCAGGATGAATGTGAATCTATTTTATAACGATAATCAGTGTCTACTAGTATACTTTATCTTCGTAAAGCAAAATCTGGCTATCACACGTGTGAGGGTAAAATTCAATGCCACTGCGCTTGATCCAAATATAAATTGCCATTTTATTCCTGCAATAATTAATTAATAGTCATTTATTCCTTCTGCTGTGTGCGTTGATTGAGAAAACTTAATACACGTACGAAATGTACATGGCAATTCTTATTTGATTAATATTAATTGACACTTCACAAATAGAACATACTTGTCAGTTTTAAACTAAATCAAATTTTTACCTAAATTTAATCAAATTATTCGAGAGTAATAATTATCTATAAAAGTAAGTTATGGGATACTATCGATATGTGTAGAGTATTTTACCTGTAAATGTAGTATATACTAGATCCTTAGGTTCATACCAAAGAATGGGAGAAAAAATTGTATATATATATATATATATTTATAAAAAGTTCATGTTAGTTATTGTTGCTCGTGTGAGTATGATGTATGTACCTATACAAATCAGGGGTAAGCATATGAAAAATAGCATAGCAATTAGAACCAACAATCAAGCGACATGCATATTTCTATAAGTGTTGTGAACCTAAGCAACATTGAATTTTCTTAGGTATACCTATGGCTTTATGTTTGAAAAATATGTTGAAGTACAATCTGAAAAAGTTTACTTTCATCCTACTTGAAAAAGATAATGAGATTTTACGAATATTTCGAAAATAACATCGAGTGATTTACTGAATTGTGCAAAGTGATGTTGATGTGAATTCAAATATTTATCATGATTTCTGACATGTGCTACAAATTTTTTTTTTTTTTTCTTCTCTTTCTGGGTAGGGCAGCAATTTAATTTCAGGAACTACAGATTGGATAATCTAAGAAAATCAACGCGGGAACAAAGCGAGAGTGTTGCTAAATTGCAATGTTAAAATAAATACATGTTCATACATACCCATGGCCACACCATCATCATTTAAATGTTATTCACATGACATGTCTCTACATGTTGATCTAGATAATAAATTTATTGTATAATAACTAGGCGACGATAAATTAGGTATATCGAAAAATGAGATATTCCCATATTCTTTGCAAGTTGTCATTCGAAGTCCATAAGATTGGAATTTTGCTTCGCAACATCGAATTATTCACATCGAATGAAAGTCAATTTTATTTTTAGATTATTTTACAGCCGCCCTATTAATTAATTGTTCAATAATTTACTTTGCAATTAAATGGATAACAGATTATGTGATTTTCAACAAAGAAACAGAATGTTATTCAACAATCAATAGCAAACAGTCTTGGTTTCTCGTTCAAGAGCATCATTAATTGTCAAAGCATTTGTAAGCCGCATTTTAGATAAACAATTGTACAGTGGAGAGCTTACCAATATTGTACAAGCATTAGGTAATGTCCAAAATATAGCTATGTGAAATATTGTACGACACGATAGCACATTCTCAACTGTAGGTTGATTTATACGGCCAATGATTCATATATGATCAAATTTGATGTCACAATCAATATTACTGGTAGCCGTGAATAATTAAATTTGGGGAATTTTTCATTCGTACTAGTAACAAAAAAACAGACACTTTTTTTGTTCAAAAGAAAGTGGTCAATTTCATCTAACTCAGACGTAGCGGTACAAATGTTATTTTGTTTTGGGTAACTGATATTGGAGGTGATGCATAGTTATTTAAAATGAATGTTAGGGTATGCAAAGAAAAAATCGATATTTCATTTTTTTTACTTCCATCACGCTAAACATTAGTTTCTGACACAAAACAAATCCTATCACAAACGAAGCTTAATATCTCAACTGAAAGTGACGCTAGCAATTTTTTCATGTTTATTGAACTTCTTGCAGTCTGCACTTTTACAGATCTTTCCATTGTGGCGAAACAAAATGATAAAAAGTGAACAGATTTACACTAAAATTACTACTCAACTATTTCTAATCTGTATTTAAGATACGAAAATTAAAAATGATGGATCGAAATTGTAGACAGTAGACTCAGTCACATAAGAATTGCTACTCAGGGTTTATCGTGTCTGCCATTCTAAATTTTGATGTTTTCAATTTAAATTTGAAACTTTTTCTGAGTGGGTTTCATAAAGATTGGATGTTGGGAAAAGTGTGGGCTTCGAAAAGTTAAATAAACATAGAAAGATGCCTTGCGCCACCTCTTAGGGTTGACATATAGGGTTCATCTTGTAAAATGTTTTGCTTTGTATCAAAAACTACCATCCAAACTGGTGGAAGTGGAAAAAATGAAATGTCAATGTTTTTCAGAAAACCTAACGAACATGTTATACCTTTGTGTAGCAAATGCCTTAACAATTATGAAATTTATAATGTTCTTGTACCGTTGGTAAATTTTATTTTAGCTTCAGGCAGACATTGAGCAACAACAGGTTTATGCAAACGCAAATAACGGTTGATAACAGCTTGCCTGAGGGGGTTCCTATAGTGCGCTGCTATGGCGTCTGCTGCATAGTACAGGTGCTGCAACCACAGAACACACTGACTTAATGCGCTCTCTACTATACGCTTGATTTTAACGCCTCTCCAAGTTCGAAACATTTCAAACTGGGAGTAGGACGTTGTTATAAGCAGTATCGCCTCACCTTAGCAATCTAATGACAAGCCTGCCTGCCTGAACTGAATTTAAGCCCTTGGCGCTTATCATTCCATATTTTTCGCTGACCGAGTACCATCTTGCAGTACAGTGCATAAGGTGCTTTTTGCGCGGAAATATTAACAAATAAAATAATATAACATGCATATTGTACAGGCAATGATCCTCGGTCACTTCTATCTAAGGTGCAGAGCATAGCGTTCATACAAAGCTTCTAGGGCACTAAATAATATATCTTTAATCATATCGGCAATCCTAGGTAACTTTGAAAATCATTAAAACAAATCTGTTATTTACAATTAAGAATTATTAAGAACACAGCTCACCTATCCGTTCGGAGAGCGTACATTAACAACAAGAGCTCTATAATCAGATGGTCTTTCGTTTCTATCAATGTTGTTATTATTTTAAATATTGCCACATGAACAATTAGTTTAGATCTTAGCTAACAATCTGAAGAGTAATTCGAATCACATGTATCTGTTACGTGGATACGATCTTCTCTTAGACTAATATATTTCTAACGTACAGAAAGGTAATAATAAATCTATTAGTAAATATCAGTGCGTGTAAAAATGTCATTGTCAACATAGAAACTTTCGGAACCCTGCGCTCTGCATTATGCAGTTTTACGCCGCAATTAATTACCCGAGCTTGAGAGCCTGGCCGCCAGCGCGGAGGCCCTCTTCGCCCAGCAGGGTGACTTGCTCTTCCTCGCGACTCGGGTCTGCCATCTGCGACACGACACCTCCGTGCTCAGCCTAGCAACAGACACGTGTCACCCCTCCAAATGCCCTGCCTCCCCACAATGCTCTTTTTCTCTCCATGAGATGGAAACTTGACTTACCAAAGTGGTAAAGGTTTGCACTTGCATTGGTTGGTGAGAGGGATTGGAGTAGGAGGGAATTAATAAAGTTCACAGGATTAGCAACTAATGAACAATCGAATTTAGCGCCGAGTCTTTCAATTCCTTTGAGATTATTAAAGTTGTATATTAAACAAAGCTACTTCAAGATACTTGGATGTCATTCCCAACTTGAAATTTTAGCCATTTATCATTAGAAATGATGAATTCGAAACCTGAGTTATTATGTAAGTGAGGAAGAACATCTTAAATATCAGATTGAAAAGATTTATCTTATGGTTCTGTGTTACCAATCCCATGAAGGAGAAAATTTACGGAACCAGAACATTGATTAGCTGATCTTTTATGTGTACAGCGTGGCTATAAATGCGACGCAAGTGATTCCTAGTGAGCAACAAGTTTTGGTATCAAGAGAAAAAAAATCCAGCCAAAATAATATGCAATAGTGATTGTGATATCGAAATAAAGATGTTTGAATTGTTCATATCTATTTCAAGCTTTGATACCGAATAAAATGATGAACTACTGCGATTCGTTACAATACAATAATTCCAATCTATTCAATCAAATAATTCAGATTTTGTTCAAGCAACTAGTTGAAAAAAACATTACAACTATTATTGTACCACTAAATTGAAGATTAAATTGATGCGATTACCACCCATTACATAAATGTAAAATACATCACGAAAGCCAATTTTATTTCATATAATTGATATCATTCGTTGAGCTTTTTTTACTTATAATTCAAACTCGTAATTTGTATATTTTAATATCATGAAACACATGCAAACACTTTGAGCTTACATTAATTTTTTTTGGATTTATATTACAGAAATGTCAGGATACTGAATACAAGTCAAATATATCTATATAGGTGGAGATAATTGATCTAACTGTTCGACATTGCGCAAGCTGAATACCAGTGAAATAATCTGAAAAAAATTCGCCAACATCGTATTCCCTAATATTACTAAGAAGTATTCAAAAGAGGATACCAAATTGTTTATTTGTGAAAACTACAAAATCGACAAGAAAGCCTTCATATTTATTATCCCGAAAGGTATTGGGAAGCAGAATCATATAAAAAATGAATGATAAATAATGTTGAATGCATTATTATAAAAAAAGGCATTTGTCATATCATTTAAAAAGTTCAATTTATATAAATTAATATCACTACTGGGCGACGGAGAAATTTCCATATAAAGCTAGACTATACTATGACACATAATGAACGACACGACCATATATTTTAATAAAGTAATGACATGACAAGGAAAACAGCATAATTCTGTGAATTACAGTCTTGAAAATATTTCGTAAGGTAAAAACATCAAGTTCAATTGTATGAAAATCTATTATCAGATAAGAATTTCTACATTTTCATCTACTCCTATAGCAATCTTTGAAATATACGGTTAAATTTTGTGTTAGCTTCGCATAGTACTATGAAAAAACTTAAATTTGAAATGATCTTAGGAAAATGTGAAAAAAACTACAAAAGGGTCATTCTGAAAGCAGCTGAAGAGTTAAGTTATTAAAAATGTAAGAGTAAAAAAATTTGATGTCAATTCACATGAGAAAATCTCTCGATCATTTTACAAGGTTTGATTTGTGTTACTTGATATTTGTTGAGCAAACTCTTACAATCATATATGCGGGTTCAAATTTACACAGGTAAATTCAATCTAAATTGCGTCATGTTACTAGATAAGATTGGAAAATTAAAAAAAATGAAGATTTGTTCATGCCTTGTGGTTATAGAGTGTTGATTAGAGAATTTAATTATTGAAGCAAAAAATCTGATATTTATAAGCCATAATCAGTAGGGATCAATGTTTCGTACAATCATCAAAACCAGAAAACTAGATTACGATAATATCTGTAATAATAGACAGCAAAAAAGTTGTATAATTCTCTTTTGTTCATGTACGCGATGCAAAATGTGCTCAAAGCAGATTTATTCTTTACGTGAAGTTTCATGACAGAGAAACCTTGATACTATACCTACTACATTATAAGGCTGTAGCATGTGACATCGAGACAAGGTCACATCAACGCCTACTTTCTACTCGCGGGCTAGATTTGCATACTCGCGAAATTTACTCAACAGTAAAAATGATTATAACAATAATTGAAAAGGGTCAATTCTAATTTCATCCAAAAGAGAATATGCAGGTTTCTGAATTACATTTACTAGTAAGTTAGATAACTCTACTTGAAGCTATATTTATAAGTGGGCGGTGAAATTCATTGGTAATTTGATATTAATCTCATTAGATAGTGTTATCAGAGTTTAATTGATTTTTAGTCTCTGATCTCGGTTCTGTGGAAATTGATTTTTGTGAGTAATGGATAATCGAAGTGTCGCATTTACCGAACGGAGGTGTTACTTGATCTGTTTTTGAGCCTCAAGATAATATCTCATCGTTTATCAGAGTTTTAATCCTACGTTGGACTTACTGACTTCACATACCTATCTATCAAGGTATTTAAAACGAGAGATGAGATTTCTATCCAACGTTTATTTGGATTCTATATCATTTATTGTCATTATTAAAAACAAATTGAACATCCTTAATAAAATATAGATCACATGTTTTTTATCAAACAACATTCCGGCGGAGGAAATGACGATTATATTTTCAATTATACTTTCCACAGCCGACCAAGATACAGGCAACAGCCTCATTTCAGTTGAACGTGCCATACATATTAGACAATAAATTGTATACAAGAAACGGTATACATACTCAAGGATAGATAATTCAAGTAACGTTTATAAATCAAAATATATGACACCGCAAGCTTGAGACAAACACAACTATTCGTGCATTTCAATTGAATAGGACACTGATGTGTGTACATAGACAATGGAGGTATGTTCAACCCCGGGAATGTTGGTTTTTGGGAAAAATATCTTACGCGGGTTTATAATTCATACTGTTCTTTGTTTTTTGTGGATAATAAAATCTCAAAGTAAGATAAATATAAATTCTTTGTAATTAAGAGTCATAAGAACAACATGAATGACGAATTTCGGGATTTTGTAAGGGTATAATAACGGGGAGACAGAGCATAACAAGTGACTTGTGTCCGTTGCGAGGCTGCAACTTTGTTAGTTGGCAACAATGACA
The DNA here is from genome assembly GCA_963966615.1 of Tenthredo amoena. NCBI lineage: Eukaryota > Metazoa > Arthropoda > Insecta > Hymenoptera > Tenthredinidae > Tenthredo > Tenthredo amoena. The sequence goes on from OZ016490.1 coordinate 9,606,054, forward strand.
CATAAACATCCCTAGAATCACTCAACAAAATAATTAGTAACATTAAACCCAGACATACAGCGTCACAGGTTTACTCTTTTTCTTCGACTAGAATTTGTATTAGTCTCCTTCGGACGTAGTATTCAATTAACCAGATTTCTGATTCGTGGTCAAGTGCCGTGGCATTCATTTAAGATTTTTAAGCAAAAGTACAAAAATTAGACTAGCATCAGGCACTGTGGTGCAATTATTCATGTTAAATTTGTCATGCAAGTTTAATATCCTAAACACATTTTTTCCGCCAGCTACAATGCAGGCGTCGCCGCTTAAAATTCAAAAATAATCATGTAACGTAAAGAGATTTATGTAATCACTTCTCATCCCTGAATGTCAATATTTAGAACTTTAAAAGCAAATGAATATCGAAGTATCGCGGCTTAATAAGATTTTGTGTTCAAATATGGCTGATGAAAGTCAATGTTCCTTAAAAAAAAAATAGAAATATTATATAAACTTCGATTTAGGTAGCGCAGCTTGCTGCTTTTCTCGGACTAACATATTTAAAATTGTAAAAGGCTTAATCATATCTCTTCAGGAAAATTGAGAAACTTTACATACTCGCAGGGTAAACGTAAAATTTCACAAGCGAAATGATCATGCCAAATTGGGTTAGTATTATTGCAAATAAAATGGCTGTGCAAATAATGAATAAACTGAATGATATCTTTCTGTTGCTCGTCTTGTTCAGTTCTTGTTTTAATATTAAAAATAATATATGATTAGTTTTCACCAATATTTCCGATGAATACGTTGCTAGCTAAGGACTTAATGTTTTCATTATCATTATATTAAAACACAATCATCCACCCTCTGGATATAATTATTGGAATTACTCTTTGTGGCTAAAAAGTGTACAAGTTAAGACTGAAGTTTCTTCAGCTTTGTTGTTGCTGCCTTTTCTTTTTAGGTTTCTCTTTTAAAAAAACTAGCAAATCCACAGCCATGATATCCCATCCTTCTTAACTATGTTAATAGAATACTTAATGATTCAACTATTTAAATTATTCTTCCATACATTGTGATTACCATTCCATTGTTAATTAAATTCAATATATAACAACATGAAACAAATGCGAAACTTGGAGGAAAAAAAAAATATAAATTCAAGTATTTCAAAAATACATGGATGCGATTTTCTTACCTCGTCAAAGAAGACCTGAGTCTTTCTCAGGATATGTTTAAGTTCTGTAAGTTCTAAGAAATTACGCTTCAGAGCTTCAGCATTCTGGTTTACTTCACGCAGTTCATTTTCAAGCTTCTCAAATGTTGCTTCTAGATCTATCATTTCACGGGGTTGTGGTGCTTCGGGATTTTCACCCGTATCAAGCATCGGAATACCATCCTTTTTTATTTCTTTTTCAAGGTAGCGCAGCTTTCGCTCCATTTCATCGCATCGTCGTACTTCATTGACAAATTTACGTTGGAAAGCATTAACGTCAGGATTTAGCTATACGTGAATTAAAAAAAAATATTCTCAACAAGTGAATACAGAAATATGGACAGAAATAAAAAAAAAACATTAAGAGTTGAGTCGTTTTATTCCAATCCATCATCATTAAACTATACATGAAAAAGTCAAGACTATCAGAATCCAATTCGGAATACTTCATTTCGGGCGTAACCTAACCTACAAAACCTTGAAACAAGAATCTCCGTTTTTTTTTTTTTTTTTTTTTTCTCAGTTATATCACGTTTTTCAACAATCTGTGAATGAATTCAAAACTGGATAAGAAAACCCGGAATATGTTTTCAGAAAAAAAAAAGTAGGAAATGATAATTTGTTACGGGTGAGACACAGTGGAAAGCGATCGATGACGAAATACGGAATATGAACCCCGAGACGGGCTCTTCCATATGAAGTAATCTAAAATATTGTATATGGGATTGTCAATGTTTGATCTTGGTGCAAGATAGCGCGAAGTAAGTAATCAATAAGGAAGTGTGGACAAGCGATTATACGGTACGAAATCGCGGTTCGAAAAATTATGATAAAATAATCTATAATGAATAAATACAGGGATATATCAGGCTTGAGGTTGAAAACTCACATCTCGAAATTGAACGAGACCCAATTCTCCCAGTTCGGACACGCAGGCATAAGCTGCTTCGCTTTGAAGGAAGAGCTGACACAAGGTCATCTCCTCGCTTCGGAAAAGTGATCCCATTTTATGTTGGATAGACAGAACCGCTGTAGAGTGTAATTTTTTTATAGTTATTCGTTATTATGTAGTCACGAAAGGGGTTTTTAGATTTCCATTAGCGAACCATAAAACTTTACTTGTGAGAATGTTATTCCTGACACAAAGTTAAGCGGGGACCAGACCGCGCCACGAATCGTTCAATCCGTCTCTTACTTCAAATGAATACTGGTTAAATTGAGATATGAGTAGAACGCGAAGTCACGAGAGGCGCCGAACTCTCTGCGGAATTCCGACTTTAACCGAATGCTGGTCGACCGGTAGGTCACGGGTTCCACAGCCTCGATAGTCGACGCGCGCATGAACAATTGAATGATAATTATAAGTTGCGACGCCAGCACTGATCACGAGTTGTGCTTGCGCAGGAAATACTGTTAGTCATTGGTTTATAGTCACTGGCGTAGTTAGAAATTTTCATTTGGGATCAAAAACGAAAATATCTTGTCTTTGTGTTCTCTCGATTTCAATATATTTTTCGAAACGACTTTTAAAACACTAGGGTAATAACAATGTTAAAAATCAATGACGAGTTAACAGTCAAATACACAAATATGTCGAATGTCTTGTTACTAAACTACTTAATCGTATGCTTATGGTTCTTCGAGTATCGTTATAAGTGTTGATGATAAACGATACTCTGCATTTTTTCCTGTTCTGTTCTGAATATGTTCATTCAATCCATTACAAAGGTTGTTCCTCATAATACATAATACATAACACAACTAACACATGTCTGTTACGCTAATTTTCAGACACTGTTCGACACAGCTCTGTTATCGTTGCCTTATTGGTCATTCCTGTTGGATCAGCTTGATCATTTGGTTTTATGTCGCTTGAAAATAAAGCGATCACATAGATACGGTTTGCAGATGCGATCTTAATTATCTTCTTTGATCGTTGATTTTGATGACACGCTTCTGACGCGTTGATATCGTAAATGACGTGCGTACGCCGTGAGTGTCGGTGTCTACAGGGTGAACTCCTAACGTCCGTTGTATATGATACGTTGCGTAGAATAAACCAACACAGTACGGACATTGGGCTGCGGGTTATGTAGAATGATAATAATATGATTCATATATCACATGTATAACGTGTGTACGTGGGTGTACGTTGAGTCTACAAAATGCGATAGTGTTTTGAAATTGACTCGCGTGTATTTTACACGAAAACTCAAATAGTATTATTTTCCAACGACGCGACGGAACATACTATAATGGACTATAGTATTTTAAATAATAGTAATGGATGATAAAAAGATTATACATATACATATCTGCGTTGAAACGTTATTTTAGGTTACCATCGTTAATAAGATATTTTACAGTATTATTATGCAATAAAAAGAAAATATTTCATTTAAAATAAATGAAAAGATCGAAACTTATCTCAAATAGAGCATGCACCATATTTTATCGAAATATTATGCAAAATAAACCATAGGGACGTTTTAGAGTCAAAGGCAAGACATAGGAACACTTAGAAGTCAAATAAAATCGTAGTAAACAGGTAGTTTTAGGTAGGGAAACACCTATATAAAGAGGCGAGCGAAGAGGCTCTAGCACTCATGATTCAAATCATAGAATCGTTAATTTCAAAAATAATAAAGAAAAATATAACCGAAGATAAGCTTCGATAATATAAAACATACAAAGAAGGTGTGTAAGTATTTACTATACCGAAATTAATTAACGCCAACGGGTATATACTCTGAGGCCGCAATTAATAAATATCCTATTCTTAATCCTTATCATTCTCCTGTTATATTATCACGATTAACGCTAACGGGCAACTACTCTGCAGCTGCAATTGTGGAATATATCCCAAACATCGATTAACGCTGACGGGGTGAAACTCTGAAGCTGCAATCGTTGTACATATATCAATACTTTGGTTAACGCCGACGGGTGATACTCTGAGGCTGCAATCAATATTTCATCCCACAATAGAAGAAGATCATTTAATTAACGCTAACGAGCAATTTCTCTGCAGCTTCAATTAATGATTATAATTAATTAATCAGATAATTGATTGAATTAAATTACGTATTCGATCGATTTCGATAAAGAATTAAAATTAAAATATCGAATTGATACCAGTTTGCTTAAGTACCCCGAGATCTAAAGACAAAGTAATTTATTAAAATCGAATAATTCACTAAAGGATCGATTACTCATAAGGAGTAAAATGAAAACGTATCATTTGGCGCCCAACGTGGGGCACGATAAAGCAAATTTAGTATTCAAGAATTAATAAGTAAATAAAAATAAAATGGCCGAGGCAAAGAAAATAGAAGAATTAAATAAAGAAATGGGAGAGAAAATTAAGAAAATGAGATTAGATTGGATGGTCGAAACCGAAGAAAGAATTAATACTATTAATAGCATTCAGGAAAAATTAGAGAAGAAAATCATTGACAGATACGATTATCTTAAACAACAATCGGAAACAGATTTATAAGCCTGCCAAAAATCATTAATAGCAAAGATCGGAAAATTAGAGTCATCAATACAAACACAGACACAAGATCTATTTGAACAAAATGAACAAGAAATAATTATACTCAGAGCTGACATCATAAATAAAGAAGAACTTGAAAACTTTAAAAAAGACGTAAGAGAAATATTAGTAATACAAGACAAAGAAATTGACGGGATACTAGCAAGACATTTAAACTACCATACACAGAGTATATATACCCGTTGGCTGGTAAAATAACGTTTCAGCGTATAGTGTGCGGAGTAGCTTTATAACATACGTATGGAAACGCAATATAATAGTTCAGAATTCGGTTCATTATATGATTAGCACAATGCAGCCGAATTCATATGCTTTGTCTGATTATAATTAGCGAACAAGATTATGGTAATTCTATAATGCTGATGTCTAACATTCAAACTGCGGATGGAACAAAAAAACGACGTAAAAGCGTCTACAGTTCATATTACAAAACCTTTTAGTTTTCTACTGGCGTGGCGAGCACAGAGAAATGAACAAGGAAATACCTATATACCTATAGGTATATGTGGAAAGGAAGGAAGGAAATACCTACAAAAATATCGAACTTTGACGCGCGCAACAGTAGAATATTGCAGACAAATAGATCCGCTAGTTTTTTTTTCTTTCATTTAGGTCCGCTAGAGTTGATTTTGCCATGGTATTGTGATTCTTCTGATTCTGACATGAGAGAAGCACTTATCGGTATAGATTCACTTTTTGATTAGCTTCAATTCAGCTCCTGGCCTTTCATTGCTGATATGCAATATGCGGCAAAACTGCAGTACATATACACATCAGTATAGGTATAATATCTAATCTATGTATATGTATATTTTGACTTAATCGTTGACAAGCGGATTTACCTATAGGCCGAGTTGGCCCGGGCCTAGGGCGGCAAAATTTAGGGGGCGGCAAAACTTAGTGAGTTTTTTTTTTTTTTTTAGAAGTCGCGCCAGTTCCGGTTTTAGCACCACTGGCACCCCGGGCAAAATTATGGTAGCGCCCACTTCAGGGAAGGGCCCGAATATCAATTAGCAACTTTCTGCTTGACGAATCTAAACGGCTATAAATGAATAAACACATATGAGAAGTCTGAATTCTATGAACTTTCCTTTAGCTTTATCCAGAGCTAACGACGTGGACGTAGAAAGTTTTGAAGCTCTTTTTTTTTGTCTCTTTGTATTTGTATTTTTTAATTTTTGGCATTTCTGCATTTTTTTTGTTGTATTCCCTCAATTTCTTACTCGAGAACTCACGTTAGATTATGGGGCACCTGTCAGTGGTGCCCCTAGAGATTCGGCGCCCCGGGCGATCGCCCGACTGCGCCCTACCCTAACGCCGGTACTGAGTCGCGCCCTCTGTGACCCCACACGTCGAGCGTCTAAAGATTCAAAAATGTTTCCATGGCACCTCGCAAGAAAAATTTACCCGTATGGAGATTCCGATTATTAAAAGTTTGAAATATGAGCGGATTAAGAAGTTAACACTACTATTAACCATGCACCCTTGTCAGTAGCTTCGCACTGAATACAGGCGATTCACCGATAGAATGGGTTTAAATCGAATCAAGATTTAAATTCCGAAGAGCCAACTAATTAATATCATTTTATCATTTGCAGACTTTGGTGGTTTTCTTACTCTAATTTAATTCTTCTGCCGTATTCGATTTTCCGTGCTTTGCAGGGAGTAGGGGGGCGGCAATCTTCCTTAGGCCTAGGGCAGCCAAGGTATCAAATTCGGCCCTGAGCGTTTCACGCGCGCGAACAGCGACGAGCGGCAGTCGAAACAATAATGAGACAATTCAATAGCGAAGAGTATACAATTAGCTGTAATTTGTATTTAACGAGTTGCGTATGTCTTGGAGGTCATGTAGAATGTCGTATTGAAACAATCATTTCACGTCATAGGCAACATAAGCATTATTTTATACTGAAATATGATCCACTTTTTATCAAATGTATATGCGATTAGTCCATACGTTATAGTTTATTTCACTTCACATGCAAGTATGTTGAATATCGTCACCTCAGAGTGTAAACAGCTACTAACTAACTACAAGGACATTTTACAGGGTAGACAAAAATCTTCTAACTTACCTATGCAAAATATCTATCATTAAGTATTAAGGTGTCACGGAAGTGGCATGTCCTATATATATTTTGTGACGTCAGAAGCGATAAATTTTCGTCGACAAATTGAGCCTAAACGGAGAGACGAATTTCACAGGAATGATTTTCTTATAGAAGCTAAAATTAAAGTGTAGGGCGCTTGCTCAGTGATTCGCAACGTAGTTGAGCCAGTAATATGTATTACGAATAAACGAAATATATATTACATTTATATACATCCAACATGGCGGCATTAGAATCCCTGCAATTACCGACTATTTATATTTGCATCGCATCCGGGAGATGAGAACATTTATCACTCAGCACAGGGAGCAAGCGCCCTGTAGAAATACACACACTTTTCAGGAAAAACTCATTTCACCTATCTGTGTCCCGTAAATAGGGCTCAATTTGTCGACGAAATTTCTCGTATTTGACGTCTCGGTATGACATATATCTATCGAATATATATGCATTTACGGCAGTTCTGTGGCACCTTAAAACAACACGAAATATACACAAAAACTAATATTTTGTAGCAAGCAAGGAGCCGGCGGCAGAACCTAATACAAAATTTCGGTGACGCTGGAGTTAGCGGCGAAATTTGAAGTGATTGGATTTAGCAGTTTTACTCATAACACATTTTCCGACACTTACAGTCTTAGATTGAAGTAGCTGTTTTACTTGGACGATGCCGCGTCTCTGTTTCTTTCGAATGGCATTAATATGTCATATGAGGTAAAAAATGGATTTAGCAGGTTTACACTCTAAGGCGTCGACATATAATTACGATGAGATTGGAATATTGATATAATAATACGCATGGGGCGGTAATGGTTAATATAAATGCATATCGTAGCATTTGCGCGGAGTATAGAGAATATTTTTCTTCCTCTTGTTATCTTTTTCTTTGCTTCCTTGAGATGGCTGTCGAATTCTATATAACTCGATCCATGAGCCACGGCTATGTAGAATACACCACACACACGTATACACCACTTGCGGAGTTTCCTTGGCCCCATTTCTTCGTCGATAGCCGCAACTTCTTTGGAATCGTTGGTTTCGCTACTCTCCTTGTATATTCTACTCTCAATATCGCAGTACGATATTTTTATTCTTGTTTTTTCTTCGTCAAGGGGATATTACGGTCTAGAAACTTCAAAAATTTGATTTCTTTTTTTTTTTTTTCGCTTTTTTCTATAGTTTAAGGTTTCGAGAATGTATCTCGAAAATATTAAGGTAATTTGTCAATGGGGCGCTGCAGGCAGTCGTCCCCTCGACCGTTGTATCCATTGTATACCGGCTTGGGGAATTCCCTCGCTATCCCTTACCCTTTCTGTAGGTGCAGTTTAATACGACGTTACCGTTACGAATAGTCAGTATACTGACTGAATAGAAGCAAGACACTTAAATCAGTTATTATCCATCGTAAGTTCGGCCGTATCAGTGCTAAATGTATGGCAAACATTTAACCGCGTTTTTCTCGAAGTAACATTTTTCAAATCGGACGCACATTTTTTTAAAAAACTATTGGGCCGATTAACTTGAGGTCTTGCACACATTTTGAGGGAACCTTCGCCTTTATTTTGAACTAGAATTATACCGATAGCTTGAATATTTTGGTTCATGTTTTGGTTGAAAGTATTCCGGAAAAATTAAATTTAACGTTCAAATAGCTGCGATTTCGATAGAGATGTTTGTACTTGCTTAGTACTAGTTCGGATGATAACTACATTCACATAGTTATAAAAAAAAATTTGTTTTTCTGTTTCGGACGACTAGGATCGCCGCAACTCGTGCGCCCAATTGGACGAGCGTCTCACTACACGACCTGCATAACAGCGCATAACTTGTACAGATTACAATAAAATATTTCATAAAAATTTTTTTTTGCTGGTTGAAACATGTCTTAACATGCGTCGAAAACCCTAGCACTGTAGGTTCCATGGTTTTTTCTAAATTAATTCCTAAAAATTACTTCAAAAGCAAGAGTCTGAACCGTAATACCCCCTCAATTCCTAGGGAGTAAATTACCAAACGTAAATCCTTATACGCGGTATGTTTGTTATGCGTATATCATTCTGGTATTATTCTAACAAAGAACTGGCTTTATAATTATACAGTTACATAAAACTGTACAGCCTTATACTTGCAATAATTTTTCTTGAGGTGTACTGGAGTCTCATGTCAGTACATTTTATTAGCAACGTGCACATCTAATAGCCTTACATAGGTATACTCGTAAGCGCTTATGTAAGAATATAGCTGTATGCTCAATGCTCATGTAAAACAGCCGTACGGTTATGTGAGCATCGGAAAGCCCCGAGATACAACGATAGTTGATGTATCTCAGAAGTTGAAAAATTTTTGTAATTTTGATTATATAATTCGTCTGCCGATACAGCAACGCTCAGAGATTTTTCATTTACATTACTATACATTAGACTGGTCGTTAAAAATGGAATTTTTTCCGACGCCCCCTAAAAAGCTTCTTTTTAATGAAAAAACGCATTTAAAATTGAAAGAAAAATTTTTCATCAAAAACAACACGTGCCGCAAGACGACGATCTGACTTCATTTTGTGGTAAAATCATGTTTTTTTGGAAAAACATTACAGAAGTAAAAGTATAAAAAAAAACTAAAGAAAGTTTACTTGAGCCTTGGAATTAATAAATCTGTTTAGAAAAAATAGGTTTGCACTAATTTAGTTTCAAAATAAGATGAATTATTCGAAAATCCTTCATTTTTTATCAACTATAAGACAACATCAAATGAAAAAATTTTTGAAATTGTATTCATTTGAGTTCCAAAATGATTGATATTTCAGGAAAAATACTATTTGTGATAAGAAATTTCCAAAAAAACATGATTCTACCAAAAAATGAACTTGGATCGTCTTGGGGCACGTGTTTTTATTTAAAAAAAAAATTTACCTCGCGTTTTTTTCTCAAAAGGAAGCTTTTTAGCATTTTTAACGACCAGTCTACTATACACGCATAATAAGTGCCTATAAACTCCGTCGTCTATGTTACATTCTTACCTTTACACAAATATCTAGTAACAGAGGCTAAACGATTTGGCGAGTTATCTTATTAGTTTTCGTTAACGTACCTTGGTTACGCTGTAAAGTTCTATTCTGAACTGCTAGCCCTAATTCACAAGGAGGTGCAAATAAGTTTAGCTGGAAGAGTTCTGGAACTGTGACATTATCTCACACATCACGGACCATTACTCGTCAAACAGTATATTGGGAGTGTCATTTTGTCATTGGCCCACGCTTTATCTGGATAATATATTTATATAGTCCAATATTCGAAAAATCATTAGGCCATCTGTTGGAGAGAAAATGGGTAAAAGAATTTGATCTATCTCAACACGAGACCACTTTTGACTTCTGAAATTTTTACTGATTTGTGAATCTCATACTAATCGTGACTTAATTCACTCTGGGTTCTCTATATCTGTTCAGGCTGAATGATATTTGATTCATTCTATATTGCTACAATTTATCGTCTGCTTCTCGACAACAAAATATTATTTTTGATCCGTTTGATTTATAGATTGATAGTCAACCAAATCTACAGCTGCTCTAATGCGTTATTCCAAATCATAAGTATCAGAGCTATGCTCAACCTAAGTTTACGATTCAATGAAACGTTATAAATTGACTATGGTATAGATAGGCAATGGACATTTCAGATTGATATATTTTTTTTTTTAAATTGTCAACGTTGTGATTCTTACCAACTCCTTGTTAAGAACCATACGGTTCGAATTATATCTCTAGATTCCATTTATAAAAATCTCTGGAACTTCGTTTTATTTCCAAAATATAGAATTTCCGAGATCGTCGCGTATAGTATCGTATAAGTATGAAAGAGAGCTGACCAAAGTTGGAAAGGTGATGGGGTCCGCATGGAATTCGATTGCAATGATTAAAAGATCATACTGGAGGGATTTATCCCATTAAATTCTGGCGTTTAAAAACTGAAACTCAGAATATATTTTGCCATATGTGTTCAATTTATTCCGGACAATATAACTTATATACGCTGAATCGCTGAGAATCAAGTGCTTTCTTATATTCTACGTTATTTTATACACTTTACCACCGACAAAGAGTCAGGAGCCTTCTTATCTTATAGTAGCAGGAAAGATTGTAGTTATTTACGTTGACGATACATTTCTTGATCACATCGTTGATCATAAGGATAAAGCTACTTTGCTTTCCTTAGATGGTTGAATACTTGCCGCTTGCATTCTATCATTGCCATAGCGCTTCCAACTGTATCACTTACTAGTGTAATCCAGCGAGATATTTAGAAATATGTGCGGTAAATAAATTCCCTCAACGGCCGAACATTATTTCGTTGACTGGGACACTGACGTGGCTCCTGAAAATTTCTGCATTGGAGGAAAAATTTCTACAATAACCTTGCCAGCAAAACAAAATGGAAAAAAAAAGTGTGTCGACCACCATGATACGGGTAAAACACGGCGTAGGACCTCACTGTACCTAGTGTACACCAAAGAGGGTGTACACTAGTGTAACCAGTCGAAAACGCCATAACTGCATTAAAATTGGTCGCTATGCAGGCAGTATGAATATTCAGTTTTTCAAATAATATTTTTTTCGAAATGTACTTGGCGTGAGATTGTACCGAGTTTCTTGATTTTATTTGGAAAATATTGATTACTTTACTCATCGGTATGGCATGTGAACCGGATACAAGATAAAATCGGAAATTGGAAGAGAAAATTCATTTCTTCGGAATTGTCGGAATTCTGATGTTCAGTAACACATGATTATACATTTGTGTTTATCACTCATTGTCAGTATTGGATATATCACTGTTGACTCTGCTTTACCAACTAATGAGGTAGTTCAACTCGTAGGTCCTATACAGACCGCTAGATGGCTAGCGGTCCGGTTCAGCTGGTACCAACTTTTGCCGCTACGAGTCTTACCTTTCTCGCGATTAAAGTAAGCTGCTTCAAACGATATTATATGCTTCAAAATGTCTGGTCAGCATCGCTTCTCGGCCTCTTGGCTAAGATCAAAGTGTAGTATCTGTTCTTATCAGCTTAATATCTGATACGCTCCGCATTGCGGAGCCAGAATATTAAACTGATTTTTGGAAGTTGGCGGAGTGTCTGGGGCTTGCTCCGGCTCTGCCGCGGGTTGGCCTAGCATTGCAGTGCCGCTAGGTTCGGCCCATTTTATTAATACAAACAAAATATCCACTTATGGATGAGGAATTAAATATTAATATTTGATTACATCATGCTAAGTAGATTAACGATCATATAGTACCGTTTACTGGCGAAGCGCGGCGCAGAAGCAACGATGCTACTATAAATGACGCATCAGCATCATCTTCGGGTATAGATTGTAATAAGCGATTTAAAATTTATTGTATTCCTCTAGGTCCTCATTCTGATCTGTAGAGTGTGTTATAATGTTGATTTCGCATCCGAGGTATTATTTACGACATGGTTTCATTACCCTTGGAATTATTTAAACCAAGAATTTGAATTGGGAATCAATATTTGTATCAAGAAAATTTAGCACTGAACCAATTTTTTTAGATTCTCTATTTTTTTTAAATATACGACTTAAGACCTCACCACACCCATTTTTGTCGCCAAGCGAGACTTTGCTGCGGAGGCGCCATTTGAAAAGAATCCAACGATCCTATTTAAATTTTAAGGTATGCTCTTGAATATTTATTAATAATTTTACACTAATTTCCCTCAATTTCAAAATTTTAATAATGCGTTATTTGTACTATATGAATATACTTGAATAGTTTGCTTACGAATTGTATATCAGTGGAATCAAAATCACGGAAGGTTTGTTTTAGATATTTTATGTGAACATGTTTCATTAGGGGGATGACGATTCCAAGATTCCTGAAAGGGTGAGATCTGTTCTTTAGAGATGAGCACGCGTTTTGAAAGGTGAGCAGTTTTGCATCGCCGATTACAAGTTCGAAATATAATCAAGTTCTTTGGATAAAAGTTCAAGACATCCTCTGATTAGGAGTCGTAAAACAGAATGCACGCGAGATTATTATGGCTGGGTGCATTGATAACGAATATTACAAGTAGGAGACATTGGGCATGTACCACGCCGATCCCAGAGAAACTCCTGGAAAGGAGGAGGATATTTTTATTTTTCATTGTAAAATTTGTGTCTGTTTTTTAAATTATATATATTTAAATGTAGTTTGTGTCAGGTATAAAGGTTTTATATTCACTTTTCTAAACATAACTCTTAGGTACCAAAATCAACCAAGTTTTGGATTGCCTTGATCACATTTTTATATTGAATAAAAATAAAAAATCAAATCAAACAAAATGCTTAGCTTATGCCTGACAAGGACTATACGCAATTTTCCGAGGACGAAATACAGAAGCCCATAGTAATGCATTATGCCTCTTTGAGTCTTTATAACTGTAGTAGCAATTTGGGTGCGTATTACTGTCGTTGTCTATTATAAAATCTTGATTTGTGAAAATAAAAAATGATGGCCGGGGTCTGCCTGTCGACATTTGAAAGTCTACGCTAGAAAGTGGAGTGCATGAGCGTGCGAGGGAAGTGTATACTTCACTCTTTGATGAAGTTAAATTGAAGACAGGCTTTGATTACAACGAAGGACGCCAGAAGATTGACGAATTCGAAGACTCTGGCATTTTTTGCCGTTCGCTGCAGGTATTCATTATTGGAGGCGTCCCGATGAGTCAGTCCACATCAAGCGGGGGGGATTTGGTCAAAAATATTCCTCGCTGTTTCTGATTCTTCTGCAGTTTTTTTTTTTTACATGTTCTCTGGTTAAATGAATGAATGCAATTTTTGTTCATTTTTTCTTTAACTTCAATAGCCCAGAAGCTACACGAGGTTGACTTTTCTGAAAAATGACCAGAAATCGGAATCACGCTCTCCTTTAAGCGTTAATATCTCCGGTTCCGTTTGCCGTACAAACGCAAGCAGAAACTCATTTTAGAGCTCTTGAATTGTTCTTTCATTATATTCATTTCAAATTCATCAAATAAATAATCTTCCATTTGTTCCAGGAACACGCTCGTATTTTTTTCAGAATTTTCAAAAGGGTCTCATTTCGAAAGTTTTTTTTCAAAAATAGAATCGCCTATAACAAATGGAATATTGTTTATTTGATGAATATAATGAAAGAACAATTAAAGAACTTTAAAATGAGTTTTTGTTGGTGTCTGTACGACAAAGGGAACCGGAGATATTAACGTTTAAGGGGGTATTACCGTCTAGAAGCTTGTTTCTTAGGTAATTTTTAGGAATCAATTTTGCGAAGACTATCAAACCTACAGTGCCGAGGTTTTTGACGCATATTAAGACATGTATCGACTAGCAATACAAAGTTTTATGAAATACTTTATTGAAATCTATACATGTTATGCGCTGTTATGCAGGTCGTGGCGTAAGACACTCGTCGAATCGGGCGCGTGGGTTGCGGCGGTCCTAGTCGTTTGAAACAGAAGAATTTTTTTTTTAAATCTATATGAATATAGTTATCGTCTGAACTAGAACTAAGTAAGTACAAAATGTTTTATCAGAATTGCAGCTGTTTGAAAATTAAGGTTTAATTTTCCCGAAAAATTATCAACTAAAACATGAGAGCGGGGCTAAAATATTCAAGCTATCGGTATTATTCTAGTTCAGGCTATAGATGAAGATTCCATCGAAATGTGTGCAAAATCCGAAGCAAATCGGTCCAACGATTTTTGAGAAAAACGTGCGCCTGACTTGAAAAATGTCGTTTCGAGAAAAACGCGTTTAATGTTTGGCTGACACGGCTGAACTCACGGTGCATAATAACTGATTTGAGTAACTTACCTCTATTGAGTCAGTATACTGACTATTCGTAACGGTAACGTCGTATTAAACTGCACCTAGAGAAAGGACAAGGGATTCCCCAAGCCGGTATACAATGGATAACAACGGTCGAGGGTACACAATGGATACAACGGCCGTTGCCACTGTGGATGACTACCTGCCGCGCCCGAACGCACCGCAGTCTTTAAGCCTCTGTAACTGTGGGAGTTCTGCGAATTTTAAATTGATATTTTCGAGACACATTCTCAGAACTCCAAACTATAAAAAAATGCAAGATAAAAAGGTCGAATTTTTTAAGTTTCTAGACGGTAATACCCCTTTAACGAATAGTGTGATTCTGATTAATGGTCGTTTTATCGAAAATTCCACTCCTTGTAGCTTCTGAACCATTAAAGTCAGAAGAAACAAAAATGTTTCATACAATTATTTTACCCAGAGAATATGTAAAATAAAATACGTGAATTTTCAAGCACATGAAGTCAAAAGGTGTTCCGCTTGACGTGGAATGACTCATATGCGCATAAATGAAGAGTTAACAAATTACGAAATAAACGACACATGGTAAATAGTAAGACATCTATGACCGTGAAAATGAATACGTTTCCTGTCCTCCATGTTATGGAGATATTATTGACGCATGGCGGAATATATGACTTGCTTGGTGTGGCGTGCGACAGAGGGTTCACTCGACGATAGATGTCCGGAGTTTTTCCTGCATAGCTTTAGGAAAACGAATTTTGCGGAGGCGTCTGCTGCATAGAACAGCTACCATAAGGCCGTAATGTAACTTGAGGATATACGAGTTTCAGCGCCAAGTGTCGAGTCGGACTCATAAATTATTCAAAAAAGGCAGGGTATTCAAAAAGGAATGTTCTGATAAAAAGAACGCATATAACGTAACATTATAAGCGTTGACTTACAAGGAATGGGAGAAAAATCTCAAAAACACAAATTACATGATATATTTTTCTATTAAGCAGAATAAATTTGAACAAAGTTACAAATATATACAATGATATATAATTAAATTACAAAAATTTCTTCATTTTCTTTTTTTCTTTGTTCTTCTTGGTCATATTACTATTTTCTAGACTAACTACCTTATTAGATTCTGCCGCGGTATCCGCTAGTTTTCGTTTCATGAATCTTGCGTCCCAAAAGCAACGAATTTTAATGTACCTATTAATGAATACATTCGTGGCTTCTAGGGAGCATAATTCAAACGAAGGGCACTCTTTCCGCAGTACTTTTCCTATTTCACTAGAAATACTTTTATGATGTAGCAGACTTTTAATAATAACTTGAAATTTCCGATCCCATTTTAACACAATATTGAAAAGTGTTTCAGTAGAATACTCGAGGCCGTTAGTATTTGCATAGGTTTTCATTATGGTAAACAATTTATAATCGTTATAAGCCGCAGAGGAATCCGGAAGAATCATACATGCCCGACACTTCTCACATTTATGGGTTTTAAGAAATTTGGTAGCCAAGTAACCGCATATGTAATACACTGCATTGGTTTCAGTAAAATTTGCAATTTCTGCGTTGATTTCTGATTCTAAGGTATCTGTAATATTAGTGCTCAACAAGGTTATTGTTGAATTTGCCTGAGTTGGAATTTGAATCGGATTTATTGTAGGGTGGATAGAAGAAGTTTCGATGCTACTGAGTTTTGCAAATATCACATTATCATCTGTTTCACATTTCGTAGCATTGGAAATTTTTGTTAAATGGGTAATGAAGATATGCCACATTCCCGTTTCAAACTGTTGTTACGTCGATATTTTTCACTTATTCCGAGCGGTTTTCTAAGGGCGTGGTTTGTATTTAGGGTTCGACTCGTTTTACACTAAATAGTAACTAAAGTGATAAAAGGATGTTTGGAATAGTAAAGGATGCTAAATGATTGTGGATTTATATTCAAAGTTCGAATTTTATTTAATAAGATTTATAAATTGAGATAGAGTTTGAACTAAGATTTATAAATTCAGATAGAGTTTGGACTAGGAAGGAGAGAAAAGATGTCTAGAAGGTAGGAGAGTTGACTTGTAAGTGAGGAATGCTTGGTTCTGACCAAGGTGAGAAGGCAAAAGTGCGGAGGTAGGCATACAGGTAGTGATAAGGAGCCGTGGGAACGGAGTAGCTAGGCCAGGACGTTACACTGTACCGGCGAAGGATAGAGAGAACAGCCGTTTTGTTGATGGATTGTCGCAAATGAATTTTCCAACGGATCCTGGTTTAAGCGTCGAGTTTTCAAAGCATGAATATCATAATTTTCTTGAAGATCATGTGATAGTTGAATAACACTATTCATAGTTAATATTAAACCTTTGATACAAGGTGGTTCATTTCCTCTTTCAAATTTACATTGGTCAAGATACACGAGCATATTAGTTAAAAATTCATAATGTTCAGAGTCTTTCGTGATAGCATAATTCAATTTATTTGGCAATGATTTTGTTTCAAGTCTAGAGTTTAGTGTGTCAAATAATTTATCCATATCAGATATGAATTCGCCTGTTCTGTCATCCGCCCCTTGAAATTTTCCTGGGAAAATCGTTCGATAAACTAAGTGTGCCGTGTACATCGATTCCGAGAAGATCTGCGCCGCTATTGAAACATTCATTTTAGTGAACGAGGATAATGTAAAATGATGCTCACCAATTTTTGGTATGAGATTTAAAGGTTTCAGTTGACTTAATGTATAAACTTCTCGAATCTCATTCCAATCTACGAAGCCTCCTCGATAATACAATCTTTTATCTTTTAAGTTATTTTAGATTTTAATAAGTGTGGCGGATCAAACATGACGAAAATTTTATGATTAATACCTGGTAATTTAAGGAATGGCTTCTCTTTTTGAGTAATCCTACGTTTCTAGGGCCCTGGCCACAAATAAGGTATTCAACAAATAAACCAATACTCAATACACTTTCAGTCGTTGTTAACATAATTTTATGAGTTTTTGCCGAATCACCACTCTTTCCCAAAAGCCAATATCCCACTGCCTGCTTCATTGGTTTATCGATCCATGTTACCATTGCAACTAGAGCAGTTCTAGCTTCTTTTGGTTCGCGTTAGATACCGTCATCAATTATTCCTTTGAATAAGTCAGAATGAATATCGTAATGTATCTCTGGATTTGAATGGATTTCATCAAATAAAAGAGGCTAACGGCACGATCTTTAGCATCAGCATTTTGAAAATTACGATTAAGTTGGTTTGAAATTGTGTAGTTAAGGCCTGGATAAATGGGAAATCTTTTTTGATATTCCCTTAACGTTCTTTCGGATGGTGAATTGATAATTTTTCGTAAAAACCCGTATGCTTAAGGAGAATGATATTTTATTGACAAAGCAATATCTTTAAGTTCATTGTTGTATCTTCTACGGGATAATCTAGCATTACACAAGCGCAAATGCGATGCAAAAAATGTGTGGGCCTCCTTCGAAAGATATTTAGTACATTGACTGATTATTGATACAATTTCTGAGCTTCGCTGTGCAATTTCTTTTCTTTTTCCTTGTTTACGTAGCTTTTGTATTTTACTTCGCAGCAGTGCTATTGTTCTTCCTTTGAGTACTAATACGCATTGATTTGGGAGTGAGCAGTATATGTCTATTGAATTTTCCACCGTGTGGGGTTATTCTGCTCGGAGATGTAGACATATTCAAATGGATCGATCTTGGTGTGCGACAAGTAGATTTTTTTGCTGGAGTATCCATGATTTGATGAGATGGCGATTTATAAAGACTAGCTGATGTTGATGTATTATGATTTACTATATCTGTGTCCATTTTTGTATTCGAAGCTGAGAAGTTGTCCAATAGTGGAATTGATGTTGACGTCATTGAGAAATTATTTGGTGTCGAAGCAGCATCAGGCAGTAAGGATTGATTTTGGGTAGCGGTATCGGTCTGGTCGTCTTAAAAATGAATTGAAAACAGAAACATATGTGAATAACTCTAATAAGATATTCTAAAGAAAAATCAGTAACAAAAAATCTTATAAGTAGCAGTTCAGGTTTACTTTCATAATACTTGTGATGTCAATTTGCTTTAATTATGAAAAGTTAAAAGAAAAATTGTTATCTTAAACTTTTCAGGAACTTCATATAAAATATTAGACCCGTAAAAGAATAAAACTATATGTTTATATTATCGATATTTTTTCATCATTATTCGGTCAGCAATAATTACTTGATTACACTATAAATTATGAACTGCGGATGCTCTTTGAGTTATTTACAATTCGAAACCAATATAGCTTCCCATTAGATGTATGAAATATATAAAAAATACGGTACACATCATAGTCTGATGTAAAAATCCTAAAATAAAATATTTTTTTCACTTTTTACAATAGCATTTCTTACCGCTGACAATAATACGGATTTTGTCATTCGTCTGGATCTCAATGGTAGCCGGTTCTTCTGCAGTTGCTGTAGTTATATCCAGTATGATGCGGTTGTCCTTGTGCGAGCATTCATCTAATAATTTTACATGTTTTATTAACGATCATATTTATCTTTCGAAAATATTTATTTATGTTTTTATTAAATGTACCTTGTAAAGCAGATCTTTAGAATCTCAGTATTTGCTCATGATTTACACTATTTGTGTTCTCTTGCGAAGGTTGACCAGGTGATATTGTCGGTATTGATTCAGGGAGTAGCAAGGGCCATGGGAACTTTTGCGGATGTACCTTGGCTCAAAATGATCGGAACAAACACGTAAGTGCGTCGGGCTGCCTTGCCCTCTGGCAAACCTTGCCATTTTTTACGCCTGTAAACGAGTAATGAAAGAGTTAATAAATGATACGGTCTTCAAAGCAGAGTACGAAATTACAGTGGTCTTTCTACTTCAATAACATCAATCTTCGATGATTTCACTCATAACCTAGAATTTATAGATTTTGTGTTTTTCTTTTACTTACAATTCCGAATTTTTCGGTTGTTGGAAGAAATGGTGATTTTTGTCTTTCACCGCATTTCTGCCACATCCCCTTACATGGCACCTAACCATATTTATTCACTTTCTTCACCACACACTCTTTGGATTCACTGGTTATGCCGCGTCCTTTGCAACAATTGGCGACGCTATGTTTGGAACTTGGAACTGGTTAACCACACTAGTAAAAACGTGTTGGCAAGGGTTGGGGAGGTAGAGCGGGGTAAATAGTTCTGAGTCCGAGCCGTCGTAGCGTTGCGTATCGTATATCTCCAGCTTCTCCTCTATCAAGATTCGCGGCAGCGAATCGCCGCCAAGTACCCGTAGGCAGGCGAGCGCTAGCCGGGACTCTATTTTCTCGGGGGAACTCTTTATACCTGTAAGCACGAGGTCATAACTTCGGAACGCGTGAATATTTTTCGATCAAATTTACAGAACAGGTATTCCCCCACCACACGACTTCGCTGTATAAATTTGATCGGAATCGGTACACTGGTTTCTGATATATTGGTCCCGAAAGTTGATGAAAAAGCATCTTCTTCTTCTTCTTCTTCTTCTTCTTCCTGGTCATCAAATTTTCGCTAGACGCTTGCTTGTCCTCACGTTTCTGAACGAACGGTGAAACGGATCGACTTGATCTTTGAAACGTGGGTACAAGCCATCCAAATCTCGCCCCCTATTGATTTTGGCATGAATCTGAGTCCGCACTTGGTCGATATGTAATAATGAAGTTACGAAGTGAGCTACAGAGGGTCGACGAAATCAAAATGGCCGTCGGAGGGCTGTCGGATCGCGCTATTGACAGTTAAAATATTCATAATTTATATATAATCATATTATATAGTTATATATTTATATTATATAATTATATAAGGTGTTACCGGCCATGCCAATGGTTTTTTTCAACAGGTGCGTGTAATAGGCCCTTTTTCTTGCATGTAAAACGAATGGAAAATCGACCATTTCTAGCGTGGACTTTATTACCTCCCTGGGGAATTTCTAAACTTTCCAAAAGTTCCCATAAATTTCCAAAAGTTCCCATAAATTTCCAAAAGTTCCCATAAATTTCCAAAAATTTCCATAAATTTCTATAAATTTCCAAGCCTTCCGAAATTTCCAAAATTTGTGGAAATGACCCTCGATATAAATTACCCATTCCCCCTCCCTCCCCCCCCCCCCCCCCCCTTGTTGTACAATGTACTATTATATCAGTGAGTCAGTAAATCAGTGAACAATAATCAGAATGAAACCGTGCAACGACCGTGGTTTCACGCCGATGACTGTTATTATTTAATAAATCTGCATGATGGCCTGTTGTCATTGCACGGAACGGATCGTCTGAGCTGGGTTCAAATATAGATAGAGAATAAACCAATGAACCTGGCGAAATATTATTTCACTACTAACCGGAGCAAATGGCAGTTGACAATTGAAATGGATGTGCTTGTCTTTCACTGAATATTTCTTCCCTTGCCCAAATTCCGAATATACTTCTTGTAATGACCAAAGGATAATAATGTTTAACCCAGCTGAAATTAAATGAGCAATCCTTCTCAATTCTCCTACTTGCAAAAAGAAGTGAAATCCCACGAAAAACATCCAAAGATGTAAAAAAAGCCGCCAAGTACTCAGACAAAAATCACAATTGCTTTATAAGCGAAACGGTTCGCCAGTCTCTGTCGTGAAATCAAGAAAAATGCCAAGCACCGAACGTACCCTTGCGATTTCTCAGCAATTTGTTAAAAAAAAATAATATAAAAAGAAAAATGAAAAAACTCAAACTCAAACTCAAGTCTACGTTGTGAAGTCGGAGTTTCGTGTGAGGATATCGAAGCATCATTCCAAGAGCTACGTACTTGGCGGGCACATTGGGTTCCTTAGAGCTATACGGACATCCCGCTTCATTTTACGCGAAAATTAAGTTTTCAATGCAACAGCAATTGAATACACTGAAAAACTAGTTATTCAAACCAATCAGCGTATCAGAAGATAATTCTACGTGTCCTCAACTATGTGTATGACTTTACAGACATGAATACTATAATCAATAAAAATCGTGGTCGTTCCATTGTCATTGAAATATCAGATCAGACTCGGAACTCTGGAATCACATATCTCATTGTGGAGCTAATGAGCGATGTACTACAGTGAGTTTTCCCATAATAGGTGATATACCGTAGAGCTCGAGTATGTAGTAATAATTATGAAAGAATAAACTTCGGCATGAAACCTAAAACTTGCAGCTACGGATATACGTGTATGTTATAAGTAGCATATAGAGTATGACATTTTGTTCTAATGATGAATATGAAATTACTATTTTCCATCCCTGCAACGCGGGCGGAAAGAATTTCTGACCAAAGGGAAGAAAAAGTTATTTTTCGGTCAAAAAAGTAAATTTGAAAGGCAGAAAAAAAAACTAAGTTTGACCGATTCTAGGTTTGATTGATTAAATGGCTGTGTTTGACTGGTGGATGCAATATGGACATTTTATCTAGTCGGGTAAAAAGTAATATATTATTATTCCACACGGAAGGAGCGAATTTTCACCTTGTGCTCGTGCTGAACCTCGCACTCAGCAAAAATCACGCACTTTCCTCCCTAGTAGCATAATGTAGCATTGTTGCTTATTTGCAACTACACAATCGTGGCAGTTGAAAGATTAGCGCTTGCGAGTTTACGCCCAAGGCGCACGCACTACTTACTCCCATAAACTCGCAAGCGCTAATCTTTCAACTGCCACGGCATAGTCGTCCGGCAAGATCGAAAGATGATGGATTTTCAATAAGTGTGTATGGAACTAATGTTATCTGCGAATCTGACATTCGTCAGTCGATGCAAAGTTCATGACATGTAAATAACCAGCGACCGGAAACATAGTACTTTAAGACATTCGTCAGCCACCAAGTGCCGATGCAAGCAACTGTTTGCAGTTTGGAAGAACTGTGAGACAAACAGCCAAACACAAAATAAAACTGCAAGGAGTCGTGTTCTATCAATCGATGTATTTTAAATGCCAGATTTGATGAATGAACATTATGAAAAACAGTCGGAAAAATATGGTTCGCAAAATACGATAGAGTCATATTAATTCAACGTGAGATCAACAAACACAAAGAAAGAAAACGAATGTGCCCGCCAAGTACGTAGCTCTTGGAATGATGCTTCGATATCCTCACACGAAACTCCGACTTCACAACGTAGACTTGAGTTTGAGTTTGAGTTTTTTCATTTTTCTTTTTATATTATTTTTTTTTAACAAATTGCTGAGAAATCGCAAGGGTACGTTCGGTGCTTGGCATTTTTCTTGATTTCACGACAGAGACTGGCGAACCGTTTCGCTTATAAAGCAATTGTGATTTTTGTCTGAGTACTTGGCGGCTTTTTTTACATCTTTGGATGTTTTTCGTGGGATCCTATACTCTTTGATCCCAGCATTGTGGCGTGGGTCGCGACTTGCAAAAATTTTTACGGAAAACGCGTTTCTAGTAAGGTTGTCGCATCGTAATTCACAGTACATGCACCGAAGTGTGTAATTTAATTTTGTCTAATTATCCGAAGTGTAAAGTACAAACGTTACAAATACTTGGTCAAAAAATCATTCGACAATGGTAAAACGTGTTGATAAAGGACATGGTAGATATTGGCTGTCCGCAAAACCACCAAGTCGGAAAAAAAAATTACGCCTACGCAGGGCAATGATACGAAATGCACAGGCAGCGGTCAGCGAATGTGAAGTCCAGCTGGCACCAACGGAAATATATTTGACAGACTATGTGGGCGCAGCGACATCCGATTTTTATGGTATTGATGTCCCTACTGCAGAGGATGTTTCAAGTCATTCAGCAGCAGAAGCTTCAGTAGCAATGGAACAGCAGCAAATATCCGCCGGCATTGCTGAACAGATAACTGCGGGTTTCATAGATGACATTCAAATCGAACTGTCGGAGGATAGATCTGACATGTACCAAGCAGATCAAGCATCAGATGTACTCGACAGTCTTGAACCATTGCCGGAGCCTGCCAGTTCTGATGGAAGTCCGCCGGATTTGATTATTGAAAAGGTACGCAAAGAGCAGACGAAGAAGTTCGAACCTCCTGGAACTCGGCATGTGGTTGATGTTGGATATATGTTTTCTGAGTTGCAACAGCAATTTGCCAACCATAATCCACTTATGCGCTGCACATTAGATCAAGTGCACTTGATCTCCACTGAACGCATCGGACTGCTATCAAGATTTACGTTCCAGTGCAAGATGTGTATGGAGAAAAAATTCATCATGTCTGAAACTCAAAAATCCGATATCCTTTCGATCAATGAAAGCCTAGTAGCTGGAACAGTTTCTGTAGGGGTCGGATATTCACAATCGAAAGAAATCTTCAATGCGATGAATATTCCGTTTATGTCGCATGGCACTTATCAACAGTACCATGATAAAATTGTCTCAGCATTCGATAAGGCAGCGGAGGAAGAAATGAGATTGGCTGGTGAAGAGGAAAAACGGCTTGCGATAGAACGTGGAGATGTCAAGAATGGAATACCACACATTCCGGTAATAGCAGACGGAAGCTGGATGAAAAAATCATATAGATCTGGCACATATGACTCAGTGTCTGGCGTAGGCATCATTGTCGGTTTCCATACGAATAAGGTTTTGTTCGCTGCAGTACGCAATAGATACTGCACGATTTGTTCGATTGCAGAAAAAAAAAACGAACCCCCCGGAGAACATGCTTGCTTTAAAAACTGGGGGAGCAATCAGAGTTCTTCAAGTATGGAGAGTAGTGCCATTGCTGAAGGATTCCTCAAAAGTATGGAAATGCACGGGCTAGTCTTCTCGTCACTGATAGCAGACGGCGATAGCGGCGTGTACAAGAAGATCCTGGATTGCAACCCATACCACGATACGTATGTGAAGAAGGTTGAGTGTATAGACCACCTGTTGCGAAACCTTACCACGAAAATTAAGGACGTGGCAAGCACGAAACTAAAGGCAGATTTGAAAAATAAAATCAAAGAGATATCCAAATCAAAGAAATCGATTGGACAATGGCGAAAGGTCATCGAAGGCAGTACCCTGAAAATACGGACAGCTGTGGTAAAAGCAAGCGAATACCGCATGGCCGAAGAAGTTCCTCTATCTGAAAAAGTGGTACGCCTCATAAAAGATTTGGTCAATATTCCAAGTCATGTGTTTGGCGAACATAAGAAGTGCGCTCAATTGGGCTACTTCTGTGATGGTACTCCAAAAGACCAAGAAGAAAATGCAGTACCAATATTGATGGAGTTAGATCTATACGATAAAATCTGCGATGCCATCACTCAACTAAGTTGGAGAGCCGAGAGTCTGCTGTTCAATGTCACTAGCAACACCGTTGGAAACTACAATGCTATCGTTAGCAAATTTATCGGCGGAAAGCCGGTTCACTTCGGGTAAAGGAACTCTTACAGCGCCAGAGTTGCTGGTTCCGTTGTGCAATTCAACTTACAGGAATCGTATGAGAAGTTGAGTGCTGTGATGGGTAAGGTGCCAACTGCAATGGTCCACGGTTTGCAAAAAAAAGGAAAGGCATGGACCCTGAAACGGCTGACATCAGCCAAGGACAAGAATGACGGATTTAGACCAACATGTTCGTCTGTGGGACCCTCTAGCGAGAAGCCTAACTCAAACCCGGACTATGGTCGGAATTGCAACAGGCCAGATCTCCATGAGGACGAATATAAAGTGCAAGTTGAGTTGCACTTTCAAGAACTGGCCGAGCAGCAGGCGGAACGAGACCTCATTGAAGCCCGCACGAAAGGTCAAAGTGATAGCGGAGAATAGAAGTCCTTGCGGAAAAAGCTGCTCACAGTTGGGTGTTTCCTTAGAAATTGTGATTTCCTTCGTCCAAGCAGTTTTTTTGACTTCAAAACAGTCGGAATGTATGCAAATAGGTTGAAAATTTTTAAGTCTTCATATGTTGGAAAAAGAAATTGTAAAAATCTATTCATTAGCTTGGGACAATGAAAAATAGTGATAGCTCTAAGTAAGTACATAAGCTAACTCAGAATAATGTCCACAGATTTATCTATTTTATTCAAAATTTTAATTGAACCACTGAACCGCTACCCAGGATAATCCAATATGGCGGCAATAGCTGTTTTTTGACGGGGAGATATCCCCTCGACTGTTTACACTTGTCACGGGCGGTCCCACGGCGATTTTTTTACATGTAGTAATTATTAATATAATTTATTAAAATATGTATGTCATAAAATCACGTGTCAATACCGTGGCAACGTTTTTTTGTAATATTATTGATGATTTGGGTTGGGTTTGGGGATGATGGAAAACTATCGTGTATCCGCAAGACCGACCTCTACCTGCTCTGCAGTATGGTAAGCAGACCGAAGTGAAAGCGTGTAAGCAATTTAAAGAAACCAATGGGTTACGGGTTGCGGAGTCTGGCCTCTCCATCAATTCAGAACACTGCTACTCGGCAGTGTTTCCCGATGGATTGATAAGCGATGATGGCATTATCGCGATCAAATGCCCTTTCAGCGTGAGAGACGTCACTCCGGAGCAAGCGACCGGACAGAAGCTCGCAGATGTGCATAGGATCTACGACAAACGCCACCCTGACAGGATGAATGCAAATCATCCTTGCTTCAACCGGATTCAAGGTCAATTGCATATCGCACAAAAAGAATATTGTGCCGTTGTCATGTGGACACCAAAAGGTATGAAAACAATCAAAGTCTTTAGAGATGATATCCTCTGGCAAAACAAAATTTTGCCTTACTTACCCCGATTCTATGAGTTTTGCATGCTCCCAGAGATTATAGACGGTAGACATTTGAGAAATATGGAACTTAGAGAACCACAGTACATACTCGATGCACGAAACAAGACTAAATGAAATAACCGATGTATAAGTAGACAAATAGTGAGATGGATGTGTCAATCTATAAGAATAAGTATTGTGGAGTCGTCTATTTTTTGTATTATATTGCAAAAAGGGAACATCGAACTCATAGCTGTTCTAATCCTCTTGAGAGTAGAGGGTGGACTAACCTAGCAACAGTCGTATTGCAGGGATCAGCACTCATGTCACATACTCACATGACAACTTAAAACCATGAGTTTGGCTGAAGTTCTTGCACGACTCCGCATTATGGAAAAAGTCAATTGAGTGAAACTTTTCCACACTCATATGATTCAAAAGTATAAAAATATGAGACATATGGGTGATTCCATTCTAACAGTGTTTATTAATGTCCTGTACTGTTTGCTCTTACTGGTTATCCATTAGCAATCTATTCATAAAATTTTTGTATCAATACAATCCTCATGAACATATTTCATCACTTCTTTCGTATAATATAACTTGCAGTCCAGAGAAAACTCAGAGTTTAAATCACTTGAATGTCAGTACCGTGTCATGTCCATTTTCAGAATTTACCTATGAATTCATTATTTTCTTTGTCGCAATAAATGATCCACACTAACTAATCCATAAATCTAATTAACGTTATAATACAATTCATAAATAAATTATAATACAATTCATAATAATTTTTCTGAAGAATGTCTACCAAATTTATTTTATGTCAGTACCGTGGATGAATGAGTCAGTACCGTGGCATGGAAAATTTGAAATTTGATTCTAATTCTCGATATTTTGAAGTTGTAGCAAAATCCTCTCGGACTTTCATTTTTACAATAAAATAGAGTAATAATATGCATTAAAAAATTTAAAAAGTTTAATTATAGAATCAAAAAATGTTTAATCAAAAAAGTAACAGTTACTTTTACACACATTCAGAAATAATTACAAAACTAATAAGGAAAGTTATTGATGTATATTTCCAAGATAGTGATCCATTTGACATGACTGAAATGTGACACTGTCTTTCTCAGATATGACTGTTCTCCTAGGAATAGTTGGCCCTGTACTCTCAGGAAGGATTAGCGCATTACAATTATCAAATGACGTACATTCATCCTACACCTTTTCTGTTATCCTATTAGATCAGAATTCATTTGATAGATCATGATATTTTGGTTCTCCAATAGGTATCTCGCATCTTACAACCTCCTCGCACGTTGTAAACGAACAAAATTATGCATGATAATTTTGTATAGTTTTTCAGTTATACATTTTCAAGTTATACGCCTGTCCGGCGACAGTCCGTACAATCGCTATACGTTTACTTGTTGTCAGGCGATACATTTGAGGTGTCTGACAAAAGCAAATCTGTTTCGAGTGTTGCGTGCTAGCTGCTATCCAATAGGGCATGACGGTATGGTCTTCGATTACGTATACAGGGTGATTCAGGTTGGGCGCACCACCTTACGTGAGTGTATTCCTCCTGAGAATCTAAGACTAAATTTCCTTTACCAAAACTTCGAGGGACTAACGGTTTGGGAGCTACGGAAGCTCTTAGTTGACCAATCACAGGGCTTATGAGTGACGTAGACAGGGCTGCTTCAAGAGTGTGAGTCGAGCAGTGCCCGCGGCGGTTCGATTTTTATTGTACGACGTTTCAGTTCAATTTCTAGATGAGTATGACGGCGTCGCCTCCTGAAGATGTCTTCGTACGGCATTCACCTCCGTTCTCGTCGTCCTGATCCTCTGCTTCATAGTTTCACTCGTCCAGGTTCTTCGCTCCGTAGTTTGAGTCGTCCAGGTCCCGCGCTTTGTAGTTTCAGTCGTCCAGGTCCTCCGCCTCGTAGTTTCAGTCGTCCAGGTCCTCCGCTCCGTAGTTTCACTCGTCCAGGTCCTGCTCTCCATAGTTTCAATCGTCCAGGTCCCGCGCTTTGTAGTTTCAGTCGTCCAGGTCCTCCGCTCCGTAGTTCTCGTAGTCCGGGTCCTCCGCTCCGTAGTTCTCGTAGTCCAGGTCCTCCGCTCCGTAGTTCTTGTGGTCTAGGTCCTCTGCTCCGTAGTTCTCGTAGTCCGGGTCCTCCGCTCCGTAGTTCTCGTAGTCCAGGTCCTCCGCTCCGTAGTTCTTGTGGTCTAGGTCCTCTGCTCCGTAGTTCTCGTAGTCCAGATCCTCCGCTCCGTAGTTTGAGTCGTCCAGGTCCCGCGCTTTGTAGTTTCAGTCGTCCAGGTCCTCCGCCTCGTAGTTTCAGTCGTCCAGGTCCTCCGCTCCGTAGTTTCACTCGTCCAGGTCCTGCTCTCCATAGTTTCAATCGTCCAGGTCCCGCGCTTTGTAGTTTCAGTCGTCCAGGTCCTCCGCTCCGTAGTTCTCGTAGTCCGGGTCCTCCGCTCCGTAGTTCTCGTAGTCCAGGTCCTCCGCTCCGTAGTTCTTGTGGTCTAGGTCCTCTGCTCCGTAGTTCTCGTAGTCCAGATCCTCCGCACCGTAGTTTGAGTCGTCCAGGTCCTGCGCTCCGTAGTTTCGGTCGTCCAGGTCCTCCGCTCCGTAGTTTTACTCGTGCAGGTCCTTCGCTCCGTAGTTTTCGTAGTCCAGGTCCTCCGCACTCTAGTTTGAGTCGTCCAGGTTCTGCTCTCCGTAGTTTCAGTCGTCCAGGTCCTGCGCTTCGTAGTTCTCGTAGTCGCAGGGCCTGGACGACTGAAACTACGGAGAGCAAGACCTGGACGACTGAAACTACGGAGCGGAGGACCTGGACGACTCAAACTACGAAGCGCAGAACCTGGACGACTTAAACTACGGAGCGCAGGACCTGGACGACTCAAACTACGGTGCGGAGGACCTGGACTACGAGAACTACGGAGCGGAGGACCTGGACTCCAAGAACTACGAAGCGCAGCACCTGGACGACTAAAACTACGGAGCGGAGGACCTGGGGGACTCAAACTACCGAACGGAGGACCTGGACGACTGAAACTACGGAGCGGAGGACCTGGACGACTAAAACTACGAGGCGAAGGACCTGGATGACTCAAACTACGGTGTGAAGAATCTGGACTACAAGAACTACGAAGCGCAGCACCTGGATGACTAAAACTACGGAGCGGAGGACCTGGACGACTGAAACTATGAAGCAGAGGATCAGGACGACGAGAACGGAGGTGAATGCCGTACGAAGACATCTCCAGGAGGCGACGCTGTCATACTCATCTAGAAATCGAACTGAAACGTCGTACAATAAAAATCCACCCGCCGCGGGCACTGCTCGACTTACACTCTTGAACCGACCCTGTCTACGTCAGTCATAAGCCCTGTGATTGGTCAACTAAGATCTCCCGTAGCTCCCAAACCAGTAGTCCCTCGAAGTTTTGGTAAAGGAAATTTAGTCTTAGATTTTCAGGAAGAATACACCCACGTAAGGTGGTGCGCCCAACCTGAATCACCCTGTATATTAAGGTGGTTCTTATTTGACCTATGTTTGAATTTCGATTGTGCGACCCCCTCATTTGGTTCCAAATAAAAAAATAAAAATTTTAAGCCCAAAATGAACGTCCTAACTTAATTCTAACCATCGCCTCTAACAACGCGAAGTTCTCCATATGAAATACACGTGATTTCTATCTTCAAATGTTATTATTTTACTGGAACTTCTAATCTTTGACGAAAAAAAAATAATTTTAGATGGAATTGACGGGGATCGATAGTACTTTCAATTTAATCTGGAATAAAGTAAATATACGTATGTTTTTGAATAATTTGAAACTTCACCCTAAAATAGGGAGATGAAGGGAATGAAATAAAAATCTAAAAAAATTAGGGAGTTAACTTTTCATCATTTTGAACCGATTGGAGGGGCTCCAGAATGGATTTTTTTTTTACCCCAAATAAGGACCACCCTAATGTATACGCATTAGGGTAGACGTTAAATACCATCTTGAGGAGTGAAGCCCCACAGTTTATAGACAAAAAATAGAAAAAAATTTTGGCCCCAGTGCGAGGTTTTTAAAATGAAATTAACCCGTGCCGGTAAGGTCGCAAAGTTTCCTATGTAAAACACATGCATTTTTACGGATCTCAATTCAAAAATTCACTGTGAGGCTAATTTTAATTCAAAAAATTCTAAACTATGTGAAAGTATCAGGTATGTGTACTACTATATGGAGAAAAATCGAGGATATCATACCGTAAGTAAGTAATACTTACTGAAAATTAGAATTTTAGGCCTTAACATCGATAAAGAGAATTTTAGTTTGGAGTAGAATCATGATCAGATTCAACGGTATGACATCCTCGATTTTTCTCCATGTAGTCAGTAGTGATACACATACCTGATACTTTCACATAGTTTAGAATTTTTTGAATTAAAATTAGCCCCACGGTGAATTTTTAAATTGAGATCCGTAAAAATGCATGTGTTTTACATGGGAAACTTTGCGACCTTACCGGCACGGGTTAATTTCATTTTAAAAACCTCGCACTGGGGCTAAAATTTTTTTCTATTTTTTGTCTATAAACTGTGGGGCTTCACTCCTCAAGATGGTATTTAACGTCCACCCTAAAACGCATGTAGCGATGGCATTATTTATGAGAGTGTATATATTCAAACTACAGTAAACTATATCCGATAATTAATGAGTTGTACTTTTGTTCCAGAAACAGAAACGGTTGATGATTCTCCAGCTCATCCGGATGACAAGAGGGATAGCAAATAAGTTGGTCTACAGCGGAGCAGAACCACTGAGAGCAACGAGATTTCCATATTATTAAAAATTGCTTGTGCCGTTATGTAAGTGTAATGGACTTCCAAGTACTCATGCATTTTAAAATCAACTAGCTCATTATTGTGCTCGTTCACGCGCTTCGCTCGCTCACTCGTTTGATGTTGCGTTGTCCCTCACTCGCTACGCTCGCTCGGTTGTTAGTGGTTTTCTAATTGTTTAAAAAATATTACATGAAATATTCTTTTTAATTCCTTCTGCACCCATTCGCAGCACTAAAAAATCTCAGAAACTCATATATTAACTTAGGAGCGTTCTTGATAATAATATCATATCATATATACGCATGATTGAGTTAAAATAATTATAATTGAATGGAAGTAGTCTCACCAATAAAATGGATACATTGGCGGAATCGGTTATCCCGAAGGAATCTATATTTTATCACGATGAAATGAATACTAATATAATGAATAAAAGTTTGTAGCGCTTAGCCACATGAGACTTTAAGCATATTATGACTGTCCCTGCAATACTTTTTTTATAATCTCAAAAACTCTTACATTAACTCAAAACTTCTTTAATAACACAGAAACTTCATACAAGGATGGATAGAGATAGGGGCATCCGCGATTTTGTGACATCCGAATATCCGTCTTCGGACTTTAATATATAGAATTGCGAAAGCTGGTTCTACAATGATCATACCAGTCTTATCGAGAAGAACTGGGTCAATGGTATGAAATTTAAAACAAATATCTATACGCTATGCACCAATGAATGAGTTCATTACATGGAAAGCTACAAAAATTGACTTTGTAAAAACTAATTTAACAATTTTTACTTCCCAGGTACAGGTACCTGTCGATACCAGAGGACCTGACTTGTGCTGACTAAGGATTATGAGATCAACCCTGAAGCAATTATACTACTATTTAATTAATTTATATGGTTAGTCGTATTGAATCATACTCGTAGACAAACTGTCTGTGCTCAATAATATCAATGTGCATTAACTGTGTTGCGCATTTTGTACATAATCTTATCTAATATAGGCATATTAGATATCTTTATTCGGATGGAACTGCTGTGCATCTTCATTTTTTATCAAGTGAGGGGAAACGGCACTGAAACTTCAATAAAATACATTTTTTATATTTGCAAATGACTATAAAAGGTCTGATCAAAAAACACTTACTACAATTCTGACTTCATGGCGAGTTCCTATAGAAAAATATATTTAAACCTTCTGCGATGAGATTTGAGCGCAGGGAACCTTTGCAGCAATACATAGGAGACCTTCTGCGAAGGGTTTCCTGCGCATACAACAGCATTGCAGAAAATTGAGATTTATGTTCCAATACACATACTTCCATATTCTAAAAATTGTAGAAAGCATTTCTCCACTGCACCTTTTTTATCAATTTGCAAAAAAATTAAATGGTTCTTGTAAAAGTTTCAGTCGCAGACCCTGTTATGAGGATAAGTTGACTGAGTTCCTAGTTTGCATATAATTATGGTCATCTCACTCGATTCAAATATTCCGATTCCCCCCAAGGAGATAAGAAACTCGCGAGTTCAAATGACATAAGTGTCTGTTATGTGTGACTTTATTATTGTTGCGTCAGTGCAGTGAATTTGATATAGTTCACCACCGCACCCCTGCACCTTGAGAGGAAAGGTTGAGTAGGACAAGACGTAGCCTCGTGTGTAGAGAGAAAAGTAGATTTATTGAAAAGAACGTACAGATACAGCACCCTGCGCTTTCAAAAGCAGACTGGAGCGTCCGGCTGATAATGCCAACGTCCCACACGCTCATGGAAGGGGTAGTCGTACATTCGAGAACCTTCCATGAGCATATTCGTTGTACGCTCCCGCAGCTTCGTGAACAAGCACGCCAAATTTACGCAACAATTATTAGGGACGACATCTCCGCTTGAGGAGGGGGGGTTAGATAGGGGTGAAAAAAAATAGATATATCTTGTTCTATACGATTCATATAATATATACTATATATTGTAACCGTTCAGGCAATATAACTGATGTGAGAACGACGCGCAACACCGATCGCGCAAAGCAGATGATCACGCGATGACGTCACAACGAATGTACTATATGTATTTATACCAAAAAATATATATTTTCGAATTTTGTCACAGAAAACTCTGGGAAAAATTCTGAGGCAGACCACAAGGAGGTACCTGTTGATCCAGAAATCCTTGTCGTACTCTGCACAGAGGCCAGCGAAGATAAATCTGAGGTCGTGTCTATCGACAGTGAGCTCATTAGGATCTGGCAAAATCTGATTAATAAAGGCCTGGCAAAATAAGAAAAAGAGGAATTAATCGAAAATTATAAGAGGATTCCAGAGTTGGAAGCTAAGAAACTTAATGCAGAAATCTTGGCTTCTCTCACACCAAAAAATGCAAGAAAAGACACGTGTATGGCGGATATTCAAAATAGTCCAGTCGAATTATACCAAAAATCTATAAAGGTCTAACCCGAAATATGTTAGGTCTTGAAATTTTTTGACAGGTTCATTACATCCCCACAAACATACCCATAAGTTATCGTAAAAAATTTCTGACGGCTTTGGCGGCAAAAAATTGTTAAATAATTGAAAACCTACTTTTTTCGATAAAGCTTTTTTCCTACAGGTTTTACAACAAAATGCTTGAAACAAAAGTTGTTCGTCTCATCGAGCTCGAAAAAATGAGCTCTTAAAAAGTCATGTATCTTCATTTGTTCGGCTGTAACCGAGTAACCGAGGTTCCCCCTTCTGTTCAACCACATACATTGAGTGTGAAACTTATCCCTCAAATCCTCCCTTCGTACCCAAGATCACCTTCCCCACCTCTTCCAATTCCTGTCGAACCTTCATATCCAATAGACCTGACGAAAAAATCATCACACGATTACGCAGATAATTTTTTAGTAATTCAACAACCCGCAACGCCCTTAACCACGTTCGATCACCCCCCTATCTTTACAACTTCTCAAGAAGAACCATCGAACGCGGAATCTATTCCGCTTGCTACCAAACCAATACCCTTGGAGGAAGCAGATTACTATCTGGAGATAGCTAAGTCGATCCTTGATTCACAAGATCCTCTACCAATTTTATCTGACGACATTCTCAAACAACTGGCTGACCCTGACATCTGTAATCCACATTTAGAACAGAGTCACCCGATCACATAAGGTAAGAAAAACTTTATGAAATTTTCCTATTTTTACCATTCTTGTTTCCCTCAATAAGGAAGTTTTCTCCATTACTCCCCGAATCCCAATACATGTGTATTTGAAAGGGAGTTTCCTTAATCGGTAACGCGCGAAGTAAAGTCTCTTCACTCTGGGCTGCGTTTGGTGCGACTCGCATATTAATTTGTTAGTTGTGTCATAAACATTAATCCCAGTAAAAACTGACTGACTCGCCAGGTCGTTACACAGCGCTTACACTATTGATGCGGAAAGACGAATGTGATAAGTTAACATTCTTGAAAAAGATAAGTGATATGGCCGAAATTAATATTGCTATGCATCATGCGATATCGGTCACTAGAAGGGCCAACATCTTTATTCCTGACTTGACGGTATACGTTGCTGAACTTATCAGAAAAGCAGAGATGGACGATACTCTCTACGGGAACAATCTCGGGGAACGCATCAGAGTCAAAAGCTCTAGCAAAATTCACTCAAGACATAAAACATATACCGGCACCAACATCTTCTAAGAAGCCTTTTTTATTCACAAGCCCGCAGCAAAAAAAGCCCTTCGCTGCCCACTCGGGCAACTACCAAGGCAGATCTCAGCACAAATCACCCCTGCCATTCAAAAGCAGGCAACAGCATTTCAACAGCAAGGCTCGGGGTTCCAGAAGCAGCAGCAGCACCGGATGAAATAAATGTAAGCAGGTATTCAAATCCAGTAGCTGGGAGACTTAGATCGTTCTACCCAGAATGGCAAAGAATTACAAACAATAAGTTTGTACTTGGTATAGTCAAAAACTATATTATAACTTTCCACAAGAAACCTTGCCAATATATACCACCGATTGTTGATATACCGAACAATGATAAAATCAGATATTGTAGAGGACTATACTCCGTTCACGGAGAGAATACCCAAACGTCGCGCAGCTTTGAACGGCCTGAGAGTCGGGTGGGGGTAACGGGGGTCACAACTCAACGCCGTATCTGAATTATCATACGTTTGGGCCCCGGCCGATAATGTACGCTCTCTAAAGGAATTGACTGCTTCGCACAAAGACTCGGGACCCCCGCTTCGGCTATACCGGGTCTGCTCAGCCATGCGACCCGTTTAGCGACATGGAGAGGGTAAAATAGGCGGAGCGTTGGGCGGGATGTGACCGAACCGGACGAGTTCTGTTTCGATCGTTGGGTATTCTCTCCGTGAACAGAGTATAGATATTAGCCCCACAGTTGTTAGGCCAGGATAGTAATAGGGTTTTTTTTTGGGTTATCAATTAATTGAGCACGGAGATCGGTTATATTTCGTTTATTTCTTGGCCGCCGTCTTCGACAGGCAACGCCGAACGCCTCTTTATTTACATGAGGGTCTTGTTCAGTCGCACACCTACATTGTCCTACATACACTCACATACATACACGCATACATACACACACGTACTGTGTTTAGCAACAGGGCCTACAATATGAACATGAAGTAGCCATCGAGAAGTTAATAGACAATGGAGCAATCGGAAGTTGTCAGGATGTCGAGAATCAGTTTCTATCGCCTTATTTTCTTATTCCCAAGAAAGACGGGTCAGATCGCTTTGTTCTTAGCTTGAACAAACTAAATTCCTTTATGCAACCAGAACACTTTAAATTAGAAGATTTGAGAACTGTTACTAACTTAATCTTTCCGAACTGCTTCATGTGTACAATAGATCTCCAAGATGCTTATTACCTAGTCTTAGTACATCCCGATAGCAGGAAGTACTTACGGTTCTCCTTTAAAGGAATTTTGTTTCAGTTCACGTGCCTACCATTCGGACTATGTACAGCTCCATATATCTTTACGAAGATTCTTAAACCCCCGGTGAAAATTTTAAGATCAAAAGGTTTCTCGTTAGTCATTTACCTTGATGACCTTACATTTATTGCCAAAGATGAGTTCAGTTGCTCGGAGGCAATAACATACTCTAGCAAATTACTGGTGTCTCTTGGTTTTAAAATGAACATGGGTAAATGTTCCCTGCGCCCATCAAGAAACTGCAGGTTTTTAGGCTTCAACATCAAGTCTGAAAAGTTCACAATAGAACTACCGGTTGAAAAACAGGAAAAATTATCAGAACGTCTGACTATATTCGGAAGAAAATCATCACGTACGATCCTAGAATTTGCTAAACTAATAGGAAACTTAAATGCCGCCTGTCCAGCGGTAGGATACGGGTGGCTTCAGCGCCGGATCATAAATTTTGCTGGCCACAGGCAAATGCGGTGGAATTAGGCCCCCATCCCCCATCCCTCCGCCCTTCCCGCAATATACGACGTGAATATGAACTTGATCTATTACACAACGGAACTTATAATTATTTTTATTTAAAACATGCAAGGATACAATAAAGGTATATCAGTATATATATATCAGTCACATAAAATCAGAACGGATTAGGAAAATAATTGAATCAGTTTAAACTTTTTTTTGCATGAAGATATTTTAGATGATAGCTCTTCTTGCCTTTTTGTCAGCAAATTTTGTTATTACGCCGTCACAGTCTATTCGGCATAAAATTTCATATTCCATACACATTAGTGCGAATGCATTTAATTTGTCTTGTGACATTGTACTCCGCAAATAATTCTTAACCTTTTTGAGAGCTGAAAAACTACTTTCCCCGGTGGCGTTGCTTGAGGGTAAAGTCAGGTATATTCTTAATATAATCTCTACATTTGGAAACGTAAATATCAACCCAACCTGGTTGATTATGAATTTGTACATATCTCCAAGTGATTTGCTGCCATTTTTATAAGCTAATATCAAATATTGATACACCTCTTCGTCAAAATTATCAGGTTTGATATAATTTTTATAAAATATTTTCAAGTCTTTTGTGACGCGGGAAACATTTGCAATGGTTAAGCCGTTTGTATCTAAAAAGAAAACTTCGAATATGTTGTTGATTAAAAGGTAAACTCGTGCTCTATTAGTCAATTCGGAGATTAGCTTGTCGCAAATGGGGTAAAAAAACAGTTGGTAGGAATCGTCTCTTCACAGTTAGAACAACTTCTGATGTTGCAGATTCGTCAAAAGCCTTTTTTCTATATTCAATTCTATTTGCCTCGAGTTCATCACGGTAATTCTTGGCCTTCGATGTCTTGAGCGCTTCTTGTTCCATTTCGTCAAAGTTTTATCTGATTCCCTTGAATGTGAATCTGATTCAGGAATATACCTATTTGGATCTTGAAGAGACTTACTCGTGGGCTCGTGGCATTTAATCTATTCAATATTTTGTCCCAAACCACGCTCAGAAGCGCGAATTCTAAGCTGTTTAGTTCTGCCCCTAATTTCTTGGCTTCGATTTGCGCGATACGCTTTTGTGAAATATCCTAGCTGAATTCGACGAAAGTTTTTTGTATTTCAGAATGACCTATTTTTAGGGCCCTTAAAGCGTCGGCTCTGGTTGACCATCTAGTTTGTGACATTTTCTTAACCGTCAAGTGAGAAGATTGTGTTTTTTCAAAGTTAGTCTCTAATACGTTCCATCTATGTGTTGATGCTGATAAAAAGACATAGATGTTTTCGATGAGATCGAAATATTTTATCACATCCAGATTGCACTCTGCGGCGGCATTACCAACCAAGTTCAGAGAATGGCTAGAACAGGGTATAAAATCGACGGTATTACTGTGAGATTTGATTTTTGCCTGCAAACCATTGTATTTGCCAGACATGTTGGCCGCATTATCATAGTTTTGGCCCCGACAATTACTAATGTCGATTCCCATTTCAGTAAATACCTTCACCAACGTTGTTTCTAAACTCTGACCAGTGTGCAAAACAATCGGGACGAAAGCAAAAAATCTCTCTATTGGATCACCACTTAGCAGCATGCAACGCATCACTATTATGAGCTGATCTACGTGACTGACATCCGGAGTACTATCAACAATGATCAAAAAATACTTGGATTTTTTTACTTCGGCAATTAATTTATCTTTCAGACAGTTATGCATAATTGCAATAAACTCATCACATGTCGTCGATGATAAATAACTGATAGACCCTTTACCTTCATTGGCATGAGTTGCCAAATGTTTCGCCAAAAGCGGATCGAACTCGCTGAGGAATCCTAACGCTCCTAAATAATTTCCACTTCCAGCAGAAAAAACGGTCTCATTGCTGCCTCTGAAAGCTAACCCTTGCTTGGCTAAGAATTTGACTGTCGCTGCCATTCGCTTCGAAATTCCTCTCCAATATTTTTTTTCACCCTTCCAACGGTGTTTCTAAATTCGAATCAATGCGGTGTACCATTGAAGACCTTGATACCATTGCGCCTTATGCTAGGGAATGCTCCTTCGAATTCTCGTGCTCCGTCAACGTTTTATGTATATTTTTCCAGTTTTTACACCCTTCTGTTATATAACTCTTCTTATTCGAAAATAATCCACACACATAGCAATAGACACATCCAGAAGTTGAACTGTACACTTACCACTCTCTCTTGACTGTTTCACAGTTTTCTTTGCGAAGGAAAAATACCTTATCAGTTAGTGACCGCGTGACTAATTAGTAATTTATTTCCCTCAAGTAATGTTATTTTGGAAGAGTCTAATGTATCATATATAAATAACGGCTTGTCAAATAAAAACTGATGTTGCATTGCACTTGTGATCACTTTTGGCCAAAGAGCGATATCACCGGGAACACTAGGGCATATATCGGCTGATTTTTCGTGTTCTTCCTGTTGAGCTTGCAAATCAGGTACTGTTTCAGCTACTATTATAATTGCTGTCGTCATTTTCTGCATGTATTTTTAATTCGGTATTATTGTTTATAGGCTCTTCTACTGAATACGCAGTTGGTTCCCGTGTACTCGGTGTGTCTGCATCTGTTTCATCGGGACCAACCGGATTGCATTCTGTTGTTTATTCCGATCTCCTTATCCCTCTTTCATTTCTCTCCGCTTCTGAGCTCCTGACGGCTGTTTAGAATTCATTCTGCTGACTAGAGACCTATTTGTGGAAATCACATTTACAAGATGAACCTAGATTTTAAACATTATCCGTCATCGCAAGAATGATTTACAAACTCACCAATCTGCTGTTCTTGACCATATACACTTCACGTTGAAAACGAACGCTCCAGCACCCATTGAAATGGACGTATATTATATTCACCGAAGATATTATCGCTTGCGAGAAGCTTACTTCCGATATTTATTTATTACTCAAGACTCTATGAGAAAAAGCATGAGAGAATTTGGAAAATTTCAAATTTTAGTTGGGGGCGCGACTAGGGCCCCGTAAATTGCCGGCCCCCAGCATTTGCCTAGTTTGCTTCTATTATAATCCGGCGCTGGGTGGCTTTACACCAAAGGTTTCGAATCCAGTAAATTAGTTAATTTGGTGATGAATAATTATGACTATTCGGCCAGAATTACTATTCCAGCTAAGTTAACTCAAGACTTTGAAT
The DNA here is from genome assembly GCA_963966615.1 of Tenthredo amoena. Taxonomy (NCBI): domain Eukaryota; kingdom Metazoa; phylum Arthropoda; class Insecta; order Hymenoptera; family Tenthredinidae; genus Tenthredo; species Tenthredo amoena. Next base: position 9,645,956 of record OZ016490.1, read on the forward strand.
GGTGGCAGAAAATCATTAGAAACTCAATAGGAATTATTAAATCCACTGTTTTTGATAATACTGTTACAAAGGTAGATTTTCCTCCTCCGCTTTGCTAGGAAATCACTTCCCGTGCAGAAATTTCTTCGGGGACACTTCGGGGCCTGACTAGGCGTCCTCTAAGAATTATCAGGCCCAGTCCTGGCTTCCCGGACCAGGCCCGATCGGGGCTGTAACGCTTTGGCCGGTAAGGCCTGATCAGGTTTCCCTCGTCGGGCCACACCGATTAAAGGCCCTTCTGGGGTGTCCTAATCGAGCCCTAGCGACGTAAGGGCACAAAAGGATACCCTTATCGGGCCTACATGATTTTTCAGGATTGACGCCACATTTACTCTCTTGATGTGGCCCTACCAAGGCATTGGTAATAAGCCTATTTTAATATCCCTTCGCCTTTCATTTTTACAAATAACGAGATCGTATTCATCGGTAATCACTTTATTTCTTGCAAGAAAATATAAATTAAAATGACTCATATAATATTCTGAACGGCAATCAAATAATAAGTATAAACAAGTATCATACATAACTCAACTTTCAGGTTTTTGTATTAACATGTAGGAACTATCTCAACCATCCTAGTATAGGAACTAGTCAATATGCAGACTATGTGCATAATGCTGTCTACCAACTTTGGATTTTAATCAGTGTACCGATTCAACGGTCGATCTTGTGATTAATAATATAACTAATATCACATCATAAATTATGACTATGGATATTATTGAGATGATTTTGAGGTAATTGGCGTTATAGGCTGGCAATTGAAATTCCAATCATCCCAATAATATGAACTAATGAATATGCTAATAATAAGATAAGTTTGAAAAAAAAAATAAAGATTAATGATATTATAATTACCGTATTGTTCCGAGTACTTATACGCCCTCGACTTATACGCGGTTAAATTCGGGATAATATTCCAAATTCACCTTATCTACTAGGCAAACTTTTTTATCGAGAGTTCGGTTGTATAATTCGGCCAAAGAAATTCAATGTGCGAGATATCGAAAATACGAATTTCAATTTTTGCAAACATAAATCCTTTCTGCTATATAAATAAAAATATAAATGACAATTTCTTTGTAAATGTCGACTTATATTCAGTCTCTAAAGAAAATGTCTCCCATCAAACCTTAGAATTAGGGGTCGACTTATACTCGGAACAATACGGTATTATAAATAGTACGGACTACGTCGCTGTTTGGATGTCGTACTTCTTATCAGCGTCTTAGACGTTGAGCTCGCTGCTTATCCCAATCTTTGGCATTGTTCAGAACACTGCCCAACGCTTGATAAAAGGTTCTCTCTGATATTGCCGTCCGTTCCTCATTTTTGTGATTCTCCATGGTCACTTCTGTAATCGAGTAATTAGAATAAAATCAAGGTGTTTCAAAGGTTATCGGATTACGAGTAACCTCTAAAACTATTGTCGTACTTCGTAGACATTTGTAAAATAAAGTCGACTTTAAGACAATTTTGTCTGCAGATTCCTTAACTGCAGTGCATTGCATTGCAAAGGTTCGGCTTAAACATTTCTTCGTCATCACTGTGACGCTCCTACTCAAGACTCTCTCTGGATCCAACAGAGAAATCAAGATTGTTAACTGCAAGAGAAAAAAAAAACAGGGCTGCTAAAATGATAAATGGGTGATTTCTCGACAAATAAAAAAATTAACTGACAAACTGTTTGCGAAAGTCGATAATAGTCAATTTTTCTTCAAAGATCTGCCATGTTTCTTTTGATGACACCGGTAATTCAAAGTCGAAAGTGTCTTTTAATTTAACGAAGGCATCGTCAGCAATCACGACACATGGTGGAGCGTTTGGATTGATTGCTTGGTTGGTCAAGTATATTTTCAAATTCCTAAATTCGGTCGTGAGACCTAGAATCGCCGAACATATCGCGAGGGTATCTGGAAAGAGTTGAAAATCTGTAAATATTATGATTGTGCGAGATGTTTCCCAGTCAATTCGATACTCCTTCCCATTGTATAGAATTTTTCATGGACTTGAGGAACAATACCATTCGTGTGTGATATGTATGAGTACCGCAATGAATGTAATATGAGTCGCCGCTCTAGCGTTGGTTTGACTTAAAGACCATTTTCAAAATACCAAAATTTCCTACTTTCAGAGGCTTCTTCCCTATTCGTTAGTTTATTTTCTTAATACTAGGGCGACTCTGCTCATGCACGGTGATGTAATAAAACAACATAATACCTGGATTACAATTTTGCCGTTGTGTAATAGAATTGATACTTGATATCAGGTGATTATTTCGCGCTTGCGGTTTGTTTGACTGAATATTATTGTCATCAGAAATTTGTTGATGTTCCAAGGTCTTGCTGTGACCTGAAATAGAAAAATCCATATCAGAATTCCTGGTCGAAAGAAAGACCTAATTTGAACACAGTGTGATGTGGAAAATCACAATACCTGGATTACAAGCTTGACGTTGTGTAATGCAACCGTTTGTTTCAATTGGGTGGTTGGATTGCGTAGGTAGTTCGTCCGATTTAGGGTCATTGTCAGAAATTTGTTCGTGTCCCAAAGTTTTGCTGTATCCTGAAATAGGAACGTACGTATTAGAATTTATGGTAAAAAAAGAAGATTGAATTTGAACAGTGTGTGATGTGGAAAATCACAATACCTCGATTGTAGGCTTGACGTTGCGTAGTGCCACTGTTTGTTTTAATTGGGTGGTTGGATCGCATAGACAGTACCTCCAATTTAGGATCATTCTCAATTTGTTGGGACGCATCAGGGGTTGATGTAGATATTTTGATCCCCTTTTTTATACCTTCACTTCTGATAGGTTTTCTTGCCAATCTTCCTAATTTTGGCAAAGTTACAGTCATCTTTGGAAGCTTCTTTTTCTTAGATGGTAGCTGCATTTTCGTTTTTTTAAGTGCGACTTGGAGATCGCCACTGTAGTCACATTCACTTGAGTTATCTGTCGAATCTTTGTCTGATGCTGGAAAAGTGTACGCCACATTATTCAAGATGTTACGATTACTATGGTTGATCTACGACAATAATCACTCACGTTCATAAGCCGATTCATCACTATCAGAGACTGGATCAGAGATTTGCGAAACATCCAAAACTACATCAATACTTTCATCTTTGAGTGATACACTTTTTTGTTGGAATACCTTTGAATCTTTCAATGCTATTTCTGCTGGATCTTCCTCTGCGTCAGTTGTATAAACATGCGTTTTTACTTTCAGTAGCTTTTCTGCTTTTTGTAAACCTTCTTCATATGTTGCTGGAATATGCAAATCTGATTTAAGAGGGTATTACCATCAATCCATATAAGATCGATCTTGTGAATATTCACGTATGTGTGATCTACACATAAATAGAAGATTACAGCAAAAAACTTAATTTAAATTAATGAACCTACACAAAGGTAAAAGATTAACTTCATAGGCATGAGTCGAATTTTCAAGCAATACCAAGAGAAAATCTGTGAAACTCTGAACCTTGGTGCGAAGAAAGTAGTAAAATGAGTGGATTCATAACAAAACGATGTGAAAGTATATTCTTAGGAGATTTAATGAATCGAATTGAATCTTACTATTTAGCTATGATTAAAGAAATAATTTCAGTTAATTTTAAGAATAATCTAGCCTCTGACGACACTGCATCCAGAAATAAAATAGTCTTCCGAAGTGTGTGACTTCAACTTTGAAAGGTCTGCTCTGTTACAATGGCTAAACTGGCCCTAAATATCTCATGATTTGAAAAGCTTAGAAATGACAATACAAGATTTCATTTTTTTATTGTGTGTAAACATGATTCTATTAGCTGGGAACGAATACTCTTTGAATTGCGTCTAATGATATGTTGTTACAATGCTTTAAGTAAGTTTGATCGAATAAAAATTCTTCTATTAAACTTTGCAAAGCAGAAAACCTTTGGAAGTCAAAATCATAAGTTTTAAAAAACTATTCCATCTCTACATGTTAAGCATCGCCGAAGCTAGACCGATCATACGATTAACTTCATTTATTGCAATCAATAGAAGTAAAGAGCAAGTTTTCATTCGGAATTCCCAGATCACACGAAATTGATATTTTACGATTTGCATGCAAATTCCTCTATGTCAGAAGTTTTTACATATGAACCTACATAAATTAGATAATAGTTAATAAACACCAACTGATATGGAAGCCTCCTGGAGAAAATGAAATACAAATGAGTTCATTCTAGAAGGAGACCAATACGGTGATTGGTTGGATCCAACGAATAATGCACGAAGAGACTTATTATTCAACCTTCCAAGCAAGAAAAACGAATAGCACATTGCAATACGTGCATACATACCTGCACGTCCTTTCAGTATGACCGGGTACCATGGCCAATCTGGTGAAGGGTTTGCCATGCTTTTAATCATGGCTGTGAGAACACTCGTTGTTTTGATTGTATAGGGAGGTGGCATGTACTGCGCAATGCATGTTGATTTTTCGGAATCATAGCTGATCCAACTGCTCGGGATACAATCTATATCGAAAACTGATCCTCTTGTCCCCACGCAAGCTTTTGTAAATTCCACAAGCTGGAAAGGGTGCAGCGTGCGTTCCTCCCGAGGTTCCTGATGCTTAACTACCGTAGTCACTAATTGTGGAAAATTCAAATTGAAGTGAAATTCCATGTGCACCTGATGCAAGATTCTCACGAAGCAATATTTCCATGAAGATAGTAAAAGTATTCATCACTCTGTAATTCAGACTGGTCGTTTAAAATTAAATTTTTTTTGACACCCCCTAAAAAGCTTCCTTTTGAGGAAAAAACGCAAGGTAAATTTTTTTTTTTTTCAATCAAAAACAACACAGCAAGACGTTCCAAGTTCATTTTTTGGTAAAGTCATGTTTTCTTGGGAATTTCTTATTACAAATAGTATTTTTCCTGAAATCATTTTGGAACTCAAATGAATACAATTTCGAAAATTTTTTCATTTGATGTTGTCTAGTTGATAAAAAATGAAGAATATTTGAATTAATAATTTTATTTTAAAACTAAATTAGTACACTTATTTTTTATAAGCAGATTTATTAATTCCAAGGCACAAGTAAACTTTCTTTAGTATTTTTTTTATTTTTACTTGTGTAATGTTTTTCCAAAAAAACATGATTTTACCAAAAAATGAATTTAGATCGTCGTCCCGCGGCACGTGTTGTTTTTGATAAAAAAATTTTTTTTTTATTTTACTCGCGTTTTTGCATCACAAGGAAGCTTTTTTGGGGGCGTCGGAAAAAATTTAATTCTTAACGGCCAGTCTACTCTGCATATTACAATTGTAGCGGTTGGTGATTGAGTCGAGTCTAAACTCGATCGCCAACCTCTACAATAATAATAATAAAAATAAAAATAATAATAATAATAATAATAATAATAATAATAATAATAATAATTTTAGTCAACAGCATGCTTGGAACATATATTTTTAGGGTAATTCGTGTCTCGAAAATATTATTCTCTAGGCTTCTGGCATTTGTATTGAGTTTTTCAAAAGTTGCGGATTTTTGCAATTTTTAATTTCCATAATGATACATATCGATAATAGGGGTTAGACATTTCGATGTTCATGATTCTTTACGATCGAAATTCTGAATCCACTGAACAAAATAACACATTCAAACTCATTCCAAGTTGTGTATACCTAAATAAACCCGTAACTAAGAATTTCATATTTATATATATTTTTTCAAAATCTTCCAAGCATACGCATACTCATGCATGACCGCGTGAACAGGACATAACCTCATATCGTGACCACGAGGATACACAACACTACATACTTCTAAGAAAGAATAAACTCATGCATGATACTTTCTGGTAAACTGGTTTCATACTTACTGTTCCTTTATCTCGAAACTATGCGGGTTGGTCAGCTTTTACTTTTGAAACGCACTTGCAAATAAAAATGTTCGAAATCTGAATGCTTTCAGTCCGATACCGCCACGTGCTACCACTGCTACCAGCCACGATGCCACGAGTTTTCAAACACTCAATGGCGGGCCTTTAGCCTAGCGTCGTTTATTCATCCGGCAGAACAGACGACGGTTCTGATTAGTTGGTTCTGATTGACGCCGCAACGCAATTGGTCTACGGCATCTATGCTCCTCGCTGTGTCACGAGGTCACAGTTATACATATACACAAGATGAGTGATTTTGCTAAAAAAAAGACGCGTGATCGCGTACGAAAACATCGCGCTTTAACAAAAATAAGAAGCAATCTAGTCGAAAATTACGGAGATAAGGATTGCATAAAATACCTTGAAGGTTAGATTACATGTATCCGTTGAGAGGCTTGTTGAATATGGCCGAATTTTGGCTAAAATTTTCGTGTGTACTAAGATAAAAGATATAAAAATTCCTCAAATCTTAGACCCTCAGGCCTCACCGTTTACGAGAAACACGTTGTTCAATTCTTTCATCGGAGTTTTGCCGTAGAATTTTCAGCACCTTCTGTCGATAGAAGAAACATATGACCCAATGTGTTTTTCGTGTCTAAATAAAAGTCTAACATTCCCCAAATGGAAATTCAATTTCGAATAGATTTTCAGCAGCAGCCGAAAATACAGATTAGGTTTTTATGAACTTCCGCAAACAAAAAAATTATTTTGATCATTCCATCGAAACCTGCGAATTTTTCCATAAGGACCTCAGATTTTCAGAGTGCGGACGACCATGGGATCGCGTCTGAGCTAAATTTTTATCAAACTTGTACACATCGAGGGGCTATAATTACTTACATCATTTGACCACTTTGTACGGAATCAAGAATTATATCAATGAATTCACACGTTGAAATCACATGAAACCATTCAATCCCTGAAGTCATTGAAAGCATTCTGAAATCATCCATGAAATTACAAGAAATTGATGTGAATAGAAGTCATTGGTACACCTGATACCACAGTAGAAGTAAGTAGCCACTCGGATACATCTCGTACCGCGGTGCTCTGTCCAACAAGGTGATATTACGAGCAAAAATATCTGAATGTTCCTGGAGGCTTTAATTCTGGGGTCCTTACGGAAAAGTACTCAAGTTTTCCATGGAATTAACGAAATAATTCTTTTGATTGCGGAATCTTGGAAAAAAAAATTTTTTTTGGCTGTTGCAGCAAATCTATTCAAAAATGAATTTCATATTCGGGAATATACGACTTTTTGAGACGGCAAACATGGTGGGTGAAATTTTTTCTCAACGACATCAATTAAGTGCTGAAAATTCGAAGGGAAGAATTACATTGAAAATTTTTTCGGAAACGGTGAGTCCAAGGGGTCTGAGATTTGGGAGATTTTCATATTTCAGTACGCAAGATAACATATCAAGATTACAGCCAAATTGAAATTTTGGCACCTGATATCCTTTACCCGTAATCAATTAGCGGAATTGCCCATATACAATTATACATACGTCTACACATATATAAAGAGAGACGTACAAAAATAGACGTTCTTTTAAGCGCATCCGGGGTTTTGAATGTTCTAACCTTACTTGTTGTGAATTCGTACAGCATGTTCGAAACTTGTATTTTCAGAATGCCATGAAAAAAAAAAAAAAAAAAAAACAATGAAAACAGTGATATAATATGTTCTGTAGATCAGCAGGCAGACACACAGCCATCGAAAAGTGCTGCAGCATCAGATATAGATATAGAACCGCAGGCTTCAACTGTAGGTAACTACGAGTTACCAGTCCAGGATGCGACGAGTGAACTGGCGGAACCGATGAAGGAAGATTCGAACGAAATTTTGCAGGCTTGTATGGAAGAAAACTTTCAAAATGACGATGAATTCGCCGCAGAAATAAATTTGATGGAGGAAGAAGAATCTAACCAAATTCGTGAATGGGCTATCAGGCGGAACATAAAACACTCTGATTTGGACGATCTGTTAACTATTTTGCGTAAGAGATTATTGCCCCAACTTCCGAAGACATCCAAAACATTTTTACAGTCCTCTTCTATAGAGCATGAAATCGAAGAAATGGATGATGCTGTGGATCAAACTTGTGGAGAATTCGTATATTTCGGTATTGAAGGTGGCCTCAAACGTCAAATAAATACAGATATCCATAGTGAAATCATCGAGTTGCAAATCAATATCGATGGAATGCAGATTTTTAAATCGGGTGGTAAACACTTTTGGCCGATTTTGTGCAAAGTTCACTTCATACCGGACATATATAAGCCATTCCCGGTTGCTATTTACTCTGGGATTCAAAAGCCTGCGGATGTGCACAAATATTTGACCAAATTCATCGCAGAAATTAACCTCTTAAACAAGGACGGTATTCTAATATCGGGGAAACATTTTATTGTATCATTGAAATGTTTTATTTGCGATACACCAGCACGTACGTACATTAAATGTACAAAAGGTCATGGGGGGTACAGTGTGTGTGAACGTTGCACCTGTTACGGGACCAGAGTGCGCCGTGGAAAAGGATACACGATAGTGTATTCAGAAATAGATTGTTCAAAACGAACTGATCAATCGTTTCGGGAGCTGACGGATGCTGAACACCATGTTGGGATATCACCACTATTAGAAATACTACCACCACTAGATATGCCAAACGTGTGTTTATTAGATTATATGCATTTACTTGGGGTATTAAAAAAGTTATTCATAGATTTCTGGTTAGGAACGAAGCTGAAAGTAAAATTGGGTAGATGGCAAAAAGAAGAGCTTTCCCGAAGACTCCTTCTCACGACATCGTTTACACCTTCCGAGTTTCAGAGAAAAATGCGATCGATTTATTACATCCACAAGTGGAAAGCAACTGAATTTCGCTTTTTTTTACTTTATTGTGGTCCAATCGTTTTGCAAAATCTTCTGCCGACTAATTTGTACAAACATTTTTTGCTACTGCACGTCGCATTCCGTATTTTGTGCTCTGACCAGTTAGCATTAAAGAAAATTGACTCGGCGAAATTATATTTGAAACGGTTTGTTCAAGCATTGCCCTATCTTTATGGCGAAGAAGCAACCGTAATTAATATGCACAATCTGATTCACATTGCCGATGATGTGCAGAATATGGGATGTAGTTTATCGAGAATCAGCTGCTTCCCGTTTGAGAATCTACTTGGGGAATTGGGACGAACGGTTCGAACCCCAAATCTACTATTGTCGCAAATTTACCGTCGACTGCAGGAAAAAAATTCTCTGCCGTTGCACAAAGCAACTTTGCCTCGACGATTGAACATTATGAAATCTGATGTTGTAAATGGGTACATAAGTGCATCTAAAATATGTGTAAACGGCTCAATGCAGATTAGAACACGCAATCCTGATAATTTAGTTTTAATGAAAGATGGCTGCATTATGCAAATTTCGGAAATACTTGGCTTGCATCCAACAGTTGAATCGATGAAAGTAAGAGGTTGTATTTGGAAGATACAGAAACCAGTATTTAGTTATCCGTGCCAATCAAAGATTTTTCAAGCTTGGGAACTTGCAGCGAAACCTTCATCTAATTCTACTAGCCTCTACCGAGTAGCCGATATAAAAACAAAAATGGTAAAGATACCGTTTTCCGCTGGGCCAGGGGCACGTAAAAAGATCTACGTTATGCCATTGCTACATCATTAAAACACAAGTCAATCCTTATTGCTATTTTGTTGAGATGTTGGGAGCAATGTGAGGTTTTAATGAATTAAATTGGTGAATGAACATATATAATTATCTCCCATTACTTCCTTTATATCCTATAAGTAAAATAAATGAAAATTCTAGAGCAGCTCCACATGTGTTGGAGGATACTCACATCAGTAGAATAGATTGTAGTTTATGAAAAGACAACTATTCACTATGATGCCTGGTGATCAATTGAGTCTTCACGTGCAAAAGTAAGTGAGCACATCCCAAACCCCGTGAAATAATGTTTAGTAATATACCGCTTGAAATATGAATAAATACTAGTTAATTGATAAGTGATAAGAATTACTACGTAACCGCATATAGGTTTGTATGCGACCCCCATTATGGTCTTACTAATGCAGAACTAAGTAACCCTACTTGAGAACGCCATATGAGACCCGAGTTAGGGCCTTAAGAAAGTGACACTGGGTAATACTACTTACGGACGCCGCATCAGGGCCTTAGAAAGCCTACACTAGAAAATCATATTTGAGGAGGCGGCATTACAACCAAGACAGGGCCTCACGAGGGTGACACTGGGTGATTCTACTTATGGATGCCGTATGCGCTCCCTAGCAGGGCCTCAGAAAGGCTACACTAGGCATTCCTACTTAAGGACGCCACATGCTAACCAAGTCAGGGCCGTAAAAAGGCTGCACTAGGTAACCCTACTTAAGGACGCCAAATGCCGGACCAGTCAGGCCCTGCTAGGGAGTCCTTACTTGAGGATGCCGCACAGGACCCTTGTCAGGGCCCTGCTAATATTAGGGGCGGCCCTAAAAAACTTCTGCACGGGTTATACATATATTTCAAATGAATTTAGGAAATAAATGATTGCAAATAAATGCCATTAAATAGTTGATATTATTGTAAAAACAGTCTTGTTCTAGACATAAACTCGAACACACGCATTTTCTAATAAACGCAATTTTGCCCAATTCATTATAATTTGACTACGACTCGAATCTCTATTTCAACTCAGGACCCGCAATATTTTACTTGAAAGCTCTTAGCTTATATTTATTGCGATTCAGCCCCCAAAAGCGAAACTTCGTTACAATACAATCTACACAGATGCCTCTAACTCAGGATGGAGGGCCACAGACGAAAGAAATAAAGTTTTCGAGTTCTGGAGTAGAGGAAAAAAATTTGCATATTAACTTTAAAGACTTGATAGCGGTAATATTTGCCTTAGAAAAAAGGGGATAAATTACAAAATTGCCAAATTCTACTTCGTGTTGATAACACAACGGCCATTTCCTATATAAATAAAATGGGTGGTGTTAGACTCTCCAATTATACCAAGTTGGCAATGAGCATATGGCAATGGGCAGAAAAAAGGCGTATTTTCTTGTTCGCTTCATACATTAGGACAATGTTGACGCAGATACGTTATCTCGCGTTAAGAACCCAGATACCGAATAGGAGTTATGTAATAAGGCTTTCAAACTAATCACAGAAAAGTTTGGACCACCCGAGGTGGATCTTTTCGTAAATAGTAGCAATAAGAAGTGCCAAAAATTTTGTTCCTGGCTTCTACTAGACTCTCAAGACATCTGGTCCAGTTTTTACTTCTACGCTTTCCCACCTTTCGCATTAATATTAAAATCCCTGACAAAAATACGAAGAGAACAAGCGACAGGTATTATTGTGGTACCCTTCTGGCCTGGTCAGCCTTGGTACCCTGTTTTCTTGTCTCTAATTGAGGAAAAAATGTTATTGACCTATTTAACCACTAAATACAATGAAGGTGCTAGCTACGTAACGTTAAATTCCGTAAGGTCTGCGATATCGCTCATTTCATATAAGACTGTGATGCTCCTATTATTAAGTACGGGCCATAGAGCTCAAACTATTGCCAATATAAGATTAAAAAATATTACGTCCACACCGGAGGGTATAATGATTCATATTACGGATCAAATCAAGACATCAGCACCAAGGCTTTGCCAGCCGTTATTAGCAATTCCATTTTTTAGTAAAAATCCAAAGATCTGTGTCGCCTCTACGGTTCTAAAATATATAAAAAGTACCAAAGGGTTACGCACAAATACGGAAAAGCTAATTATCGATGTTAGAAAACCCTATAAGGATGTGAGTTCTCAGACAATAGCCAGATGGGTTAAGATTATTTTGAATAAAAGTGGAGTAGATGTGACTGTTTTTTCAGCACATTCTACACGTCATGCCACTACCTCATCAGCCTTGTCACGAGGTATCGATTTAGATGCAATCAGAAGGACAGCCGGATGGTCAGAATCCTCTCAGATTTTTGCTACATTTTATAACAGGCCAGTTATACCACTGAATTCTCAAAAGTTCGCCAAAGCTGTACTTGATTATAAGACTAATATTGTACCTCAAATTAGTTAAGCGTTATAAAAAATAAGAAGTATTGTAAGTTTTTTTCCCTTCTCGAATCCAATGGATGTAGGAGCAGAGAAGAAAGTAGTGAGTCCGACGTCTAGTCGTTATCACTGGTTGAATTATAAGGAAAAAAAAAGACCCCTCGTGTGAACTATATCAATATTTCGCCAGGCTATTCTTCAAATCAAATCGCGGTATGACTAATATTTGTATATTTGTATATATAAATTTATTTTCCTGACGCTATGTTGATTCCTTCCCTACCGTTTCGTCGCGCATGACAACGGACATGTTCCTGGATGATCTTCGTAGGTGTCACATCAGCTAGTTAGGTTACAGTATATAATATAACATATTCATAAGAAATATTTTTGATCTTAAAAAGAAAAAAAAAAAGAAGAAGTATATAATATAACACATTCATAAAAAGGATTTTTGAAAAAAAAAAATATATATATGTATATAATAACAAATAAATAGTTTCCTTTTTAAAATGAGATTGAGTTGTAAAAATTTGATTTCGCTAAACAACTACATGGTAATATTTTCGAACGAGATTACATATAATTACGATCGAACTTCGCGTACAGGTAAGTTCGTTTGCACTAAAAACGGTGAGTTGACTTTTGGAAGGTTAACACTGGCTTAGCGTTCATTCCTAGTTTTCTCTTGTGCCCTTTTGAGTTTATACTGGAATTTATTCTCAGAGTTTTTATTGGAGTTTACTCTTTTGGGAACTCTTTTTTTTTCCTAATCTTTTCTGGAAACAGTGTAGAAAAGTTATAATTCTGAAAGCAACATCTTCCTTCCTGGTTGGGGATCTAGTGAATAAAAAACCATAGGCCATCTGAGGGAGGGGGAATTTGGAAGGGAATAGGCAGGACTCCTTGTTCCATAATTCCTGCTCTACCCGTGGGGCATCTGTGTGTATGTAAGATTCCGTTTGTATTATAACATTCTACAGTAAGAAACATGACTTCACTTGTAAACAAAAGATCGCTGGAAGTTGAGAGTGGGGGATCCTCAGAGTCCGAGGTTCAACCGTCCAAAATCAAAGCCTTGTTGGCTCTTAAAGCTAAGGCGCCGCCGGTGAGAATGTTGGCGAACCGATATTTAGATGAGGACAAAGGTCCATTTGTTGTTCAGGTCTATGATTTGAGAGGTTTAAGATTAGGTAACCTCCATACCGAGAGGAAATCTTGAAAGTATACAGTCGACTGCGCATGCGCCAAATAATTGAATTTTATTGGTCGGTGAGATCGTCCCGCGCTGATATTTTAACCTACGAGGCATGGGTGCCAACTTGCAAGAAATGAAGCGAGAGCTGTCGAACTCTCGCGCGTAAAGTAGTCAATCGAGGTTATGTTGTTTTTTATTTTAATTTAATTTCTACTGCATCAAATTAACACGATTGAATAAACTGTTCCCACCTAGCTGCTTCGTTTCTTCCAAGCACCCATCATTTACAGTTAGACCTTTAGTTTTTAATTGTAATTGGAAGAAAACAAATCCTCTATAAATAAACCAATACCATCGAATCGAAACAAGCAATCAGCTGTTCGGAATAAATCTCGACGGCTCTTTCAGAACATCAGGTTTCAATCTCAACAATAAAAGCTTTCCAAGCCTTTCCGAATCACTACCGCAATTCATTGAGATCATAACCTCAAAAGTTCGTATCAATTACATCGGCGCTAAAAACAAAATTTGACAGCTAAAACTCGGGATGGCCAGCCTGCTTCAGCAGACGACAAAACGCGTGCATGCGCAGTCGACTGTATACTTTCAAGATTTCCTCTCGGTATAATGCGTTTCGGGAAGAAGCTTAGAGGCAACTCAGCCGGTATTTCAGGTATAGTCCCATCGGGATTGGATAGAGTCAATATTATTTTTGATAACTTTAGGGATGCCAATGAGATGGTCGAGGGTAGGATATTGGAAGTAGATTTAAACTACGGCGCTTACATTCCTGATTATGCTATTTATAAACTTGGTGTGATAAGAGGGGGGAATTCTGGAGAATTTCAGAGTAGTAGGAGAACAAGGAGTTCCGGAATTTCGCATCGAAAGAATGAAATATAATACAACTGACTCCTCTGGTGCGGTGTCGAAGGCTAATTCATCCAGAGTCAAGTTATTTTATAGGGGTAGCTCCCTTCCCAAGAAGGTTGCCATATGGTATGCGATCAGGGACGTTACTCAATTCTTCCCCTCTACTAAGAAATGCTTTAATTGTTTGAGGTACGGTCATGTAGGTTTTCAATGTAGGGGCAAAGCAAGGTGTAATAGGTGCGCGGCGGACCACCCTGAATCGGAGTGTACAATAAGGGAGGAAAACGAGCCGAGTAGTAAATGTGCGAACTGCTCCGGAGCCTATTGGGCCTCATCCAGACTTTGCCCAGTGTTTGTGGAAAAAAAGAGATTGCTCGATGAAAAAATTAGGAAAGCCAATGGTCCTTATCAGGCATCGTATGGGAATGTGACCAACGATACAGAAGCGGGTCCTCAGACCGGTCGTAGAAGCGATTTTCCGGAGCTGACCTCGAGGACTTTTCCCATAACCTCCATGCAGAGATCTTTTGAGGCATGTAGATACGCGAGCATCATCAAGGAAGGGTCTCAGAGGAAAATGACAGAGCGTAATAATACTCGAGGACAGAGCGGGGAGGGTGGGTCTTTGCCTTCCGTCTTTAATGGGATACCTGGTCATCAGATGACCGACGAAATGGAACTGGGTGATTCGGATTTAGAAGGGGAGGATGCAAGGAGCGAGGGTACAGTGACAGGCGGAGAAAGGGGCGATGATACATTTATAGATTATAAGATGGGCTTAATCCAAAACGTTGTTACAGAGGAAATTAGGAAAGCAATTTCGAAATTTGCTGAGGTTTTATGCCACCATTTAGCGAGTGAACTCAATGACTCGGCCGGAGTAATTAAAGTCATGAAGGATGTGGAGAAATCCTTCGTGGAAGGAGTAGGGAAGGATCTCGATGAGTGAGTCGCTGATTATTGGACAATGGAATTGCAGGAGTCTGGCTAGTAAGTGGAATACAAAGAACAAATTTATCATCAATTTTGATATATTATGTCTCCAAGACACGTGGCTACGTCCCGACAATAATTTTAACATTAGGAATTATAATCTAGTCAGAAGAGATAGGGGATCTGCGTCGCAGGGAGGGGGGGTCGCTTGCTACATAAAACAGGAGATTCGGTTTAGGGTCCTTGAGGTGTCAAAGGATGCTGCTAAGGTGGAATGGATCTTTATAGAAGTATCTTTGGGTAGCAGGCATATTACGATACTCAACCTATATAAACCTCCGAACAAACATCTAACTGCCTTAGAATGGAATTCATTTTTTGCAAAGTTTGAACAGTCTCAGAACCTCATTATAGGAGGTGATTTCAATGCTCACCACCATCTGTGGGGTAGCGAATTAATTAATAACGATGGTTATATTCTATCTCAAACTATTCTCAACTCAAGCCTGTGCATCCTAAACACGGGGGATAGTACAAGAATTCACGTGGAGCATGGGGTTAGGAGCTCACCAGACTTATCCTTATCTTCTCCCAATTTAGCGTCAGAAGTGGTTTGGTCAGTGGAAGACGACCCCATGGGGAGCGATCATTATCCCATTCGGATGAAGATTTCGAACCTCCCGCATTTTAGAGTCCGACTACGGCCAAAAATTTCTACAAATAAGGTGGATTGGGCTCTGTTTGAAGAGACCCTAAGTGATAAATGTAACTTGATAGAGGTGACTGAAGAGAATTTCCTGGGCGCATATCGGAATTAATTGACGCTATAAAAAGGATGCTCTTGGTTTGGCAGGAGCGAGGATCCCCTCTACTTCGGATCCGGGTAGGGTGCGCAAATCTCCGGCCCCGGCGATCTGGTGGTCAGGAGACTGCTCTAATATAGTTGAAGCGAGACGCAGGGCAAGTGTTATGTATCGGAGGAATCCCTCGGACATCAACTATGATGACTATGTGAGGTGTTGTAGGGTCGCCAATAAATTTCTATCTAGGGCAAAGAGAACTAGTTTTAAGGGCTTTTGAGCGAGCCCCGACAACTCCTTATCCGTTGAGCGCCTCTAGCGGCCCAGCTCAGGAACCCTATTGCAGTAACCACTTTTATAAGACAGTTTCTGCATGTGTTCGTGTCGAACTAGCCTGTCACTTCGAATTTTAGCCCACGTCTTATACTGCTCCTGCTTCTCTGATCTTCCCCGGAATAATATCAGAAGATTGCTAACATTAGCCTATACGGCGCGCTGGTTGTGCCGACTCTGATTTTTCATTGAAAGTGCAGGAAATAATGTTAATATTTTACAGTATCTGTGCATCGGCGATGTAGTAGTGTCAGCTGATTTCACAGCTTCGTATAAATAAATTAATCATTAATTGGAAATACAATAATTTACTTTTCGGATACCAGCGCGCGCTAGCTAATAACACTGGTCTGCAAAAAAAAATTTTTTTTCTTTCCTTCTTATGATTATGCATGATCATTATAGATTTGATACTTCTTGATAGAAATATAGTATCAAAAATCATGTATCACGTATATATTTTTTTTAATGCAATTTTTAAATAAAACGCTTTTTTTGCATCAATATCGTTATCTCTCTTTCTATCAGTGCGAACCGTTTTTGTCTGTACAAATACGATCTAAACTGAATGAAGTAGCGTTAACACAAGGACGAAAGCCAAAAAATACAGAATTTTGAGTCATCAAAGAAAAAAACATTAAAAAAAAATATATACGTGATAGCAAAAAATGGAAAGCAGATCTAGATTGAGCATTTTAAACTCTTCATATTCATCATATTTTTATCTAAAGGAGGATTTCGTTGCAGACCAGTGATAATCCAAGGATTATCCCTACGGAAGCTGATAGTGATCAATGAACCGATAGAGACGTGATCCGTGGACTAAATAGCGGTCGTGACGACTGGCCGAAAATGCGTACTCCGTCGGTCAAACAGACAGTCGCTCAAAAGCCCTTAAGACTTTTTGTAGTTCTCTAGTCCCCAGTACGCCGGTAAACGAAATATGGAGCCCAATCAAAGCGTTTAAGGGAAGGTTTAACCCTACATGCTCTAAGTCTATGTCTTCTGAAGATCCTAGCGTTGTGTCGGCCTTTCATAAAATTACTCCAGATGCAGCAGTGGAAGAGGGTTTGTTCGAGCCGGGTCTTTCTATAGAGTCGCTTCTACAGGCTCCTATCTCAAGGGAGGAGCTTGTGTTTTCGGTAGAGAGATCGAGGGTCAAGTCTGCTCTGGGGTTGGATTTGATTTCGTACGATATTGTGAAAAGGATGCCTGTAGAGGCTATGAGCATTATGTTGAGGATCTATAACCTTATTTTGGACAATAGCAATATCCCGACTAGTTGGTTAGAGTATTGCGTTTGCTTAATTCCGAAACCTGGTGGTAATGGGGTCCGTCCTATAGCTCTCTCCTCGGTGTTTCTGAAAATTCTGAAAAGAATTATCAATGACCGATTGCACTGGTGGGTTGAAAAAAAGAACCTGCTGCCGGGATGCTTCTACGGGTTCCGGAAGGCTAGATCTTGCACAGACGATATAGCAGTCTTGGTAACGGATATTCATATTAACTTTATTAAAAATAATTTTTTGACAGCCGTCTTTATGGACATTGAAGGTGCATATGACAACGTCATACCGAGCATTTTGATCCAAGATCTACTAGATTTAGGGGTTCCGTTTAAGATAGCAATGCTGATCAAGAGTTTTATCTGGGAAAGGCAGATATTTGGGTACTTTCAGGGGGGGGTCTTAATGGGGGTGAGACGAACATGCCAGGGTCTGCCTCTGGGATCGATCCTCAGCCCAATCCTTTTTAACCTATACTTGAGGAAAATCCTGTCCCATATTGGTAACGAATCTAAGTTATTGACTTATGCGGATGATGTCGTTCTATACTGCTCTGCAAGCAGGTTGAGGAATGCCTTGGAAGAAGTAACCCTCTCCTTGAGTTCGTTAGGATCTCAGGGAAGAAGTCTTTAGTAAAAGGAAAATGGACGATAGACCTATCTCCATCTCACTTAACAATATTCAAATTTTAAATAGCCACTCGGTGAAATTTTTGGGCGTAATTCTAGACTCTTCCCTAAACTGGAAGTCTCAAATCATATCTACAAGGGAGAAGGCCTCGAAAGCGGTCTCGGTTATCAAAGCTCTCGCTGGCATTAGGTGGGGGGCACACCCCGCTACTCTGATTATGGTTTTTAAAGGCCTAGTAAGATCCATTCTGGACTGGCGCAGCTTTTTCTTTCACGACGGAGCTGCGGGAGCTCTGGACTCCTTGGAAAAAGTACAATTCGCGGCGTTGAGGTCGTGCCTCAGGTGTCTAAGAACCACTCCTACAAATATCCTTCTGCATCTGGCTGGTGTTCCTCTACTAAGAGACAGAAGAGTCTTCCTAATGAAGAAGTATCTTGCCAGAATGGCATCTATCTCCTCCAATGCGCTGCTCCCAAGATTTATATGGATTTTGGAGAGATCTCAAATCTCTGTGGTCAGACAGGGCTCCTTACCGGGCCTATACAGGATTTGGGTTAACCTTAAGAACTCGCTTACTAGTATTTGCAGTTTTGAGCGACCTAGCTGTTTCAGTTTGGACTATGCCTACACGGTCAAACGCTTGGATATCAATCTTAAGATAGGGAGGGAGGCTGAAGGGGAAAGTTCCCCAGATGCGGCTTTTCGAGAGGCCGTAAATCTGAATTTTTCGTCTTATAAAATTATCTACATTCTACACGGATGGATCTAGAACCCAGGATCCTCCGAACGCCTCAGCGGCTATCGTGGTGGAGGGGTCGGAGTTAAGTATCGGGTATAGATTGAATTCCCAGATGTCAATATTTTCGGCGGAGACATACGCAATTTTGAAAGCCCTAGAGTTAAGTAAAAATGAGAACTGGGATAAGGTAGTAATATTTTCTGACTCCCGATGTCCTCTAGTGATCTCGGCAAGGCAGTTATTATTGGAATTACAAAATAGAGGATTCTCCTTTATTATTGCTTGGATCCCCTCTCATGTGGGGATTTTGGGTAATGAAAAGGCGGACAAGCTAGCGGCCTCTAGATCTAAGCTTCTCCCCAGGCTAGATAAGATGCGCGTCGCTCGGGGAACCAACATTCAGCAGGTTTTTTTAACCAGGTCTCTGAGGACCCAAATAGCTATATGTAATTTTATAAATGATAATAAATTGGAATTATGATAGGTACTATCCCCTCTACCCAGTCCGATAGCCTACAAGGGAACGAGTATATCGGAACTTGCAAAAATCTCCGAGTGACAGCGCCATGCAAGTACTTGGGCTTACCATTTGGATCTTGGCCTCCTGTCGGTCACGGGATCCTACTCCATGGCTCAGTGCTGCCAGCCCCAGTGACCATCCAATTGAAGGATCAATTTAAGAAGATTAGTTCGGAAAAAAAGAAATTAAAAAGTGGAAAGAGAAACTTTCCATCTACGTTATTTTTGGTACTTACCCCGTGCTCTGCACACAAGGGAATATAACCACTAAGGAAGAAGAAGAAGAAGGTAAGTTCGTTTGATGGTTCAATTACCGAGTTTCTTCAATAGCTCGTTTTCTAACTTAACCCTTTCGGCATTGTTACACTGTTTTAACTGTTGGATTTGATTTTTCATTTTAATTAATTGACTGTCTAGTTTCTTTCGTACCTTTCGTTTTCTCTTTTTAGGTTTTCAATCGAACCCTGAAGTTTAACTGCCGGATCCCTAGGATAGTCATGAATCGCCCTGGCTGGTTACTCCGCTACCGAGTTCTAACTCGCCGAACCTTGGTTTTACGATAGTTCTATAACCGCCCTTAGGCTTACCACCGGCCCCAGAAGGAAGCTGTTCCCTATCTGCCATTTTGCCTGACTGAAAACTTAACTTTATAAAACCGAATTCGGATTACCGAAACAAAAGGAACCTGTATATTTGTTTATCTCTTATTGTAACTTATTTATCATATGCATATATGTATATATTGTGACGTTGCAGATTTTCTGCCGTCACAGTAGCCTTCTGGCGAATTCTTTTAGCTAACTATACCGCGAGAGAGAGGTAGAGCACGTCTCAACCTCGGGATAATAGCGACACACCTAGTTAGGGAATATTAGAATTAGACTAATTTGATGTGTTTTTTTGTTAATGTACGGCGAGAGAGAGAGAGAGAGAGGACGATTTAGATCAAGACTTCCGCTTCGAGAACATCCGCTCCGAGAACTTCCGTCGCTGAGATGACTACGACTATCGCCACTGAGGCCTCCACGGTACGCAACCCGGGACCTGTACCTTAGAAAGTACCGAGGGTAGTACCGCATCATCTGGAGGGAAGGTTGTTGACCTTGGACGAAGATGCCGCTGAGAGTGAACAGGGCCTGCATACGGCTCCCTGTCAGCTGATGTCGCTTGCCGCCGAGCATCTGGCCTGCAACGACGGCGTACAGGGTTGTACGTTACGACGCCGCAACCTCCCGTCAACGCACCAGCTTCCATCTACCGCTCCTGTTATTATTACCGACGCCACGTTTGGTCCAGGAAAGACTCGTGGCGTAACGTTATCGCCGAAGGATGAGCCATGTGAGAGTGGGCGAGAATTGCGTCCCGCATGCTACTGACAGATCAAGAGAGGTGCAGATCCGGTCCAGGGGCATCTAGATCCTGTCAGGAGGCTGCAGCGAGGTCGACTTCGGGTGAGTCTGCCGCTGTAGAGCCTATTCCGAAGAGATTAGCAACGCAAGGACGGTACCGCTACGTAAGAGCCAAGGTCACACCTTCCTCCACGTCATCTCGCAACCCCAGCTTCGAGGAACAGCTGAGCTACCGCTGAGAAGCGCGGAGCCCTACGCCTGATGGCCGGCAACAAGATGACGCTTCGTAGACAACGGCTGACGAGCAATTGCTACGAAGTCGTCGGTTAAGGGAGCCAATCAAGTAATGAGATGTATCTCATAGGTTCCCCACCCCCTAGGCGTAAGGAGCAGCGAGGAGACCACCGAAATCCTGCAAGAACTCGTCACTTCTACGTTCGATTAGTCTCTGAACCAGACGTGTCTCAACCTCTCTTCCGCTACAGTAAATCGCTGCTAATATTCGTTAAGTTTTCGCTATCACGTTTACGGTTGCCGTATTATCGCCAAGTTAAAGTAAAGATAAAGTTAAGTGAGTGTGTGAGAATCCACATCTTGGTTAAGGTAAGGTTTCCTTGCTCTATCTGTTTGTAAAGCCACGAGGTCTCGCTGAATTTTCCGCTTTACCGTATCCTTGTGTAGCGTGTAGCCTACGGGCCACGTGATTAGTGCATTTTCTTGGAGGAAATTCAGTAAAAGGACTTCGTGACTGACTGTAGCTATTTTCTCTGCCTACCTTAGTAGATCTATCTTTTCTGAATACTTCCGATGCTTATTGTTTGATATCTGGCTGCTTACTTACTTTACCGCTTGATTAATCTATTTTCTCTATCTATTTTCTCTATCTATTTGCTCTATCTATTTTCTGTATCTAGTCTTTTGACCTATTTTTGTAGTTTGTATTATATTATGGTGCATGGTGTGTCGCTAATTAATTTCCAACTCCCCGAGGGTTGGCTGAACGTAGATGTCATAGGCTAGGTTAGTTAATAAGTAATTTCTTTGATCCGAATCCCTCCGCATATCGTTGAGTCTATCGTTATCCGAGATACTTAATAGTTCTGTATATTGCGAACCCCGATTATAAACTATTTCTGCGCATTTGAATCCAGTCTGTTGTCTGATAAAGTTAGTCTAATTCAGTTGTTAAAGCATTATCGCCTATATTATAATTAATATCGCTAGCGTGCCGCCGTGTTAGAAATTTGCCAGAGTATCGTATCGCTCGGTGATACGCAGTCTAAAACGTAGTATAATAGCTTGTTTTGTATCGCTTCCAAGGCGCTCGCTAGCCGACCGGCGTGTTATTGTTTTTGCTACCGCTGCGTCGAAAATCAGGCATAGTTAAATTATATTCTTTCCGTTGTAAATTCGAATCTATCCCAAGTCAAATCACATGATATACCGTCTCTAGTATATTATTTTTAGTAGCTTCTTCCGATCATATTATTTTGGTTCTAGAAAATTTATCTGTTACCGCCACTTAATTGTTAACGCAAAGAACTTGAGTATACGGGATCGTGGATTCCCTTGAAGGATTTATCTGGTGTACCAATCTTTATTTCTTTAATTAATTAACTCTATCATTAACGCTGCACATCTGAGCTAACCGTGGGCTTTAAGGCCGTCGTTCCGTAACTTTTCTGTGTCTTTTTAGTCTGAATTATCGTAGCTACCTGTGACTGACGCAGTAGCGTCTGGCGCCCAACAAACAATACCGCTAGGACATTTATTCTGTAAATTCGTTATTTAATTTGAGGAACGCCGTAGGGTGCGGCGGTGGATCTCTGACACCGTCGTTACAATATATATATTTTTTTATCAGAGGAGCCCCACGTTGGGCGCCAAATGTAACTTTTACGGTTTTTTTTAACTGTCAGAAGGACAGATAAAAATCCTAGTTATTGTGAATTCTTTGTCCGGAAGGGACACGGAGCTCCTCTTACGATGCAAACTTAAGAAACGTGTTCCCTATAGCGTGGACTTGACTGGGTATCAGACCTCCAGTGAAGCCACCTTCCTATATTACGGATTCGGATAGGAATTACACCTTCACCAGAATCGCCTCGTACAGAACAGGGACGCTTTCGCGACCGTGTCTGTCTGTCAGACTTGGGAACAACACTACCACCCAGACACGTATAGCAATTATCGCTCTATAAGTACTGTCAGTGGTACGTCGGGCCGAAGCTGTTTCTATAGCTAGCTAAGCTTGTTGTGTCCTGAAAAAGAAATGTTATGTGTGCCGGATAGAAACAACCTCCTTCTGAGTCAGACAATATCATTTATATAATACTAGCTCACTGCGCGCGCGTCTGAATCCTAATTTCTCTATCTGAATTGTGCAAATCCACGTGAGACAAATCATTCCTTAATATTTTGTCATATCTAAATTTCGCGTGTCAGTTGTCTTTATTAAGTTTAACCTTACTGCCAAAACACGAACTTTTTATTACAAGATTCATCGATATACCTGTATTTAAGAATTTGTACAAGATTTTCTTTGAGAACGAATAACTCGGAATTGATGCAATAAAGATAGCTTTATTCCAAATAATGTTGAAAACCCTGATGTTTTGTATGGAAAAACGACAGCGAAAACTGCGATAAAATTAATTGTCAATAGTTTCTATAAGTAACACAAATCTGGTTTGATTTTCCTAACACCCATCAATTGCAACAAAAAATCATAGAAAAAACATATACAAAAACATTAATTTGCGTCCAAGCTTTCACTTAAAAAAAAATGGAAGATATCTTTTCTTTACCCCCAAAAGAAGTCCTGAGCTGGCGTAGTTCAGCAATTGCCACGATTGGATTTGGATCGCTCTAGATAGGTATATGTGGCCCATCTGCTAGATTTAGTGAACCGACCAAAATTTCGGTACGCACGAAAGAGAGAGGACTTCCGGGTGCCGTGCAGGTGACAGGTAAGAAGTGATAGAAGGTGGTGAATAATACGTAGTTGTGAGAACCAGTCACGGTGACACTGAGGGAAAGAAGTAGGAGGAAAGTAGAGCGAAAGAGAAGACGAGAAGTAAAAGAAAGAGGTAGGAAGGAAGCAGTGAGGAGAGAAAAGGCAATTAAGTAGAGACCTAACCTAGAAGTTATAGGTAACAGGAGGAGAAGAGCGCAGGCGCAAATGGGGAAAGACGGACTACGTGAGTCGAAGTCAGGAGCGGCAACGAGGGAGGAGAGTGAAGAGGAACTCACAGAGGAGTGGGGGACGCCGAGAGGCTCGCTGGAAAGAATAAAGAGGGGGAGGCCGTTCAAAGCCGAAACGTGGAGCAGAGAGAGGGCAGCATCGGACGGCTCGCTGATAGAGTACTTTAAAAAGAGGAAAGCGGAAGAAGAGGAAGGAGCAGCAGAGGAGAGAATATTCAAAAAGAGCACAAAGGTAGCTAGATCACCGAGAGATGAAAAAGCAGAAAGGAAAGAGGACGGCGGGGAAGAGGGAGGAGAAAGAAACAAAACCGGAACCCAAGAAAAGGAGGAAGACGGACAGAGAAAAGAGACCGAAGGAGGATTGGCGGGATGGATGAAAATGATAGCTGAACAAATGGCAGAAGGTACAAGAACGGTAACAGAAGAAATGAAGAAACTAAAAGAAGAAATAGAAAAGGAAGGAAAGAAACGAGAGACGAAGTGACAAGCCTGAGAAGAGAACTAGAAGAGACAATAAGACAAGAGAGAGAAGAAAGAGAAAGGCTGAAAGTAAGAATAGAAGAACTAGAAGAAGAGTGGAGCAGAAGGAAGACAAAAGAAGAGGAGAGAAGAGAAAAAGAAATTAGATTAATTAATGGCACAAGAAGGTAGAGTAAAGGAGCTAGAGGACACGTGGGAAAGAAGAGATAAACAAGAAAGGAGAAACAACATCATAATAACGGGGGATGAAGTGAACACGGAACGCGGGACAGAAAGGGCCGCAAGAGAGGTCATAGAAAGGGTGATAGGTCATAGTGCAGGAATAAAAAAAGCAATAGTACTGGGGAGAGAGAGGAAAGCAATAATGGTAACGATGGCGAGCTGGGAGGAAAAAAAGCAGATAATGTCCATGAAGGGAAAGCTGAAAGGAAGCAGAATTTACATTGACGAAGACCTGACAAAAAAGGAAAGGGAAATACAAAGAGAACTACGAGACAGGGCCAGGATAGAAAGAGAGAGAGGGGAGAGAGTAAAAGTGGCATATCAAAAGATGTGGATTGAGGAAATTCTATGGGTATGGGACAAAGAGCGAGGGGACATAAGAGAAACTGAACAGATAAGGGGGAACGCAGAGGGAGGCGGAGGCAGGGGAAGAGGAAGGGGAATAGGAAGAGGGAGGGGGTAGGACAGTGAAGAAGAAAAGGGAGCGAAGGTACTATCATGGAAGTAGCTGGGATAACAGAGGGAGGGAGGGAGGAAAAGGGAAGGAAGGGAGAAATAGGAAACAAGAAATAGGACAGGAAACGTAGAATAAGACGTAGAATAAGGAAATAGGTAGTTCTAGTGTCGAACGCGCCGACAATGTATTATGATTTGCCTTGATTGTAAGTTTGGTTAATTTGTATCGATTCATGACTATTGTCTGAAGACTATGATAAGGTGTAAAATCTGTTATGAGTGTTCTCAAGTTTTTATTTTTTAAGTTTCTTTTCTTTTCTTTTTCTTTTTTTTCGAAGTTTTTTTTAAAATTATTTGAAAGTATTTTGCGCAATGCCAACTACATAAATTAAGGAATACAGAAACATAAGTAGTAATAAGCACAGAAATAGGATAAAGGGACAGGGTTTTAAGAAAAGGGAATTGGGGGGAGAGCGGAGGGAGGGAGGAAGGATAAGGGAAAGGTAGGATGAAATAGGGAATAAGATAGATGGTAAGAAAAGAAAAAGAAAGGAAAGATTAGAATAAGGTGTAGGTTAAGGAGAAATGTTAAATCCTGTAACGCCGAAAGGCAAACAAAAAGGAACAATAAACTACTATAACGAACGGTACGCACGAAAGATTATTTACATAGAAAATCAACATTAAGCAGAGCAATACAAATACTTGGAAATGCGCATAGCTTTGCTAGATACCAACGAATAGAGCTGTGAAATTTGAAATATAGCTTTTAAACGGTTTTAGAGATATTCGATTTGGAAAATATCGAAGTCATACCATTAAAGCATATATGGCCATATCATATTGTATGTATTACATACACATCGCCCTTTGCCTTTGAGCAATGAGTCTATATTTTTCGGAGAAATAGTTCAATTTCAATCGGCTGAATACACTCCGAGTAGAGTTTAATTGTCACATGAATAATATATACAATTCCATTTTTACACTTTTTGTAATTTTATCAGGTGACCTTGGTGACTTGTCGATTTGCGAAAACGAATTATTCGAAAATAAAGACAACATAGAGTTGAGCTCTTCGGAGGATATAAAATCCATCAAACCACACGATAATACTGTGTAATCAAAATTTATATTTTATACCACGTCGTGCATCAAAAAATTCTTCGAAAATAATTCTATCTGCGTAATAATTCATTTCGTTCTTTTTCAAATTCATTCATTACTACATTTGAAAATTAAATATAAAATCAAATATAATCTTGAATTCCAATAACATTTTCTAATTTAAATATACGAGAATAATTTAATAAATTTTATGATTTAGAGAACTTGTTAGCTACATAGACAGCGTCGAGGCACCCAGACTGGTGGGTGCCAAGAATAACAAAATTAAATTTTTTTTTTTAGACAAGGTACGGGCGAAAGAGTTCAAGTTACTTCTTGGAATGTCGAGTGTAATCGGGTTGAACCCTTACTGAGACCAAACTTCGTAAGATTATTCGTATATTTAGTTTAGTCTTTTTATTTAAATTCAAGTCAGATTTTTGAATTTGCTGATTTAATTCGTGAACAATATTATTTATTTGTCTTAAATTTTGTCATACATTTATATAACACATTTCAGATAGCACATATCGATGGGGCGTATGCAAAACCAAGGCTGATCAGTAATTTCAATAAGGGTACTGTCAACTACGAGTTGATAATCCAATCCAACACGATAGTCAATATTCTTGGCGAGCATATCATCAAAGAATCTGATGTACAATCGGAATTGGTCGTTCTCGCTGACGTTTTGAATTAAAGAAATTTAATTCGTAAGTATATGTTAATTTATATCCTTTTTTTGATATATTATCACACCTGTGTTTCATTGTTTTATGCATCACATTATTTTATACAAATCAAATCCACGAGTTTTTGATTCAGAATGACTTGTATTGTATCTTAATTAGATTCCCGCGAAATAATAGCAAAGAAATCAATATAATTTTCAAAAAATTCATTAATTCAAATTCCTTTTAACGAATCATAGTTTAATTCTGGTATCATCACAATTGAATTAAAAACGTTTATATTTGCATAGAATATTAATAATGACAATTCAAAAAAAAAAAGATGAAAATAATGATAGAAATTTTAATTGAAATACATTTAAAAAAAATTATTAATAATTTCGTTTTTCATTGAGTAGGGGAAAGGTGTCCTCTTTGTCACAAGTACTAGTTGTCACAACGTCTATATTTTTGGAATGGCAACTATTTTAGATACGCGTAAGTTGTAATATCCAAACGCATCCCAGTGCTACCAACCTCAGAAAGTGTCATGGCTGCTGGCCGCTCGGATCGCAGTGAATACACAAAAATAAAAAATATTTAATAGTGAGTAAAATTTTATACTAATTGTTTATATGTTCTACATACTACTTTGCATTAATATTGGCGAAGATCTTGGTGTATCCTCATAAGGGATTTGATCCTTTTTATCATACAAATGGTGTTATGTTTATATTGCAATTATTTGAGGTTATTTTTTTTGTTTTATTGTTAATGGAGGATTAGGTATGTTCTCTCAGTTGGTCGAGGGCTAGTTGTCACTGTGACAACTAGCCCCAATAAAGTTTATAAATACTGAAGACCGTCGGTAGCGCAAACCCGTCGGGATGGATGAATGAGGACTGTTTTTATGCTTTCATTTTGCATTTTATCAGGCAAACTCGTTGCAGCGTTGAGCGTCCATTATTATTGCTATTAGACAATCATGATTCTCACCTATCCATCAAGACTTTGGATTATTGCAAAGAAAACGGAGTTGTAGTCCTGTCATTTCCGCCCCACTGCTCTCATAAGCTACAGCCATTGGACGGCAGTGTTTATGGGCCACTAAAGAGATATGTAAACACGGCCTGCGATAATTGGATTAAAAGTCACCCTGGTAAGACAATGACAATCTACGACATTCCTGAAATAGTTAAAATCAGTTTACCACAAGCCATAGCACCTCAAAACATTGTGTCTGGATTCACAGTGAGTGGCATATGGCCCTTCAATCGCAATATTTTCACAGATTTGGATTTTGCTCCATCTTATGTAACAGATCGACCAGAATTAACCATGTCAGAAGTAAATAACAACAAATCTACCCAAGAATTGGCACCACCAGAACCAGTACAAAAAACGCCATCTCCAACTCCTGGAACTAGCACGCAGACTTGTCCTCTAGTATCTTTGTCAACCCCTGGGACCCTAGCTATTGGGAGGAATCCTCCTGATTTCAATATGAAACCTCATACATCTAGTGTGACGGCCGTACCTTTGTTATCACCTCAAGACATAAGGCCATTTCCAAAAGCTCCCCAAAAAAATACTGTGTTGAATAAAAGAAAAAGAAAGAGTGCCATCTTGACTGACACTCCAATCAAAAATGAATTAGCAGAACAACAGAAAATGAGAAAAATAAAACCGAAGATACCTAAGAAGAAAAAAGTTCAAGGGAAAAAGAAAAAGAAACCAATCAGCAACAGCGAAGAGGATGAATCTGATGACGTACTTTGTTTGATTTGTTTCGAACCTTGGTCTGCTAGCAAACCAAACGAAGAGTGGGTACAATGTACTAAATGTAAACTCTGGGCTCATACAAAATGTGGGGGCCAGAAAGTTTTGTTCTATTGCTGCCCGAATTGTGCTTTAGAGGACGAGAGTGACAGTAGCAATACAGTGTGACAACATGGACTTCTTGCTGTGACAACTTACCCCTGATATGGAGTTAGTTGTCACACAAGACTTAAGTTCGAAATCGCAAAATTTTATGTGTAATAGCTAGTTGATTTTTTTATACTATGTGGAATTATTAAGACTAATGAACCAAACATTACAATAAAAAACTTTAAATAAATGAATCCGTTTTATTTTGACTATTATACAGGTTAATGTAATTTTTGTGACAACTAGCACCTGTCTCCCCTATGTTTATACTGTTGCATTTTAGCTAATGATTTTTTTACTGAGTAAATATATGTATTTTACAGGTACGCAGGGTTATATAAAATCGAATTTTTATCTGATTAAAAATCAAAATTCAAAGTCCACTGATTATGGGTGCGGGTCCATGGCCGATGGCACATACGAAATGGAGGTCAGGATGTAGACAATTTACTTAATAAAGGCGACCATATAGCAGACCAAGGATACATGCAATCCAATGGTGAGCTATTGATTACCACTTTCATGAATCATAATATTTTTATTGCTTTTATGTTATCAATATGGCCAATCATTTCTACTTGTTTTATTCAACATCTTTGTTATTCAATAATCCCCAGCATTGTTTATCATTTAGAAAATTATTTATATATTCTTTTTTAAATTTATTTTACACCAAATGTTGTGTGCCATGTCACGCCCTATTCAATCAACCCATTTAGTTAATAAGTCAATAGTTAATTATTTTTTAATTCTATCTGAAACATTACTAGCGGGCCTAACAAAACTCAATTGCTGGTCATACCTTGAAGCAGAGGGCAATAAAACTGTTGCCCGCCTACGCCGGCAACCCGGCAACCCCCATGCCTATCTCTTGCGCGCGACCGGAGTCAGGGAGGGGTGGGCCGGCGGGCGCCGTAGCGCACCGCCTAAACACCTCTCTCACAATAGAAGTAAGGCTCCTACTAATTGAGGTCAGTCGATTTTGAATGTAAAATCAGCTCGCTACGATAATTGCCAAGTCGAGATAATACTCGGCTGAACTTTTGTCAGAAAAGCCTCGCTAACTGAATAAAGAGAACGGTGTGCCGTACTTTCCCAAACCACGGTGACTTAGTTCATCCACCAACTACCTCTACCACGCCGACGAATGGTCGCGAACGACCTGTTCTCCCAGTGTATAGCGTTGACCTCAGACGCCATCCGACGGCTCGCCCTCGCCCAACGCTACGCGGCCCGCTGCACCGAGGAAGCCCGTCCAGCGTGGTCTACCAAGCCGAGCACCCGGACCCAGGGGACCCAGACCGCCCCGAATTCACGGATTCCCCGGCCAGTACCCCGTATCCAGACTACGGAGAGCGAGACTCAGACGGAAGGACCCTCCAAACGAGTCCGGTTCGCTCCTGCCAAGGGACGGACGTGCGGAGTTCAGACCTTCGCCGGAATTCCCGTCCAGCAACTGCCCAGCGAGGTTGAGCCGCCACTTCCGCTGCTACCACCGTATCAGCCTTACGTTCGACCCAGGGCCCCAAGGCGTCGCGCCACGACGGCCCGGACCGACACCGCAGTTCCTTGACCCGGCACTAGCCATATTTTTCTCGGCTGGTCTCCTGACCAGCCACCTAAACCCACCTATCCCCTCCCGGTTCTAACCAAGGGACGGGGGTCTTTCCACAGGGAAGAACCTTAGCCAACAAAACCTCGTCTTACATTTTTTGGAAAACATTTGGCGACCAAATGTGGAAGACCTAAAATTCAAACTCTCCTTCAAACAATTACTTTATGACTCTTTTTGTACTCATCGAAAAAACTTCCCTCTATTGTTTCATCACGTCCGTCGAACTTACCTCTCCTCCATCTTGTCCTTCCAAGAAACCAAATGTTTAAACAATCCTCATTCCAACCCCCCAAATTTCCCACTCTAACCGAATCTGACCAATCCTTACGTTTAAACAAATCTCCCACTCGACTAACTACACCAATCAGCATGAACTAACAATTTCCTACCCTTACTCAAAATTTTCATACACTCCCACCATCACCCACAACAGAAATCTCCTATCCAATTTCCAGTCAGTCTAGTATCAACCTTCCAACTCAAACCACATAAACTTCAATCTTCTTTAACAATCTTAAATTTGAAACCCTAACATTCAACTATACACCTCAAACCTTAACTCAAACCATAGAACTCATACTTTAAAACCTCATGTTCAATCGCAAATCCGTTCAAACATACTATCATACACCTCTGGTACTAATGTTAAGTGTTATTAGAAATTATATAAAATTTATTTAATACCAAGATTCAACCAATTCATTCACTTCTAACAACCATATTCACGAACTAGTCGCATAACGACGGTGTCCGCGTGTGACGAAACAACTTATGGTCCTTCGAGCCGGATTTGCGATCAACGCATAAACTCAGTGTCATTAATCAAACAGCTCAAGACGTGTATAGTGCAGTTTAAGTGGACAGACTCCTGCAGTACGCTGCAGAACCAAACTCATTAAACAAACAAACGTGCAGTTCACTGCAAAAATCCAATTCGTAAACAAATCAGCACGCAGTACGCTGGTCAAACGAAATCATCAACCTAATCAACCCGCAGTACGCTGCAGGAACCAAACCATCAAATTGGGCTCGCGACTCTTACGGCGGGTGCCAATTCAACCATCAACCAACGTCCGACGGAACCTCGGTCGAAACGAATCAACTCAGCATCCTCAAGGTAAGCTGGTTTTTCTAGTAGCCAATAGTTAGCGCATCCCCATCCTCTTAATCTTCAACTACTAGAATCCTCAAACAATCCCTTTCGGTCCAATATGGCTGAAGCTGAACTAGCACGCACAATCGCTAGCTGCAAGCAGCGACGCAAGACAATTAAAACTCAACTCACTACTTTCAAAAACTTCCTAAATCTCCAAGAAGCCAATCCCGATTACGATCGCATTCAAACGCGCGTCGAGTCAGTCAACCAGTACTTTCAAGAATTCAAGGAGACACAAAGAACACTAGAGGATGAAGAACCAAATGAAAATCATGAAGAAGAAAGAATCGAAATCGAAGAAAGTTATCACGATGGAATTGCCAAGGCAAGGGGACTTCTTCGAAAATCCGCCCCAGCAGCGGGAATCCCAATTAGTGAACCCAGCGAACGGTCAACCGCATCTCCGATTACAGTCACCATGCCACCAAGGCTACCTACTCGAAAACTTCCTGATCTCACGCCTCCCAATTTCGATGGTCAAATTGAAAACTGGGCTTCTTTCAAATCGCGTTTTCTTTCCATGATCGATAAAAACGAAGGGTTATCTGCATCGGATAAACTCGAATACTTACAATCAGCCTTGTCGGGCAAGGCAGCTAGAACCATCGAGGCTCTGGAAACGACAGACACTAGTTATAAGGGTGCATGGGATCTTCTAACGTCAAAGTACGACAATGATAGAAGGGCGATTTTACGCCATTGGGCGCTTCTCCGGGACTACCCAACTTTACAAAGGGACACCGCGGAAGCTCTGGATGACCTCGTGGACGTTTTTCGGCAGCAACTACGATCGCTGAAAAATCTGGGTCAAACCGTGAGCGGCTGGGATACCTGCATTATCAGCCTTCTCCTATCCAAAATTGGTAAGGGTACTGCTTACCAATGGGAATTGACACTCGCAGACAACAAGATGCCTGCATACACATCACTATTAGACTTTTTGGCTAAACGAGCCAATTGTTCTGATACAAGGAATCCTACGTCAAATCACGACAACTCCAAACAACAGTCAAAGCAAGACAATAAGGCAAAGGGCACAGGTAAGTCCCGTAACGGTCAACGGCAAACCTACCTGAACTCAACCGCCGCCGCAACCACCTCAAGTCAACAATCACAATGTGAATTGTGCAAGGAGGCGCATTATACAGCATTCTGCCCGAAACTCAAACAACTTTCGGTAGAAGAGCGAATCAAGGCAGCTCAAACCGCAGAGCTGTGTCTCAACTGTTTCAGGTCTAATCACAAAACGAAGGCCTGCAGATCCGAGAAACGCTGCAAAACGTGCAATAACCTGCACCATACATTATTACACTTAAATCAAACTAGGGAATCTCCGCAATCAGAGGCATGACAATCACGAAATCCGGCTGCCATTTCTCAGTCGGTCGGACAGTCCTTTATAATTAATACTAGAACAAGCTCACTTATGGTAACAGCAATGAAAACGCAAGGGATGTTCGTGGAAACCTGACTTCATGCCGAACGCTCATCGATACCTGCTCTATGGATAATTTTATGACGGTAGGACTTGCCGCGACTCTAGGTCTAACCACGACTGAATACCCAATTAACATTATAGCCCTAAACAATACACATACAACCACGAGAGGATACGTCACTGCAACCATTCAATCACGATGCAATAACTATTGCAAAACTCTAACCTTCTTGACGGTACCTCAAATCTCTACTCAAGTGCCTAGCGTTCAAATAGATCGTAAGGCCATACACATACCCTCAAACATAACTCTAGCCGATCCAGAATTTCACAAGCCAGCGCCAGTCCAGATGTTAATAGGCACAGGTACAGCATTATCATCACTCTGCATTGGATAAATCAAACTTTCAAAGGGAAACGAGGCAGAATTATACCTGCAGAAAACCTTATTCGGATGGGTAATTGGAGGTGACGCCAAGGTAGCCAAGGGTCACAAACTGCTCTCTGACCATTAGAAGAACCACGAAGAATCAACGTGTCATCTCACACACTTCGAGTCGGATATGACACGTTTCTGGACAATTGAAGACTATTCGATTAATAATCATCAATCCATGGAAGAAGTCAATTGTGAAAATCACTTTCTGGACCACGTAACACGAAACAACGAAGGGCGATATACCGTCGCTTCACCATTCAGTGAGAAACGTGATCAACTTGGAGCATCACGCCAGTTAGCCCTGAAGCGACTGGATTCACTCGAACGAAAATTAAAAAGGGAACCAGAACTCAAACAACAATACGTTCGTGTTTTACAAGAATATAAGGAATTAGGGCATATGCGGAAGGCAAGCGGAGATCTCCATGAGGGATTCTATCTACCACATCATGCAGTAATCAAGGCTAGCAGCCTCACAACCAAGGTCCAGGTAGTATTCGACGGTTCAGCCTAGGGATGGGCGATGTTCAAAATAAAAATCGATTAAAATATAATCGATGTTTAAAAAGTATCGATGTTTAAAATCGATGTTAGACAAAAACATCGGAACATCGATTATTTTAAATAAGATAAAAAAAATTCGTTAATTCATCATTTTTACGTATATTGTAACTTTTTGGGTGCTTTACGCGACACTGAAGGTGTCGCGTACGGCTAGTTACTTGTGAGTGTCTTTACTCTAGATTAATTTCTAGGGCTCCTTGGTAGAGGTAATCAATTTGTTAGTCCCTAATACAGACTAGGGTGGAGCGAATCACACCGTAGCTGCCTCCCTCAGACCTGGATGCTGCAAGCAGCACCGAGGCTGTATCAGACTTGGGATTCAACGCACTTGCCGAGACAGTATCTCGACTTGGATGCGCAAAGCGCACCGAAGCGAGTATCTGATACTGGGCAGTGCAGTCGTCACCGAAGCTGTATATTAGCTAATTGAATATGAGGTGTTAGTCAGGTCAGTTCAGCCTATGGAGAAAAAGGTTTTAAAGAAAAGGCAACCGTCCCGATTAACATAGAGTTTTAATTAATCAAATAATTCATAAGGAAAGAAATGGTTGCAACCGGAAAATTAGTCTATAAATTAAATTACATAAGTTTAGCAAGAGTTGTAGATTTAGCTAGGCTACGAATCTACGATCGTTACATGAATCAAATTTTAGTTATATTGGAAATAATTGAGGTATGAAGTATAGTGATAATAATTATGAACAAAAGAAAATAAAGATAGTAATTGACTCGAAACGTAAAACGCCGCTTTGGTCGTTTCCGTGTACAAAATAAAGACTCTAAAGAGTACCAGGGCTCTTTGCCTGTCTGGCCTCGGAAAACTAGTGGTGAGACAGTGTGGCGCTTTGCCTAACACTGCTCTGATTAATATAGTGATCTGGTTATTTCCTAGTATCGAAAAGAGAAAGATGTGAGTCAGTGTGGCGCTTTGCCTAGCACTGCTAAGGAGCCATGTTAGCGCTGTGTTTATATAGTCACCGATTGACGTCACTTGTTGTGCGCGGTTGATGGTGCGCGTTGTGACATATTGTCTCGGGCTTTAGATCACCCGATCCGTTACAATATGTATACTATATTATTACATATATTTACATCATAGGAAAAAAAAACGCATGTACTTTCAAATATACTGAATGTTTATTGAGGTTTTGGATCAAATGGATTTCACATGATGATCATTTCACAAATAATGGAATTACCATCAGTGACAAATATTTTTCTGTATCAGTCAAAGCTTTCATCAGTGATACGCCTGCGCGTTCATTCAAGAAGTGCACAAAAAGCCACGGGGGTTTTTGCGCATGCGAAAGATGTGAAGTAATCGGTCAAACGGTAAATAGAAAACGAGTTTATGGAGACGCAGATTGTCGACTTCGCACAGACGACTCATTTAGGATGAAACGTCAGCGAGATCACCATGTTGGAACATCTCCATTGGAGAAAATACGCACGTTGAACCCTGTCTTCCAATTTACATTGGACTATATACATTTGATGTGCCTTGGGGTCATGAAGACATCGCTTTTGAAGATGGTCTTCGGTGATAATCGAACAAGGCTTCACGTCAACAGTTGTAAGATGATTTCAGCCCTGCGAGAGCATGTTCCATTAGAATTCCAAAGTAAGCCACGGAGTCTCAAGGACTTGAAGCGCTGGAAGGCAGTAGAGTTCCGCTACGTTCTTTTATATGCTGGGCCAATAATTTTCAAAGAAATATTACCTTCCAAAATGTATAAACATTTCCTTCTTCTTCATGTTGCGTCGAGAATATTATGTGACGCAGAGCTAGCCCACACCAGGGTGGAACATGCTAGAGAATTATTGCGGCGATTCTTCTTACTTATGCCGCATATCTACGGAAAAGATTCACAAACGATAAATTTTCATAATTTGATTCATTTGTGCGACGATGTGAGAAGAATGGGTGCCCCGCTTGATGATTTTTCAGCATTTCCGTTCGAAAATTACTTGGGGAAGATTAAAAGACTTGTAAGAACCCTTCACAAACCTCTCGCTCAGGTGTGTCGACGAATATCTGAGATTCAAGCTCAAGATTCTCAAGTAGTACAGCGTTATCCAGTGATCTCGGTCATGGAAAAAGACATTTTGAAGGACTCTCTCGGAAAATGTGACGTGAAATACAAGAAAGTCAATGTAAAAAACATGATCCTGACATGCCGACCGCCAAACAATCTGGTGATTCTCAAATGTGGTGTAATAATAGAAATTATCAATATTATTCAAAATAGGACCGAGAAAAGTGATTCAAATCATAGTCGACTCTACTTCAAGGGCTACTAACGAAAAGCGGTCGGAGAAATGCTAACGTATCCTTGTAATTCTTCTGTTATTAGCACTAAAAAGTTGGGCCACCGTTCAAGCATGATGTCGAAATTTCCCTATTCTGCGATCGCTCAGAAACTAGTTAGGCTACAAGTAAAACGTAGCGTCGAATATACTACGGCTATGTTACACGCACAGTAACACCACATAGAGTTTCGTTTAGTAGAGATATGAGTGACAAATATAGTTATGGAACTTAAAATTTACAACTCATGTTGAATATTACTCTTTCTAGTCTATTCGTTGTAGCGTGGTATTTCGTAAAGCCCCGTTACAAGGGAACACTATCGAAAAATACGGCGCTGCGTAGCGCAGACAAGGGCCTCCAGGAAAAGACAAATTTAGGGAAAATTATTAGGTTAAACTAACGCACTATTTTTATTTTTGTAATTTATGTAACTCGAGCTACATCTCCTACGAGGCATCCACCGTCGTGGAAACTACCGGAAAAACTATGGCTCATCCTGAAGCATCAACACCTACAGTCACTATCGACGTCTCGATCGGCGCGCAAACCTTTGTTTCGCCAAGAAAGCGGCACGGTCAGCGCCTCCTCTCGAACAGGACGATCTGCTGCTCAGTGCTCTCAACGTTCCGGACTGGCGGCGTATAGGGATGTGCGAGAAGCACGAAAAATAGCACCCCTAGTTATAGCCAACGAAGGACTAACACCAAATACCAGAGCTAAAATACATCTTCATGTCATCAAAAACAATAAGGAAACCACACTAAAATTCTTATCACAAGCGATCACAATATACCCGAACAACCAGTAAAACTATGACAATATTAAACAACTCATAGAAGAATTGAAGCTACCCTACCACTCATACGCAGTAGCAAGCGAAAACGAGAAAAAACTAGTCATCAAAGGCCTTTCACGGATAGAAGAACTGCAGATAATCAACAACCTAACCGAAAACGGATTTAAACCCACAAAAAATCAAAAAAATGAATCCAGGACCAAATACAAACCCAAACAGACGGTTTCACGCCACATCATTCGAACTAACAACAAACATAAAAGAACTCAGACACATTAAACATATATGCTCAGTTAAAATCACCTGGGATAAATACAAAAATCCAAGAAAAATCGCACAGTGCTACCGCTGCCAGGGATTTAATCACGGAACTAGGCACTGCAACCGCGAACCAAGATGCGTGAAATGCATAGGAGAACACCTAACCAAAGACTGTCAAAAACTACCTGATGACAAACCACAATGCACAAATTGTAGAAAGGACCACCCAGCAAACCACACAAAATGTGAGACCTACCAGCAACACCTCCAGAAAATAGAAGAAAACCGAAAAGGACAGCAGCTTAAAGCAGCAGCTCAAAACCAGCAACAACTCAGGCAGGAACCTGAACCCTTCAACGTGACATCATATCCAGCCCTTGCAACGCAAACAACAGGGCAGAGCGATCAAAACTCGGACCACTATAATAGTCCCAGCCCCAACTCCAACTCCAACTCCAACTCCAACCCCAACCCAACAAAAATAAAGGTAAACGAAAAACATAACATACTCTACTCGGAAGCTGTACAAAATTTACATACTATGCCAGAAAATATAAACTCAGATACTACATATTCATTAGCATTCTAAACGAAATACAAACACTCAAATCACATTGCGACTTTAATAAAATGCTCAGCATGTCCAGAGAACTAAATGAAAAACTGGCCAAATCCCAAGACCACCTATCCAAATGCGAAACGTTTTTTAACGTAGTACTCCAATATGAGCGGTTCCATGTCACTTCACTCGAAAATAAACCGTCAAGTCACGGATTTTTGCGCCATTCAAAATATCTTCAGTACTATGAAAAAAAAAAATACAATTTCAAGGATTTTGAAAAATTTTCAAAAATGGCGGAGTTAGAGCTATGTGAATTTTCGTGAACCGCTGTTGCACCGCTATGTTTAAAAATGGATATCTCCGAAAGTATTCAACGGAGCGAACTGAGCTTGGAATCATTTTGTTCGTAAAAGAATGCGCTTTTATGAAAGAAATTTAAATTCCAAAAAAAAAAATTCCTTCACTTTTTTTTCGTCGTTTGTTTTTTAAATTTCACTGCCATTTCCACGGGACTCACAGAAATTCATGGAGATAATTTTTTTTGGATACCTGGTTCCTTCCCCTTTGATCCTAAAAAAAAAAATTTATGGAGAAAATACCTGGGCCGAAGAAAAAAAATAAAACGTCTCGTCGCGCGTCGCCGCGCGCGCCAATCCACGTC
Source organism: Tenthredo amoena (assembly GCA_963966615.1). NCBI lineage: Eukaryota > Metazoa > Arthropoda > Insecta > Hymenoptera > Tenthredinidae > Tenthredo > Tenthredo amoena. Next base: position 9,684,536 of record OZ016490.1, read on the forward strand.
CGCGCTACTCCAGTAAGCTCGTTGTGTTGCGTAGTGGAGTTATGACTGATGGATCTTTTGCAATATTTTGGTGGCTCTGAAGAGGGCCGATGTCTTTAGTGATGATTCGCTGGGAGACACTTAGTAGGACACCTCAGTTTGAAATCAATTCATAATTTTCATCGAAACAAATTTTTCTGATGCGGAAAGGAATTTTGTTTTGACGAGTTTATGGGATATTGGAATGACCACATGTAATTTCAGAGTACCACGAACTGTCAATGCCTTATCGAATCGATTTTGTAAAATAGATTCCTTCGCTTGATGTTCTGCAGACGTACAGTACGCGAAAGATATGCTGCGAAAATAAGAACACACCCGATCATCGTTGCAAGAAGCCTTCTCAAATAATTTCATCAATGATGTTACTTATAAACAGTGGATATCAGTGGATCGAACGGCTTTGGAGACATCACCAAAAAGTCCGAGGATTTCAATTCCTATAGAAAAAATAATTTATTTCTCCGCTGGAGCAGCTTCCCAATATAAGAACAAAAAGAATTTCATAAACATAACACATCACTTTGAAGACTTTCGATGCCAAGCCGAGTGGCATTTCTTTGTTACATCACATGGGAAAGGGTGGTGTGATGGGGTAGGCGGAACTGTTAAAAGATTAGTTTCACGTGCGAGTTTACAACTGATTGGCAACTCCGATCCTATTCAAACACCGCTGGATCTATATAATTGGGCATGTTCCTATTTTCGCAGCATATCTTTTGCGTACTGTAAAATCTATTTTACAAAATCGATCCGATAAAGCATTGAGAGTTCGTGGCACTCTGAAATTACATGCGGTCATTCCAATATCCCATAAACTCGTTAAAACAAAATTATTTTCCGCATCAGAAAAATTTGATTCGATGAAAATTATGAATTGATTTTAATCAGAGGTGTCCCACTAAGTGTCATCCAGCGAATCATCGCCAAAAACATCGGCCCTTTTCAGAGCCACCAAAATATTGCAAAAAATTCATCAGTCATAACTCCACTACGCAAGACAACGAGCTTACTGGAGTAGCGCGGACGTGGATCGGCGCGCGCGGCGACGCGCGACGAGACGTTTTATTTTTTTTCTTCGGCCCAGGTATTTTCTCCATAAATTTTTTTTTTTAGGATTGAAGGGGAAGGATCCAGGTATCCAAAAAAAATTATCTCCATAAATTTCTGTGAGTCCCGCGGAAATGGCAGTAAAATTAAAAAAAAAAATCGACGAAAAAAAAGTGAAGAAATTTTTTTTTTTGGAATTGAAATTTTTTTCATGAAAGCGCATTCTTTTACGAACAAAATGATTTCAAGCTCAGTCCGCTCCGTTGAATACTTTCGGAGATATACATTTTTAAACATAGCGGTGCAACAGCGGTTTACGAAAATTCACATAGCTTTCACTCCGCCATTTTTGAAAATTTTTCAAAATCCTTGAAATTGTATTTTTTTTTTTCATAGTACTAAAGATATTTTGAATGGCGCAAAAATCCGTGACTTGACGGTTTATTTTCGAGTGAAGTGACGTGGAACCGCTCATATGTATGACATAAATAACAACACTGCCAAGACATTAAAAATTGCACACTGGAATGCAAATGGCATAAAAAATAACATACGCGAAGTAATGAACTTTATAGAAAAACACAAGATAGACATATTCATGGTTAACGAAACAAAACTTACGAATAAAACGAAAGCAAAAATACCTGGATACAACTGCTGCTCCAAAAACAGACCAGATAACATGGCAGGTGGAGGAGTAGCCATATACTCCAGAAACAACATCAAATACTCAGAAATTATCCTTAATACCAACTCAGTAGAATCCATAGGAATAAAACTAGCCAATAACTTAGCAATAATATCTCTGTATGCACCCCCACAAAATAAAATAGAAACCGCAGACCTAAACACAATTTTCAACTCCGCCAACACCGTAATTGCAGCAGGAGATTTTAACGCCAAACACATAAATTGGCACTGCCCAAAAAACAACCAAAATGGCAAAATCATCTTCAACTATACGAACACATCAAACATTTCCGTTAGAGCATCCGATAGCTACACGCTCTACCCATACAATTACCAATCCACACCAAGCGTAGTTGATTTTGCACTAATCAAAAACGTTAAAAACATACAGATACAAACTACAAACGACCTAGACTCAGACCACCTGCCAATAATAATCACACTAAACGACAGACCAACACAAAAAATAGAAAGAAAATGTCTAAATTATGAAAAAGCGGACTGGGTCAAGTTCTCAAAATTAGTTAGTGAAAACACTATTCTAAATACAAATATAAAAAACGAAACGGAATTAGACAGCTGTGTAGCCAACCTATCAGAGACAATTAATGAAGCCATAAAAATCTCCATACCAACCAAAAACAACAGCAATCATACACTCACCCTACCATAAAAAATAATAGCACACATTAAAAAACGAAACAAAGTACGCAGACTACATCAAAGAACTCACAACATACGCTACAAAACAGAACGAAACCAACTGACAAACAAAATCAAACAAATGATAAAAGACCACGCCAACCAAGAGTGGGAGACAAAACTAGAAAGCCTGAACATAAGAGACAACTCCATTTGGAAAATGGCGAAAGCCTTTACCAAACAATCAGTAAACATAATCCTAACCTTACACGGCACGCAAGGTCTCGCAATTAGCAACAAACAAAAGGCTAACGCACTAGCGGAAAATTTTGAAAAAGTTCACCACCCAACGGAAAACATTAGTAATCCCCAACAAATAAATACAGTAAACACAAAATACAGAGAAATCCAAATTGATGAAATAGATCCCAAAAACATAAAACTAGCCACTCCCAAAGAAATCAAACAAACAATAAACAAAACCAGACCAAAAAAAGCACCCGGACCAGACGGAATACAAAACACAATACTAAAACACCTACCCAGAAAAGCGATAATAGAACTAACATACATCACAAACGCTAGCCTTAAGCTAACCTACTTTCCAAAACACTGGAAACATGCAAATCTACTAGCCTTTCCCAAACCAGGGAAAGATAATCTATTCCCACAAAACTATCGACCTATTAGCCTCCTTCCTACTATGAGCAAAATACTTGAAAACATCATTCTCAATAGAGTCAAAGAACACGAGATTACAAATAAACAACTCATACCACAACAATTTGGCTATCGCGAAGGACATAATACAGTACAACAACTTGTAAGACTCACAAACCACATCAGCTGCAACTTTAATATAAATAAATTGACCTCATAAGCACTACTAGACATAGAAAAAGCATTTGACACAGTTTGGCATAAAGGCCTTATTTACAAGCTGAACGAACTAGATTTCCCCAAATATATCACAAAAACAATACAAAGCTACCTAGAAAACAGAACGTTCACCGTCCAAGCAAACGGAGAACCCTCAACTAGACAAAATATAGTGGCAGGTGTCCCACAGGGCTCCATCCTCGGACCTGTCTTATTACTATACTTTATAAACGACATACCAACCACGAATAAGACCGAACTAGCCTTATTCGCTGACGATATCTATACAAGCTCTTGGAGCAAAAAAACAGCACAAAAAAACGTTCAAAACCACGTAAATCTGATAAAAAAACACTTCCTAAAGTGGAAAATTAAAATCAACGACTCAAAAACGGAGCTAGTCACGTTCACCAAAAGAAAAAAGCAATCAGAAATACCACCCTTCCACATAAACAATACAATTATACACCCAACAAGAAAAGCCAAATACCTGGGAGTAATCCTAGATGATAAATTAAGCTTTACACCACATGTAAATAATATCGAAACCAAAGCCTAAAAAATAAAGGGACTTTTGTATCACCTTATTAATAAGAAAAGTACCTTAAGCACCAGAAATAAGTTGCTATTATATAAAACTATAATAAGACCTCTGATACTCTATGCCTCACCAGTATGGAGCAATACATGTAAGACAGTCAGACTAACATTAAAAAAGTACAAACCCTACAAAACAAACTACTTAGAACCATAATAAAAGCGGAATGGTACGAAACAAACATAGAAATACAAACAAAAACAAATATACATGACATATATACTGTAACGAGGCAAAATATTTGCCTCGTAATGGAACAATCGACTCCTCCTCAGACGAAAGCGACCCCGAGAAAATTAGAAATAAACCGAAACAAGAAGTCCCCAGCTCAGGTTCCGAAGGTCCCCTAATTTAATTTCTATCATTTACAATCCTTTGTTTTTCCCGTCCCTCTCTATCATCGTACGTCCCGTCTCGACCGGATCAACGAGGGAGATCATCCCTCAATCCCACTACACCTGGCAGGTCACCTGGAAGCCTCAGAGTCAGTAGTCGGGGCGGCCAAGATCATCATATCCTGAGATACGCCTGGAACCGCGCTGCATAACGATCTTCCCATCTCCCAGAATATCCTGCTCCCCTCCCCATCTGTCTCGTACCGGCTTGGTCCACCGGTCTACATGCAGATATTTCCGCCTTCCAGGGTATCGCGAAACCTGAGATGCCATCTATCAACCCCCTGGCAAAAGCTCTGAGTGCCAAAGGCCCTGTCAGGCCCGCCACCTCGTCATCGAAGAAAGAAGAACAAAAGCGTCCACCAATTAAATGCATCGCATGCAGTTGTCTCTTCCCCCTCCCACTAATTTTTTTGATTTGGGTAGTAACCGGCCAAAACACGACACTTCTTGTTTGGATACCGTTGCATCAAGAGAGCCTTAACGTACCTTTTTTTTGTGATTTCTTCTGAACAATTACCATTACTGATTTATTTTTTTGTTTCCGTTCCTTCACTCATAATTTTTTTTTGTGTTTATTGTCGTTTTATTCGTTCGTTTTGTTTTTTTTTTTTTTGTTGTGGTGTGGATTTCTAAAAAGAACTTTTATTTTGGTGTTTGTAAGTCCGAGTCCGTTTTCCCTAAGGTAAGCTTGCCATTCTAAACGACTTTCCGATAATATCCAAATTAAATTATCCGAATTTAAATTCCCTTGAAATCTTATCGAATTGTTGCGTTTCGGTTTTCCCTGATTCTTTGCAATTCCCGGAAAATTATCCTATTTGTAATTGTGTATCGTTAGATCGATTTTTCTAGAAAGCCTTTGGCCACAAAATATAGCGTCTTTTCTATCCCTGCATTGAAAGCTTGGGTTTTGTCCTTTGTTATTGTTTGTATCGTTACCTATAGCCACGTGTCTCTAGAAAGATCGACTAACACATCCTAGATAAGATTCTCCCTAAATTTGTATAAATCCCTCCTATCCTGAGTAGAAATCCCCTAAAAATCCTTCGGAATTGTGAGCTGGTTTATTTAAGATCATTAGATAGTATTATTTATAGTCCCTTCTTGTGAATTTCTTTCATTATTAATTATTATCGTGTGTTGCCCCATGGCGTGGCGTGCCCTGTGTAGTTGTATTCGTGCATGTTCGTGAGAGTTCGTGTGGGTTCGCCCCGACGCATTACACTTTTCGGTTAATTGTTCTACTTTATCGACGCTTTTAATTGATTTTTAATAGTTCCAAAAAGTATCGACCCTAGCTCCCCCAGATCCCCGTATGTTATCAACCTGATCTTATTATTTGCTTGGTACCCTATGAATAGTTCCTACTGTATCCTAAGGTAGCTCTTTTCTTTGTTTTATGAATTGTTCTATATTACCATCACTAATACCTCCTCGCTGGTGACCCACATACCTCGTAAACTATCAGTTGTTTGTCAATTTCGGTCACTGGGTCACAGCCCCCCTGTTTGATTATTTAACGTTAAATAAATTTTTGGGTTTCTTTGTGATTTTTCCACAAACCTTAATTGTATCGCTTCGCCTATATTATTCGCCCCCACGTTCCCCTCACCCTGAACTCGCCGAGTAGTCTCGTTTGGTATTATTAAATTGTTTGTGTTATTTAAATTTTGAAAATTACATTTCATTTTTATCATTGTATTCCTTTTCGTTACCGCGGTACCCCAGGTACCTGGCGCCCAACCTTATATTGTACGTAGATCTTGTGGTTGAATAATTAGTTATTAACTGTCAAATCTCGGATTTACCAAACGGTGGGATCGCCTGGTTTTGTGCACGTAGCTGACCTCGATAAACACCCCTTCCCCAATCGTCGGTCTTGCCCGTCACAATACACAGAAATATATAAAAGAACGAACAAATTTTTCACTCATGAAACCAAACAAATTCCAATTCTAAAAAACATAGGAACAATCACGAGACATAACGCTCCATTCAAAATAAAACATAAACTACCACACCATATTGTCATGCAATAGAAACTCAAAAATACCTAAGATAAGAAAATGTACATAAAAAATGTAAATACTGTAAATAGAACTAGGCTTAAGAAAACACAAAACAAAATTAATAGGATTTTTGCCATACATATTTTTTTACCTAAAACAAAATAAAAATAACAACACAACAAACAACAAACTACACGCCCAACCTAAAATTACTCTAGTAAAATTCGAAGGAACAAGAACAGAAATAGAAAACAAAAATATAAAAACATGTTAACAAGTAAAAGCTACCTGAAAAATAGAGAAATATTTTGAAAGTTAAAATCGGCCTACTCTTCGCTCCGTCTGCGCTACACCTCGTGTATCGTTCATCGTGTATCGTTTATCGTGTACCGAATATCGTACCACCTATCGCTATCGTATCGTAACTATCGAGTTTATTCAAAACAGTGTTGTGTTTCATCTGAAGCAAACTAAGGTAAGGTCTTGATTTCTTTGTGTGAAGGCACGAGGTCGTTCGTATAAAAGTATGTCTTATGGTTTGTTCTTGAGTTAAGAAGCTCATCTTATGGTTGATTAATTATCGAACAACCTCGAGTCTGGCGGAATTCGTAGACTTGCTATTGCTTTCTGGCTATTATTGATGATATATTGCTTTTTGGCTATTATCTATCGCATATCTTGCTTCTTGCTTATGTCTATCGTATGGCTTTCTTATATTTAGTATGTTAAATATCTATTGTGCATGAATATCGTAAAAAATACTGTTCCTGGAGAACCCTGAGCGAGGATAGCCGCGAGTGGCCTTAGGCCTCGCGTTACAGTTATATTTAGTAATAATTTTGTTTGAATTCTGGTCATAATTAACGATTTTGTTATAATTTGGTAATATTTCCGTTTTGTATAACGTAATATCGTTCCGTAAGTCGAGTATCGTTCTGGATAAAATAATATCGTATCATCGAGTATCGTATCGTATAAAGTTTGGCTTATAATATCTTTATCAGTTCAATTTGTTAACGTTGCTCTGCTAATTCGCATTCCGAGTGACCATGCGGTCCCTATGTTAAACTATTTCTCGGAATATCGTAATTATAAAGCCTAGCGAATCGCTATGTTAAATACTGTATCGCTGTTATCGAGCTTTGTCGGCTAAAGCAGCAAAGAAAACTATCGGCCTTAGGCGGCGTTTAGAAAGAATAATTTTTGCATTCCGGTACGAAGTATCGCTCTGTGATACCGAGTCTGGAGTCTAGTTGAACTGTTTTATATCAAGTCACCTCTAACGCGCCTATGACTGACCTTGCGTTGTAAAACGCGTAAATTCTGTTCCGACAAGTAGGAAATCTATCGCAGCGAACTGAAATATTTTCTGTCCAACTCTGTTATCGATCTCGAATAATTACCGACTTTCGTTGAATAAAATAATTGATTGATGTTACCTGAAATATTATCGTTGCGTTAATAATTTGTGTATGGTGTACCCTGCCCCTCTATCTAAGGCTATCGTTACTGAGCTAGTTGAGTTATCGCTCGTCGCATTCTCGCGAATTTTGATTATCGTTCTGTTGTATGGTATCGTAATTTTGTTAAAGGAACGACGCATCTGCGTCTGGCGCCCAACATTCAAGTAAGTTTTTCGTAAGTAACCCGAGTAAGCGTCGAATTGTAGCGGAGTATAGGTTTTCCTCTTCCTTAAAAGAAACTTGCGTTACATCGTATTCAAGTTCAAGTTGTAAGTATAAAATTGTGTTAGATTTTAGGCACAATAATTTTTCACTGAGATGTGGCGATCCGAAGTTGAAGGAATAGAATGAAAAAATGGTCAAATTCCACCCTATGTAGCTTGCTAAAAAATTCGGGTTCGAAAAAAACGGAACGCTATCTTATTAAGTTTACTCATTCCTCTTGGAAATACTGTCATTTTTTTCTACGATGAATTTTTACAGAGATTTACTGAAACTTCTGAGCGATATGTTATTTCGAAAGGGTCTTTCCAAACTTTAACCGGGTATAGTGTATTATAAGTATAAAAATATTAGGATGAAGCCTCACGTACGGTGTTGAAAGAATGTTGGGCCAGTATTCGTATGGTGCTGAGCATAAATCAGATCGGCAGTAGAACGGTATTGAAACGACGAAGAACCGACGTAGAACAGTGTTTGACCGACGGAGTACGCATTTTCGGCCAGTCGTCACGACCGCTATTTAATCCACGGATCACGTCTCTATCGGTTCACTGATCACTATCAGCTTTCGTAGGGATAATCCTCAGATTATTAGCTAGCGCGCGCTGGTATCCGAAAAGTAAATTATTGTATTTCCAATTAATGATTAATTTATTTATACGAAGCTGTGAAATCAGCCGACACTACTACATCGCCGATACACAGATACTGTAAAATATTAACATTATTTCCTGCACTTTCAATGAAAAATAGGAGTCGGCATAACCAGCGCGCCGTATAGGCTAATGTTAGCAATCTTCTGATATTATTCCGGGGAAGATCAGAGAAGCAGGAGCAGTATAAGACGTGGGCTAAAATTCGAAGTGACAGGCTAGTTCGACACGAACACATGCAGAAACTGTCTTATAAAAGTGGTTACTGCAATAGGGTTCCTGAGCTAGGCCGCTAGAGGCGCTCAACGGATGAGGAGTTGTCGGGGCTCGCTCGGAAGCCCTTAAATATTACCGACTGTGATTGGTGAAAGAATTGTGGGCATCGCCGAATATATCAACATAATCTAGTCAGAACTACGAGTGATTGCTGAGTGGAAACATCGTGCACAAAACATTTTCGAGAAAAGAATAAAGGTAAGTTATCAGAATTATAAAAACTTTTTGTGTTATCCTTTCTGATACTTCGTAATTTGATCTCGTATAGTTGCTAGGAAAATGCCTATGAATTTTAGATTGTTTCATGATAGAGCAAGTATTACGGTTAACTCACTGGGGCTTGTGAAACTTCTTGTGAATGAAAAATGTATGCCCTGCTCGGATATCAAGATGATGCTTCATTATTCAGTATGACAAAGTAATTATCGAATGTTTTTAAATCGTGTTCAAGTAATTGAAAATGCATAACCAATGTTTGAATGAAGCAGTAATGATTATTCCAAACTTTTGTAACGATTTCTGAAAAAGCGATCCATCGAAATTGAGCCATGAAAATACACAAAATTCAATGGGTATAATTAATACATTGTCTGCTCGAAAAATTCCGAAACAGGGTTTCACAATTCAATGTCATGTATATTGATATCCACATCAGTGCATTTAAACGAATGTCCGAGTATCAATTTAGTTATATAAGGGCATGAATTTTCATTCTATATGCCATAGTTCCTAACTTTTATATGAATATTGTGCAGTAAATGGCATTGTAAATGTCTCATCATTTTTAACAGTTTCAGGATCTAGCGAAAATATTCAGTTTACTTTCGAGAGAATTCGGTCAATTAGATAATTAAACAATTTTTTCAACGTTGAAATTGAGGAACAAAAAAAAATAGTGCCAAGAAAAAACAAAATAAATAGTCAAGCACTTTACTTCGGACATTAATTTTAAATCATGGTATATATTTGGTCAATTTTTGACGTTTCAGTATCATGATGGTTGACCAAAATTATTACTTAGTCGTCGAGTTCCTCGGGAAATACGACCCCAAGTTATTGGACTTAGTGCCAGATACTTGGGTCAGGACTATAAGGGGCAAGCTTCTTTGCAAATACCCGGACGCTTCCGAATATAAAACAATAGAAAAATTAATGAGAAAAAAAAATCCAGCGAATGAAAAATGGAGGCACTACAGTGTAAAAGTGTTGCAATCTGCAAGTATGTGACTTGATTTTTTCACACGATCCCATATACAGGGTGCCCGTAAATTCGCGACCAGTAAGGTCAAATCTAGAATCTTATTGGCTGCACCTCACTGCCCTGTAACTCGGTAACCATGCACCCTGCGAAATTTTCGAATGCACTCCTTGTTCTAGTTTTTCATTGGGAACATCACGTCGTAATGACTTGTCGTGAATTGATAGACACTCTGTATGTAGAATTGATTCCATCTCGCATTATGTTTGCCTGTCGAACGTATTGTAGCCTGATGAATGTTCACAGAAGATTATAGCCAAGGAATTCGAAGGATGAAGCGGCTGCAAGACAATGCTGCTATAGTGTCGAGTTGTGCCAAAAATGAAGAAAATGAATCACCGAATAGGCAGAACTTACATTAGTTCCAGTGACTCTCGAAACGGAAGCTGAACTATTTAACATCTCAAGATACGACAATGTACATTGTACGGTACTCGAGCAGTTCCGAATCAGAGAGTGCAGGTCAGTAACTTCGCTGTTTTTGTTTCCAACATTTATGATTATGTCTGAAAAAAGGGTTCACGTTTTTTAATCATTTGATTGATTGTGTCATACACGTAGGTATGAATATTGGATATTCCATGCCATCCAGCCTGTGAACCTGAGCAATTTACATTTTGTTCATATTTCATAATATGATAGTGTTCACCTCAAAAATGAGCAAAAAAGTTGGAATTTTTTTTTGAGCAGTTTTTTAAAAAACATTCAAGCTATTTCAAAAACGGTCTTATGCCAATTTTTTTTTAAATTCACACAAATTCTATAATAAACAATGATGACAAAACGATAGTGGGATTCCAGTTTGTTCTATTTTTTACAGAGGAATTTCAATATTTTATTTCACTCATTTTGGGAAAAAAAAAAAATTTGCCATAAGCAATTTTGTGGGGGAATTTTTCCAAACATAGTATAATGATTTGACTCTGAAGAAATTTGAGAAAAAAAATTCTGCAAACAAGATTTTTTCTTTTATTGAATTTATTAATATGAAATATTGAAATCCCTCTGGAGAAATAGAAAAACCCGGAATTTCACTATGGTTTTGGTCTTGAAATCTTCGTTGTTTATCGTAGCATTTATAAGATCTTTTTCAACAGTTAGAAAAATGGCGTTTTTGACAGAACCTAAATAATGTTTGAAAAAAAAATTTCTTCGATACTTTTTTGGTAGGTTTCGAGGTCAGAACTATCATTATATGAAATATGAACAAGATGTAAATTGGTCAACGTCACACGTTGGGTGATTTGACATGAATAAATACCCCGTATATAATAAGCGTATTGGAATGGATCTTATTTTTTTTCAGATACATGCATATATATCAATTGCAAGCTTATTATAGGTAAAATTTCTCGGGTCTAATCCTTTCAGAAGAACAACTTGCAAATTATTAATAGTAGGCATTATTTACCAAATTCTCAAATTAGAATCATAATTACGTTCAAAAATATTATTCAGTTTATATCCATGTGCAACGTGAAGAAATAGCTTTCAAAACTGCAACTTAATATCGAAAATGGGCGAATAAACCAATTATTATCTTTGCATCTACTCATGTCGATCATTATATTTACATACAGTATTTATGTTCTACTCATTTAATGATTAATTAAATTATATCTGCAGATTCATCGACTGATTCTCCTTCTCTACCGCGGAAGAAGAGAATAGTGCAGGACGCGGTACATAATAAACGTGCAGCACGCGCATCCGAATTGGCTGAAGTGCGATCGAAAACAGACGATGAACCGCCTGCGTCTGCGCCATTAAGGGGGTATATACACCTTTAAATTGGTTGAAATTCTCAAAAATATATATATATATATATATATGTTTTTCTGCAACTTGAACACTCCGAACGAATTGAAAAAAATCATCGTGTTTGGGGAGGGTTTGACCCTCATTATCCATATTTTACATCATGTATTACTTTCAGTCTAACCGTAGTTGCGCTGAAGATAGAAAAATACAGAATCACTCGGTTGTCGTAAAGAATCAGAACCAACGTTGGACAGATCATGGATTTTTTGGTCCTCAATTGTTCATAAGAGTCGCCTCTATGGAATGAACAGAGAACTTTTTGATATTGCAAAAATTACTTGAGTTATTCGATTTTTTCGATTATTTTTTCGAATTTTCAAATTTTGTTGGCTTATTTTTTCAATATCTCAGAGAAAAATGGGTTTATCAAAAAGTTCTATATTCATTCCATAGAGGCATCTCTTACGAATAATTGAGGACCATAAATTCGAAGATCGGTCCAACGATGTTCCTGATTCTTTACGACAACCGGTCAAAATAGTGATTGTTCAGAAATTGACTTTTAAACTTTTTTTCTACGTTGAGGGTTTTGGATTCCAATAACTACTGTGACATTTCTCTATGTTAATCTATCATGTCATTTGATGATGCAAAACAATTTTCCATCCTTTTTTTTAATCCGGGCTTTGGACCGACACGGGCGAAGTTAAAATTTGTTTTGCGACGTGGCCTAGGTCGCGAGCCGTTCTATTTCTAGAAAGCTCTTGGCTCATAGCTACAACCTTCCATCTCAATGGCTTCCTCCTGCTGGTTCATCCGTAGTTGCCTCAGAGCAACACGAGCTTCCTTCGTCCTCTGCTCCGCTCGCCTATCAGCACCTTTGATCCGGGCCAAGTCCTGTAGTTTTGCCGCAGCGAAGGCGTGGCGTCTTGGCTCGACTGAAAGTTTTTGCATAATTTTCAACATACCTCGCTTACCTTTGGAAAAGGTGATCGCTGCAATGTTGGCTCCAACTTGAAGGACGTTACGACCTGAAAATAAAGTCTTAGGACAAAGCTTCCAGATGACGCTGTCCAGACCCACGCTCCTGCTCGCCAATACAGATCGTAGATTTATTTCAAAGACGTTGTTTTTCTATCCGACCATTCTGGAGGTGTTGAACTTAGAGCTGATGGGACATTTACCGCGCTTGATTCCGTAGGTTCCACCTAAGCCGTGAATCCTAACCTCTCTCATGCGGATAGCACTCCCACATCTGTTGCAGCTTAGGTTGTCCTGAAAACTTTGGAAAAGAGTAGCCAAATCAAAAAGTATATACCCCTGTGCATCGGTTTCGCTGTAGCTGTCATCGCTGATCTTACTCGACGATGCAATGATGCTAGCAGACAACAAGAGAATGACAGGATCCAGGCGGGATGCGTAAAACGTCATAAAATCCGTCTGCCAGTTGTGCTTATAGCGTGCCGTGCGGCGCGCTTTTGTACTTCGGGATTTAAATGGCTGTAACTTATTCATTTTGACGTATTTCCACATGATGATTTTTTAACAGATAGTTTAGACCCCTAGCGTTCCAAAAACGCAAAAAACGAAAAATCGATTTTTTCAAAAATCAAAGGTGTATATTCCTCCTTAACAATACAAACGACACGTAGCAAGATATCGGCTCCATCTACGTCGGCTTGCTCTTGTTCGGGTGAATTATCTTACCATATGTCTACCGTGAGAATCGGGTGAAACCGAATGGTCCATCCGCCCAGACGGCGAATATTTCGTATTTTTAGGGGGATAGCCACTCATTGCACTGAAAATCCCTAGGGTGATTCTAGCGCGCGGTCGATGGAACTCGGCAGCCATTGATATTGGAAACCGGCTGACTGTCAATACATCGCGGAAGGTAGACATGTGTGGTTATGTTCGTTTATTGGAAGCAAATGATAAATAAAGTGAATAAAACCTACATGAATAAGCTATGGATATTTATCAAAAATCGATCAATCAGTTTTAAGTGATATCTTAATAAAATCAACGAATTAACTTAAGCTATAACCGGAAATTAATTACAATCAAAGAGTTCATCGAGAACAACCAATTTGAACGAAGTTATTAATTGTATCCTGGGGTTGAGGCTTCAATAAATTGAACTAGGTAAGTGAGAAAAACTTCATTGAAGCTTTCTAAAAGTTTATTCAATGCATAACAAGGACAAATGTCATGTTGTAATGAATTAGTCCTCGTTATAGCAAGTAAGCGCAGTTTAAACCGCCAAGTCTTGGAGTCTTCGAGAAATGCACAAATCTTTGACTGGACATCATGCCTGCGCCTGTAACTTCAAGGTAAGAATTATCACACATTCATCGCACGATATTGTAGTTATAACAAAGTCAACCAACTCCAAACATCACTATTCGAGAATGATTATGAACCGCTGTCAAGTAGTAGTTACGACAGGCTATTGCGGGAGAGCCACAAACAGCTGCCAATGTTCCTGTAAAAAAAACAAGTGCTGTTTAATGGAATTAAGTTATTGAAACATGAATCCGCCCTTGACAACCAAAGTTTTGAAGAATAAAGGTCAACAAATATGACTTTCCGTGACGAAACCGTCAACACTCTGGAGCTCTATCGAAGTCCACGACTGTTTTAGAGTTCTTCGCATCAACGTAGATGGAGCTGGACCAAAGATGTTCCGCAGCCTCACTGATCTTCATCGTCTTGTCCATGACGATTGACCTCGAAGTGTCCGCCCTGCATCCTGATACAGTCACCTATGCGACTGTAAAACCCTTCGGTTCCGTTTGTGAGCATCTCGGGATTCATGCCCGTGAAGATCTCCATAACCCGAGCTTGCAGTTCGGCGAGGTTGGCGATGCGGTTCTCCGTGTACAAGGCGTTTTTCATACACGGCCACAGTCCAAAATCCAGCGGAGCGAGGTCAGGTGATCAAGGAGGCCATAAGACTGGACCGAGTCTACCAATCCACCGATCGGGAAACTCTTGGTCCAGATAAGCCCTGACTTCTAGGCGGTAGTGCGCAGGTGCTCCATCCTGTTGATACCAGATGGGGGGGCCCTGATAGTTGAAGAAAGCAATGTTCGTTTCACAAAATACTAATTAAAATGATTCAGTATTCAACGTATAAAATCTCCTTACATCCCCTTCGATGGCTCTCAAGGCAGGGACAACGTGGTCACGCAACAAGTCTAGGTACTTGTCGCCGTTCAGATTTGCCTCGATGATATACGGTCCGACGAGCCGGTTGTAGCACAAGCCGAGCCACACATTCAGCTTTTGCTGATATTGTGTCTGGGACTCGACCTGCAGATGAGGGTTCTTCCAAGCCCACACTCGCGTATTCTGCTTATTCGGCGGAGAAACGAGCACCACCGTGGAACCGTCTGTGAAACAGATCCGGTTCAGAAGTCCCCTGTCTACGTTGAAGCGGTCCATCATCTCCCTGCAAAAAATCAAACGGGACTCAGCATCCCTGACCATGAGCTGCTGGTGTCTTTCGAGTTTAAATGGTCGATACTTATCCTCCTTGAGAACCCGAAGGTCCGAAGCCGGGGACACTCCTACTTCTTGGGCGATGGTCCTCGTTGGCTTGCTTCCGGGTTCTGCGACCTTGAGGAAGATCTGATACTTGATCTCCTCGGTCAGGCGGTTCTATGGCTGGCAGACGACGTTCTTCTTCGGGTCCACGTTACCCGTCGTCCGAAGCTTCATCACCATATCGTAGATCGTCGAAGTTGATGGAGTCGGCCGATCCGGATTCTCTGCCGCGAAATGATCGCAAATTTGCTGGTAACTAGTACCCTGCTCGTGCTGCTAAACCATTTTTACCCTTTCTTCCAGTGTTTACTTGATATTCGGCATTTTTATGAAATTTTAACACGTCTTATCAATTCGGTAACGTAATATCGAACAGATAGTTCATTACCGGGAACGTGGGGCGCCTATTGTTTAGTGTCTCTGAATTGTGGGTGCCATCCAATTCAGAGTCGTCTGAAGCATAGTTTGTCGCGCGTAAAAGTACCCAACAGAAAGTTCGTTGCCAGAAACATTAATATTTTTCGCGCGTAAAAATATCCAACAGAAAGTTCGTTGACAGACTCTAATAATTTTTTGCGCCTGCCGAAAAATTTGGAAATTACAATTTCACGTGTGACTACATACATCGTGGTGAGCTTGAATCAGAAGTTTGGAAAGTCCAGATATTTAGTTACAGTAGTGACAGAAATAGCAGAGATCAACACACAACAAGAGCTGGGACTTGGCAGTATCGGCGAATCCGAGTAATAGGCTTTTTCAATTTCGGAGGTTATAAACATGATTATGAAATCTCCCGAAACCGAAAACCTTGTTGCTAATTTCGTTGAAATCTTCCAGCCATTGCATTGTAGCGGTTTGACTCGGAGATGAATCAATGTACTCCTCATAATAAAATATGCGAGAATCCGCTACGAAAATTGTGTAAGAGGTTGGAATTGCTGATAGATAGTTTTCGAACTTTCTACGATCAGCAATCACGAAGATTAAGATGAGTTTCTGCCATGATGTTTTTTTTAAATGATTTGCAGCCAGACCATTATAGCTCACGCTCGACTGGCTAAACACAGTTCTCCATAATATCTGCTTTGTGGCCGAATACATGGTTTTGCTCGTTACTGGCCTGACGAAGCAGAAACTGGTAGTCTTACCCTGAAGGAACTTTGTGTGATTGCGAATGTCAATGCGGATATCTGGGCATCTTAGAAGAACAGACTGTCGGTGTCTTGAGAATTATCAAAGTTATCGAAAGAAACGTACATGCATTTTATTGATTGAAGAACACCTGTTCTTCGTTTGCATGTACAGTAATGATCACGGATTCTGTCACACTGGAAATATGCAACCGAGGGTACATGCTTTTTTTAAGTTGGCAATTCCCTAGGCAACAATAATTAATAATTGCCGCTCACCGTCGCGAGGGCACTCAAGTCAGCTACTTTCAGCTATTGCCAACTTAAAAAGAGCATGTATCTTCGGTTGCATATTTCCTGTGTGACAGAAACCGTGATCATTACTGTACCTATAGCATGATTTTAATTAGTAATAATTAAAACATGCGTCCTTTTGAGTGGCATAGAATTCTATCCTTTGGTATTGACAGGGTCAATCGCCTTGCATTCTGTTGTTACTCTCTGGGTTTAACTACCATGGGTTCATTTGTTTTTGAATCTCTATAGATTGAGCGATAGGCCGATCTAGTATTCGGCTCATTCACCCGATGCATGGCTGCCTGATTACACTCTGTGGGCCGGTCTGGCGCTATGCCGCAGGTAGGATTGAGAACCCTTCAAAGCTGCGAGCCAGTATTTGAAACATTTTGCGATAAAGGATCCTCAGGCTATATCCATCACAATCAGTGAGTTCTATGATTGCCCGGACTACTGTTCAGTGGCCAATAAATGTTGTCTTGAACATTTGTAGAGGCATCGTAAGTCTGTAGTCCAGCATGTGATAGTAACTTGTACTGCAACACTCCTCCAAGATCCAGGACCATTGATCTCTGCCTGCGCTGGTTGAAGTCCTCAAGCTATCGAGGCTGGCTAGGGTGGTTCATTGCAAAGTGCTCATGCAGCTGTAGGCTTATGTAGCAGATCTGGTGTCATGTAAATAACTGTTTTACATCAATTATTTTTTATTTTTTCCAAATTATGAAAGGGTTTGGCTCACTTTGGCTTTCTTAATCATGTCTTGGACATGACTTATGATCTCTATTTTAAAAAGGAAATCTAAAGCTGTATGGAATGAAAAGATTTTGGAACACTGGAAGCTTTATTTTACTTGTGGTTCAATGTTGACTACAAGTTCCAACTGTTGGAAAGCAAATCGAATTGATTCAAAGTAAAACACTGATTTTCATCTGTGTTTTTGGTTAAACCATGATCACTACCGAACCTGTTCCGCACACTCTGGTTGACGGTTGGTAATAAAAAACATTTTTCAATACTGTGACTCGAGTGCACCATTTTAATATTGGTGATTGTTATCAATCTTAGCATAATGATATCACTTATTTCTCAGATTTGCATTGATATTATCAAATCATGTAGCTTTCGTATCAATCACATTGGTCGCTGTATGCTACAGCTCTCGTATAGCATATTTCCTTGAATTGACTCCGTGCACACTAGTGCAGCCCAAGGAAATACGCCAATAGCTTGTCGCCACGACTACTTGACAGCGGTTCATAATCATTCTCGAATAGTGATGTTTGGAGTTGGTTGACTTTGTTATAACTACAATATCGTGCGATGAATGTGTGATAATTTTTACCTTGAAGTTACAGGCGCAGGCATGATGTCCAGTCAAAGATTTGTGCATTTCTCGAAGACTCCAAGACTTGGCGGTTTAAACTGCGCTTACTTGCTATAACGAGGACTAATTCATTACAACATGACATTTGTCCTTGTTATGCATTGAATAAACTTTTAGAAAGCTTCAATGAAGTTTTTCTCACTTACCTAGTTCAATTTATTGAAGCCTCAACCCCAGGATACAATTAATAACTTCGTTCAAATTGGTTGTTCTCGATGAACTCTTTGATTGTAATTAATTTCCAGTTACAGCTTAAGTTAATTCGTTGATTGTATTAAGATATCATTTAAAACTGATTGATCGATTTTTGATAAATATCCATAGCTTATTCATGTAGGTTTTATTCACTTAATTTATCATTTGCTTCCAATAAACGAACATAACCACACATGTCTACCTTCCGCGATGTATTGACAGTCAGCCGGTTTCCAATAACAATGGCTGCCGAGTACCGAGTTCCATCGAACGCGCGCTAAAATCACCCTAGGGATTTTCAGTGCAACGAGTGGCTATCCCCCTAAAAATACGAAATATTCGCCGTCTGGGCGGATGGACTATTCGGTTTCACCCGATTCTCACGGTATATGTTGTCATGTACGGACGTGATTATTATTCACTGCTATGATTAATTTTCAATATTTTATCTTTAGAGGCACAAATTGAGAAAGCAATATCCCAGATCGAAACAAATTTGGTGGCAAAGATGGATTCCATTCGGCGCAGCCTTGCGTACGACATCAAAAAATACACAAAGGACGTGACAACTGCCATCATGGAGCAATTGAGTGGAGCAGGAGGGACACCAGTTATGAATTTGGTACGTGAATTGAATATCACGTTCTCTAACAAAACCTCAGCGGGCTTCGAAAAATCCGACGAAAAATTAAAGGAAGAATCCAACGAAACAGCATTGCTAAGCAAATATCATAGGCGTGTATCTATGCAACCTGGGGTGGTCCAACATGTGAGCATAAGATAGTTTTGACCTATTTGTTCCCTAGATCTGCTCGAAACAATGAAAAAAAAAAGAATCTGGAGAACTGCAGCTTCCTATCTCAATTGTAAAACGTATCTGACAGCAGGAACTTGGTTTATTCAATGTTAGTTCTATTTAATGTTAGGACCCTCAATGAGTAAAGCATCGCCTTAAGAGCTACAAGAATCTAACATATTTCCATTTGAACGTAGGTCCATCTGATGTCTACTTGGTGCTCATCCGTCGATGTGAACCACGGCGTTTCCAGTATTTTGTCTCGAATTTCAGACAAAGAAGTCCAGCTTCAATACAGTGGCATAGGAAAACGTTTCAATCACGGTGGAAAAAAAAATTTCTCAGCTACACGATGTTTCAAGTGCCTCAATTGTGAGTTTAGTCCAGGAACTTTAGGCAAAAAATGGGCTCATCTTCGGAAAAAGTCCAACCAAGCTGAAAATTGGTATACACTTACCTTTCAGCTCTCCAAATGAGGTGTGAAAAGTCCCCGGAATTCGGTTGTACGCATAACTTGTGACAGCCCAAAAACGGTGAAAAAATTTCCTTTTTTTCGGTTTTTTGCAAATATCTTTGTTCCTGTTGGTCTTACGGCTATAAGGTATACTTATAAAAAATAAAGAGCGGGAAATTCTCTACAAAAAAGGTGGAATAGAGTTTATTGATAGAACTAGTAATTTCCACCGAAAAAAGGTGTGAAACATCAGATTGAGTT
The DNA here is from genome assembly GCA_963966615.1 of Tenthredo amoena. Classification (NCBI taxonomy): domain Eukaryota; kingdom Metazoa; phylum Arthropoda; class Insecta; order Hymenoptera; family Tenthredinidae; genus Tenthredo; species Tenthredo amoena. The sequence goes on from OZ016490.1 coordinate 9,704,540, forward strand.
TTTTAGCTGCCGCGCCGCTGCGTCCTGCATTCTGTGTGGCGGCGCCATAGCAGCTGCGCTTCCCCTCTGACGTTAGTGCATAGATTGGGTCGGATTTTATACCTGCTGTGCCTGTTTTTGCTGGTGAGGTTTGCTAGACGCACAGTCCCAAATCGTTGCTACGCCACACTGGACGTATATTATGTCGCGTTTTCAAGGAAATTACTCATAATGGAACAATTGTGCGGTATTTGTGACGAAACTCTCGCAAGTGGCGAATCTGTAACAGTTGAGCGGGGAATAGATAAGTTAAAGGCCGCGAGTGTTGAGAGAAATGATGGAAAAATAGCACTGTTTAGTGATGTGCAATCTATCCAGGTGCACGTGGCCTGTCGTAAAGACTATACTCGCCAGTCCAGTATTAACGCTTTCAAAAGGAAACGTGCTACCGAGGATGCTGCTGGTTCATCGGGATGTAGTCCTCCAAAAAGCAAGATGCGATCATCCGCACCATCTTTCGACTTTAAGAAGCTTTGTATTTTTTGTGGAACCGAGGCTGATGAGGAAAAAGAAAAGAAAACCCGTAAGGAGCTCCGCAAAACGATTAAGCACGTTGCAACAATCGGCTTCAAAGAAACCGTAATGCAGATCGTCGAAAAAAGAAAAGATGATCAGACCCAGGCTGTTCGGAAGAGGATCATCTTCGAGACAGATTTGGTTGCAGCCGAAGCAAAATATCACAGCAATTGCTTTATCCATTTTCTTTCACCAGGCACCGGAAAAAAAACAGGTCGCCCTGTGGATGGCCGAATTATCGCAGCAATGGAAAATATTTTCGCCTACATAGAAAATAATGATGACTGTCAATTTACCTTCACTGAATTGAAAGGAGTCCTCGAAGATTTTCAACCAGACGATAAAACTATAAGAACGAAGCTCCAGGACCGTTATGGGGATAGAATTGTCATTACGTCGAAAAGTACGGGACCATCCATTATTTGTTTTCGAGATACACACTACGATATTCTCAATAAAACATGGTACGAAAACAAAAAAAACAACGCCGATGAAGAACGTTATCGAGTTTTGACAGCAGCCGCAGCAATTCTTCGACAGGATATACGTTCTGTAGCCTGTGAAACTGACTATTATCCTCCGAGCACGCGTATGTTTGACGATGTAAATATTTCTGTTCCAAAATCTCTTCGTTTTTTCATAGAGGAGATCATTATTAAAAATAAAAAAGGTAAATTAGAGCCACTACAAAAGAAGTGTACCACCATTAGCCATGCTATCATGTCTGCAGTTCGTCCACGATCATTTCTTTCACCTCTACAGATTGGACTTTCCGTTTATTTGCACAGGCAATTCGCGTCAAAACGACTAGTCGAAATTTTATCGTGCTTGGGTTTGTGTGCACCTTACAAAGAGACAGTTATTTACGAATCTTCAAGTGTATTCCATCCTGAGCCTTTACTTTCTCCTCCAGAAGAGGGCTGTTTCATTCAACATGTTTGTGACAACGCAGACCACAATGTGTCTACGCTTGACGGTGCGAATACATTTCATTCCATGGGCATCATTCGAATCGTTACTCCGCATGATACCATCCATGACAGTCAACAGATATTCAGATTACGAACGATGCCTACTGCAGCAGAGATGGCAACGGTTGCCAAAGTTCCGATACAGATTTATGAAAATAGTGGTGTACAAGGATTAAAGAAGATCACGGTAGAAGAACTTGATTGTGATGAGGTAACGACGGAGTCAGTGCTCCGAAATACAGATGTATTATGGATGTATGGAAAGTGGAAAGACCTACCAAAAATACCAGGTTGGAGTGGCTTCATGGAGTATTTAACGAAAAACGAGGCATATTTCAAGTCCCGTATAATTTTCTTGCCGTTTATCAACGCACCCGCAAGTGATTACAACACTATATATACATCTTTGCAGAGCATTCTTAACGATGGACAAAAACACGGCCATACGACGTGCGTTGTCACATTTGATCAACCCCTGTATTTGAAAGCACGAGAAATTGTTGCAGCATCGGATGGTGATACACAGCTTTCGAAGATAATCGTGAGGCTTGGAGGTTTTCATTTGCTGATGTCTTTTCTTGCATCAATCGGATACATAATGGCAGGAAGTGGTCTGAAGGAAGCAATCAGTACTGTTTACGCACCAAATTCCGTGGATAAAATGTTGCAGGGTCACGCATACGCCAGAGCAATCAGAGCTCATACATTGCTCCAAGTGGCATTGTCTCAAATTGTGTTCAATGAGATCACGTTCGATGACGATCAGAGTGCGTTAGTAAAGCTTTGCCTTCAGAGTTCAGACGAAGAATCGCCATCATTTGATGAGATTGAAAGTTCAAGTGTAGTCGGCGAGTTGAAAAAAGCATTTGATAACAAAATGTCTGAATTGGAAAATAAAGGCCCAACTGCGAAACTGTGGGTACAGTATTTTGAGATGGTCACAATTGCAAAAGAATTCATTAGAGCTGAAAGACTGGGCTGTTGGAAGGCGCATTTGACTGCCATTAAAAAAATGCTTCCATACTTTCATGCTGCGGGGCATTTTCTATACGCGAAATCGGCACATTTGTATATTCAAGATATGCAAAAACTAGAAATGTCTATGGAGAATGAAGCTTTCAAGAAGTTCACCAACAACTTCTTCTCCATAAAACGTTCGGACAAATATTTCTGCGGAACATGGAGTGACATGATAATTGAACAGCATCTCATGAAATCTTCAAAATCAAGAGAAGGATTCACACATGGGAGAAGTACCAAGGAAAGTGTCTTGAGTAAATGGATTCTTGGACTATTGGCTGCGTGCAATATTTCTGAAGGTCTGGAGAGCTTTTGTAAACTTTCTTTCGATACCGGTGAACAACATGTCGATGCAAGAGATTCGCGCGTAAACAGAGACCGTGAAGACGTACAGAAGATACTCCAATGGTTTCAATCTCATCATCCTTTCCCCGATATTCAACAAATTATGTCCATTGCAACGGGGATAAGTGGTGACGAGAAAATAAACTGCCACAATGCTCAGAAGATCGGCACTACTGTGATGGAGAAGAAGATCGGTCAAAATTTCAAAGACATCAAATCCTCCCGCGCTGACAGAGTACTTTCGCTTTTAACGGTCAACAGTAACGTCAAAGTTCGTGATAAGACGGTGCCTATTGATCCATTATTGCTGTTCCAGAGAATCAGTGCCATGAAAAGATCAGATGGAGAGCTCCGTATTTATATGCGATATGAGTTAGCTCCGTTCCCGCTGTCAATGTTTATTGAAGGGTACTTGCGTAAGGGAAAAAAGTCAGCTTTGTTTGACGTCTTCAAACTATCGGTAACTGAACTTGATTTTACAAAAGTTACATACGTCATCGACGGAGGATTTCTCTTACATCGGGTTGTATGGCATCAGAATGAATCTTTCGATTCGATTTGTTCAAAGTATATTGGTTATGTACAAAGGTATTACGGTTCAAACGCTGTCATAGTTTTCGATGGATACAACAATAGCACCAACAGCGTGAAAGCTATGGAACAACGTCGTCGAGCCGCAAAATCGTCATCTGCTGATACCTACTTCGACGAGACGATGAATGTCACAGTGAACCAAGAAAAATTCCTTTCCAACAGTAACAACAAGCGCAGATTGATTTCGATGTTGTCTGTCAAGTTCGAAGCTAATGATTTTGTTGTTAGACATGCTCAAGATGATGCTGACGTTTTAATAATTGAAACAGCTTTGGAATGTTCACGCACAAATAGAACGGTTGTTGTTGGGGAAGACGTGGATCTCTTGGTAATTTTGGTTGCTCGCACTCCGATTGATGAAGAGATCTTCTTCCTCAAACCGGGCAAGGGAAAAGTCGAGCGAAAACTTTACTCTTCTCGAAGTTTTAATGATCACGAAGATATCAGGGATCATCTTCTACTTATACACGCTTTCACTGGATGTGACACAACGTCTGCTCTTTTTCATAAAGGAAAAACTGCAGCTCTGAAACTTTTCGCAAAACGTCAAGACCTACGTGCTGCAGTCCAAATTTTCAACCAGAGTGATGCTTCTCGAGAATCAATTTCTTCGAATGGAATTCGAATATTTCTAGCTGTGTATGGCGCTCCAGTTAAACAAGATGACTTGAACGCATACCGTTATCTATGCTTTATGAGAGCTATAGGCAGAAACAAGTCGGTAAATTTGAGTTTATTACCCCCAACAGCTGACGCAGCTAAGGAGCACCTGTATCGTGTTTACTACCAGGTGCAGTATTGGTTAGGAAATCAGCTGAACCCGCAAGATTGGGGATGGATATTCAAAAACGGCATATTGGAGCCAATAAAAACATCGCAACCTCCTGCCCCGGAGCGTCTTTTGAACATGATTTTTTGTAACTGTTCGAAAGGCTGTGGCGCATTGTGCGGCTGTCGAAAGTTGGGCCTCCAATGTTCAGCAGTTTGCGGTAATTGTCGTGGGACGTCTTGTCTGAATGCTGCCCCAATCGAAGATTCGATAGAAAAAAGAAACGATATCGACGACCCAGAAACCGATTCTATTGATGATTCCGAGCAATCTTGGAATTTCCCACCAGTCCCGTGGGAAAATCAAGAACAATTCGAAGAAGGAGGGGAAGCAACTGAAAGAAAATAAGCTGTCAGAAATTAGTTACATAAACAACCATCATTTTTTTAGTTATGTATTCCTAAGTATTCACGAAAAAAAAAATTAGATTATACCTAACCTGACAAACTTGATTTTTTTACGATAGACTTTTACATCTTTATAATGTTAGAATAAGAAGATCAAAAACAGGAACGTTAATATTGCACACTTGAATATACTATTATTTATACCAGAATGTCTATAAAAATATTAAAAGGAGAAGATACCGCACAGAAACTTCGATTTCGATCATTACATACAATTAAATATCCATACAAAATTTATATTGGAGTTTCAATGCCAGATTACGTGAAAACTATTAGTGTTATCAATAAACTTTATTCTACCTTTTTTATAGATAATTTCCCGCTCTTTATTTTTTATAAGTATACCTTATGGCCGTAAGACCGACAGGAACGAAGATATTTGCGAAAAACCGAAAAAAGGTAATTTTTTTCCCCGTTTTTGGGCTGTCACAAGTTATGCGTACAAGCGAATTCCGGGGATTTTTCACACCTTATTTGGAGAGCTGAAAGGTAAGTGTATACCAATTTTCAGCTTGGTTGGACTTTTTCCGAAGTGAAATCCTAAAGTTCCTGGACTAGTTATCAATTACCTGGATTAATGTAGTGAATGGTATTAATTGTAAATATCAAGAAAATGGGTTCCGTTCTCGTTGTCCTGATCCTCTGATTCATAATTTCAGTCGTCCAGGTCCTCCACTCCGTAGTTTCAGTCGTCCAGGTCCTCCGCCTCGTAGTTTCAGTCGTCCAGGTCCTCCGCCTCGTAGTTTCAGTCGTCCAGGTCCTCCGCTCCATAGTTCTCGTAGTCCAGGTCCTCCGCTCCGTAGTTCTTGTGGTCTAGGTCCTCCGCTCCGTAGTTCTTGTGGTCTAGGTCCTTTGCTCCGTCGTTCTTGTAGTCCAGGTCCTGCGCTCCGTAGTTTCAGTCGTCCAGGTCCTCCGCTTCGTAGTTCTCGTAGTCCAGGTCCTCCGCTCCGTAGTTCTTGTGGTCCAGGCCCTCCGCACCGTAGTTTCAGTCGTCCAGGTCCTTCGATCCGTAGTTCTCGTAGTCCAGGTCCTCCGTTTCGTATTATTCATAGTCCAGGTCCTCCGCACTGTATTTTGAGTCTCCAGGTCCTGCTCTCCGTAGTTTCAGTCGTCCAGGTCCTGCAACTATGAGAACTACGAAGCGCAGGATCTGGAAGACTGAAACTACGGAGCGGAGGACCTGGACGACTGAAACTATGAATCAGAGGATCAGGACGACGAGAACGGAGGGGGATGGCGTACGAAGACATCTCCAGGAGGCGACGCCGTCATACTCATCTAGAAATCGAACTGAAACTTCGTACAATAAAAATCGAACCGCCGCGGGCACTGCTCGACTTACACTCTTGAACCGGCCCTGTCTTGGTCACCCATAAGCCCTGTGATTGGTCAACTAAGATCTTCCGTAGCTCCGAAACCGTTAGTCCCTCGAAGTTTTGGTAAATGAAATTTAGTCTTAGATTTTCAGGAAGAATACACCCACGTAAGGTGGTGCGCCCAACCTGAATCACCCTTATATAACAGCGATATCAATATTCTATACTTGCAAAAAGGAGTGAAATTCCACGGAAAAACATCGTACATGTAAAAAAAACCGCCAAGTACCTACACAGAAATCACAATTGCCTTATAAGCAGAACGTTTCGCCAGGCTCTGTCGTGAAATCAAGAAAAAAGCCAAGCACCGAACGTACCCCTGCGATCTCTCAGCAAGTCTACGTCGTGAAGGCGGGTTTCGTGTAAGGATATCGAAACATCATTCCAAGAGCTCCGTACTTGGCGGGCACATTCGGTTTTTTAGAGCTATACGGACAACTCGCTTCGTTTTACTCGAGAATTGAGTTTTCAATCCAATAGCAATAAAATACACTGGAAAACTAGTTATTCCAACCAATCATCGTATCAGAATATACTTCTACGTGTCCTTAATTATCCGTATAACTTTACTGCTAAAATACCTTGTATAATAAATAAAAATCGTGGTCGGTCCACTGTCATTAAATTATCTGATCAGACTTGGTACTCTGGAACCACGTACCTTACTATGGGAGCCAATGAGCGATGTACTGTAAGTTCTCCCATGATAGGTGACATTGTAGAGCTTAACCCTAATCACTTACACCTCTGGAAACTTCCACATTACTTACACAGGGTCACTCTGACCCCAGTCAATTTTGTTGTCACACTAATTCTATTGAAAGTTTCATCATGAAAAAATTCCTGGAAGTACCTTAGCATCTCAATGATGGCTCCTGATTAGTTATTTGAAAAAAAATTAAATTCGAACCTTGTAAAAAATTCTCAAACCGAAGAACCCAGAATAAGTCAGTTGTTTTACTGAAAAAATCATAACTTTTACAATTTTTAATATTTTTGGCTAAAATTTTTATTGAATATTCTAGATATATTGTACTTAGAGAAAAAGCACAACTTTGAATTTCGACTGCGCAGTAGCCAGACTGACGCTTGATCACAATTCTACGCATCCAACGTATAGTTCAAATTCATAACGGATAGCGCCTAAAGTTCGGATTCGAGTACTTTCCACTCGAAAGTTTGAACGGAAGTCGGGGTTGGGGTCATCTAGACCCCTAGTAAGTGATTAGAGTTAAGTATGTAGTATTAACTTTTTGGGGAATAAACTTATTCACTTGAAAAACTGTCTAATCGAGAAAATCTACTTTCCTATTTCGGCATAAAACCTAAAACTCGCAGCTACGGTATATGTGTATCCATACGTAGTACATACCGTGAGAATCAAGTGAAACCGAATGGTCCATCCGCCCAGACGGTGGATATTTGGTATTTTTAGGGGGATAACCACTCGTTGCGCTGAAAAATCCCTAGGGTGATCTTGGTGCGCGGTCGATAGAACTCTGCGTGCTAAAATCACCCTAGGGATTTCCAGTGCAACGAGTGGCTATCCCTATGAAAATACCAAATATTCACCGTCTGGGCGGATGGACCATTCGGTTTCACCTGATTCTCGCGGTAGAGTATGACGGTTTAATATAATGATAAATATGAAATTTAGTTGATGATTACTTTAGTGTACCTATACTACTATGTCATACAATCGCGATGCATGCATATGCGGTGCACAAGTGTATACATGTAGTGGGTATAGAATCGATTACAGTAGTACCTCGATAATCCGAACCAATTGGGACCGGGCCCAGTTCGGATTAGCGAAAGTTCGGATAATCGAACAGTAATGTTGGGTGAAGCGATGTTTCAATAGTGGGAAATATCTAAGACACATGTAATACACACATGTATGTTATATATATATATAATATATATATATATATATATATATATGTGTGAAATGAATACTTCCGAGTCGCTTTTCGGGCCCTAATAGTGACTTCCAAGACATTTCGCATGTTCCAGGTCAGGCCCGGAACTTTTATATGTGAATTGAACAGATCCAGGACTGTCTTGGAATATACGAGTCTCGGAATTTCACGATTCATGCTCGATTTATTGAATCTTCATTTCAGCTATCTTTTTACGTCACATGATATGCATCCGGAAAGTTCAGTACTCATGAACCAATTCTACGAATCCAGGGATGTTCTTTAAAATGTAATGAGATATAAGTGTACGATCCATTAGCTTTATGTGTAGGATACATGACCATTGTCCCTGAAGTTCACAATTCGTCTGTCTCAAAGTACCGGAACTTAGCAATCGATATATTACACTAATCCGTCAGCTAATCCAGTCCTGGAACTTGACAATTGACATATATGGAAAAGCGGGGTAAAATGGGCTCCTGGGGCAACACGGGACACCTGGTAATTGTTCTTCAACTGATTATATTGTACCATGGTCACCGTATACGATCAGATTCTAGAGTCACCCTGCTAAATTCTTTTCATGATACTTGCATGATCAACGTAGCTAATTTGCCGACTGAGGGCTGACTATACCCATTTCATACAGAAACCCTCATCAAAAAAGTAACTCACGAATGAAACAAATCAATCTCAAAATGCGTGATTGATGAACAGTGGCTAGAATTATTGAATCAGTGCGAGGCATGACTCGTGTTTTTTCCGTCGAAATGAAAAATTATCACATTTGAAAAGTATTTATCACAAGAAATTTTCCTGCGGGAAATCTCTTCGATTTGGTTAAATAATGAGCGGTTGACCGGAAATTTTTGAAAATATAAATTTTGTGAATTTTTTTGTCGAAAATGTTGATTTATCTCGAATTTTGTGATCAACCGCTCTGCATTTATCCAAATCAAAGAGATATTTTGGAGTGGAAATTTTATTCTGACAAATACTCTTCAAATGACATTATTTTTCAATTCGACGAAAAAAATGCCTGAACAGGTGAATTACAGATCACACCCTTTCTGCACCTACGTTGTAATGGAAATTACATTGTTGCAATGTGGTGGCTTGGAAATCATCGATACGTGACCAGTGTCCCTAAAGTCCGCGATACGTCGATGATAATGTCCCGGAAGTTATCACTCAACGTATACTAACGGTCGAGCTGATTTAAAGTTTCGAAATTCGGAATTTCAAGACACTCGACGTACACCAACCTTCCATCGAATCCGCCTTTTTGGAACTGCAAGTATTAGAATAATACATATGTATCTGCAAATCATCAAACGTATGATAACTATTATAATGCAGATCTCTCGGCTCTGCTGGTTCCGTTCCATGCTGAGAGCTATCAATCGATCGCGTGTAACTATTTTCGTCAAGGACTGGTTGTACCCACTGGCTACTGACAGATACTCTCACGCGTAAAACAATTTACGAAAGAAAAAGTCCAATCGGCAATGGCGTGATAGATTGCAGCGGCTTAAATTGATGAATATATGATGTGAATTTCAGATCACACCCATTCACAGATACTGAAACTGAATTGCGATGTTGCGACGCAGTGGCCTGGAAATCCTCGATATATGACCAATGTCCCTGAAATTCACTATACATTGATGATAATGTCTCGGAACTTATCACTTGACGTACGAATACCATTTAACTGATGCGAACTGAAAATTCGGAGTGTCATGACATGTAGAATATATTTCCTATTCACAATGACAATCTGCTATACCCTGGTGGTTTTGTTTCATTCCATACGCTACACCAGTCGAATAAAGACAATTTTTTCACTGCGGATTGGCTGCATCCATACGATGCCCTGAAAATCAACAGTGTATGACAAATGTCCCGGAGCTTTACAATACGTCGCCAAAAAGTCGCGAAACTTCACAATACATCCGCGTAAAGTCTTGGAACTCAGCAGTCGATGGAGCTTACCTCCCGTCGATTCAACTCCTTGCAATCTTGAGTTTGCGGTTGTATAAGCATATCATACATTACATACATTCATTATTTCCAGTGGTATTTTACTATACTTTCGCTGATAACATTTAATGCGACAAGCTACTAGTTGAACGCATATCATTCCTTCTATCAACGACTTGCCATACCTATTTCGAATGGGTAGTCTTACTGTATAAGAATAATTCACGCATGAAAAATGAATTGCATGAGAAATGAAATGAGAAATATGTTATTGATTAAGAGGGACTGGAATCAATACATGACCAGTTTCCTGAAGACCACAAAACGTCGATGACAATGTCCCGAAACTTATCACTCGACATATACCAACCAATCAGCTGATCCGAATTTTTGAAATTCTGAGTGACATAACATAATATGATTAGTGACTTTTGATGAACGTTAACGTACCACTTTATACTTATGGAACCCGTATCGAAAAATGAGACGAAGATGTCGAATGACGTTTTTTCGGATTAATGGTTCTCAAATAGAAGCCAATCGAATTAATTAAATTGCAGGTTCCCTCAAGGCCATATAAGCAGGGCTACTAACAAGAGAGAAATAATTAATCCAGGAATGCGTGATTGACAGTGGCGTGAATTGATAAATTTACTTGGAGAATTACAGATCACACCAATTTCACCACACTAGAACTGGAATTACAGTGTCGCAATCATCCAGGTAAGTGTAATTACGTTTTTATCTATTTTTTTTTTTTCAAATATATATTGTTACTTGATAATTTGCATGACCTAATAAATCATTTATAAAAATACGTGATAAATTAACTAATATATTATACATTGGAATCAGTCATAACATTTTGTGATTCATCACGTGATTTATCAAGTACTTTTTTACATGATATATCACATATGGTAACACGTTAATAAAATCCGGTTTGTTATCTTTAAAATGAATTCAAAAAAATGTCTAATCTCTAAACTGATAGTTTAATTTTCAGATTGAGATCGTTTGTGTTAAAAAAAAAAAAAATACAACATTCTGCGATGAAAATTGAGGCGCAGGAAACTGTTCGCAGCATTTTATTGAAGCCCTGCGGATATTAAACTGATCATAATTCTTCAGGTGAGTTTGATGGGATTTTTATCTATTTTTTCAGAATCTGTTTCGTTTTTCTTATAAGGAAAAACCCATGCGAAATGTTGCAAGAATACGGTTTTTTGTTTTGAAAGGAGTAATCCTGCGTAAGACACTAAACAAACTCTAAAACAATGCTGCTATCAGCGCTATGACTCCAGCGAATTTAAATAGTCATTCTGAGTATTGGTACAACTAACAATAATACCTATATCTGTTTTGCCCATCCTTCAAAAAATCAGTTCCATTTATCAAATTAATATTGTGAGTAACAATTTATCTAGAAGATGAGGTTGATTTCGAAATGAGTAATCACACAGTATGTAGGTTGTGCAAACAGAATCTTATATGGAAGAATAGTGTAGTATTTTCATAATATATGTAGTACTAGGAATATTGCAATAGTGCAAAAGTGGTTCAGTACGGTTATTCTCATTTACCACACATATTATAATCAACGATGCTAACCCCGAGCATTTCGGTTGTAAACACGAATTACATGACAAAAATTATTGTGGGATATATTCTTTGAAAAATGTAGTAATAGGAATAATATAATAGCGCAATAATAGTTATACGATTATTCCAATGTAACACATGTGGGTCATTCCATGTCAAATCGACCAATGGTTGGAATCGTCCAAATTGAAAGGGGTCGATTTCAACCATTGGTCCATTTGACGTGGAATGACCCATATATGAATCAACAATGCGTTTATTAAATACTTCTCAACATGTCAAAAAGCTAATAATGCACTTTTGCTATTTACGAAAACTTTACGATCTGCAAGATTTTCATGTATAGAAAGAAGCTGACATTTCAATAAGATATTGCATATTCAGGAACAAGAAAAGTCAGCTCTTAAAGAACACTAATATAAATATTATGACTCGTATTATACCGTAGGGGTATCTTATGTTATACATATAAGTCTCACTTTACGTTCCGAATAAGGGAAGACCCTAGATAAACTTAAATGAAAATCGGTTTGCAATGCTCTGAATGACTATTTCAGGATTCAATTTCTTATAGTCATTCAGAGCATTAAAACCAATTTCCCGAATGATTGAAAAGGTTGAATAAAAAAAAAAATATTGGCCAATTCTTAATATGCACGAGCAAAAATTTTACACATACTACATTACTACACAGCCTTTAAATTGTAGGATGCTTCTCTTGATTTGACCGTTTTCAATCATGTAAAGATTGAAAAAAAAAAAATTTTCAGACCTACCTAACCCTTTATCCCTTAATCAGAATATTATTTTAGATTTTTTTCGCAGGTACTGGTGTCGCAGATCACGATACAATGTTCAATTGGTAATTATACCTAGATATCCTTAAATCTTCTCTTAAAAAATTCTTTAAAAAATAACTATAAATCAGGCACAGCCTGAAAAACTAATAAAAAATAGCCAATAGTCATCCCTTCAGACTTTGTCTTCAAGGTAAAGCTGCTTCTTCGCTTTAGTTTGATTGTGGAGCCACGTCTTAATTTGTGGCGGTTTTCGGTTTCTTAGACACGGGGTTTCATTTATTGCCGTCTGGATTTCTTGTAATGAAGGTAACTTCTTGTGTTTCAGATTAGCACCAAATCGTTTGAGTGCTGCCTTCTTTTCATCATCATTCCATGGGACGCGCTTAACGTGACCATACGGAGAGGCTACAGGAATGAAGTAGAGGTTGAATAAATTTAAATGGGGAACAATAAAATACATGATACTAGAGATTGATATAACTACAAATTTTGTATGAATCTGTTATTATAATAATAAGACGAAGAAGCGAAAAAAAAAAATCAAAACGGCGTACGATGAACTCATTTACTTTTGTCAGGACTGTACAGACCTATCATTGAAGTGGCATATCCTGCCCTTTTCTTTATAGTTTTTCAAATTCATTCAAATGATTGATCTAATTCTGCAGTATTATAACTCTTTCAGTGAAATTAAATACAACAATTTTATTCAGAAACTGTCAGAGATTCAAGATTTTATCACCCTTTGCACCCAATCAGAAATATTAATTCTACCTGGTAAAGATACAACTCATATTCAATCAAAACTACGATGAAAGAACTCACTTGACCGTTTTCTCTTGATGGAGCCTGTAAATTTTGTGCTCTCTGATTTTATTGACAATTCTGAGGGATCGTCTGGATCATGTGTTTCATCCCGATTATTCTCTAGCTCTCCATCGTCGTCGTCATCTTCGTCGTCATCATCATCTTCTGAGTGATCTGCCCCTTGCGCTGCTTCTAATAGTCTGGACATTTGCAAAATCTCTCGATTTACCAATGGTTGACGGTAAATGTCTTTATGTATTTTTTCTGCATGGCCCATGAAGTTGGCTAAGTCTGTCACCTCGTTTTCCGAGAGATTTAAAGAAATACACGTAGTTGCAATATGTTTGCGTAGTTTAGTACCCCGTAATCTTATAGGATTCGTGGTACCACAGTCCACAGAAAATTTTCGCATTAAGGCACATGCTCTAAGAAATTTATATGATTTGCCTCCTCCACGAAGTCCAAAAACATACGGGTTTTGTTTTTTGATTCTCATATTTTGTCTATGATGTAGAATGAGCTTAATACATTCCAATAAGTGAACATCCAAAATAACCGAAACTGTTCGATTGAGTTTTCCTCGAATGCCAAAACGTACATATTTCTTGGCTATTTCTTGATTTTGCTTCGATAGTGATTTGAATAAGTCTGCGTCAGCATCAGCATCGATGCTATGATGATTTTGAAAATCTTCAATTAGAGTGCGTTCGATTTCTCCAGCACGCCTTCTATTGAACAATTGTACAGATGTGAGAGTTGTTTCGGCTAAGTTCAACCATTCTTTTTCAGAAAATTCGTTATTCAATTTTTTAAACGCATCATTTCTCTTTTGTGTCAGGTAGTTAGTGAGCTTTTTGATATCCTCCATTGACGGCAATTCAACTTTTCTCTGTCGGTTGTGCTGTGTTTGCGATTCCTCCACTGTTCTATTCACATTCAACGTTACTTCTTGAGCAAGCAACTTAAGAAAATCTTTGACACTTTTCTTTTTATCTTCATCGTGTTTTTTTATACATTCAGTTATCAGGATTGATCCAATTTGTTTAAGTAATGTCCCCAAACTGAAGGCAACGGATGGTGTTTTATAGTTGTTCGCAGATGCAACGCCAAGTTTAGCTTCGATATTTATCGCTTCAAGAACATTGTCACAAAATTGAGGGTCATAAACTGATGTAAGATCTGTGATTTTTTTGTTCAATTTTCTAAGAGTTGACAATAAACGCCCTATTAGTCTTATGCGTTGTCTTATCATCTGATAATGATGCGGATTCTGGTATTTTTGACACATCTTATTAGCATACACTATGACTAGTTCGTCATATCGAATAAGTCGCACAATCTCATCCTCCCTCAATGGAGGAAAAAGCAAATCCCTCGTATTCGGAGTAGCTCGAGGATGGATTCGACGTACGATTTTTTTACTCGATAACATAACATTTCTGGTGGTTTTACTGCTTTTTCCGGTACATTTTCCAAAATGGACTCTGAGGCTGCCTACCGCAAAAAATGCCTTGCAATTAGCACACGCTTTGAATTGACGAGCTGACCTATCAAATTTCGTATTCGGTCTTCTAGAGACGATTAATTCTCCATCGTTGTATTCGCTTTGGGTATTGAAGAGAAAATTTCCTTTCTTGCGTATAACGTCAATTATTTGACGCCTTACTTCATTCTTTTTTGGTAATACAGCAAATTTCTTCACGTCTTCTTCATCTTTATGTTTCCATTCTAAATGCCTGGCAATCTTACTTTGTTTTTTATGACAATAAAGGCAAAAGTTCAATTTTCTGTCGCCATTGCGACCACGAGACTTCGCAACTTGCATGGCGTCATCGTCAATTCCGTTTAAGCGTGAAATATTATCCGATGCAGTAATATCAAATCCACTTGAAGCATTAGATATATTTTTCGTTGAATTATTATTTTTGTCTTTTTTGTGACTTATGTTCTGATCTCTACTCATTTCAGCATCTGATGCTGAATCAGAACTGTTTTGTTCTTGTGGTTTGTAGTCGGGATCACTGTCATTCAACTCATCGTTACTTAGAGCTGAAATTAGAAAATATTACACACTGAATCAAGAGTATAAACTCGTTCTGTGATGGTTTCTCAAAGAAATCAAAATCATTTTTTCAAGGGAATACCGAAGTAAAATATTGAAAGAATCGGTTTTTCATCTTCAATGTGAACAAAATACCTATATGTATGGCTTCAATCTTAAAACCGATACTTATATTCTCAGATTACGGTAGTACGTGTGTTGAAGAAGAACTAGAATGTTCTGCGTCTCCATTTTGATCGGAGAAGGTTAATTTTTTTTTTTCACACACATATTACCATAATCTAAAAATCCGAGGATATGTTTTGGAATTGGACCGTTCTTGTTTGCTCCAAAAATAGTAAACTGATTTTCGCACATTTCAATTGGACCTCGACTCAAAGAAGAAGATGAATAGCAATGTTTAATCAATACCTTCTGTGGAAGAGGGTACTTCAAATTCAAGTTTTATCGCCGGTCTTGTAATGTTTTCGATTGAATTTGCATCATTTCCACCGATGTTTGAGTTAGGGTTATGAACACTAGCATCTGACGTACTGGTTGAGATTTCTTCCGGAGCAAGTACTCCTGAATTATTTAACAAAGGTTCATCAAATTTATCGAAAGACAAGTCGAAATCCGAATGTTGGTAACTCGCTCCAGTCAGAAGCGGAGTTGCAGAATCATGTGCCATAGTAATAAACTCGACATCATTTATCAGGTGCTCATCTAGGATATTGAAGTCAAGTTCCCCGATATAGGATGTTCGTACAGGAGATGATTTATCTGAATCATTGGTCTCGTCAATGACCGTTCCAGATATACTGCTTGAATTCTGTTGACACAATGATGTATCGAGTGAAGTTTTTTCTGGAGATGCATGTTCGTCAGATTTGTTAATGGAATCAGACACAGGTGCATAGATGTGTGATAATGGTACTTCTAACCCTGGTATAGAAAAACCAGATCCTTTAAGCAGCTTGATGTTAGCCTTCGGCGATATGTTTTCAATCATAACAATCTTCGGTTTATCATACGACTGCTGTTTTGGTTTGATAACAGGATCTGACTCAGTAACCAAGGTATACTCTATCTCCGGTGACCTTTGACTTATGGGGTGAATGACAGTTTCAGGCACAACTGCTGAATTTCGATCATCAGTCAATGCATCGAACGGAATGTCCTCAACTGTAGAAATAGCAGCAGATGGACTAATGTCTGGCAGAAGAACTGTAAACTCTGACGCAGGAGTACTAGCCTCGGTGAACAGCTTGCGGCCAACATTTGCTGTCTTCTTTTTTAATTTAGTTTTCTTTGAGGCCTTTTTTTTTCTAGAGTTGACTGATTTTGATTCTTTCTTCGCATTTTTTTGAATTTTTTGCAGCTTCTCACGCGTTTCTGAAAATGATGTGTTTGTACTTATAAAAGAGGAATTAAAGTACTATCGAAATATGTAGTCTTTGGACAGTTCTTAGAAATATGAATTTCAAATTCGTTGAAAGAACTATTTCAGCAATTGAATAAGAAATGCATAATGTAATCATCAAAATTGCTGTACAATAGTGTCAGAAGTATGAAGGCGGCAATGCCTGCACGAGTGTGAAGGCGCGGCACGAGTCTAAAGATAAGTTGAAAGTGAGCCGAAGGGCGAGTGTTGTGCCTTTACACCAGTTAGGCATTGCTACCTTTGTGCCGATCTCTATTTTTTCATCAGACCTGTGATCAGAGGATTGACATTAAATGCACGTGGGTGGTGCACGAAGGTGGCTGACTCTTCCTGACCAAGCCAGAGTTATGTAAGAAAGTTCACACACTCTACAGGCATAGAAAGTTGAACTTTTGGTACAGGTGTTACAAAAAATATGCATTACAATTATAAAGGAAAAAGAAAAGAAAAAAGCTTCTTCGTACCATTTGTAATCAATAGACTTGCTTCGTATTTAGCGCCTTTGTATTTGGCGATATGCAAGTTTCCTTCTTTCGTTATATTTTTCATGGGACATATAGCTTGCGACCCATCACTAAATTCGATTAGGCCAAACATTTTGTCCATTCTGCTTTTCAAGCAGTGCGATCTAAAATACAAAATAAAATACAAGAATGAGTTATACTCACAAACATGGATAAACTCCTAGAATTTGGCGATATTATCCAACAGACTGGGCAAAGTATACAATCAAGACTAAAAGGAGTTGATCAGCCATCCCCATGGATCTGGCCCTAACTTTTAGGTGTGTTTTCTTGTACCTAAATGAAGCACCTGCCATATAACTTTCCGGAATGGGCCTGTGTCCTCTCGATTTATCTGAATTCACTATATCAATTAACGTTACTTGAATTTCGCAAAGTGCCCTGGAATCATTGATTTATGCTTGGAATCATGATATTCCACATTGGAGTGAATATTTAGACATTGAATTATACAGGCATTGTAGGACGTCAGATTCTTAAAATTTATTATCCTGACTAGAAGAGTATTAGGCCTTCGGGTCACGGATTCTGCTCAAACTAGGCAGGACTGTTTCCTCGGCTCAAAAAATGAAGCCTATGGTGCCTACTTCCATCTAATGGGCCTTCGTTCCCTTGGCGAGCCCTTAGTTATAGTATTATTAAACGTTAACTGAGTATTCAATGTAGACTACAATACTTTGGACTTCTCCTCAGAAATTGGTCATCCTCTCTTGAATATCATATAATCTCAATGTGAGTTAGCAAAGTCCGAAGTATTGTAAACTCTGTTGAATATTCGGCTATCTTTCAATAATACTATAACTTGGGGCTCGCTAAGAGAACAAAGTCCCATTAGATGGAACTATGCATTATAGGCTTCATTTTTTGAACCGAGAAAGAAGCTCTGTGAGTTCCAGCAGAATCCGTCACCCGAAGGCCTGATACTCTTCTTGTTAAGATAATTAGTTTCAAGAATCTGATTCACAATGACTACATAATTCAGTGTCTAAATATTCATTTCGATGTGGAATATCATGACGCCAAACATAAACTGATGATTCCAGGGCGATTTGCGAAATTCATGTAACACTAATTGATATAGTGAATTTAGGTAAATTGAGAGAACAAAGGCCCATCCCGGAGAGCTATTTGGCAGGTACTTCATATTAATGTATACGAGAAAGCACCCATACAAGTTTGGGATCATGGTTCCAGGGGGCTGATTGACTCCTTCAATTACAAGCATTTTTATGTTTGTTTCTTGTTTGGGCCGATTTCCAAGAAGTGACTCGAAAGTATAGCACAGATAAAGGAAATGTGCCGAAACTCTAGCCTAGAAAGTTCAGAGATTCTCATTTCTATTCATTACTAATTATAAATTGAGATTTACATTCGTTTCACAAATAATTCAGCTTGATATGAATCCGTACTCAACAGTAATTATGAGAATGTTAACTTATTACTTACCTTCTTTTATAATTCTGCAGAAAAAAATCGAAAAATGCGAAGCACATGCTCGAGACGCTCGTCGAAGAACATGTGACCGCGTTCCACTTCCACAGGATGAGATTCAAAATCGTACGCATGTGAATCCCGCTTACAGGGCGAATTGAGTGGCCTTTATTCAAACTATACCTTTCAGCCAATCGAACAGCTTCAAACATTGCTTTGCTTGGCCGAACGCGTTCCCGCGCGCGTTATACCGCGAATGGGCGAAGACCTGACCGAAATGGATGAGTTTTCGCGCGATCCCAAGGGTGCGTTCCGAAATCAGCTGGGTGCTGCTTCAGTAAGCAACTTAAATTCTGGACAAAACGATCATTCAGTAATCGCAGCAGTTGTTACACTACAAAAGTTGCCCTTACTCTACCATTTAATTTCGGAATGCTTCCCGCGAACTTTCCGGTAATTTTTATAGTGTAGCAATTGCTGTGATTTCAGAATGATCGTTTAATCCAGAACCTAAGCTGCTGACTGAAGCTGCATGCAGCTGATTTCGGAACGCACCCTAAGTTCATTCTCTCGTTGGACAAAGTAAAGAATACTGTGATTGGCTGATCCCGGAAATAAATGTATATGTATCGATGTTTTCCAGGCCATCACATTGTAAAAAATGCAACTTCATCCTAGTTGAAAGGATGTGATCTAATTCGGACTTCAATTTATCAATTCCAGCTCCTTTTAATCGATAACGTATTTCTCACTTCATTTCTCATGCGATTCGTTTTTCATGCATGAATTATCTTTATATGTATAGTAAGAGTATCCATCCGAAATAGGTATGGCAAGTCGTTGATAGAAAGAATTACATGGATTCAACTGGTAGCTCATCGCATTAAATGTTATCAGCGAAAGTATAGCGAAATGCCGCTGGAAATCGTAAATATAAATTGTATGTATGATATGATTATACAGCCGCAAACTCGAAATCGCAAGGAGCTGAATCAGCGAGAGGTTAGTTCCATCGACTGCTAAGTTCCAAGACTTTACAGTGTACGCGGATTTATTGTCAAGTTCCGCGACTTTTTGCCGACTTATTGTGAAGTTCCGGGACATTTGTCGTACGCTGTTGATTTTCAGCTCATCGTATGGGTGCAGCCAACTCTTCAGTAAGAAAATTTGACTGATGTAGCGTATGGAATAAAACAAAACTACCAGGACATGGCAGATTGTCATTGTGAATAGCAAATATATTCTACTTGTCTTGACACTCTGAATTTTCAAAGTTTGGATCAGTTAGATGGTATTTATACGTCGAGTGATAAAGTTCCGAGACATCATCATTGATGTATAGTAGATTTCGGGGACATTGGTCATATGTCGAGGATTTCCAGGCCACTTCTTTGCAACATCGCAATCCAGTTTAAGTACTGTAAATGGGTGTGATCTGAAATTCACATCATATATTCACCAATTCAAGCCGCTGCAATCTATCACGCGATTGCAGATTCATGTTTTATTTTTATTTCACACTCTTCGATTATCCGTTCAGTAAGAGTATCATTATCTAAGGGTAGGTTGAGCTTTATGGCACAAAACGACATAAGCAAGGTACGCATGGGATATGGTGATCATATGTATATACAACACTAGCTGAAAATGTACTATATGTTAAGTGTCAAGTTCCAGAACTGGATTAGCGGGAGGATTAGTATGGTATGTCGACTGCAAAGTTCCAGACCGTTTCACATATTTATTGTGAACTTCCGGGACAGCATTTATTTATCGGTCATTTCCAGGTCAATATATAATTGATGTATCATACATTTCAAGGACACTCACAGAATCACGACAAATCTATTGATCACTATGATCAAGAAGGAATATTGGACATTCGCAATGCTTTCTCATCTGTTGTCCATATAGATATTATGGTTTACTTGCATTTAGAGGTGATTGAGTTTATTATTTATGGAGAAAATACAAGTGTTCCGGAATCACACAATATATACATAAAACGAAAATTAGTAATAACTTTGAAACGGTTCAACATTTGCCATTTATTATTGCGGAATTGAGAAACAAATAATATTTTCTTGGATTGTATACCATTGTATATACCTCTTACCGAATGTCCCGGAACATTACATTTTACATATATATATATATATATATAAAATATACATATTATATATATTATATATATATATAATATGTATATATATAATATATACCGTGAGAATCAGGTGAAACCGAATGGTCCATCCGCCCAGGCGGCGAATATTTGGTATTTTCATGGGGATAGCCACTCGTTGCACTGAATATCCCTAGGGTGATTTTGGCGCGCGGTCGATGAAACTCGGCAGATCGACCGCGCGCCAGGATCTCCCTAGGGATTTTTCAGCGCAACGAGTGGTTAGCCCGCTAAAAATACCAAATATTCACCGTCTGGGCGGATGGACCATTCGGTTTCACCTGATTCTCACGGTATACCATAAAATTCTGAAATTTATATGATGGTTCGGATAAAGCGAGTCGCGGTTCGGATAACAGAGGTTCGGATTATTGAGGTTCTACTGTACAATACTTGAATCTCTTCCTCGTAACAGTTCGGCCTCACTTCATTGCAAAAATATTTTTTTGCTCATTCGTTTGTTAAAAATAATCATTCGCAACTATACTATACACATTAGTATAAGAAAATAAGCGCGTGCGAGTTTACGGAAGTGCTGTAGTGCGGGCGCCCGAAGGCCGCCACGACAAGATCGTGCCACGAAATCGAAGGATGCATTTCGAATGAGTGTGCATGTAACCAATGTTATCTACGAATTGGATATTCGTCAGTAGATCCAAGATTCACGACGTGTAGGTACACATATATCTAGCGACCGGAAACATAGTACTTTGAGACATCCATCAGCTGCCGAGTACCGACACAAGCAACTGTTCACAGTTCGGAATAATTGTTAGACAAACAACCAAACACAAAATGAAACTACAGGAAGTCGGGTTCTATTAATCTATAGATTTCGGATGCCAGATTTGATGAATGAACAATATGAAAAAAACGGTCGTAAAAAAATAATTCACAAGGTACGTGGAAGTACTATCAATCCAAAGCAAAAACAACAAACACAAAGAAAAAAAAACCGAATGTGCCCGCCAAGTACGGAGCTCTTGGAATGATGTTTCGATATCCTTACACGAAACTCGCCTTCACGACGTTGACTTGCTGAGAGATCGCAGGGGTACGTTCGGTGCTTGGCTTTTTTCTTGATTTCACGACAGAGCCTGGCGAAACGTTCTGCTTATAAGGCAATTGTGATTTCTGTGTAGGTACTTGGCGGCTTTTTTTACATCTACGATGTTTTTCCGTGGAATTTTAAATAAACTCGATAGAACGATAGCGATACGATAGACGATAGGTGGTACGATATTCGATACACGATGACGATACACGATGAGCGTTCAATGGGTAGCGCAGACGGAGCAAAGAGTAGGCCGATTAGCCTACGTATCCTCCTTATAAATATAGTCCTGATTTTTGCTCGTACCGACTTCTGATGGGTCACGTGGCTCATCACCTTCCTAATTGGTTGTCGTCATTTTTGGTAGTTTCGATGGACGTTAGCTGTTGATGCGATCTACAGGCGATTCTAGCGTACCCTTGCCGTTGCTTCTCACCCCTCTTCCTGCCGCCTTCCGTTGGAACTCCCTGGCGCTGGATCCACAAGAAATCTCGCTCGCCAGAGCTATTCATTAATTCTCCTAGGCCTTACATTAAAGTCAATCCTTAAGAAGTTAACCAATAACCTCGTGCTGGGCATACTAGGGCCTCGCTCACGATAGAATTCTTCCGGTAGGAACGCTGTACCGAGGGTTTTCTGGACCAACCCGGCCGCGATAACGGTTTCAGAGACAGTTTAGATGTTCGATACCTGCGACAGCTGACACTCATCAGATGGGAGGCTGCGAGATTACTCTCACATAACCCTATACTCCACCCTCGTTTCAGTAGCGCAGTTGTTGTGGACGGTAGCTTCGTCGGATGACGGGAGGATTTTTGGTGCTTCACGCACATCCCTATACTCCGCCAGTCCGAATCGTTGAGAGCAGTAGATCGTCCTGTTCGAGAGGAGGCGCTGACCTCGCCGCTTTCTTGGCGGAACAAAGGTTTGCGCGCCGATCGAGGCGTCGATGATGACTCTAGGTGTTGTTGTTTCAGGATGCCGTAGTTTTTCCGGTAGTTCCCACGACGGTGGATGCCTCGTAGAAGATGTACATGATTTACAAAAATAAAATAGTGCGTTAATTTAGCCTAATAATTTTCCCTAAATTTTTCCTTTTCCTGGAGGCCCTTGTCTGCGCTACGCATCGCCGTATTTTTCGATAGTGTGCCCTTGTAACGGGTCTTTACGAAATACCACGTTACAACATATACGATATGATATTATTATCAAGAACGCTCCTCATTTGATGTATGAGTTTTTGAGACTTTTCCGTGCTGTGAATGGGTATGGAAAAAATTAAACAGAATATTTCATGTGAGTTGTGACCACATTTTTCAAACAATTAGAAAACCACTAACAACCGAGCGAGCGTAGCGAGTGAGGGACAACGCACAATCAAACGAGTGAGCGAGCGAAGCGAGTGAACGGGCACAATAGTTTTCCTCAATTTTCATTTTCCAGAGATTTCAATTAAAATTTCGTTGGGAGAATTTGGAATTTTATCAAATTTATTTACCGCGAAGGTGGCTTCGGGATAGATTCGCAAATATCTATATTAAATCTTCCAAATGCGATGTCTAGATCGTCGAACCAGTTATATCAGAGTCTAGAGGTTCTCTTTGCAGTTCTCAGTTTGTATTTTTATTGTGAACATGAGTAAATATCAAATTTTCTTTCGATTGAGTACTCACAATCCGTATTGGTTTCAACACTGTGGAATCTGACTCACGAACTAATAAGGTAATTCAACCCGTACATCCCATATAGACTGTTGGACAGCCGGCGGTCCGATTTGGCTGGTACCAATTTTCACCGCTACAGGTCGTACCTTTACCAAGATTGAAGTAAGCTACTTCAAACGGTATTACATGCTCCAAAATTACTGCTCGGCATCGCTTCTCGGCCTCTTGGCTCCACTTGCCTCAGCGTGCCAGCGCCGAGCTAGTCTACCTCCCTCCCTCCCTCCCTCCCTCCCTCCCGTTTTTCTGTTCGTCTGCGGAATATCATCTTTTTGTTTCAAGAAATATGTTCGATTATAATGTATCATGCCTGGCGCTTGAGGGGACTC
Source organism: Tenthredo amoena (assembly GCA_963966615.1). Lineage (NCBI taxonomy): Eukaryota > Metazoa > Arthropoda > Insecta > Hymenoptera > Tenthredinidae > Tenthredo > Tenthredo amoena. Next base: position 9,728,477 of record OZ016490.1, read on the forward strand.
GTCCCAGAGCGCAAAATAAAAACTGCTTTCTCTCTCTCTCTCTCTCTCGCTCTCTCCCAGCCGGGGGGGCTGTGGCCTGCTCCCACTAGCAGACATGGCCGATGTCCTGATCATAGCCCATGCCTACCGTCTGTTGACGGTAGCTGATCCGGTGGTCAGGTCATTGGCCTGGGCGTCGCTGCGGCACGCGGTAGCCAAGAAAAAAGGTAGAGTCCCGAGCAACGAAGACCTCGCAACCTACCTCTCCGGCTCGCTGGAGAGGGAGTTTGCACGCGACGGGGGGGACATTTCTTCACTGTAGACGAGGGCTCGGAACGCGACCCGGAGGTCGAGGGACAAGCTCGCGGCGACCTGGAAATGGTCTGAACTGAGGCAGGAACTGGCGGTTACGACGAGAGGCTCGGGCGAAAGGGAGACGACGGTGTCGGTAGAGTCACGCGGGCAGATCATCCGCCGATTGCGGGCGGCAGTGACCGCGCACTACTTCCTCAGACTGAAACGCAACCCGGACCAGGGAAAGGTATTCCAGGTCTCGGCACGGTCAAACGTGTCGAACCACTTCTTACAAAATGGTAGCTTCACCCGTTTCGCTGATTGGCGTTTTATCCACCGTGCGCGCCTTGATGTGTTGCCTCTTAACGGGGCAAGACGTCGGGGTGACGGGGGTAGGCGTTGCCGGCGCTGCGGTGGAGCCCTGGAGTCCCTTTCCCATGTCCTTTGCCACTGCCGGCCGCACTCGGCCGCTTGGCAACTCCGACACGACGCCGTCCTCAAACGAGTATCCAAGGCTTGCCGCCTCCCAGGGAAATTGAGGGTAAATAGAAGAGTCGAGGGGGTCGACGGCGATCTGGAAGCGCTCTGTCCTGACATTGTGGTCAGGTACGAGCCCTCAAAGAGCATCGTGATCGTTGACGTGACCGTTGTGTTCGAAAACACCTATTTAGCCTTCGAAAAGGCCAGGGCACGCAAAGTGTTAAAGTATAAGCCCCTGGCCGACGCGCTGCACGGTCGCGGCTATCGAGTAGCGGTCTCTGCGATCGTCGTCGGCGCCCTCGGCTCATGGGATCCGGCCAATGAGCCTGCCTTCAAACAATTGCGAATAGGCGCAAAATACGCGAATCTCATGCGCAGGCTCATTGTGTCGGAGACCATGAGGTGGGGGCGCGATATCTACGTGGAGCACGTCTCGGGCGTACGCCAATATAGGGTAGAAAACGAGCTGCCTGTGGACGCTCCGAGACCGGCTCAGAATCAAGACTGATAGGCCGAGCCTCTTACCCTCAAATCTAGCTTTAATTTTTTATTTATTTATTTATACATTCCGATTTTATTCTACATCCTAGCTAGACTCGACAAAGGATCAGCGATGGTCTTTATTTTTTTTATTTTATCCCATTTATTTTTTTACATTCGTTAACTCTATGTTTTTCACCATTGTACCTGACTTAGGACTGGTACTGGTCCTTTCTTTTTATCCTCTTGACTCTTCGTATATATTACACTGTACCTGACACAGGACCAGTACTGGTCCTATATATATATATTTTAACTATTAGCGTAGGCGAGGATCCAGGGCCTGGCTTTTATATTTACAATTTTATCCCATTCATCTTCCCTTTTATTTATACAGATCCATCTCGCTCATCCGTACTCTATTCGTACATCATCACTTCATCCACTCATACTCTCATTCATCTATTTCTACCTTTGTTTTTATTAATACAATCTCATTTCACCCATGCATTCACACCTCATACCCGTCACCAAACTACCAGGCCCTGGCCATCTAGTCAAGCCAAAACATAAGACTGTTTATATTATACTTAGCCCTCGCCTGAAAGGCGAGAAATGAACCTGTACTGATACCCCCGGGTGCACTTTTGTAAACCCGGGGAAACATGTGATGAATAATAAACGCCTTTTATCTGTTCTTATCAGCCTTATATCTGATACGCTCCTAAGGCTAACTCACCTGTCACAGCGTGCCGCCATCTTGACTAAGCAATCAGTTCCGAAGGCACGGTTCGTGTACAGGCTAAGGGCTACGTCTTCCCTTCCTAAAAACGCACGCTTGAGAACCATTAACGTCAATTCATAATTTGACCCCGTAGAACGGGTCCGGCGAGCCGCGTTAACGGTGACTCGAGTTAAGTGTAAATCTCGCAGCGAAAAAATCCCTTTCGATCCCTCTTTACTCACCCGCTATATGCTCTTTACCCTCTTCCTTCTTTTCTCTTTATATACCACTTGCCAGCGGAGCCACCGCAAGGCAGCAGCATGGTAAACGACAATAACAATAATAATATAATAATAATTATAGAATATCCGTTTCCGGAGGGGTTCCGCTGCCCGCAATGCTATGCTAATAATCAGGGCCAGAAAGCCGGAGGGGTGTACAAGTCGCACTCGGACCTGCTAAAACACGCGAAGAAATACCACCCGGGACATAGCGTTATCCACCGATGCGGCGTGTGCGGCGAAGCTGGTGAAGGGGCTTACCCTCTGAAGCAGGTGAAGCTGCACTACGCCGCACGGCATAAAGATCATGCGGCAGGACCGGGTGCGGCTGTACCTCCCGCGTCGCAACCACTTAGTTTTAATTTAAATACAAATCCTAATGCTTCGAGCCGAGGGAGGCACGACAATTTCATTAATCCTAGGCAAAGACGAACCGGAGAGACTGCTGCGGTGCCTGAGCGACCGCGAGAGACGGCCACCACCAGCGCCAACGAGGGCTCGGAGCCACGACGTCCCACCCGAGCCCGACCGGCGGCGGCAACGACGTCAACATTGAGACGCGGGGCCAACTCCACCCTGAGCCCCGCCATAGCAGCAGCGACGACAACACCGGCGACCCATGAGTCACCACCACCGACGATGAGACCTGACCTGCCACGGCCTGCAGAGGCCTCCAACCAGACAGCGGCAGCACCAACAGCCGCTCCCGCTACCCGAACGCCAGTCGCCGGGCCCAGCAACACCACCACCAGCTCAACGAGTCCACCGGCAGCGGGGGGCCGTACCTGCTCCCCCCGCGAGGCCCCGTCCTTCATCTACACGGGGCCGAACACCAGGAGTCGTCGATCCAGTAGCGTGCCGGTGGAAACACGACCTACATCGGCGGCCACCAAGGCACGATCGCCCGCCGCCACCCCATCACCTACAGCGGCGGGAAACGCAAGGCGCCCACCAGCCACTATCACCCGCAACAGGCCCACTCCGCCGGGGTCGAGGAGGACGGCTATATCACCCACCTACGCAGCCGTCTCAGCGAGCAACGCCCGACCGCTCCAGGCCACAGGAGGCACGATGGGGACACGCCGAGGGCTGCGGTCCAACACCAGAGCGACATCACTCCCGCCAGGGGTGGCGGGAGGCCCCCGCAGCCCTCCACCGAGGCTAAGCCGGGGCCCAGCAGCCCTACTCACCATCAGCGAGGAACCGAGGGTTCCGGCCAACGATGTCATCTGCCCTGTGACCCTCACCACCACCACGGTCACCAGCACTATCTCCGGGGGGCCAGTGATGACCTCCCGGATCCAGAGAGCGGAAGGGTGGGTGAACCACGCCGTCCAGCTACTGGTAGCAACACCACCGCTTCCACCGGTGGCGATAATAGGGGTAGCGGGGCCATCCAGGGAGGCTGGAACATCCACACCACCGACCAGACGCACCACCACCTGCGAGAACGCGACGCCGTGGCAGGTAGCCAAATGGAGGGCCCGCCGGCACCACCGAGGCGGGCCCGGGTCGTCGGCAGAGTCGTCGTCCGAAGAGGAACTGCCGTCGCCGCCAGCAGCACCATCCAGAGCGAGGCCGTCCCCCGCTACCGCGCAGGCAATCCGCAGCAGCAGCAGAAATAAGACCTCACCCAGGTTTTCTAGGCAAGATCTCGGGGCTGGTCCCCGGGCTCCCACAGGGAGACACAATTCAAATAATAATAGCTTCAACACTTAAAACTCAGTAAATTCAAGTTTAATTGACTTCAATAATAGATTCAGCGCTCTTTTAGATTCTTCTAATTCTCTTGATATTATTTCAGGTACGCCCCAGACGTGCTCCACGGGGGGGTGGGGCCGCGAGGGAAACAGGAACAACAGTGTAAGGGGTGGGTTTTTGAACAGGTCCAGGGGGGTGGGATCAGGGGGAGGACGAGGAGCTCGGCGATGCGCACCCGGAACTGGTGGAGGGGGTGGAGCGTCGGGCTTCCCGGAGCGGGTGGCCCGCTCTGCGAGTAGTCACGGGTCGGCTGCGGTCTCTCGACACTCACCGACTCCAGCGCGGCAGTCGCCAACGGCTGCCGGCTGGGCCCTCCGTCGACGGCGAAACCCTCAGCCTCGCGCTAAGGACGAGCCACTGACCGAGAGGGACTTGCTGGTCGGCATGGCGGAAGCGGCTGCCAGCTACGAAGATCTGGAGGAGACTGCGACGCAAGTCGCAGCTTTCCTCCAAGGCGCTGGAGAGCCGGTGGGGGTCCGGAGGGGCAAGGAGGGAAGGCCGGATGAACGCCGAGAGGGAGGGAGACGTGGAGCTGGTCGCGGGCACGGTGCGGGGGATCGCCGGGATCGCCCGCAAACGCAACGACACCAGCAGCAGCAGCCACGGCCGGCACTTCCGGACAGAGGTGATCGGGTGGAGGAGGCAACTAGAATCCAGAAGTTGTTCCGGGCTAACCGGCGGCGTGCGGTTCAGGAGGTGCTCTTCGGCCGGTCCCAGCCCAGCACTGTCAAGTGCCCAGGGAACGTGTCGTGGAGCATTTTTGGGCCATATTCGCGCCGTCGGCGGGACTCGGAGCGCCGCCTCCTCCTTCTCTGTGTTGCAACCCGAGTATCAAGGTGTTGCAATCCAGATGTTTGGGCCACACTATGGCAATACTATGGAATTTGCAAGTACAAAGCGTTAACGCAACTAACAACAACTGTAGACGCAGCGCGACCTCCTTAACTTAATGAATAAGCGATCATTGTAATACTCAGCGTCAGAACATCAAGACCGAGATATTAGGGCAGGTTATGCCAGATCTCTGCTAGACGTAGTAAAGCCTTTGTAAAACTCTTTATATAATAATAAAACTTTATCACTTTTGTACGACTAAGTTCTAACTCTTAATACGACAACGAACCTTCAATAAATTGTAGTTGTATGAAAGATCTCAGGATCCCGATCCCAACATCTGTATGGACCTCCAGACGAGGGGAGCACCGACGCTCTGACTCGGCCCTTCACGGTGAGTGAGGTAGACCGGCGGTTATGGCGGACGTCAAACTCCGCGCCTGGATCCGACGGTCTGACTTACGATGACCTGAGGAGGGCGGATCCGGACTGTCGGCTGCTCACCGCACTTTTTAACGTCTGTTTACGTCTGGAGTCGATCCCTTCTATCTGGACGGAGTCCACCACCGTGCTGGTGCACAAGAAGGGCGATCACGACGATCTCTCGAACTGGCGACCGCTCGCGCTCGGTGATACGACTCTCAAACTCTTTGCTGCAGCCCTGGCTGACCGACTGCTCACGTGGTCGATCCGAAACCGGCATTCAAGTCCAGCACAGAAGGGCTTTCTGCCGTGCGACGGGTGCTACGAGCACAACTTCGTACTGCAGGAGGTCCTCGTTTCTTACCCGTTTTCGGGTTTTCTATTGAAAAAGTTGCTGGTCCAACCTGACGTTTTATGCGGTACGGCCCCTCATATATTGCAAAAAACTTCGTCATCTTTTTATTTTTTAAATCCGACACATTTAGTGCCTTAACCAATACTAATTCTCCTTCCTGAAATTTGGTCATCTTGTGGCTTTTATTAAATCGTGCAGCACGTATTTTCCCTTTCTTCTTCATATTTTCTCGCACTAACCTCAGCTTGGACTCATATTTTTCTGGCTTATTTTTTACTATCCCTAACCATTCTTCCCAGAATCGCGTGGGTGGTTGTTCTAACTGAATTGCTACCGGGGTATACCCCGTGGCCTCATGGTATGATTCATTTATACAACACTCTATTATCCTCAACTAATTTACCCACGCGGTATGCTTATCTGAGGTAAATGTCCGGAAAAACCTACCCAGCTCGCGATTCACTCTTTCTACAATGTTGCCCTGTGGATGTCGTATTGAGGAGAATATTGGTTGGATTCCAACCTCTTTTAATTTACCCAACCATAGCGCGGAGGTGAACTGCGTCCCGTGGTCGAACTGGATCTTTTCCGGCTTGCCATATTCCGGAACATGATGCTCAAATATTTTCTCGATCATGGTCCGCGCATTCGCTTGTTTCATCGGATATAATCTCCCAAATTTACTAAATGTGTCAATGGTGACCAACAGCCACTTATAGTTTCCCTTACTAGCTGGTAGAGGCCCGAAAAAATCGATCGAGACTAATTCGCCGACTCTTTCTTGGAGGATATTCTGCATTTCCGCATAGCTAACGTGGTTAGGCACCTTATTTCTCTGACAAGTATCACATCTCGCTAGCTCTGATCTGATCCGCCGACCCATCTTGGGGAAGTAGAATCCTTCGGATAGGATTCTATGGCACTTAGCGGCACCCATATGGCCATAAATTTCGTGACATTCGTTAATAACCGGCGTGACCATTGCTTCCGGCAGATACGCCCGCGTATTTTCGTTCCTATCTCGAGCATACAATATGCCGTTTACCATGTATCTTCGATTTTACGCGAACTTAAGCGCCTTTACGATGTCCTGGATTTCTAGATCCTTTCCTTGTTTTTCGGTGAAATTTTCAAATTTTCCTGCTACCTCCGTGCCTCATTCCTTTGCTTATCGTGCAATTGCGACTACTTGCCCGTCTCTTTTATTTGCTTCGTCTTCCTCTGGCGGGAACCTACTTAATGCATCGGCTACAATATTGTCTGATCCTTTGACATACTCAATCTCGAAATTATAACCCTGGATAAACAATACCCATCTGGCTAATCTTGGGCTTACCAATTTACAATTCAACAAAAACGTCAGGGCGCGATGGTCTGTTCTCATTGTAAGTTTTGCCCCCATTATGAATGTACGAAATTTCCCTAGCGCGAATACAATAGCTAACAGTTCCTTTTCCGAAGTGGAATAGTTCAGCTCGGCACCCTTCAACGTTCGGCTCGCGAATCCAATGTCTCGTTGTTCATTCTCTTCTTCGACCTGATACAACACTGCACCTACCGCGTAATTACTAGGGTCCGCCTGTATATAGTATCGCCTCGCTGGGTCCGGGTGGTGTATTATCATGCTATCACAGGACATATTTTTTACATCCGCGAACGCAGTCCTCATCTGCTCATCCCATTTCCATTTCACGTCTTCCCTTACCAATCCTAGGAGCGGCACCGTAGCCTCCGCGTATCTACTTGTGAATTTATGGCAATAATTAGTCAGTCCGAAAAATCCTTTCAGCTGCTTTATATTTTTCGGCTCGAGAAAGCTCATGATTGCTTTTATCTTATCAAATTGCGGTTGAATCTCGGCTTTGGTGATCCTGTGGCCTAAAAAATCTATTTCATCGCGTAAGAAATTCGACTTCGCGAAATTTACTGTCATATTATTCTCTTCAAATTTCCTAAACGGTTGCCTTAAATGGCTCATATGCTCCTGGAAAGACTTCGATACACATAGTATGTCATCTACAAAGTTCACTGTGAACCCGTCCACCTCTTTCAAAACCAAATCAAGTGCTCTTATCAAACTGGCTAGGCTTGTACTTAACCCGTACGGAGTGACGGTAAACTGATAGCATTTCGATTCATGCATGAACGCGGTGTACTTTCGAGGGTCCTTGTGCAAAGGCACTTGCCAAAAGCTCGCGGTTAAATCGACGCTCGACATTACTGCAGCCTTCCCGCGTTTCTGGAAAAGCACCTCAGTAGATTGTGCACAGTCATAATCCGGCACAATCAATTTGTTTATGAAGCGTGCGTCCAAAACCAGCCTTATGTCACCCGTTTTCTTTATCACCGTCACTAAAGGATTTACGTACTCACTGTACGACCGCTCAATTACTCCAAGCTCTGACATTCTACTCTAACTTTTTCTCGATACGCCATCGGTATCGGATACGATCTTCTTAAAAAGGGTCTATCCTCATAGATTTTTATTCTATGCTCGTATATCGGAATTCTCCCGGGTACTTTATCAAAAATTCCCCGATATTCCGTGATTAATTGTCTGAACCCTTGCTTTTGACTAGGGTCTAACTCGTGACAACTGGCTATTTTGGCATCAATCTCATCATCGGTTATCCCATGCTGATGCTGCAGCACGTCTCCGCTACGTCGTATAGCGTTTATAGCACGCATCATACTATCATCCTCCGGTCTCTCGTTTCTACTAAACCTATTCTCTCCTGATAACGGTCCGGATTCTACATTCCGTAATGTTATTTGCCTAATTAGCGGTGCTGAAACAATGTAGTTTTTTGATTTTATTTGCAACGAGTCCGTCTCTATATTTATATGTGGACTTCACCGGTTCAACACATCAATTCCAATGATCATTTCGTGTATCATCTTCGGCACTACTAAAATCCCAACCCGTTCCGCTATCGTTCCTATGGTTAGCTCAATGAACAACTGCCTTTTAATTTTGATTGATTTCGCGCCTGTAACGCCGAGAATCTGCGTATTCATTACTGGTAATTTTGCACAGTTCCCAAGGCTGTCTTGGTGACTCTCATACCAATGTTCTGACACACAGATCACTTGACTCCCTGTGTCTATTCACGCGCGCGTATTAATCTTCTCTACTAATACTTCGATCTCCAAGCGACCGCCGTCTTTGCTTTGTTTATGTTCGGGTTCGTTGACCAGGTAATTCGCTGGGTCCTCGAACTGTCCGCACTTCTCATCATGCATCTCTATTCTATTCGTTATCTGTGGATCATGGACGCCTGTTTTTACCGCATTCTTTATAAATTCGCGCCGTGGTTTTTCTACTTGCGGCCTCGGTAGCCTGGCGTTCTCTAGTTTTCCGGAACTGCGGCGGCAACCGCCCCCTGGCCCCCGGCCATAACTTGCGCCGTATTCACTTGATTTTGATACTGCCTCAGGTTATTCTGCCGGTTACTACTCTCACTTGCGGATCCCGATGTTTCGCTTTCGTTAGCTTGTAGGCTGGAACCGCTTTTAGGGTTCGTCGACCGCCACAATGTTTGTTTGCCGGATTTCCCCTTCTGGTATCGGCGGATTTAAATCTTTAGCTGACGCGTACTTGCGATTGGCGTACTCAGACGATGTTAACTTTGTCTCGATATGATCAAACCCGAATTCGATGTCTCGACGTATCTCCCGTTGTATTTCTTCCCCCCAAAACCGAGCTAAGAATCTTTGTCTAAATGCTTTCTGCGATCTTTTCGAGCGATCCACCAGTCCTTCGCATCCTCTCTCTCGTAAGGACACAAATTCATCCGCGCCTATTATTGTAAAATACTTCTCTACTTCTCTTAAGTCATTTGCGGGTTTTTCCCAATATTTTTCTTGATACGGCGTCATTTTTAACTCTTTCCCAATTAAACTCATTGTACTAGCTTCATTTCCAGAGCCTACCGCTAGTTTACTCTTTATCTTTGTCAACTCTTTTTCTCTCGATGTACGAAATTCCTCCTGCCTACACCCTAATTATTTGATTTGATCCTGATTCATCCTATGAGACTCATTTATCTTGGCTCGAATTACTTCATAACTCTCTGCAATCTCATCTCGTGTGTTTTTCTCACACTGAATGACTCGTCGCGAGTCCGGTATCATAATTTTCTTCGTTACTTTAATCCTAATCTCAATTTTTTCAAATCCGTCATCGATATTACTTACGACTCCGTCGCACTTCTTATTCATGCGTTGCTCTAATTTTACATTTTCTTCTATTGCCGCGAGCTGATACAAGTGAACTGTTTTCTGCAATTTGGCTACCTGTTCTTGTACATGTTTCTCCATTCGCTCATTACTTTGCTTAAGGCCTTGTAAAGACTCTAAAATTTCTGCTAGTTCGCCCTTTCGTTCACCCGCCAGACTTGCAGGCTGACTGAACATACTAGCGTCTCCTGAACCCGACTGATCGGTCCCTGGGTAGCCTGAATCATGGACTCTAGTTTCTTGATCGGAAACCTCATCTTTACTACTACTGCTACTTCCCGAATCCGGATTTTTATCCCGAACGATGTTGAAAATTACTCTATTTATTATCGATACCCAAATTATGGAAATTATGAATCCTGTATTTGATACTTAATATTTTATTTTTCTAGAACACCAACCGCGATAGGTTTTTTTTTTCTGAGCCCCACGTTGGGCGCCAAATTGTAACGGTTCAAATTTTAAAGTTCGGCGTTATTGGGGATGTGGGTCTCAGGGTCGCAATTTGTGCGTGTGTTCTATCCCGATTCCTACCTTGTGAAATTACTCCTGTCTGATCAGCGGTGACGAAATGACGGCAATTTAAAAAAACATCGATTTTTTATTCTTGGAAAACCCCTATTTTCATGAAAATTTCAAAATGGCCCAACACAGGTAAAACATCGTTTTTCGCCAAAGCGCAGAAGCACGTGTCTCGTGAAACCGCATGAAAATTGATATACCAAAGTTACAAATGAATCGAAAGTGGTGGCCAAAAATCATCGGTAAATCCATATGGACTGGGCCATATACAAATTCGAGCCTCGTTACGCTGTGGTGCTAAGTCTATGTTTTACTACTGGGGATACGGGTGTAAGGGTCTCTGTCTTTAGGAGGTCGGAATTATGACGGGCCCGTGCATGGATGGAGAGGGGATGATGGTTATGATTCATTAAAGAAGCACATTTGTTTATGGTCTCAGCTCGTGTTTATTCATATGACTAAATGCATATACACGTTTCACCGGCTTAAATCTGAGTATAATAAGGAAAATCGCTAGTTGAGTGTTGGATAACATAAAATAATCTTATTACTAGAGAACAGGGGGAGTAAATATATATTTCTATCTTCCCTTCTATATTTTTATATCCCCTTTCTATCTTCTCAAAGTCCTGGTAGACTCTAAAACAGCTTGAATCTCCTCGGCAAGAGCTTGGGCGAACAAGGCCTTCATTTCGAGCATTGTCAATTTGGAATAGTTTTTCACAAAACTTTGTTTTATAACATTCTTAACGGAATGCTGTATTGCATCGAATTTCCTCGACACAAGATCCGTGTACTGCTCAAGCGGTGCCTCTAGGAGGTCATGGGCATTGGCTAGTGTAGCAAGTTCTTCAACCATCTCGCTTTTACACAGATTCGTTGTAGAAGAGCGATTCGAGAGGTCGGTCAAAATTCAGAAATGCAGGGCGCGACAGTGACAAGCCCGTCAAACGTCGTCTGCTGCATCACGATGGAGGAAGATGATGTGGATTTTGATTTCTTAGCCAAGGGTTCGTGATTTGGGCCTTGCCCGTGTTTACGCCATAACTCTCCGGCTCGGACAGAATAACTGCTTTCAATCCGTAAGCAGTAGTAAACGATAGTATTGAAGCCTCCAGATCCACGCGATCGCTCTTTGAGCTTTCGTCTTCGGTACACTCCGCGGTTTCAAAGTATGCAGAGATCGCTTCGAACTTTCGTTTCAAATTCAGCCATGTTGTCATGCACAGAGTAACATCAGCACCACTAAGTCCATTAATTTGTACAACAGGTTCGAAACTGTACTTACTGATCAAAGTATACCCGACCACCGCCGTTTTAGAGAAAGAACTGTTTAGTCCGTACCTAGTTGACAGTAGTAGATGTTTGCGCCGTTTTATCTGTTTACCGGTTACTCCCGTGGAGACGGCGGTATTGCACACAAATTCCTCAGCAGACATGATTATTGGACGTTTACGTGGTTCACAAGTTCCGAGATGATCACGTCTCGAGGTTCGAGCTGTTTTTGAATGACGGATGAGGCAATAGGGCCTTATTTGAAGGGTTTCCACCTCCAGTAGGAAACAACTGAATCGGAGGGAGGTGGTAATTTTTTTGGTAGTTTTTGAGATAGAAGCCTGGTTTGTGATGCTTACTCCTGCTTTCTAGCAGAAGAAGGTACTGTGACAGGTCCTGTCCTGTTTAGGAACCACCCGGGAGAAGTTATTCAGAGGATATTATCCCAAATACAGAAAACAACGTTTTGCAATACTCGTAAACTATGTACTGAACAGAACAGTGAGAACGGACCGACTCCCTTCTTAGGCAATGAAATGCAACTAGGTTTTGGATGCCTCGTCTGTTCAAGGGGTTCAAGAACTTTATCCAAGTGGTAATAAAGGGTTGTGACGTTGCAAGTCACAAACCCTCAAACCACGCGGGAGTAACCGAAGAAACACGAAATTAGCCAGGCAACGCGAGCCGATCGGCACTCGAATTAGAGACTTTGAGTGAGACGGACATCCCGACGTTAGCCAGAGAGCCTTTTTTGAGACCCCGATCTAAGCATCGTAAGGTCAGTACCTTTTTGAAAATATTCGTAAACTTGTAGACACACACACACACATACACCCCACTAGACACCGCCCCTGTATTTTTTTAGAACCTAAGTTAACCAATAAATAGTTTATCTCACCATACACCCCGAGCCGTTACTTCCCCGCTCTCCCTCCAGAATTAGCTGACGGGTAGGTACCCGTTACAGGGTTTAGTGGATGATTAACACCCTTCCTATCGTATCGACGAACAAGCTGAAAAAGGTGTTGCGACAAGTCCTGTCCTGCTTAAGATCCTCCCGGGTTAACGTATTTCGGTATTATTGCCTCTGCTGTAAAAAAAAAGCTTTCGAACTATTCGTAGGACATGAGTTGTGCACAACAGTGAGGACTGAGTGACACCGTTTTTAGGCAATAAAACGCAATTAGAGTCTGAATACCCGCATCTGTTCATGGGGGTTTCCAGAATTTTAACGAACTGAAAAAAGGGTTTAGCGTACGGTCGATCTCCTACTGCCGATGTGCAAAGTCTGAGCTAGGTGAAAAGGTTTTACCTTGCGATTGCAAGTCTTGACGTGTTTAATGACGGTACATAGGCATGTTACTAAGTGTAAAGGAGAATTCGGATTATCACTATTCTACAATGGTCTGGCTAAAATTTTATACACGCGCTTCTTAGGTAGCCGCGGTGTTTAATAGCGTGTGGTATACCTGGGGATCGGTTCCGTACAGCGAGCGTGTCGCAAAGAAAAGGTATACCCTGACCCATGGTTTACAGCGTTATTTCGCACTATGAACAATGGGGATTACTTCCTAGCCTTGGCAGTGAAGCGTACGAAGCTTGCTAATTAAAACTCTTTTCGCCTGTTCAAAAACCGAATCGTTTGTAGAGGATTATTTACAAGACGGTGTTACTCATGATTAGCACAACAGAGTAAGCCTGAAAACAATTAAGGACAGGTGGGCGGTAAAAATCGTCGACCACCCACTCCCTCTCAACCTCCCATGAAAGGTGAAACTAAGCAATAGGGTGAATAAAGAGGGGCGTCAACTGCGAACCCGCACCAGATCTCAAATCACCTCAGAGCCGGAAACTCCGTTCGTTTGGACTTATTCCTGCAAATATACAATTCCATACACAGTTACAGTTCACCGTTATTCGGAATGAATTTTGAATTCTTACCTTGTTCTAACCTTTTTACCGTGTAAAATGTCTCAAATGGTCGCCGGGATGAGAAGAGCTGCCTTAACGGTGCTGCGGTACCTGATAAAGCACCACGCAGCACTCGTGAATAGGCTTATGGTATCGTTTTTCAAGGTAATACTGTGTACATCCTCTGTCGAGGACCTGCTGGTGATGTTTCGCGAAATAATAAGTGTGTGTCGAGTGGAAGTGATTGCTGCGATCCACCGAGAAAACTGTCTGAAGAACAACCTGCGTTGCATGCAGGTAGTACTAGCACAGGTGAGGTACTGGAATGGTGAAGCTGTCCCGGTGATCCAACCCATTACTCCGAAGTGTCTCAGCTCTACAGGAGGTTCGTTCTCCTTTCCCCGGTAAGTAAAAACAGCTATTTAATATCTATTTTAAACCACACTGTAGCTATAACTGTATCTCATCTAAAGCTGTTATTTCCAGAGCCAGCCTTGTCTCAGCAGAGTAGTGAGGATGATGAGATGGTTCTCGATGCAATCGAAGCGTACGAGCAGGCAGAGGTCTGCGAGGTGCTAGTTCGTAACAGTGATGGTGTTTCCTCCTGTGAGTATCCCTTTACGCTGTAAATTCTCTGCTCATATCTCAGAACTGTGTATAAAAAGAGAATCATAATCTTGCAGCGAACGAAAAAGTAGCCGAAGGTGAAACTGTGACAGATGCAGCAGTGATGCGTGAGGTGTTCGGTGAGAGTGAGAAGTTACCCCACCAGTCTGTACAGGGTGAAATCGCTGACCATTGCGAAATAGTAAGCGAGACTAGTGAGCGTCTCTCCCAGGTCTCCATACTCAAGATGGAAGAGGCTTCTATACCAGAGCTGAAGAACACTACGGAGCGCCCGGTAGTGCGTCATCCATGGGATCGAGATGATGAACCCTTGTCAGAACTAACATCGCTCGATTCTATTGTCTTTAGCTCTGAGGAACGTGAGTGAAGCCCATAACCTCCTGTATTGAAGTTATCTCCTGGTTACTTCTCTTGACCGATTCTATAAATGTTTCCTAATCTCTTTTTCTACATTCTGCTCTGTAACAGCGGAGGTGATTACTTCAGGGGAGCAGGACGGCTACGTCATGTCTGACCTATCTCCTACCGATCCCAGTGTCTTTAGCTCTCTGGAACGTAAGTGGTACTTATAACTTTGAATAATAATCATTCAGTCGGCTCCCCCTGGCTGGTTCTGAAAATCTTTCTCAATTTTCTTTTTTTTCTTACCATTTATACTGTAACAGTGGAACCGATAGGCGACACTGCTGAGGACTCTCAAGTCTCCATAGTTGCAAACGCCAGTTCTAATATGTTTCGGGAAAATCTTCCATCAGATTTTGATTCGTTGGAGACAATAATAATACCATCTCCCTATGGGGAACTTCCAACGGGATTTGCCGCGGCTTTTGAGGAGGAGTAGTTTTGATTGTACCTGATATACATCGATTTAGTGAAAAAAAAAAAAAATAATAATTAACTGCTTTTCTTAATCTCCCCGAATAACCAGGCAACCGTGAGGGTTCGATCGCATAGCTGGTTATTCGGGGTTAAAAACACTGCCTGTGCTACGACTGCACAGACGGGAGGCTGTGGTCTTCCATCGACAAGTCACGGAGCTTGCTCGAATGATCTACCCGCTGACGAGGTTCAACACCCGGATGACGAAGACACCGATGGCTATAGCCAGACGGAGCAGGCTGAGGTGGAGAACCCTATGAATTCGCGACGGTTTGAGGTAACGCGGCGGGTGAATCGGCGATTTCAGCGTTTCGGCTTAGGGGGGTGTCAGGTAGCGGTAAGAATTGGTGTTCCACCCGAATCGGTGAACCCTATTTTCTGGTTATAGGAGGCTTTCCGCGAGCTGTACAGCTATTTCACCTCGCTTTGCACTCCAAACGATATTATGGGTATTAGCTTCAACACCGAGGGGTCCACAAGGGGTTCTGCGGGGCTAAGCTTCCGACCGGCTCGCGATTTTCGCTTTGAGGATTTATGGAGACTTGTGTTTAGGGTTACACAGAGCGCGAGTGAGTTTTCTATTTATCAGCCGTTCACAGTAAACATAACAACTATCGCTGTTCCAGCAGGTCGGGGAAAACGTCTAGCCTTGAACGGTGAGCAGCTAGTCGGAAAACGTTCGATCGTGACTATTACAAACAGTGATAATTTATGTTTACCGAGGGCGTTGTTTGTCGCTGGGGTGCATGCGAGGAGAGGAGCTGTACGGATGGACCGTTACAGACGGAGTGAAATAAAGCTAGATCGTCGGGGAAGAAATACCAGACTGAGAAAGCTCGCCAGCTGGTAGTAGATGCAGGGGTCATCATACCTGAAGAGGGCTGCGGTATTGAGGAGGTTGCACAGTTTCAGCAATGTTTGGCACGACAGGGATACAATAGGTAAAGGCGGCCCGGCCACTTTTTAATAGAGAGGATATCGTGTTGGGTATGGGCTATCGCGGAGTAGTGCATAGACTCAATATTCTTTATTATCCACGCCGTGGCCATTATGACACTATTTTGAATATGAGAGGAGCTGCTGCCTCTGATTTCTTTTCTCAGCCATGTAACATAGGCTACGCTCATGGTAACGAGCACCGGTGCTCCAACAGATGCAACCGTTTTCTGTCGACACCGGCGTGTGACAGAAGAGTCGCAAAAGTGGAGTGTGAACTCTGTAAGTGCGATTTTTACGGTGTAGAATGTTATAGACGACACGCTCTGCAGGGCTCGTTTAGCGGTAAACGATCGGTCTGTAGTACCCTACGGATATGCGGAACCTGCGATATCTTTACGGATACCTCGAAGGAAAAGCATATCTGTGGACTAACATACTGCAGGACCTACCGCTCGAGCCAAGAAATTAATCACCGGTGTTACATGAGGCCTGTGAAGCGGGACACTGGCGAAGCTCTGAATCATATTTTTATTTTTTATGACTTTGAGACGCGACAAAACGAGACGATAGACGGTGACGAGACGATAAATATTCACGTGCCAAATTTGTGTGTTGCGCAACGAACCTGTACACGGTGTATGACTACAAGTATTCTCGAGCCCTGTCTCGGGTGTGGTGCTCAGCGCGAGTTTTTATTTAGGGATGACCCGGTCCGCGAGTTAGTAGAATTAACTGATAGGAAGATCGAGGGGTATGAGAAGGTTATTTGTATGGCGCATAACGCGAAAGGTTTCGACGGGCAGTTTATTCTCCGCTACCTAGTGGAGAAAGGTGGCAGGCTCCGCAGGTAATATTAAACGGAAGTAAAATAGTTCTTCTAGAGATGGTCAATGCCCGCGTTCTAGATTCTCTCGCGTACATGCAGATGGGCTTATCCCCCTGCTAATCAGGGGTATGTGGGTGTATTACCTGCGGCTGAGTTTTATGCACCGGACTCCATGACGGTAGAGGGTAGAGCTCGTTTTTTCTTGTGGTATGAATGAGCTGTAACTGAGGGTTACGTTTTTGATTTCGATGGAGAGATTGTAGAGTACTGCCGCTCGGATGTCAGCATTCTAAGACTCGCGTGTCTAGCTTTCCGGGAGATATTTTTGCGCACCGGAAAAGTCTGTCCATTCACAGAGAGCACGACAATAGCCTCTGCATGTTCAATGCTCTTCCGGAGAAATTTCCTTCGGGATAACAGCATTGGCATTATACCACCTGCTGGGTACCGACTAGCCGGTAAACAATCCTCCAAGGCTATCCAGTGGCTGGTCTGGAGAGAACATGAGCTAGGTCGCGAGATCTTACACGCAGGTAGGGCACGGGAACAGCGGGTGCTAGGGTGTAGGGTAGACGGGTACTACGAGTCGGAGGACGGCTTGCGTCACGTACTAGAGTTTCACGGTTGTTATTGGCATGGCTGTCCCCGCTGTTACCGTGTGAATAGGAATAATGAAATCGTAGGCGGCGAGAACATGGACAGGCGGCTTGAGGAAACACATGCAAAGACGCGACGTATGCGCACGCATGGATATGTTGTAGAGGAGATGTGGGAGTGTGAATTCTCACGACTGGTTGATGGAAGGGTTGATGTCCAGGCAGATATTAAACGTAACGGTTTCCTACCGAGTGCGGTAGACACTAAGCTGAACCCGCGTGAAGCCTTCTACAGTGGCCGGACGGGTAACACGTCGAGATTCCGCGAAGTGGATGCCAGACTCGGTGAGGAGATCCGTTATGTTGATGTCTGCTCATTATACCCTTGTATATGTAAAACCGGTAAATTTCCGAAGGGTCATCCCGTTGTATATGTAGGTGAAGAATGTAAAAAACTGACCGGGGCCAGTGGAGTAGATTTGTTTAGAGTCGAGGGTTTGATTAAATGTAAAGTACTGCCGCCTCGGAATCTCTATCATCCGGTATTGCCTCTGCGCATGCACGGCAAACTAATGTTCCCTCTCTGTAACTCATGCTATCGTACCATGGAGCAAGGCCCATGCCCTCACACGGACGAGCGTGAGCGGTACATAATGGGAACATGGGTTTCAGACGAGGTGAAAAAGGCCGTAGCGGTGGGGTATAGAATGGTATCGGTGTCAGAGATCTGGCAGTACGAGGTGACGGTATTTGATCCGTCTACCCCGGAAGGTGGCCACTTTGCACAATATATTGACACATTTCTAAAAATAAAACAGGAGGCCAGTGCCTGGCCCACTGGCTGTAACGATGAAGAGACTCAGTCTCGATATTTAGAGGAATACGCCCGGGTGGAGGGAATCTTATTAGATAAGGTTAAAATAGAGAAAAATCCGCGGCTGCGTTCCGTGTCGAAGCTATGCCTTAACTCATTCTGGGACAAGTTTGGTCAGCGAGACAATCTCTCAAAAACGAGTGTAGTCAAGACCAGAGAAGAACTGTTAGGTTTGGCGACAAGCCCGGCAATTCTACTGGAAGAACTAGTGCCTGTGAACGATGATGTTCTATACGCTCGCTGGTCGTACAAAGAGCCTCGAGTTTTTCGAATGTAATTATAGCCGCGTATACTACGGCACAGGCGCGCCTCAAATTATACGGTTATTTAGAGAAGCTGGTTCGGCGGCTACTATACTATGACACTGATTCTGTCATTTACGTACGGTCTGGTAACCCCGGAGAGTACGAGCCAGCGGTTGGTAGTTTTCTGGGTGACCTGACCGAAGAGTTAGAGCAATACGGTCAAAGCAGCTACATACGGGCATTTGTATCCGGCGGGGCAAAGTTTTATGCTTTTATTGTGGTATGCCCAGATGGGAGGGAAGTAGAAATTTGCAAGGTAAAAGGTATTACCCTTGATTATACGACGCGTCTGAAGATAAATTTCGAATCCATACATCAAATGGTAGTTGAGTAGGGGGAAAGTATTAATTTAAACTATCGTGTGATCCGACGAACCGCAATACATGATGTGGTGACTCACGATCAGTCGAAAACATGTCGACCAGTTTTTGCAAAAAGACGTTCCTGTAGGGATAGCTTTGATACCCTCCCATACTCCCATCTCTCTTTTTCTCTCTCTGGGTGAAGAGGTGTCTTCGGAGAGCGGGGACCTTTTTCGTGTGTTTTCCGTGCTAGAGAATAGAAAACCTTCGGCGGACTATCAAATTAGCATCCACTAAGCTGCAGCTCTTCGCAGATATGAAGGTAGGTGCCTTCCTGCCCTAATTTTTCTAATATTCTAGTTTTTTCTTTTCGCCTTCGTGTCTAACCTCAAAACACAGTGACTCGACAACGACCATCGAACGTTACTATCATTGCAGTTTGGCGCCTGCTGGCGTCATCTGCCGTTCTCCCTGAACTATCGATCGACCGATCGATAAGTATTCTATTGTATCGACGTGTTGATGAGTTATTGTCATCATCTGACAGGTGGTATTAGCGCTCTAGTGCCCCTCGGGGCCGATAAACTCATAATAAGATGCCGGACACGCGGGCGATGCGTTCAAACGCTAGCAGCAGCGCCGGTTCCTCTGCATCTAGAGATTCACCTCGTTGCGTTAGGCTACGATCAGAGGCTGATCCCGAAGATCCACGTTTTGCCAGTCCTCTTAAATCCGATGGCGAACAACCAATTTCATATAATAGGCTTAGGGAAATGCGTGCACAATTGAGTGTACATGACGGTACACTCGCACGGCTAATCAAATCTTCGAAATTAGCGTCAGACGAGAAGCAGGCTCTCAATCAGATAGCAATAGACTACCAAACTGCGTTTAGTACTGTAACGTGTTCGGACTGAACAGCAAGGCCGAACGACCGAATCACGACCATACGACTGCGCAATTAGTCACGCGCTGATCATACGAGCTACTCGTGACGACACGAGTGCTATATAAGGCGGCTCATCAAGCCAACGAGTAGCGATTCGTACTAAAGCAGTCGATCGACTCACAGGTAGCAATAAAACCTCGAGTAAACTCAAAGATCTCAAATAAACTCAATAAAAATCAATAACCTCAAATCAGTAGGAAATTAGCTAAAGCAGCAATTTGCCAATCAATCAAAAAATCAGAAACAATTTATAATTAGCTAAAACAGCATTTATAATAAAAAAAGAAATCAAAGAAAGAAGTAAATCCGATTTATCAGCCAACCAGAAACGAAAGAAAGAAAGAAAGAATAGAGAGAAAACAAATCAAAAATTATATCGAGACACTTTTCATTATATTTTCTAATATTGTTAATCACCCACCAAACCATATCTTTTATTATGTAAATAAATCTGACATTATTAATCACATCGTCCACAGAATCCTTGCGTTTCATTTCGACTTGTGATTACTTTCTTTAATTAACATAAATTCTTTCAGATTAAATTCACTTGTATTAAAATCGTATTTAGCTAGCTAACAGGCAGCTTCGGTGCGATACACTCAGGCAGCAACGGTATAGCTTTAATCGGTACCCGAGTCTGGAAGGTAAAACAATCCCAAGTCTGTAGGGAGGCAGCTCTGGTAGATCTGAGTATCTATCCGAGTCTGTATTAGGGAGGCAGCTCTGGTAGACCAAAGTGTCTATCCGAGTCTGTATTAGGGCAACAAAGGGTTTTTCACATTTTTCCAAAGAGGAGCTCCAAAAATCATCCGTGACCTGAACTCACGCGGACTAGCATAATTCCACCGACCTTCCGTTAACGGAACATATGCAGAAAAAGTTACAGTATGGTATCTTCGGCCTATGCCAAACTAGCCGCGGCGTCAACGACAGCCGATGAGTGTAAGCGAGCCGTCCTCAAAACATGCGAAGCTATCACCAAATCATGTGTAGATTCCGTAAATTCTGCCATCAGCAGAAGCGTACCGGTAATAATAGAGAAGAATATTCCTGATCTCGGAGCCATCGTAAGAGGTCATTTACCTGAGGCGGGTGGTGGCAGAACGGCAGAAGCCAGGTCCTTTGCAGAGGTCGCCAAATCGTCTGGTCCTAAAATCCAAGTGCCGAAAGGGCCTACCGTCAGAGTACAAAACACTCAGATGTTTGTCTTACAAGGGAACCCCGCCAAGTGTCCCCCTCCGATTTCAACGAAACTTTGGGAGATTGTAGAGGGGGTGAAAATATTCGACACGTATTTTTTTATATCTGCGGAATTCCACCCCAAGGGGGTGTAATCAACCCCTGAAAATTGCGGATTTCGCTATTCGATAGCTCGTGAAGAACGAACGGCCGAGGATTTTTGGCTGACAAGGTGCTACCGGGGGTTTTCGGGGCCGCTGATTACGAATCTGGCATCAGATTTTCAAAATTCAAAATGGCGCATCCAATATGGCGAACGTCGAAACGAAAAATGGTACCAATTTTCCCAAAATTCTGTACCCTGGGGTTTTCGGGGTCGCTGATTACGAATCTGGCATCAGATTTTCAAAATTCAAAATGGCGCATCCAATATGGCGAACGTCGAAACGAAAAATGGTACCAATTTTCCCAAAATTCTGTACCCGGGGGTTTTCAGGGTCGCTGATTACGAATCTGGCATCAGATTTTCAAAATTCAAAATGGCGCATCCAATATGGCGAACGTCGAAACGAAAAATGGTACCAATTTTCCCAAAATTCTGTACCCGGGGGTTTTCGAGGTCGCTGATTGAAAATGTGTAGTCGAAATTGAAAAATTCAACATGACTGACACAAAATGGCGGACCGACTTCTTCCAAAATGGTGTGGATTGCTTCGGATTCGGTATCCCCGGGATTTCGAGGTCGCTGATTACAAATCTGAGGTTAGAATTGGAAAATTGATATTGGAAAATTACGAGTAGATGAGTAGACGGACATTGTATCGTTAGAGATGACAAGAATATGACGTAATGATTTTTTGTTCAATAAAAATATGATTTCAATTCCAGAAATTGCTATCAAATCTTCAAAAACTGTAATTTCCAAGTATTTTCTAAACAACAGTGTAAATATTTTCATGAAAATTATTGCCAATATTCTGGTAATTTCATAAATTGAATGTTCCATAAATATTTATGCAATATTGCGTAAAAATATTGGTTCATAAATATGTACGGTAAATGTATTTCTATTGACATATCATGAGTAATGAATGATTGATAATAAATAGTTCTGATAGAAATGCTGTGCTGATAACCAGAAGTAGAAATATTCGGTGATGAGAAACGCGTTTTATCTTATAAACCGAACTTACATAAGACGGTTTAATCTGTTGTTGTTCAGTGTATTTTTACGTATGGAGTTGAGTTCATCCATCCCTCTAAAGAGACTTGGAGGAAAATGCACGTCAATCCGTTGAACGTCATTCAGCTTTTGTCTCTAGCATTCAATGCTATTAAATTACTCGATTCTCCAGTCACGGAATCCGAAAGGCAGTTGAGCGAAGAGCTCGAAATCATCATCAAAGATGCAATGATACAGCCAATGGAAACTGAAATTGAATGGAGTTTGGATTTTGAACATCCAAATGCAGTGCACGAATCGGAAATTATAGAAGACAACGATGGAACAGAAGACTGGAATCATCAAAGATTTCTGAATCCCAATATAGATGCACCGGACCAAGTTTGCACCATCGATGATGAAGATTTGGATTATGATTACAAAAAACAAGCGACAGAATTTTGGAGGTCCGGAAAAACGGGAAACAGAAAGGTATCGTCCGTTCAATCAAAATTCAGAAAAGTTCAGTCTGTGCGACAATTACGGCGCTGGGCACATCAAGTTAATCAAGGTGGGACATACAGAGAAAAGTTGAAAATGATCTGTGAGTATACTCTTAACAATGTAATGGATGCTTTAAATAGGAAATTGCCAATTCACGATATTGATATTAGACGTTGGGCCATACGAGCGCGACAACTGTTTGATATGGCACCAGCAAAATTTAAGGCATCCAAAACCTGGCTATTAGAATTTAAGAAACGTCACGGAATCGTGTCGCGGAAAATTACGAAACATATAACAAAAAATACATTAGCAACACAGGAATCTTTAAAAGAGCAGGCTGCCATCTTCATTCAGAAAGTAAAAACCCACATCGTCGATATCGGAGTCGAAAACGTTTACAATTCCGATCAGAGCGGTTTCAATTTGGAGCTACATGCGGGGCGAACCTTAGCGTTGCGAGGGCAAAAAACAGTGGAATCAATAATACAATCAAAGTCATCAACAACGCACAGCTACACCATACAGCCTTTGATTTCGGCCGATGGCAAATTATTGTCACCTCTATTAATTGTTTTAAAAGAATCTAGTGGAGGATTTGGTCCTCGAGTGCAAGAGACTATGTTTAAACCACAGAATGTACATCTTATGGCTTCGAAATCTGGGAAATTAACAACCGAACATTTTAAACATTGGTTTCAAGACGTATACCTTCCGCACACCAGTCCGAAATCGGTTATATTATTGGATTTATGGAGTGGTCAATGTCCGGGCGTATTTGAAACGATGAATTTCAATGGACAAAAAGTAGAACTTCTAACCATTCCCCCAGGGACAACTGGAATGATACAGCCACTGGACGTGTACGGATTTCGCATATGGAAGAATTATATCAAACATTTCTCTGATATCGTGATATTGTATGATTACGACGTGAATCTTCATTTGAGAGACAATATCGTCAAGCTGCAAAGTCTTACTCACAATCAATTTTCGTCTCCTAGATTTACAGATCTTTTTAAATATTCATGGTATAAAAGTGGATACATAGACGCAAGACCACCGAAATTGGAAAATCCGGTTCAATATTGTTTTATCGAGAGTTCTCCAACGTGTGACATATGCGGCGACGTTGCTATTATCAAGTATGCGTGGTGTAAAAAGTCGCTATGTTTAAAACACTTTTTTCATGAATATCACTATTGTCAAAACTATCACCCGTGACGAAATACGCATGATGTAAGCTATATTGTAAGGTTCAATCTAAAGATTTATATTCGTATACATAAGACCTTTATTCGTATACTATATTCGTATATTATATTCGTATACTATAACACCATTATATTATAAAAGTGAATAAAACGATTGCCAAAGGTAGCTTAATCATGAATTAGGGAGGTATTTACCACACCGTATTTTTTTCTACAGTCATAAAACTGTTATTAGTTTGTGGGGTCTTTTATTTATAATTTTTGAAAATCTGATACCAGAATCGTAATCAGCGACCCCGAAAACCCCCGGGTACAGAATTTTGGGAAAATTGGTACCATTTTTCGTTTCGACGTTCGCCATATTGGATGCGCCATTTTGAATTTTGAAAATCTGATGCCAGATTCGTAATCAGCGACCCCGAAAACCCCCGGGTACAGAATTTTGGGAAAATTGGTACCATTTTTCGTTTCGACGTTCGCCATATTGGATGCGCCATTTTGAATTTTGAAAATCTGATGCCAGATTCGTAATCAGCGGCCCCGAAAACCCCCGGTAGCACCTTGTCAGCCAAAAATCCTCGGCCGTTCGTTCTTCACGAGCTATCGAATAGCGAAATCCGCAATTTTCAGGGGTTGATTACACCCCCTTGGGGTGGAATTCCGCAGATATAAAAAAATACGTGTCGAATATTTTCACCCCCTCTACAATCTCCCAAAGTTTCGTTGAAATCGGAGGGGGACACTTGGCGGGGTTCCCTTGTTAGCCCCAAAGAGCAGTTCGGTGGACAAATATCCTAATTACGAAAAGGGATGCAGCAATTGGAGCTCTGAGGGCATCCCGCATCACGAATGCGGCTAAAAATCGAAAATATCGGAAGTGCAGGCGAATGTAGCGTCAGGATAGAGGCAAGGTCGGTAGACTTGGACAAGGTGAAGGCCCTCCCGGCACTTGCCGAGGCCGGTTTAGAGGTAAAAGAAGATGCCAAGTTCAATCCTAGACTAGTTCTCCATGACATTCCAGCTACTTTCAGCAAGGACGATATCAGGTCAGATTTCATAGCGCTAAACTTAGAAGGCAAAATCGATGAGGCTCTCAGAGTCGTTTATATCTATCCTCCCAAAGGAAACAGGGCCTACACTAGTTGCGTAGTAGAGGTTTCTCATGACACATGGGCTTCTCTCAAGAATGAGAATCGAATTTACATAGGCCACTCGGCATGCTGGTTTGATGATCACGTCAAGGTACTTCAATGTTTTAAATGCCTTGCTTTTGGGCATCTTGCTAAAGATTGTAAGGCACAGGCTCGCTGTGGTCATTGTGCTGGGGAGCACGAAATGAAAACCTGCCCCATCAAAAATACCGGCAACGGGCACACTAAATGCCATAACTGTCACAGAGCAAGGCTTGGAGATGATAAGCACTCTGCTCTCGACGGCAAAAAATGCCCTCTATTAATTAATAAATCGAAGGACAAAATTAGTAGAACACACTATGGCTAGTAATGCAGCATCTGTTGCGAATGTCCAACATCTTAAAATCTGTCATGTAAACTGTCAAAACCTTTTAGCTGCCAACTACTTCGTTGAATTCAAACAATCCTTTACCGGTTCTGATTATCACATAATCTGCATGTCCGAGACCTGGCTTACTCCAGATATTACAGATGTCTTCATGGATATGGTCGGGTACAATCTATACTGTAACTTTCTATGGTTATGCTTCACCAGCAGAAGGCTGGTGAAGTTAACCTAGTCCGCGTGTGTTCTTTGTCACGGGTTATGATATTTGGAGCTCCTCTGGGAAAAATGTAAAAAACCCTTAATTTACCCTAATACAGACTCGGATAGATTTTTCACTACCAGAGCTGCCTCCCTACAGACTTGGGATATCCCTGACTCAACAGACTAGGATAGGATTTTACCTCTACCGTAGCTGCCTAGAGTCCAGGTCACCGAAGCTGCCTAATTACAGACTTGGGATATGTGTGTTCTCAGACTAGGGTACCAATTATAGCTATACCGTAGCTGTCCAACACACTCACTGAAGCTGCCTTTTAGCTAAACAATGAATTTAAGTTTTATTAATTTGAAACGAAGTGTTTTCTGAAAGAGATGATGAAAAATGAGGTTAATTTGCGAATTGAAAACAAAAATCAAATTTCTGATAATTTTATGATCTACTGATCATATTTGGGTTTATTTTGCGATCGTTGTTTCGCCCAAACTATTTACAAACAAAAAGTTATAATGGTTGACCAAAAAATTATAATTATGAAAGAAAGAGTGAGGTGAATGAATGTTTCCTAATTTAACTTAATATTACGCTATCCCTATCTCCTCCAATGGTCGGACCTCGTTATTTTGGTTTTCTCTAATTTTGTCTAGATACTGTTTAGTGATTCTATTTTCTTGCAATGCTGTTTTAGCTGAGTACAAATCTTATAAGTTTTTCTCTATTTACTTGAACTGCCGCTTTGGCTAGAACGATTTTAATTGAAATTTCTGATCAAAAAGCAATTTTAGCTATATTGAATTTATGCTCGATTTTAGGTTAGGAATTTTGGAGTGAATTTACGTCTGAGTCGGTCGGCCGCTTTGGCTCAAGTCTGCTAATTTGCGTCTCAGCGGTGCTTCTTATATATGACTTGTGACGTCATCAGGTGTCACCCCCACCTGCGCGATGCGTATGTGCTGTGTACGACTATACCAGTATAGGCTGGTATAGCCGTACACGTTACAATACAGATGTGACAGAATAGGTAAAAGAGGGGGTGGCGTAGGCTTCTATGTAAAGTGCAATCTTCGGACACAAATACTTCTGGATTCAGGGGGAGAATACTGTCGTAAGCCAGAGTTCATCATCGCGGAGATAGCTGTGTCTCGGGCAGAGAAGCTAATGCTGAGCGTAGTGTATCGGCCCCCGGACACGGCTCATCTGATCGACTTCGAGAACTCCTTTTTGCAATTCTTCGTGCATTACTCCAACCATGTTGTCATTGGCGATCTCAACCTCGACCTCAGACCGCAAGCATACGATTGTGACAAAATGCGCGATCGGCTATGGAATTTCGTTAACAGTTCTAATCTTCATCTCGTGCCGTTCGAGCCGACACACAATCTCAAGAATAGTACGACGTGGATTGACCACTGTATTGTCGACGGTCCCGACGAACTAGTGGCATCTGGGCAATTAGACGTATCATATCTTTCCTCATCTACGTGGTACTCGACGTCGGAGTAGAGACAGAGTCGAGAGAAATCTCCTATAGAGATTTCAAAAATTTCTCAATTAACAACTTTCTGAGTGATTTGAGTAGCGCTGATTGGATACCATTCTTCAATAGTGATAACATTGACTCGAAAGTTGAGTACATGAACACCACCATGGCTGTCTGTCTGGATAGGCATGCACCTCCAGTTAGGGCCACGACCAAGCCTAATAGGGCCTCTGCGCCATGGCTGACGTTAGAAATTAGGGCTCTCATGAGCGACCGTAACCAGGCACGTAGAGCATGGAGGAGAAAAAGATGCCTAACACTGCACAACAGGTTCAAACGTCTTCGGAACCTGGTCAGAGCTAAAATCGATAGTGCTAGAAATGAATTTTACACCACTACCCTCGGCACCGCTAAGTCTCCCTCGGAAGTGTGGACAAAGCTTAGGAGGCTAAGACTTGTCAAATCGAAATCTTCTTCGCATAGCTTGCATCTATCCTCTCAGAACTAAACAAACACTTTGCGGCGTCTGATTCTACACAGGTCGGCTATGGTCGCTCAGTGGCTCCAGTCACCCTCAGTCAAGCATCTGAGGAACCGTTCGATGATAGTCAGTTTCACTTCTGCAACATCGTAACTGAAAAGGTCCTCAAAGCCATCTTTCACTCCAAGTCGAACGCAATTGGCATAGACGGCATTTCAATCGATGTGGTTCGGAAAAGTCTACCTGTTCTTATGCCCATCATAGAGCACCTGTTTCATTTCTCGCTTTCACACGGGGTGCTTCCATCATCATGGAAAAATTCAATCATTGTGCCGCTTCCCAAAAAGAAGTCCCCGATGTCATGTAATGACTACAGACCTATTTCGATTCTGTGCGCACTCTCGAAGTGTCTCGAGAGGCTGGTAGCGGACCAAATATCAGACTATCTGGAGGAACGTAACCTGTATGATCAATTCCAATCGGCCTACAGGAAGGGTCACAGCACTCATACCGCGCTTGTTAGGGTTGTCGACTACTGCCGCCAGGCGATAGACAAAAGAAAGGTTGTCATTATGGTCTCCTTTGACTTTTCCAAAGCCTTTGATAAGGTTAATCATTCTATACTTCTTACGAAGTTGAGGAGGTTAAACTTCTCTCCGTTAGTCCTCAAATTTCTTCATTCGTATTTCACCAAGCGGCGGCAGGCTGTTAGAGGAACAAATGGGGAACTCTCGGAATGGGTCAATAAGACGCTGGGCGTAACCCAGGGGTCGGTTCTGGGACCCTTGCTCTTCATTATCTATGTTTCAGATCTTTGCAATATTTTACGCGTAACTGCAGCTACAACTTCTACGCCGACGACCTGCAACTGATGATCGAGTGTGAACAGGCCAATATCCTCAGTGGCATCGCTACAGTCAACAGGGACGTCGATGCGGTCTGTGACTGGGCAACCGATAACGGGTCTCAATTGAACGGTGGCAAAACCAGAGTGATATTAGTTGGTTCTACCAAGTACATAAACTCTTTCGATTTCAGCACTTTGCCACGCATCCATGTACAGGGAACAGGGGTCGAGTACTCCCCCAATCTATGTATACTGGGGGTTACGTTAACGAACGACCTCACCTGGAGGCCTCACATTAACAACGTTACTAAACGGATATATAGTACTGCCTGCCAATTGCGCCTTTGTCGCAAATTATTGCCCGAACACCTACGCATACAGCTCATATCAACTCTGGTTTTTCCTTTGATCGATTACTGCTGCATCATCCACCTCGACCTGACAGACGAACTTACGGTCTTGCTACAACGAGCCTTAAACTCATGCGTTAGATTTATTTATAATATCCGATGGGACGAACATATCAGCCCCTACTTCCCCTACTGGGCTGCATGATGCATAATGTACTGAAGACCGGAACACCGCTGTACCACCTGAAGGATAAATTTAAGCATAAAACAGGGGCAGGGATCAGAAACACAAGAGCACCATCCGAGAATCTAGCTATCAAACCGTGTAGGACCCAATATTTCAAAAAGTCATTCACACATGGTGGGGCCGAGTATTGGAATAGCATACCTTTAGATATTCGAAATTGTGAAACTCTAGTCGCTTTCAAATACCATTTATTTAACCACCTACTCTCTAGTCAGATATAGGCAAATGCTATACTTCATACTAGTCAACTAGACCGAGTCCTTCACCAGGTTATTTGGGCCATGGTTTTCCCTGCGGACAAAGAGACAAATCCACCTCACTCACAAGGGAAAGGCGGACCCTGGTAGTCACCGATCTCGATCATCCTTAACATACTGGTCGGGGGCCACTCAAAAGTAACTCCGGTAAAAGGGTTTAGGTCACTACGCCTTAGTTTTTGAAAAAATTGAGGTCAAAGGTCATGGCGCCAGATCGATTTCGGACCTGGGGGAATCGTTAGATAAGTAAAAAAACAAGGATACTTTATCCATATATATAATGTTCGCAAACTAATCGTTTCCGAGAAATCGAGGAATTAGTATTTTACACGCGGGATTCAGTGTCGGGATATGAACCGTAACAATTTCACTGGTATGCAACCAGAGCGGTGGCGCAGTGGTTAGCGCGCCTGCCTACAAATCCTGAGTTCCGTGTTCGATCCCCTTGACTGCGTTTTGTAGTTTTTTTCCTTTTTTTTGGGGAGGGGGCGGGGAGATGTGGAGATAACAATAAAAAATGACTAAAAATATTATAGAAACACTTACACATATATTTTATTTTCATATCACAAAAAATTATATCGGTGTACTTCAATCGTCCCGCTTTCTTACACTTACTTAACTCTCCAATTCTGGCAAATCGCCCTCACAGTGCGTCGGATGATAGTCGTCGTAAAAACATTGAAAACAGGTGAATTTTCTGCACCAAGCACATTGGATGAAAGCCACCTTTCCGCATTTCTCCCGCCCAATAGTGTTCGGAAAACAAACTTGATTTACGTTCATGAAGACACGTCTCTCGGTAATCAATTTTGATGCGTACCATGCATAAGATAGCATCGCCTGAAATATTGGGGCCGATAATCGGTTGTGTATAAGGCTATGAATTGTGATGGCATCAGCTCGATTATGTAATTGTCGCTGTGCCTCGATGACTGTATGGCAATTTTGGAGCTTTGCAATGAAGTTCTTGACTTGGCGGAAAAAATACACGTCACATGGTTGGCATATGGGTGTACACTTCGACGGTATCACTTTCAGTGTGCAAGTGGGTTGACTTTGATCGTCCACGAATGTAGAATCGTACATGACCATGTCTGTTTGTCCGCCCCATGAATCCAACAGCAAGCAGAATTTATTTTCATCAACATAAGGTTTCAAAACGTGTTGAAGATACGACTTGTAAATACCGGTCGTTAATTTTCCAGATTTTGAACAGGTAACATATAAGTTTTTGTATATATCTGTCAAACGGTCTACTTCCTGCGTCACTCTAGGGCCGAATTTATCGGTAGTTTCCTGTAAACACAGAAAAACTTTCGGCAACAATTTTCCAGAAGCTGTTATCGAATATTGCGCCGTGTAGGAATGTGTGACTTTATTAATACTACCGACCGCGACAAGCGTTTTTTTTTCTCCCCTGTAGGATAAAGTACGTCGAATATTTAATCGATATTCGCACCCGGTTTGGTCGGTGTTAATCACGTAGTCAGGATCGAATGTACTGATAAGAGCTGCCGTTTGTTTTTGAAAGAGTTCTGCTAGCGTCAGCGTATCTTCGAACGTCGTTGTGTCCTTCGACGAGACGTATTTCGTAACGTGACGTTGCCGAATGTTATGTTTTTGTTTAAAATCTCTCGCCCAAGACAATGATGCGGTAAATTTAAAATCAGCATCCGTTGTATACTAAAGTGCTGCACTGGCAGCCCACTGCTGGAGTGTTCTTGTTGTCACGTTCTCGCTACGTTGCCTGGCTTCAACAAATCGATCAAACGTCCATTTATCTATGGTTGTGTACTTATCCAAGTTTGTTCCTCCTTTTTCGATGTCTTTCTCCCACCTTGTCAAATGGTTCTTGCTTTTCAAGGCTAATGCAGCCCCTTTTTTTTGCAATGTTCGGAGATTCCACTTCGGATGTTCTCTTGCTAAAGTGACCGCCTTTATTTTAACGTCAAGAGGTATGCTTTCGAATTTTGACTTCTTACTTGCCGGTTCATAAGTGTCGTCCACAAATGGTGAGGCAGAACTTGAAGACGATGTTTGCATTACCGTGTCCAAAGCGGGTAAATCAGCTTTGGAATCGTCCACCTCGATGTCTTCTTCTTCGTGGAACAACTCGGCCACGTCAGCAAATACCATTTCACCTTGCAGTTCCCAAAATCGTTCCAAAATAGCCTCACCCATCAGTTTCGAACGCGTGGAAATTAAGCTGCTTGCTTCTGGATTGATGACATTCTCCTTTTCCAATGCGCTAACGAAATAGTGCACGGCATCCGTCACTTCTTTTTTCG
The DNA here is from genome assembly GCA_963966615.1 of Tenthredo amoena. Classification (NCBI taxonomy): domain Eukaryota; kingdom Metazoa; phylum Arthropoda; class Insecta; order Hymenoptera; family Tenthredinidae; genus Tenthredo; species Tenthredo amoena. The sequence goes on from OZ016490.1 coordinate 9,760,085, forward strand.
TGTCTTCTGTGACAGGTTCACGAAAGTTTGTACAAGCGCTTGTCGAGGGCTGTTCTTCATCCATGGTTGTTTTGATGCAGCCACCGAAGCGACACTACTATGCTTTACGCAAATGCGTTATCGTAGCTGCAATAATAAACGTAATACATTTGAAATTCTTTTTTGCGTTTATGAATTAAATATTACATATAGGATATCACTTACCAAAGTTCACTATAATGATTGGTTCTAAAATATATGATATTCTCTCAATATCCTTGTTTCAACATCTACTACTATCCGGTTCGACGATTCACAACGTACTGACGAGTGAGCCTACCTGGCTGCTTGCTAACGGAAAAGTTTGAAAAGAATACACGGAAAGAAGGGTCAAAGGCATGGATATAATGACGGAGGGGACAACGGTCATATACCTGGGACGACGGGTAGTAAAGGTTTTTAAGCAGTTCTGAAAATATCATAGAGGTTCCCTACATTTGTGTGGCGTTTATTACGCTGTGTATAAAGTTTTTCTGTTCATGTGTTTCATTACAATAATCTATCGCATGGATGGTAAAAATTGTCTACTAGAGAAAATGAGAGGGAGAGAGAGAAACAGCTTCCAAAGAAAAAAGAAAAAAAAAAATTCAAAACGCAGTCAAGTGGATCGAACACGGAACCCAGGATTTGTAGGCAGGCGCGCTAACCACTGCGCCACCGCTCTGGTCGCATACCAGTGAAACTGTTACGGTTCATATCCCGAGCGTGTAAAATACTAACTCCTCGATTTCTCGGAGACTATTAGTTTGCGAACATTATATATATGAATGAAATATCCTTGTTTTTAACTTATCTAACGATTCCGCCAGGTCCGAAATCGATCTGGCGTCATGACCTTTGACCTCAATTTTTTCAAAAACTAAGGCGTAGTGACCTAAACCCTTTTACCGGAGTTACTTTTGAGTGGCCCCCGACCAGTATGTTAAGGATGATCGAAATCGGTGACTACCAGGGTCTGCCTTTCCCTTGTCAGCCTCGCATAGTTATGTAGGCCGATACACACAATACACATGTACTACAGTACACACAGACGCACACACGAAGAACACACAAACATATGCCTACTTGGCACTAAACTACTATCGGGCCATTAAATCGAGACTCCTGGGTTTATAATCCGATAGCTCTTCGTTAAAAAATCTCAGAGAATCGTGCAATACATTTCTGAAACTGTGGAGTTTTCCACGTCGAAGTACCATTGTATAATTTCTGTGAAAAATTTTAAACCGGAGATATGGCTACATATATGTTAGCAAACGCGTTTTTTGCATACTTGTATCTGTAGCTCAACTTCAATTCGACGCCATTTCGTTCATAATAATATTGAAAATTTGAAATAATTCCCACGTCTTCCTTAAAATCTCATGCGTAGTATGCTGTTTTCAAAATTTCAAAATGTTGGAAACCATGACGGGTACAGGCAATAATCGGCGGAGTGGTCATCTTGGCCTCTGGAGCCGTCAGCCGAAAGTGGTGAGTTCTAAATTTTTCTATCAAAAGAAATCAATTCAAATCCGTAACCGGTAAATCGATCACAAGTACGGTTACTTAATGAATTAAGTCATTCAGTAATCATTTTCACATGCGGTTCGACATGGTTCCCCTACTGGAGTGGGGCGCTTCCTGAGCTCCTCCATACGTTGTAGCGAAACATCAGTTGGCCTTGTTTTGAAGCCGTTTATTATTTGAAATAAAAAATTGATGAACATTCAATAAAAATGCTTGTCAAATTCGTTGTTACATTACATTATGCTTCATGTGGCTTGCCATGGTGCCCCTACTGGAGTGGGGCGCTTCGCGACCACTATAACAATTATGAGCATCTCTATCGACGCAGTATATGCGTTACATTAGCCATTTCCATTTCTGCTGTTTGCGATTTTGGTCAATTTTCACGTATCTTATTCATTAATCTACGATTATTATACAAGATTCAGCGGAGTTTTTGCATCTGTTGCTTGGTACAAAGTTACTCGGCAGCGATAAGTGATTAAGTGGAATTAATTGTGTAATTAAATCCTTTCAAACAATAGCGTATATCTTAAATATTGAATCTAATTGCTGTACCAGACAATTGCGATAATGACTTCTCTCGTTGTTATTGATGATACAACATTTGAAATTCAGGATGCCGGTGGAGCTGGAGATTGTTTGTTTAAGGCGATAGCTATCGCAATCAATCAAAGAAGTCATCATTTAGTACGTCGGGAAATTGTGCAGTATATTGTAACTTCTGGGGGTTGCTCGGATCGCGGCACTGAAAGTGACGCGAGCTGGAAGTTACTTGTAAGTTCTTTATCTTGAAATAATAATCGGGACCTCCCGAAATAGCAAAATGTTAGACCCTAATACAGACTAGGGCGGAGCGAATCTCGCCGTAGCTGCCTCCCTCAGACCTGGATGCGGTGATCCGCACCAAGGCTGTATCAGACTTGGATCGGCGTTATCTCACCAAGACAGTACTCTGACTTGGATGCAGCTAGTGCACCAAAGCAGGCATCTGATCTGGGCAGCGTTCGCCTGACCGAAGCTGTGTATTAGCTATGGTTTGATTAGTAAAATAAAGGAAAGAAAGATGTTCTGAAATGGATTTTAGCAGTTCAATTAAATAATACTTTAATCTATAAAAATTATGAGTAAAAATATTACAAAAAAAAAATTATTACAAAAGAAAAATCAATCCTAAAGAATTAAACTACAAAACTATCCTATGATTTGAGTGCGTTTATATGTTTTCGGCTAAGCCACGATATTACCGTTATAAATTTGAGATAATAGACAATATTTTTAACTGATTGAAATTGAAAGAGAAAAATGAGTAAATTAATAATTTGATTCTAAACGTAAGTTCCTGCTTTAGGTAACTCCGTGTCGCAAAAGTGATTCTAATAAGGTACCTGGGCCCTATGCCTGTCAGGTCCTGGCTAATAGAGAGTAGTGAGTCGCTCCGGTGCTATACCAGGAATGCGCTCTAAGATTTTCTATGGATCGCACTGCTACTTGGCTAGCTACGAGAATATTAGATGAGCCGCACTGCCGCTCTGGCTAGATACGCTGATTTCTACGAGCAGCATGCCTCATTATATAGCGCTCTGTGACGTCACTTGTTATGCGTGATGGGGCCTGCGCGCTCGTCTTCTATGAACATATCAGGCATACCGCCTGATACGTTACAATATATGCAGAAATTGGTCAGAATACTCTTTTTGGATGAATCATAGTTTAAACATTAGAAATAAAAATCAATATAGTTTGTACATGGGTCGATCTGGAGTGTATGGATCCGAAATGGAATGTCGTGCTGCATCAGAGTTATACAAAATAAATCTGATCATCATTCGCGTTCTGCATAATGGTAGCAATTACAAGCAACGGAATATTGCGAGTGAAAACGATCCAACCGTACATTTATTGTTCACTGGGATGCGACATGAAAACGATAGAGACGGTCACTTCCAACTCCTGGTTCCAGTACCTGATCAACATTCTGAATCTTGTGAAATTCCTGAATCAAATCAAACAACCAATGATGTAGATCTTAGGGATCATACTGGTGGAGTGACAGAAGTTCAAAATTCACGAGAGAACTTACAATTAGTGAATGATTTTATCGATACGCAACATCTGACTGATGAGGAATCAATTATGGATTTATCGCACAACGTTGTTGACAATAGTGCTCGTAACGGTAAAAAAAAGAAATTTAACAAAGACAAGACTATAAATAACGTTCCTCGGTCGTCTGCAATATCTGTTGCGATGAAAAATATTATCTGCAAGGTAAGAAACTTTTTCCACGCAGAGGAAGATGGAACTAGCGAATATAATATCAATGAAGTCGTACAAAAAACGGCAGCATGCCTGCAAATTTCAAAAAGCAGTGTCGTTCGAGTAACATGTGAATCAAAATGCGGAGAATTTAAAAATCCGCACCAAAAGCAAGGCAGACCCGCTATAGAGTTCGACGACTTTTTACAAGGAATCGTCAGGCGAAAAATGCTGGATTTTTATGTGCAAAAAACCTACCCAACCGTCAAGGAGTTACACGAAGAATTGAAGCAAGACGTACCTGACCTGTCTCAGTTTGGCGATAGCACTTTGAAAAAACTTTTACATAATCTAAACTTCAAATTCAAAAAATTGCAAAAACGGCCGGTGCTAATGGAAAGCCAAGTTATTGCTGGTAAAAGATCGGCTAATGTAACGCATATACTGCGTTGATAGAGATGCTCATAATTGTTATAGTGGTCGCGAAGCGCCCCACTCCAGTAGGGGCACCATGGCAAGCCACATGAAGCATAATGTAATGTAACAACGAATTTGACAAGCATTTTTATTGAATGTTCATCAATTTTTTATTTCAAATAATAAACGGCTTCAAAACAAGGCCAACTGATGTTTCGCTACAACGTATGGAGGAGCTCAGGAAGCGCCCCACTCCAGTAGGGGAACCATGTCGAACCGCATGTGAAAATGATTACTGAATGACTTAATTCATTAAGTAACCGTACTTGTGATCGATTTACCGGTTACGGATTTGAATTGATTTCTTTTGATAGAAAAATTTAGAACTCACCACTTTCGGCTGACGGCTCCAGAGGCCAAGATGACCACTCCGCCGATTATTGCCTGTACCCGTCATGGTTTCCAACATTTTGAAATTTTGAAAACAGCATACTACGCATGAGATTTTAAGGAAGACGTGGGAATTATTTCAAATTTTCAATATTATTATGAACGAAATGGCGTCGAATTGAAGTTGAGCTACGGATACAGGTATGCAAAAAACGCGTTTGCTAACATATATGTAGCCATATCTCCGGTTTAAAATTTTTCACAGAAATTATACAATGGTACTTCGACGTGGAAAACTCCACAGTTTCAGAAACTGTATTGCACGATTCTCTGAGATTTTTTAACGAAGAGCTATCGGATTATAAACCCAGGAGTCTCGATTTAATGGCCCGATAGTAGTCCATATTACTATTATATTATACGATACTATATTATATTATATTACACTAGATTAAATTAAATTAAATTAAATTCTCTTGTACATAAAACCAGCACGATTACGATACCTGATCTACAATGTATCATAAGCACATGTAAAAATACTTGCTACACTGTAATTTTGAGTGCCAGCGCTTGAGGGGATTCGTCCCAGAGCGCTCAATAAATGATAAATGAATCAATCAATCAATCAATACGGCTATACCGAAGCGTAGCCGGTACAATCCCAAGTCCGTATGTAACAATCGCCGAACGACCTAGAAGATACCACACCGCTTCCAGTTCCGAGTTAGTTTTTACCGTATTTTTGGCTGTACAACACTTGTAAATTCATGATATAATTCAGTCTTTAAACTGTTCCTCATAGTTCATGTCTGTGGTATTAGGAGTAGAATAACTTAATTGACGGCACGTACTACTGCTACTGGGTAGCTACCCTGTAAAATAAAAGTACTATTAGTTATAAGAAAATGTATATGTCAAAACGTTTTAAGATAATCTAATTGACGGTATGTTATACCTGACTCGGACCTCTCTTGTTCTATACTCACAATCAGTATGTTTCATTCACTGTGATTACAGTACTCGTAATGAAAGAGTTTACGAAGCAAAATGTATTAATTCTACTTGCCTAACCCTTCACACGCGGGGGATCCCTGATCCTATCCTGAGGATCCTCGGTTTGTTCAGGAGGCCTACTATGACGCAACAGCTTAGCCGAACGGTTATCTTTTACTTGATCTGAAACAAAGCACCCCCAAGAACTGTCGGTATCGTAGCAACATATTTCCGAGTGACAAGCAGCAGTATGTATATGTTCCGAGGAAGGATATAAAATCACGCACTCAGTACGGTCTACCAGTCGTTCGATTGGAATGCCACGCGTTGTACAAACAGGCGGGGTGCCGAGGCACGTAGGCGATTCGGAAGTGCGAACACGGTGACTTTGAAGGTCCTGTGCAGTCTGAAACCGCAGCAAAGGTTAGCTTTACTACGCGCCGCCGATAATTCGCTTGTGAAAAATATATGTGAATGCGCTTTGAACACAGTGCGTGGTAACGTCACACTCAGTAGGCAGGAAAAGGCCCGACTATCCAGATATAAAGATCTTCTCCGCAAACTGTCTACTAGCAAGGGAAGTTAGAATAGCAAAAAAAAATTACTAGTTCAACAAGGTAACAGCTTTCTACCTATGTTAATAGCCCCCATTCTCGGAACACTTTTCACCCACCTGTTCGGTCAATAAATACATGAAGAACGATGGAGCATGCAGAAAAGATGGTGCTAATACCCTCGGATACCGTGGAACGTTTTCAACGTGAGATAGCCTTCACGCATGCAACTTCCGGGAGCAGCAACGAGAATATAGAACAGAGCACAGATTCACCAACCTTTAAACTCGATAATGAAATGCGTGCTATTCTGGACTCTCTTGACCTGGATGACGCGAAGAAATGGAAGCTTTATCAACAGCTTATACATCGTTTTCTATTTTTCGCCAACTGCTGAAAATGTCATGATGTGCAGCAGTGCGAAAAGACGTCGAACATCCCACGGTTTTAAAGATACCGGAAGTACCAGCGCCGGACACTCGTCCAAAGAAGACGGAAGTAGCGAGGGAAGAGCGGATGAGCCTTCCCCACCGTCGAAATCCCAGCGCGATAGCGATACACCGTGTACTTCGCCGGTCGCATCATCAAAACAAGGCTGGTTGTCATTTGGATTGCGAAAATGAGCGGGCTAAGATGTTTGTATTATGGCCCCTCATACCCAGCTGAGTATGCAGGGGCAAGAAAGTTAAAAAGAGCTCCGCGAAATGTAAACACTAGTGTAATAGAAAACTGGCTAGGTAATCAGGATGCCTATACTTTGCACAAACCGGTACGACGAAAGTTTCAAAGACTGCGATACAACGTTTCCAATATAGACGATCTTTGGAAGGCTGATTTAGTAGAGCTTGTTTCTATAAATGGTGATAACGATGGATTCCGTTACTTGTTAGTCGTCATCGATGTCCTGAGCAAATTTGTATGGGTGATTCCTCTGTACCGTAAATCGACCAGTGACACGGCTGCCGGGTTCGAGCAGATATTATCCTCCACAGAATGTCGACCAGTGACCCTACAGAGAGATAAGGGTAAAGAGTTCGTGGGAGGAGCGTTTCAAAAACTGCTAGCCGAGAATGATATACGTTTTCGTGTGACGCGTAACCCTGATATAAAAGCTGCTGTTGTTAAGCGGTTTAATCGGACTCTGAAGGAGCGGATGTGGAGATATTTTACCCACAAAAACACCCACCAGTACATCAATGTCCTAGAAAAACTCATTAGCTCGTATAATAATACCGTACACTCGAGCATCAAAATGACTTCTTCCACGGTGACACTGTACAACGCAGCTGAAGCACGCGCAAATATTCAACGTAGCCAGCCATTACACAAAACTTGGAAACCAAAATTCACCAAGGACAATCTTGTGCGTATAAGTAAGACAAAGGGTACCTTCGCGAAGGGATACGAGGCTAATTGGAGCGAGGAACTGTCCGAAATCCGTCGAGTTTTAGTAGGTTTACCGAACGTATACGAATTAGAAGACCTTTCGGGAGAGGAGATCGACGGATATTTCTATGAACTCGAACTACAGCGCGTGACCAAAGACCTTGAAAGTGTAGCGTTTCAAATTGATAAAATCATACGCACCAAATGTCGTGGGTGTAGTAAGAACGTTCTAGGCAGCTGGGAAGAATAGCCTGACAAGTTCAACAGCTGGATTCCTGCGAGCAATCTTCAGAATCTCACATCATGATGAAGTCACAGTTCTACATAACTCTTCCGAGTAATAGTTCAATGCAAATTTTTCCTGACAAGAAGACCTGCTGCTATATCACCCAGCTACCGCGCACGATCAACCTCCCTGGCGGGTGGAAAGTCGCTGTTGTCGAGATACAATATCCTTTAACATACTTGCCCAGTAAAGAAGAGACGGAGATTACCCGTAAAATAGTGGAAAGCGGTGGACATAGTGCAAACGCCGTTATCACTAGGCTTGAGAAAGGTGACTCGGTTTTCCAACCCTACAGAACGCAAGAGCTCCCCGACGTGTCTGAGGGAACCGGTAAGGAGTACCGATAGATACCTTCGCTCATGTTTGTCTATTGCGATATCATAGAACCACGAATTGTGGGTGATCTATATGCACCACTTTTGCGTATACTTCAAGCAAGGCGAAACAACGATGATGGCGATACGGAAGTGAAAACATTTTCACCACCACACTATCTACCCTTACTTCTTTCAAGTTTCCGGACAGTCGAAATATCTATAAGAGACCACCAGGGCAAGGCAATACCATTCGATCACGGAACCTCGACGGTCACGTTACACTCCAAGCGAGTACAGCGGATGCCCGTCAACTGGCGAGAGATCGAATAAGCGGAAAGAAATTGTAAAATGGCGCATTATATTGAGCATTACGAGTCTCAAATAGGAGGAGGAATCGATCGTGTCTTCATCGAGCCACCCAGCCAGCGGGGTCACGGAATCCGCAGTTTCGCGAGTGGGTTATTTAGGCGAACTATTCCGCTGTTGAAACGGGAAGCACGCGTGATCGGTAGAGAGGTTTTACGCAGCGGTATGAACTTTGTGTCGGACCTGAATAACGATGTACCATGGAAGGATGCCATGAGAACTCGGGCCAGCGTAACAGGTCAGAACCTGAAGAGGAGGCCAAGGACGGAATCGAGAAGGTTATGCGAGGAGAGGGCTATAAACTCAAGTATGCGAGAGGGTTTGACCAGTCTAGACTCGCTCGTGCACCACGACTCACCATAGCGGCTACCTCGTCTAAATCTAGCGAGACCCGTAAGAGTGCTAATAAAACCCGGGGGAAAAAAAGAAGGGTGCTAAGCCTCGCTCAAAAAAGAAGACAAAGAGTACTAAAGGCTCGGTAGCCAAAGGTAAAAAGAAAAAGTGTTGCGAGAAAAGAGCCGTTTCCGATATTTTCGGTGCCTCGTAAAAGACTGTGGTATATACTTTTGTCGCTCATATCTTCGAAAATGGCCTACCTACATGCTCATTCCTGCGAGTGTCTGAAATCTGAGCTAGACCTATTTACTCTACCACCTACACAAACCTCTATGAAGAGTGGTCAATGGGTGCAGTACAAACCCGTTTCCGTGAATAATTTTCTCCACACTATGTGCAATCAAGCGGACGTGTATTTCAACCAGAAGCTCGTCTCACCGAGCAATAACTCCTATGCGTACAGAGCGTACATTGAAACATTGTTATCGTACGGACCCAGTGCTAAAACTTCACATCTTACCTCGGGACTATGGTATTCCGATACTCCAGGGTTTTTCGAGAAGACCACCTTCGCCGACAACATAGGTCTACAGAGTAGAAGTAAATATCTAGCCGGAAACACCCCTGTGGACATGGTCAGTCGTCTGCATTGCGACGTCTTCAATCAGGAAAAGTTTCTACTGAACGGTGTGGAACTAAGATTGAGGCTTGTAAGATCACGAGTTGCCTTTTGCCTGATGGAGGCCGGTGATAATCACAAGCTGGAAATTGCGGACGTAACACTACTGATACGACGTGTGAAAATCACACCCGGTATTCTACTGGCGCATGCAAGGGCCCTCGCCAAGACTACAGCAAAATACCCGATGACCCGCATGGAGATCAAGACAATGACGATACATAGCGGGGTGCAGGAAGAGACTCTCGATGATGTCTTCCTCGGACAACTACCGAAACGTATAATAATCGGATTCGGCAATAATAAAGCCTATAACGGAGACAAAAAAACTAAATCCGTTTAACTTCCTGTCATTTGGACTGAATCATCTCTCGTTATACATCGAGGGCATGCAGATTCCCTCGAAACCGCTACAACCGAATTTCAAGACCAATTTATTTGTGGACTCTTACAACACCCTGTTCTCGGGAATAGGTATACATTTTCATAACGAGGGGAGCGCGATTCCTCGGGAGCATTACGAGAAGGGATACTGTCTCATGGCTTTTGATCTCACCCCCGATCTTTCAGCCAGTGATAACGGTCATTGGAATCTCATCAGGCATGGTAGTGTCCGGATCGAGACACGTTTTGAAGAACCTTTGACCGCGACTATAAACTACATAGTATACGCAGAGTTCGATAATGTAATCGAATTGACTCGATGCGTCAGGTCAATACAGGCTTTGGTAATTAGATGTGAGAGTTAGCCAGGTCAGCTCTCGGCATCCCATCGAATCCGGCACGTCATACACCTGCAGCTGAGCCATCCCGCTCGAACGATATCCTGCGAGTATTGTAAAACCTGCTAGAACTTGCTCATCCCTTCCATCACACCAAATACGGAAAGGGGTAGAAGGCATAAAACAGGGGAGCTTAAACACCTCAGCGAATATAATCCTCACCTCAGTCTGCTTGTAGTGATTCAAACCTCCCGTGTAACAGTCGCTTAGTTCTTCAGCTAACCATGAACTACATCATCGATATTGTGATGTTGCAAGTCACAAATCCCCAAGCCACGCGGAAAGAACTGAACAAATACGAGGTTAGCCGAGGCCGATCGGCAGCGTGAGCCGATCGGCACTCTAATTAGAGACCGAGAATGTAAAAGACGTGTGTAATTTTGAGAAGGAACCTTTTTGAGATCCCGCTGTAATTACCGTAAGGTCAGTACCTACTAGTAACTACGCATAGAAACTGACCGCCAATACACCCCCGCATACCTTTACACCTCATACCAAACCCACACGTGTAATTAGTAGGAAATAGGAATAGTGAATAAATAGTTAAATACACCGTAACCCTCACGAGTCATTGCTTCCCGCCTTACCTCCATAATTAGCTGACGGACAGTTAGCCGTTACAAATTGGCGCCCAACGTAAAAATCCACGAATTCCCCATTTAAAAGAAGACGTGAAACAATTCACGAAGCACATTAACACGAAAGAATACAGGGTACAGAGTAGAAAAGTAGAACGGTTTTACACGAGGCGGGTACGAAAAACACGGTACAGAATTTCAAATCGGAAACGGTCAAACACACAAACACGCAATGTCAATAAGACGGCTAAGCGAACCGGCGTTGCCAAGCGGCACACAGACACACGGGCCTGTACGTGCGCACTTTATAAACAACACGCTGGACATAGATCCCAGAAACATACAAGGTACACACAGATGCCTATAAGCGCAAGAATCACACGCACACTTCCTACCACACATGCGACTACACGAACCATACAGAGACGATAGAACACTTAACACTCAGCACCTATTAGACGAACCGATCGCACTGAACAGGGAAGTGCAACACACGTTGCATAGTACCCACGTGCAAAATATACAACCAACACGCTTCGAATTAGCAGACTACACGCATACCATACGACCGAGCCCCAACCACACAAACACAAACGGGCAAACATTTTTCGGTGACCGGCGTAGACAAGAAATAACAGTTGCAGAAACGTTTTTCGGTAAAAACACGCGAAACATACAACACATACGACACCTGATAGATTTGGACCCACCACAAACACAGCCGATGACACACAGACGATACAACCACAATACACACACCAGTGGTGCGATTCTGGATCTTTCAGCGCCGCTAACGACAGCGCTAACGCTCAAGTTAGCGACCCTCACCGAGTGTATAGCAACCACATAATTTTCAACGGGTCGCTATCTAGTGAGCCATAATTGCAACATATTTTCGCGAGGCTAGTGCTCTTGGCCAATGAGAATTCTCTATTCCGTACCGATTTGCCTATGTGCGTAACGATTCTAGTAGCATTTCTAAATTCTGTGGTGAGTTTATTATTGACGCTAATAGTTTATTTGGCGCTAACCGCTTCATAAGGCGTTATAAACTGTCAAAAGCGCCTACTCGATGTCGCTTGAACGCTTTACCTATAACGTCTTGACATTGTTTAGGCGTCAACTATTGAACTATCTATAGCTTTAGCGCCCGGCGTAGCACGCTCCCGCCAACCGTGTTTAAAGCCGTAAGCGCCGGCATCAATTTAAATAGTATTCATTTACGTACTTGATTGATTTCGTCTGTCACATGTGAAAGGTTTTGCTTTATCATTATGGTATGTTATTACGCGAGTAAAGTTTGAATAAGATTTGTTCTTTACACATATTATTTATTTATTTATTTCATAATCTGCTTCCTTCGGATTCTTTTTCTGAATGTATTTTAAAGATTTTATGTATTTTATTCGAATCGAATTAATTATAAAGTATATAATTGTACAAAAATATATGCGGCATTCCATGACAACCTAACCTAGGTCTCTGACCCTCAACTTCCTCGATTTATTACACCATTTTTGATATTACTTTTCCATACTCCAAACAGCGCTTATATTTTTTTAATACATTTTTTATAACGATTTTTATTTGCTTATGATTTTTTAAAACAAACATATTCACAAATTCACCATAGAATACGGAAATTCCGATAGATCAATAACTCACTTATACAGAGATAACGCCTGACAACCGGGCGTTAACTTAACGCCGAGGCGTTGAAAGATCCAGAATCGCAATACGGGAGAGCAATAGCTATACACAGACACCAATAAAAACAATACAATCGTGGAATATTAAATTTACAGGGGAACCAGGGGAGAACCTGTACGAATTTTTACAGAACCTCCGCGATTTACAAATAGGCTACAATTTACAAGACAGACACATAATCGACAATCTCACACCAATACTAGACGGAACAGCAAAACAATGGTATAGAATACACAGGGGAAGATAGAACACACTACAAGAGTTCGCAGCACATATAGAGCACGCGTTTCCAGATACGCGAAGTAGGGATAGACTAGAAGAGGACGTAAGGAACTGCATACAAGACGAGACACAATCAATCACAACCTTTTTAATCAAAATCCGAACACTATTCACACAACTTAACCCACCATACACGGCGAGACAGGAACTGGAGATTACATATGGAAACCTTAGGCTAGAGTATAAATAATACATAAGACCACACGAATTCAACACATTTCACCAATTAGAGAACGTAGGTAAACAGTGGGAGACAAACATCGCATGGGAGGAGGCGAGACAAAAGACTAAGAACACTCAGATAACACAGCAACCTAGAAACACACACACGCAATACACCCCACAGACACAAACACAATCACGTAGATTCCTACTACCAACACCAGACATCCAGCCATCGTACACAAACACAACACAAATACAACACAAACACACCCACAGCTTAAATCAACACAACGCCCCGCAATCACATACACATCACCGACATACACACCACAACAAAGCATGCAGACGGGTACAACAATACGCCGCTGTTATAATTGCAACGAACCAGGCCACATGAGATGGCAATGCACAAAACCAAAACAATCGGGAAACGAGTAAGGAATGCCCAGAACGTGTGGAGGCAATTCCCGAAACACGCAATACACATACACCCGAACACGCAACATATACAATCATACATAACCCACGCGATCCAAGATTCCACATAAAAATAGAGATGGACGGATTAGAATTTAATGCACTAATAAACACGGAATCAACACATTCATGCTTAGGACAGAAAATGGGAGAAATTTCAAAAGACAGACACACACAAATACAGGAGACACCGAACACAACAGTCTTACTAGCGAACGGTACAAGTGCAGGAATATCGGGCATAACAACACGACACATTAGAATAGCACACACAACCAGAGAAGTAGAATTGGGCATTATACCCACACTCGCGTGGACATGCATCATCGGCATCGACGCCATAAGACAATTTAGTATGCAATTAGACTTCGCACAAAACACTTAGACACTGAACGAAAAACCAAACCTGACATACAGAATGGAACGATGGCCACAGACAACCTCAATACCGTTACAAATACCGATGCGAACCCCCAGTAAACAGGCAGAAAACACAGAGCAGGAAACAAATAGGCATCATAAGGAAACTAGGGAACAAGAAACACAAAGGCACACGAAACAAGCGAAGGCAGCAGCATTGCAGGAAAAAAGAGCTAGAGAAGCACTCACAAAAAACCGAAAAACGGAGGAACCAGAACAAACACAAGCACAGACACTCCCCCAAAGAGAAAACCACTATTACCCACCCAAAAAATCCTACCTAATCCAAACCTATACGAACCTACAGATAATCAAAACACAGACATAGGAAAACACACACAAACGGAGATACCTATACGAAAGGTACTACTACCAACACCAAATATCCCGCCAAATCCAAACCTATACCCCTGACACATTACACCGTCACCGCGAATCTGCAGCGGAATACAACAGCTCACAGACACACAACACACAAAGCTGCAAACACTTCTATCAAACAAAATCACATCACTCCCAGGACAGCTAGGACTAACACACCTAATATTACACAAAATCGACACACAAGGACACACCTCCATCAAACAACGTTATTACATGGTATCACCGAAAATAAAAGACGCGATATACACAGAAGTAGACAAGATGATCGAGGAAGAGGTAATCGAACCATCAGACAGCGACTGGTCGAGTCCAATAGTAATGATAAAACAGCCTAATGGCACATACCGATTCCGCTTAGATTTTAGAAAGGTAAACTCGGTATCGCGTAAAGATGCATACCCCCTTCCATACATGACAGCAATACTCGTCAAACTACGCGCAGCACAATACATATCCAAACTCGACCTCAGCCAAGCATACTTCCAAATACCACTACACGAAGACAGCAGACACATAACAGCATTTACAGTACCGTGAAAAGGATTATACCAATTTAAAAGGATGCCATACGGCTTAACAGGAGCATCAGCTACCTTTCAAAGATTGCTAGACAAATTAATAGGACCCTAATCAGAACCATACGCATTCGCATACCTAGACGACATAATAATCGTAACACAAACATTCGAAGAACACTTACACTGGCTAGGGAAAATACTAGGCAAAATTACAAACGCAGAACTCTCGATTAACCCAGACAAATGCGAATTCGGTTGCTCACAGGTGAAATACTTAGGACACATAGTAGACAAACACGGATTACACATAGACCTAGACAAAATACAACCACTGACAGACTACCCCGAGCCGAGAACACTCAAACAACTAAGGCGATTAATCGGAATGGCCTCATGGTATAGACGATTCATTCCAAACTTCGCACACATAACAGAACCGCTAACACGACTCTTAAAGAAGGACCAGAAATGGACCTGGGGAGCAGAACAACAACACGCAACGAACACAATAAAACAAATTCTCACAACACCACCCACACTCACATGCCCCGACCACACACTACCATTCCAAGTACAAACAGACGCGAGCGGAACAAGCATAGATGCAGTACTAACAGAAACAAAGGAGGAAGAAGAATGTTCCGTCGTCACACTTAAATTTAGGAAAATGTCACTTTAAGACACCAAACACATTATCATATACTACACTACACCGGCATTCTACACATACCAAAGTTAATTCTCTTTACCTTTTTCGCACGACACGCATTTACGGCTCAGAACAATAGAATCAATATACGTAAAGATAGTCCTTTGAGAAACGCTTGACCAACGTCAAACAGCAATTAAACAATGAGGCGACGGGGAATCCCACGTTTTCACTAATCCGTGACCCGAGGGAAAAAACACATCCTCAGGACGGTCATCAAACTTTCCCATTTTCGTATACTGGTCATCTTCCACACATCTGGCAGCCAAACGGGCAAATGGTTTGAACAATAGAGTCGAAGTCAACCTCTGGAGTTGCAGAGATACGAACTCGAACCCCCCACGACATCCCCTCTTCCTCAATCGCTAACCAACAATTTTAACAACTTAGGGAAGAAAAGGCAGATACATTCGAGACACCGCTTAGAGCAGACATATTAAGAGATATACTTTCACGACAACCGTTCAGTTCACTAGTCACAACACTCACACACATTCATTTCTGTATAACTTGTAATATAAATAAATAATTTTACACTGTTTTATATCAACTCTTTCATCTAACTTATTTGTGCCTAACCGCACACCCCAACAATCAGCTGCGCAATATTAACTTGGCGCGCAGCAGAAGAAGGTGCGAAACCCTCACCTGATTCGACATTATGAATCACGGTTGTCACAATCCGGCTCGAAGGACTATCTTTATGTATATTGATTCTAGTGTTCTGAGCCGTAAATGCGTGTCGTGCGAAAAGGGTAAAGAGAATTAACTTTGGTATGTGTAGAATGCCGGTGTAGTGTAGTATATGATAATGTGTTTGGTGCCTTAAAGTAACATTTTCCTAAATTAAAGCGTGACGACGGAACAAAGAACACGTAATAGCATACGCCAGCCGTGCACTTAGCGAAGCGGAGAGAAAATACACAGCAACAGAACAGGCATGCCTCGCGGTAATTTGGGCAATATACAGATTTGGACCATACCTGGAGGGTTACCATTTTACAGTAATCACAGATCACAGCGCACTTAAATGGTTGGACAATTCAAAAAATCCAACAGGCAGACTAGCAAGATGGGCACTAGAACTGTTAGAATACGATTTTGAAATTATACACAGAAAAGGCACAGCACACCAAGTACCGGATGCACTATCACGGTTACACGAACGCGAAGAACAATTACAATCAGGCGCTATAGAAAACACCGCAGATAAATAGTACACATATAAAAAACACAAGTACAAACACGACCAGAAAAGAACGAATCATGGAGAATACGCGACACACACCTACAGGGTGTCTGAAAATTCGCGCGCCATCGGCATACTGCCGGATTCCTTACGAAAAATAAAGACGAAAGTTACCTATGCAAAAAAGTCCGCAAGGACTTAGTTTTCGTGTAAAAGCACTAAATAACGGACCAATCAGCATCGGTTTTCAAGAAAGACTGGCTAAAGCTCCGCAACGCCGTCCGACCCACTATCGAGATCGAGACAATAATGTGTGGTGTTTCCCGCTTCGCCCAGGAGTGGGGCGGACGGCTATGCAATGTTCTAACCATTCTGTCCTGAAGCTGAACGCTGATTGGTTCGTTATTAAATGATTTCATAGGGAAACTAAGCCGTTGCTGACTTTTTTTCATTGGTAACTTACTTCTCAATTTTCCGCTATCCGCTAGTATGCCGATGGTGCGCGAATTTCCAGACACCCTGTTTACTTCCATAGACCCGATCCACTTCACTCCAACTTATTAACGGACACAAACCCATGGAAATTAGTTATCCCCAAAGAACAAATCATACAAATATTACACGAAAATCACGACACAACACAATCAGGACACATAGGCATAGAAAAAACATACCAAATGATAGCGAAAGAATATTACTGGCCAGGGATGTATAGGGACATAGTAAACTACGTAAGAAAATGCGAAACCTGCCAAAAAACAGAAGTAGAACAAAAACAACCAGCAGGCCTAATACGACAGAGAATAATCGAAGAACCGTGGACAGTAGTAGCATCAGACATAATGGGACCACTCTCTATCTCAAAAACACGACACCAATACATAATAGTTTTCCAAGACCTATACACGAAATGGGCAGAGATCATACCATTAAGGTGAAATGAAACGTTTCAAGGCCACGGCCGGGTCCCCTTTCACCGCGGTAAAACAGAGGTCCCAATATTGGTACATCTGCATACCGCTAGATGGCCCAATATTGGTACCTCTGCATACCGCTAGATGGCGCAGCACGCATCTTCTAACCAGCAACCCAGTTAGAAGACGTTTGCTACACCAATATATACGTATACACTAATACTCGCGATTATTACGCGCAGTGTCCATGAGCACCGCAATGCATGCAAATAATTGCACTAAATTATAGCCCGAACAAATCGAGAATTATTCTTGTACATCATGTACGTACCACTGTGTTCGACAAACGTCAGTGTGTCCAGCAACAAAAGTGGCTTATTCTCGCTCTTGTTCGGAGCGGTATATGAGTGAAAATTAATTCACTATATTGCAAATGTGATAAACATTCTGAACGAACCAAGAGAAAATCCTTATTTAGGATTTTCATCGGTATGACGAGCTAGTCGTCCTCGCTCTTGAGCAGAGCGGTGGATACCAGTGAAAACTAATTCACTATAATATATCTAACTTATAATTAGACATGAAAAATGCATACAGAGAAAATCCTTATTCCAGATTTTCATCGGTATGACGAGCTAGTCGTCCTCGCTCTTGAGCAGAGCGGTAGATATCAGTGAAAACTAATTCACTATAATATTGCAAATGTGATAAACATTTTGAACAAACCAAGAGAAAATCCTTGATCAGAATTTTCATCGGTATGACGAGCTAGTCGTCCTCGCTCTTGAGCAGAGCGGTGGATATCAGTGAAAACTAATTCACTATAATATATCTAACTTATAATTAGACATGAAAAATGCATACAGAGAAAATCCTTATTCAAGATTTTCATCGGTATGACGAGCTAGTCGTCCTCGCTCTTGAGCAGAGCGGTAGATATGAGTGAAATCTCATTCACTAAATTATCACTGAAAGCAGATTGGAATAATAAAAATTAATAACCGAGTATAGCTAACGCGCTGTGTCAAGTCCCACAGGATATATACGGAAAATAATCACTTTTGTCTTTCGTTGTATGTCCCAGCACAGTGTTTACAAACGTATTCGCAATGAACAAGAAGCACATGCTCGCAAAAATTTCTTGAGGTTAGGTTCAGATCTCACGTAATAAGCTGCACTATCATACCCGTAGATACTGGAAATGAATTCAGCAGAAATAGTTCAGATAACACATTACACACCTGCTGTTTAGAAACTTATTATTCAATTGTTCTTTAATTATTCTATCGCACTAACAAGCTCGGACAGATCTTCAGTAAACGTCACGTCACCATGTGCACTGTCACGTGTTTCTATGGCCCCTAGCGCCGGTCGGTGCGACACACACGTAGGCGGGAAAAATGCGTGCCGAGCATAGAGTTTTAGTTTAGAGTTGAGGTTAGGGAGAGACTCTAGCTAGTTTATTCGTTTCACATGTATTTTTCAGTTCCTTCGACTCGTTGGACAAAAATTAAAAAAGGAAAATAAATTCCAATATTCGATCGAAGATCATAACCTCACATTTTTGACAGCTAACCTAGAAGTCGAACATAGAGTTTTAGGTTAGAGTTGAGGTTAGGGAGGGAAAAATAAATTCAAATAATCGATAGAGTATCTCGGACGTTATAACCTCACATTTTTGACAGCTAACCTAGCAGCCGAACATAGGGTTTTAGTTTGGAATTGAGGTTAGGAAGAGACTCTAGCTAGAGTATTCGTTTCATTTGTATTTTTCAGTTCCTCCGACTCGTTGGAAAAAAGTCAAAAATAAAAATACGAAAATAGATTCCAACAGTCGATCGAGAATCATAACCTCACATTTTCAATAGCTAACCTAAAAGCGGACATCGGGCTTCTGAGTTAGCTGTTCAAAATGTGAGGTTATAACGTCCGAGATCCTCGATCGATTATTCGAATTTATTTTTCTCTCCCTAACCTCAACTCTAACTTGAGGTGGAAGCACACAGAACTCCAGACGCCATAAGCAGAATGCAGAGACCATTCGAGACCACTCGTTAGCTCCGGGAAATAGTCGTTACAGGTCGTTTGTGATCGAAATAATAGAATAAGACAGAGAAAAAGAAGAAAACCTAATAGAATCTACCGCATGCTAAAGCAAGAGAAAAGCCACAAATAGTCGCTAAACACGAGTCGACTCGAGAATCCGTTTTTAACAATACTAAATATAATAAAATATAACCGGGACGAAGTCGAAGGACTTAACGAACCATAATCGTGGCCTACGCCACACCAAATATAACCTACTAAATCACTAAACGGGATTCATGAGCGACCTCGTGGTTTTACATAAAATAGGCCTTACCTTATTGACGATAAATCGGCTTCGCACAAAACGGGAATAATATAAAAATAACAACAAACTATAACTTGAACTTTAACAATAAATTTAACAATAACGGTAACGGAATAATCAACAAAAGCTTTAACACACTGCAACGGGAACTCGGGATTTAGATGGTCTTGACGTGAGGACGAACAAGCGTAGAAGTAGGCCGAGTCCTGCGTTACCCCACATTTTATAGGTGCGGGATCCCCTAGCTGCTAGGTGATTTGAATCGTCTTACTTAGATTTTTCGTCAAAACCTTAGTCGTCAGACTCAGCAGTTAGTCGTCCTCGTTGGCATGAGTTTGGGGACGCGTAGTCTGGGACGCTCAGGTAGTAGACGTTTGTCCAAGTGCTCATCCAACATGGCGGTACGGCGGGATATTTTAAAGCTGGTATAGCGGGACTCGTACGTGATTCTCGTTCTCTGCGTCTTCTCTTCCAACTTCGGTTCTCGTCGCGGGACTCCTCGGGATTATCGTCGGGACGAAGTGCACCCTGGCTGCGTTTTAACAAGAAAAACGGACCAGTCAGAGGATCTGGCGGAAGTTCTGATGCCCCAATGACCGGATCTGCATCCTGAATTCCCCATGAGCGATGTGGAAGGCTTACAGGCAGGCCTGCCTCACATGGTTGCAGTTCTTCTACCGGGACTCTTCGGGAGTAACACCGGTAGCGGGACGATACCGGGAAAGCCGATGACAAGGTCTAGCTCGACTCCAGGTCGATAAGTCATTGGCAACGGGAAGCTTTGGTGGGTTACTGGAATTTCGCCCTGCTCTATTCAACCATTGCCTAGACGTCCAGAATTGGTTGACGGGAGTGGTTCAGCACCAGGCTGATCAGTCTGCGGGAACGGGAGGGTTTGACTCCGGGAGTCATCCTTATTCAACCGCTCCTGCGGCATCCACGACCGGGAGTTGGGAAAGAGAGACGTGTTGGCTGGAAGCTGTAGTTCGGGAAGGACCTCGATTTCAGACGTCGGATGCAGTCCCTCGACGTCCTGGCGTTGTCCTCCCGAGCTCCGCTATTATAGAGACTCGATATAAAACAAAGGGAGTTACATAATAAATCAGGCTAATCGTACCAATAATAAAACCATCAATAGAAATAATAATCAAATTAATTAGCAAATTAGTAATCAAGCTATTTTACGACCTGTGCTACTTCTCTGGAGCTGTCCGTCCTCACGTCGTTCGACACTCGCGCGGTATTGGGACGGTTGCAAAATGCAACGTCACAATATATATATATATATACCGTGAGAATCAGGTGAAACCGAACGGTCCATCCGCCCAGGCGGCGAATATTTGGTATTTTCATGGGGATAGCCACTCGTTGCACTGAATATCCCTAGGGTGATTTTGGCGCGCGGTCGATGAAACTCGGCAGATCGACCGCGCGCCAGGATCACCCTAGGGATTTTTCAGCGCAACGAGTGGTTAGCCCCATGAAAATACCAAATATTCACCGTCTGGGCGGATGGACCATTCGGTTTCACCTGATTCTCGCGGTATATTATATATTAGGGTGGGTCAAAAAAATCAAGTATTTTTTTTTGGGATCTGACACACGAAAACTAGTTGCTAGGTGCCTCTAGAAAGTACTTACCAAATATGAGCTCTCAATATTAATATTAAGAGGTGGCGCATCGCGAATTTCTATTTCCCATTTAAATAACATAAGAAATTTTTTTTTTTTTGTTTGGAATTTCATACCTCGGTAATGGCATATTGTACGGAGAATCCCATAGCATATCTTCATAGAGAATTGAATGCTCTACAAAAAAGGTCTCTTATAATTTTTCGATAACTCAACTTTTTTCAATACCTACCTAGAGTACCAAAAATGTATTAATGAATTAGGTAAGTATTGAAAAGAGTTGAGTTATCAAAAAATTATGAAAGACCTTTTTTGTAGAGCATTCAATTCTCTATGAAGATATGTTATGGGATTTTCCGTACAATATGCCATTACCGAGGTATAAAATTCCAAACAAAAAAAAAAAAAATTTCCTATGTTATTTAAATGGGAAATAGAAATTCGCGATGCGCCACCTCTTAATATTATTATTAAGAGCCTACATTTGGTAAGTACTTTCTAGAGGCACCTAGCAACTAGTTTTCGTGTGTCAGATCCAAAAAAAAAAATACTTGATTTTTTTGACCCACCCTCATATATATATATATATATATATATATATATATATATATATATATGTATATAAGTTATAGGCTTTGCGCTTATAACTTATGCGAGTAGGAATACTTGGAATTCAAGCAACGACAGGGTGTTGATGTAGTAAGACAATACTGAAATATTATATTAACAACCGTTACATAAATAATTACAAAATAAATACAAAATACAACGCTTAATATGTACAGTTCCTGGTTACCTGAATCAACAACAATGTCGGATTTAGCTTAAAAAACCAGGCTTGAATTTAAAGACAATTGTATTGTACAAGTGAGACATTCATAATGATTGTGAATGTCTCGAGCGCTTGTAGCTGACTGAGTGTGGTCAGTTAGCTTCCCCCCCCCCCGCCCCCGTAACGCCTCATTCCAAGTTTGATCGGCAACGAGCGGATAAGTTTGCGTTGGAAGACACCAAACTTACATGTATACATATAGCTTCCTGCAAATGTGGTGGAACCTTACGGATCATCATAAAAGACGATCCAAAATGCGATAGTATTTCCTTCATTTGTACGTGTACGAAAGGTGCGGGAAAGTGCGGCAAGCGATGGCTGCGAGCAGCAAAGAGAGCTGCTGTAGCGAAAGAAATTTCCATCCAGTCCGTACACGTTTATCGTGCAAATAAAGCTGACGAAATGATGCAAGAAGGGGAATGCGAACCTCCGAATTTGTACTCGTCACCTGTACTTCGTGTTGCTAAGCACGAGTTCATAGCCAAGCAGTATATAGATCGTGATCCCGTGAAAGCCGTGCAATTGCAGAAGGCTTCCACTGGAGCTCACATAATACATAATATTGGGCTAGACCCATTTTATGTCCATTATTGGACTAATTATCAAGTGGACATTTTCCGCAGATACGCTTCAAAAAATAAAACTTCGCTATGCATCGATGCAACAGGGAGCATTGTAAAAAAAATCGTGAAACCAGAACAAGGCGACGCAGGCCCAATTTTCTTGTACCATATTATAATGAATACAGATGAAGGGCAATTTTCGGTTTCCAACATGCTCAGTGAACGGCACAATACCAACGCCATACAATATTGGCTCATGGAATGGATGCGGTCTGGAGCGCCACGGCCAGATGAAGTAGTCGCTCACTCGTCTAAAGCTCTCCTCAATGCTATCATCAGAGCTTTCACATCATGCACTACTATCAACGAATATGCGGATGCCTGTTACGGCTCGAACATTCCGCCATGCTACATCAGAATTGACGTAGCACATTTTCTGAAAATTTATTCAGACTTTTTACAAAATCTCCCAGAGAGAATCAAGATCTTCTACCGTGCAGCAAACGGACAACTGATAATGTGCCGATCTTTGAGAGATGCAGAAAAAGTTCTTGAAGCGATTTTCACCATAAGTTTATGTGAGACAGAGGGGTCTTTACCAGATGGATCACAATGCGATAGCGAAAACGCCAAAATATTTCTCAAAAACCTTATCTCGGACGAAAATGTAAGTTCAGGAATATGTTCTATAATTCTATTCTACTTTCTAACGCATTTCGAAGGAATAGTAAAAAAATTACTCTCACCTTGTATACATAATTTCAACATGTTATTGAATAGAAAGTGTTTCAGAACTTTTCGGAAATTTTTGAAATGATTCAACATTCATTTTTGTCAGTCGAAAATTTACATAGTGCTCTAGAAAAACAAAAAAAAATTTTTTAATTGAATTCCTTATGGGACCAATATTAAAATGATCGGAATGAGAAATAAAGTTATCAAGTATTTTTTGGGGAATTTGAAAAAAAAGTAAAAGTATAGAAGCCTTGAGTATTCATAACGCGGATGGTTGCAAAAAAATAGAATATTAATGCTGGGGGTGTTTCAGAGCTACTATCACCTGAAAAAGTTTCAATAAAGTTTAAAATGGTCAGAGGCAGAGACTCGGTGATTTGGTATGAAATGCCTCATTTATATATGTACATTTTTCGGTTGGTACTTCACAGTTACCCCGGATTTTCCCGTCGAAAAAGTTACCATTACTACATGATTTCAGTAAATTTTATTTTGCGCTATTGTAATTACATAGTCATCCCATAAAGCCTATTCTAGATGATGCTTTGTTGAGTAGATGCAATAAACAAATAACAAATAAAGATCAACAAATATAAATAAAAATGTTCATGAAATTTATGATGCATACAATTGATCAATAAATCGATAAATAAATAAACAAATGAATAATATACTAACACTCCCTTCAATATATTTTTTTTTCACTTGAATAAAAAAAAAAAAATTGTCCATAAATTAAATGATAAGTCAAACAAAGCCTTGTGAGATTAAAGAGAAATATGGAAAAAGAATACTATTGTCAAACTCTAGCGATATAATACATTTACCGTTTCTTTCAATATACTTGAATTAGAGGTTTTTCATCAAATTCTTTCAAATTTCTCTGGGTTAGACATGTTTTTTTTCAACTGTTCGTAATTTTCCGGCTTTGCGACAACGTTGCTTTCATCCACGAATTATTTGTACACGTCAATATTTTGAGTAAGATAGAGATTAATTCATCAATTACGTTGCTCCATTTTATAGGCGCAGATCCACGAAACTGACAGTGTGGTCGGTTCCAATTTGAATCAATTTAAAGTTCGTACTGCAAATGAGGATGAAGACGAAGATCGACATGGAAATGAGAGTTTCGAAGCTATGTCCGAATGGAAAAAATGGGGAGCCATAATTCAAAGACGTGTGCATCTAGTCGCAGCAAGCCAAATTGGGGACAGAGAAAATGCGCATTATTTTCCCTCATTGACAAAGAAATTGATAAAAAACGTGGCGAATATTCCTCTCTGGTCATGTGTGGTGCGAGACAAATTTGGTTACGGACGGATCCCAGCCTCTAGTGCACCAGTAGAAGGCGAGTACAACAAAATAAAAACACATCTTCTGAAAAACAAAACCTTACCTATCAGAGTAGACAGATTTTTAAATATACTGTGACGTTGCAGATTTTCTGCCATCACAGTAGCCCTTCCGGCGAACTTTTCCAGCTAACTATACCGCGAGAGAGAGGTAGAGCACGTCTCAACCTCGGGATAATAGCGACACACCTAGTTAAGGAATATTGAAATTAGACTAATTTGATGTGTTTTTTTGTTCAGGTACGGCGAGAGAGAGAGAGAGAGACGATTTAGATCAAGACTTCCGCTTCGAGAAGTTCCGCTCCGAGAACTTCCGCTGCTGAGATGACTACGACTATCGCCACTGAGGCCTCCACGGTACGCAGCCCGGGACCTGTACCTTAGAAAGTACCGAGGGTAGTACCGCATCATCTGGAGGGAAGGTTGTTGACCTTGGACGAAGATGCCGCTGAGAGTGAACAGGGCCTGCATACGGCTCCCTGTCAGCTGATGTCGCTTACCGCCGAGCATCTGGCCTGCAACGACGGCGTACAGGGTTGTACGCTACGACGCCACAACCTCCCGTCAACGCACCAGCTTCTATCTACCGCTTCTGTTATTATTACCGACGCCACGTTTGGTCCAGGAAAGACTCGTGGCGTAACGTTATCGCCGAAGGATGAGCCACGTGAGAGTGGGCGAGAATTGCGTCCCGCGTGTTCCTGGCAGATCAAGAGAGGTGTAGATCCGGTCCAGGGACATCCAGATTCTGTCAGGAGGCTGCAGCGAGGTCGACTTCAGGTGAGTCTGCCGCTGTGGAGTCATCCCGAAGAGATTAGTAACGCAAGGACGGTACCGCTACGTAAGAGCCAAGGTCACACCTTCCTCCACGTCATCTCGCAGCCCCAGCTTCGAGGAACAGCTAAGATACCGCTGAGAAGCGCGGAGCCCTACGCCTGATGGCCGGCAACAAGATGACGCTTCGTAGACAACGGCTGACGAGCAATTGCTACGAAGTCGTCGGTTAAGGGAGCCAATCAAGTAATGAGATGTACCTCATAGGTTCCCCACCCCTAGGCGTAAGGATGCGAATCTGCCGTTTATCGTTGATACCTAATTTTCCGTACATTGCAAACCCCTTCGTTAATAATTTCAGTTAGTATTTGAATTTAATCCGTTATCTAAGAAAATCAGTTAGAGTTATTTGTTAAAGTATTATCGCCAAAATCATAGTTAATATCGCTAGCGTGCCGCCGTGTTAGAGAATATGCCAGAGTATCGTATCGCTCGGTGATACGCAGTCTAAAACGTAGTATAATAGCTTGTCTTGTATCGCTTCTAAGGCGCTCGCTAGCCGACCGGCGTGTTATTGCTTTTTATACCGCTGCGTGAAAATAGGGCGTAGTTAAATTATATTCTTTTCTTTGTAATTCTATATTTATCCCATATCAAATCATATCATATATCGTCTCTATTATATTATTTCTAATAGCTTCCCCCGATCATCTCATTTTGTAATATTGAATTTAATTGTTAATTGCAGTCATCAAGGAAATGCGAAAAATTTTTGCTACCTTCGGATTGCCGGACACAATAGTCTCGGATAATGGTAAGCGTTTTCGTCAGCAGAAATGATCGAGTTTTATAAAAAAAATGGCATCAAATATCTTCACATAGCTCCTTATAACCCGCAAACAAATGGTCAAGCTGAGCGAATGGTGCAAACCACAAAGAGGTCGTTAAAAAAGCTTGCAGAAGAAGACTGGGAGATGAAGCTGTGTCGGCTGTTGTTCAAACGACACACAACGCCGTCTTCAACAACAGGGAAAACCCCAGCAGAGGAAATGTTTGGTAGAAAACTACGAACAGCGTTGGACAGACTGATGCCATCGGAAAACGATACGGAAGATTCAACATATGATGGAAAATATCTTAGCGGAATTCGAAGTATTTTACCAGGAACAAAGGTGCGGATTCGGAATTATCGAGCTTCTGGACCAAAATGGACGATTGGAATCGTTACAGAGCGTCTCGGAAATCGAAATTACATTGTAAAAGAATCTGGTACAGGCCTATTTCAAAAAAAGAATATCGATCAGCTGGCAGCACTGCCAAGGTCAGCCGGAGAGGAGCCAGATCGTTCAGATAAAACGAAGATTGTAAGAGTTCCGTATTTCGATCCTGAAAACACTTTTGAAACGCCCGAAAGAGATCTCGGAGGAGGGAATGAGGCGAACCTGGAAGCGGAAGAAATTCAGCCGGAGGCACAAGACGCTCAAGGTCCAAATCAACGCAGAAAGAGACCAAAACGCAGATGTGTCGTGAACAGCAAAAATCGATATCGTCAGAGCCTTTTGGAATCGAGCGTTCATGAGGGATTACCCTGAAGAAAAAACCGATCGACGTACATTGTCCGATACCTAATGTGCCGCCGACAGCGATGAGCCAGGTACCTCAAGAAGGGTGAAGCAGAGGCATGATGTCATCGACCAAGAGGGGAGAGATGTCGTATACTCGCTTGGCTGTCGAGGGCAGCACGTATCGGGCATCGATCTACGTTATCGATGACGCAATGTGCGCGGTGCGCTGCGCCTACCGACTTCCTTGCTAACGAGAATACCGGTGTAACGTGTGAATAAAGAGAGCATATATATCATTACAATTAACCCGAGTGTGTGCTATCTATTGATTCCTGCCAGACAATAATATAACAAATTATTTATCACAAAATCGAGAAGAATGTCAATTTTCAGTAAATGAGATGTTAGAACAATATGACGGCGAATCTGTCAGTATGCATTATATTGTTAACAAATTGCGAAATTATTTCCATAATGATATTATTATTCATTCCTCTAAGAATGATAGTATAATTTGTTTTCGCGACACGGGTGGAAAAATTTTGTCAGATGCATGGTATAAAAATCGTTGTAAAGATGAAAATCAGGAACGTACGAGAATTGTTATGGCTGCATCTAAATATTATGATACCGAGAATTATAAAGCACCAAATTGCTTTTCAGATAATGCAGATAGTGATATTCCAGTCTTTACAATTATTTTTAGATAACCTTATAAGAAACAAAAAAAGTAAATCGGAATCCAAAAAATGGACGAATAGAGTCGCTACAACATCTCACTGCATCATCTCTCCACTACGCACTCGATCTTTTCTATCGTCAATTCTTCTCGGTCTCTCATCTATGATGCATAAGAAGCACGCATCAAAATGTTTTATTAATACACTTTCGTTTCTTGGACTTTGTTCATCGTACGATGAAGCATTATTATTTGAGGCTTCAATTTTGAATGATTCTCAAGAAAATCAATTAAAAGATGCGTACATGCAATTCGTCTTTGATAATGCCGACCATAACACCAACACTATTGATGGCAGCAATACTTTCCATGCAATGGCGGGAATAATGTGCGTTACGCCGTGTGAAAGTGTTACTTCGAGCCAAATTGTAAAAAGGTTGAAGAAACTTCCAAAGACCGATACGGTTAGAAAGTTTGGGTTTATTCCCTTAAAACATTTTCATAATACTTAAACTTATGGGTTAAAAAATATTATTGTAAAAGATTTGAACGCCGAAAATCCAATTTCCAGCAAAGCCGAAGCAACTGCCGCAGAGGTTGTATGGCTTTATAGTAAATATATCAATCCAGAAAAATCTGCAGGGTGGAACGCATTTATGGACATGAGCAGTTCAAAAGTGGACTGTGTAACTGGTAGAATTATTCCCTTGCCTTCCGTTAATAATCCGCCTAGTAGCCACGATACGATTTTTACTGTTTTATTGGAGGCCGATCAAAAATGTAAAATGATTGGTCAAAAGCATTGTTTCATAACGTTCGATCAACCTTTGTATATAAAGGCTAGAGAGATAATAGCATGTCGGAATCCTGAATATGAGAATTATAATTCAAGTTCCGTTATCGTTCGCCTTGGAGGATTTCATTTATTAATGTCATATTCAGGTTCCGTTGGCTTTATAATGGAGGGTAGTGGTCTTAAAGAAGTTTTTAATGTAATTTATGCCGCTGGGTCCATCGATAAAATATTAGCCGGTCACGCATACTCAAGGGCTTGTTGTAATCGGGATCCTGAGATCCTTCAGACAACTACAATTTATTTATTTAGGAGGTTCGTGTTGAGTTAAGAGTTGGAACTCAATCGTACAATCAAGTGAATAGTTTATTAAATAACAATTAATATCGTTACAAAGGTTTCTGATTATTCTAACTCATATCTGATTTACTATGACTGACTACCGGTCTTGATGTTCTGACACGGAGTATTACAATGATCGCTTATTTATTAACTAAGTTAAGGAGGTCGCGCTGCGTCTGCAGTTGTTGTTGGTTGCGTTAAACGCTTCGTACTTGCACATTCCATAGTATTACCAAAGTGTGGCTCAAACATCTGGATTGCAACACCTTGATACTCGGGTTGCAACAGGCTGTTAGAGGTCATAAAATTATTCACGCTACTTTAGCAACAATTATCTTTTCATCTATGACTTTCACACACGAAGAAACGGTATTTTTAAATGATCTCTCAATTGATATTGAAAATCCCGACGGCGATCTCATTGATAAATTGAAAAGTAATATCTTGAAAAATATTAACAAAAAATTCATGGCGCACATTGAAACATTAAAGAAAAATGGACCAACAGGGAAACTTTGGATTCAATATTTTTCGATGATTACGCTTGCTAAGCAATTTATTAAAGCTGGAAGAAGTGGTGACTCGAATCTACATTTGCGCTGTGTCCAGCAAATGTTGCCAATTTTTCATGCGAGTGGTCACTTTTTATACGCGAAGTCAGCTCATCTGTATCTTCAGGATATGCTCCAAATCGAAACTATAATGGATGTTCAGGAATATCAAAAGTTTACGAAATTTGGGTATTTCACAATAAGGAGAACTGAAAAGTTTTGGTCCGGCGTTTGGTCTGATACGACGATCGAGCAAGTTCTGATGAGAGCCATGAAAACTAGCGGCGGATTGACGCAAGGACGAGGTGTAACTCAAAGCGTACTGTCCAAATGGATATTGTCTATGGTAGTGGTAACAGACGTTACTTATGTCATGGAGCAATTTTGTAACACTGTTTACTCTACGTCTGAGCAGCATGTTGATTCAAGGATTACAAGGGTTTTAAAAGGCACAGCAGATCAAACAAAAATATTAGACTATTTTACTGATAGAAAACTATTTGATAAAACAGACTACATAATTTCTATCAGCACAGGATATAAAGGTGATGAGAAGGTGAATTGCTACAATGCGTTTGAAGTAGGGAATTCGTTATCAACAGAAATGTCTGGAAAAAACTTCCGAGAAATTAAATTCCAAAGGAAAAAACGAGTTATTAGTCTAGGCGCAGTTAGTTCATCGATTTAAGGGGGTACATACACCTTCAAAATTGAAAAAAATCGATTTTTTTTTTATTTTAGTTTCGAAAGGCCAGTAACTCGATCTACCCTCACCTAAATTTTGGTGCGAAAATATCAACTATTTAAAAAGTTACAGCCATATTACAACCGCGTTTGACATCGAAAAAAATCGATTTTTTTTTATTCTAGTTTCGGAAGGCTGGTAACTTAATCTACCTTCACACAAATTTTGGTGTGAAAATGTTGAGTATTTGAAAAGTTACAGCCATATTAAGACAGAGTTTGACAGGCGCACCGCCGTGGCCGCATGGCGCGCTCATTCGCTCATGACATTTTCAAATATAACTTACGTCTTAGTCTTGTGTCTAACTTGTGAGTTACGATACTGTACCGAACAGCGCAATTCCTATCTGTATCGCAACTAGTCTGTGGTATAAATTGGCTTGGCGGGAAGTTTTGCCGCTTATTCCCGGCTCCCGCCATTGACAAAATAACCACGCTGTCGTTCGATTGTTTTTGAGGTTAGGTGTTTGCTATTTTGTCGATTTTCGTGATTATTGCGAATAAAAGCTCAACTGTAATTTTCATTACTAAAAAAACGTCCTGTTTTTGTGTAACGAATTCGAATCAACAGTAATTTTTATTACTAAACTTTTATTTTCCCTTTAGTCGCACTTTTAGAGTGTTCGTGTCTAATTTGTGTTTATTCTTTTATTCGGTGTGAATATAATTTTAAACCACAATGCGTCCACGAAACTCCGAAACCGATAAAAAACGTTCAACTGGAAGGCCTCGTAAACGAGTCTTTCGTGGGAACAAGAAGCCAGTAGCAAGGGAGGAGGAGGAGGATCGACCACTGAGTGCATCAGGGAGAAAACTTTCCAGTTCCAGATCCAGCAGCGCCAGCACATTCCAGGACTTCAAACAACCAGCTCATAACGGGTATAGAATAATAGACGTCGACCAGGTATTCAACGCTATTTTCAAGTTGGTTCGATGTGCGACCTGTGCTGGTAAGGTAAGTATGAATGAAACTACCAAACGAGGTCTCGGTTCGACCATAAGAGTCATTTGCGTAAATTGCAACGAGGTAGGTGCTGTAAATAGTAGTAAATTAGTTGGAAATAATAACAACGTTTTTGAAGTAAATAGAAGATCTGTATTAGCTATGCGTATGCTCGGGCAAGGACAAACAGGGCTCCGCACGTTCTGTACGATCATGGATCTACCACCACCTGTACAGCAACCGACCTTCGACAAACTGGCTGATCGATTGAAGACTGTATCTGAAGAAGTCGCTGCTCGCTCGATGACAACAGCGGCACGAGAAGAGATCCAGGCTACAGAGGACGTCCAAACAGAAGAAGGAGCAAGCAACGTTACGGTATCCGGGGATGGTTCTTGGAGGAAGCGAGGCTTTTCCTCTCTTCATGGCATATGCAGTGTCATCGGAGCAGAGACCGGGAAAATATTGGACGTGGAAGCACTTTCGTCGCATTGCAAGGGATGCGCATCGTGGGAAAATAGAGTAGGCACACCCGAATATGCACGATGGAAAATCCAGCATGATCCAGTTTGCTCCGCCAACCACACAGGTAATGCTGGAAAGACGGAAGTCGAAGGGATGCTCAGAATCTTCCAACGATCTGAAGCCAAGGGACTACGTTACACCTCGTACATCGGAGACGGAGATTCCAAGACACATCTCGCCCTCGTCAAGGCAAGGCCGTACAAGAATATCACGGTAAAGAAGCTCGAATGCATCAACCATGTGCCGAAGCGCATGGGGACCAGACTCCGAAAATTAAAAGCAACGATGTCAGGCAAGAAGCTTGCGGATGGAAGGACGCTAGGAGGAAAGGGAAGACTGACAGACGTGGCAATCAACCAAATAACATCGTACTATGGGAACGCTATTAGGAGGCACAACATGTCTTTACCACAGATGAACCGAGCAATTTGGGCTATTTGGTACCACAAGCGCTCAAGTGATGCAGTTCCACAACATCACTACTGCCCTGAAGGTAAAGGAAGTTGGTGTAAATGGCAGAAAGCCAAGGCTAACGAGGAGCTTTCCAACTTCCGACACACGGATTCCCTCCCAGAAGTAGTAATGGATGCCATCAAACCTGTCTTTGAGGACCTGACGAAGCCGGAACTCCTTCAGCGTTGCCTGGGAAGCAAAACGCAAAACACCAATGAGAGCTTCAACAGCAAGGTGTGGAAACTCTGTCCGAAAGCTACTTTCAGTGGATTGACGACTGTGAAGATTGCCCTCAACATAGCTGCGATAACGTTCAACGATGGAGGGAGAGGACTGCTTCGCCTCATGGAAGGATTGGACATCGTACCAGGCACGAACGCTCACCGGGGGATAGAACTGATGGATTCTACAAGGATCGGTGCTGCGGAGAAGCGTACGGCAGAGGCGAGCAAAGAGGCTCGTACAGCGAGGAGGCGCAGGCTCCTTCAAATCACAGATGATGAAGATCCTGGGGAAGGCACATCGTATGCAGCAGGGGCATTTTAAATTCCACCGAGGTCGACTGGGCATTTTGGGTTTCATAAAAAGATGAGTATTTTTTTATTATTTTTATCTTTAAAAGTTTGGTGAATATGATGTAAAACACTTATGATGAAAGGCAACCAAATTTTAGAAATATTTGAAAAAATTAGGATGGAAGCTTCTGAATTTCTAAAATCTCAAAAAACCAAAAAGTCTATGAATTTTGATTTTTTGAAAAATTTTTACCAGATTTATCCACAGGTATTTTTTTTTTCATTATCAGAGAACGGCTCTACATCTCCGGTGGATAGAACGAACTGAAACTCGCTACAAATCTTCACCTAGCACATCTGTTCAGACTCGACTCAAAACACAGGAACATGGGAGCCAGTATCGATTCAGCGTCTCAAATTATTTCCAAAATCTTAAAAATTAATTTCCCGCTAACTACATTTTCTGGCAGTTGTCGTAGCATACAGGCTGCTACGGTTGTCGAATCTTGATGAAATTTGGACAGAGTATACTAAAGTGATGTGATTTCGGGGCAAACCGATAATATTTCAAAATAAGTTAAATCTTCTATTGTTCGAAGCAGGCAACACCCATTTTTTCTCAACTTGGGAGAAAAAAAAATGGAAAAATCAAAATTTTTGTATTTAAAAATAAAATTCTCCAAATTTTATTGGTTTGCCCTGGAATGACATCATTCTAGTATATTCCCTCCGATTTCATGAAGATTCAATAACCGATGTGACCTGTACGCTACGACAACCACTTTTTCTTTAGTCACCTCTAACTATGTAACCCTATGCTTAGAGATCTAAAACTAGAAGCAAATTTTGGGTCAAGATACCAGTAATTACCTGTAAAAAAATTGGGCCAATAAACAATTTGTATGATGTGTAGCAATTTTTAGAAAAAAATTATTTCGAAGGTGTATGTACCCCCTTAAATTAACGATGAATTAGTAACAATAAATCCGACCTTACTATTTCAAAGAATCGCTTTACAGGTCGAAAATAAAGAAATTATGAAGGAATTTTTTGATTACGAGCTATCGCCTTATCCACTGGCAATTTTTGACGAATGTGGTATGAGAAAAACACCAAAGTCTATGTTTTTCGATAATTTTACCCCACTTTTAGAAAGGCCTTCTTTGGATAACGTAATGTATGTCATTGATGGTGGTTTTTCAATTCACAGAGTAACTTGGCATCAAAATGTAAACATAGACGATATTTTGAAAAATTACGTTGACTACGTAAAACGACATTACCACGAAAACTGTACTATAGTATTCGATGGATATCCGGAAACAAGTACTGCTTCGTACACAAAAAGTGCTGAACAATTTCGTAGATCGAAAAAACAAATTGGTCACGAATTTGTTTTTAACCAAGGGATGAGCATTACCACGACGCAAGAAAAGTTTTTATCGAATGATAATAATAAATGCAGATCAATATCTATGCTTCAGGAACAATTCCAATTTGCTGGATTTAACACAAAACAAGCTGAAGAAGACGCGGATTTGCTAATTGTGAAATCAGCTATTAATCTAGCCAGCGGTTCGAAACCAGCCATTATTATTGGCGAAGATATAGATATGTTAGTCTTGATGGCACAATTAGCACCTGCAAACAAAAATGTGTATTTCATAAAGCCAGGAAAGGTAAAATACAAGAAAAAATCTTTTCATGTCAAAGCTTTAAAGATGACAATTTAAGTAGTATTATAACTTTTTTACATGCGTTTTGTGGATGTGATACGACATCGTGTTTCTACGGACGCGGTAAAAATGCGGTCGTGAAACTTTTAAATAAAAATAAAGATTTCATAGATTTGGCGAAGGTTTTTTATGTGCCAGACACTCAACCGGAAATTATCAAACAAAACGCCGAAAAAATAATCATCGGTATGTACAGTAATGATCACGGTTTCTGTCACACAGGAAATATGCAACCCAAGATACATGCTCTTTTTAAGTTGGCAATAGCTGAAAGTAGCTGATTTGAGTGCCCTCGCGACGGTGAGCAGCAATTATTAATTATTGTTGCCTAGGGTATTGCCAACTTAAAAAAAGCATGTACCCTCGGTTGCATATTTCCAGCGTGACAGAATCCGTGATCATTACTGTACAATCCCAACTACAATGGGAAACATCTAAACGATTTGCGTTTTTTAATTTTCAAGAAGCATACATCTAAGTCTTCGTTCAAATTAGAAAACCTACCACCTACACGGAGAAAAATGTGTATATTGAAAATAGCAATAATCGTATTGCTCATAAAATATTGCAGGGACAACAATAATTTGGTTACTCATTACACGACTAGATAGCTCTTCGCATAATGTGATTATCGCTGAATTAGCTTTGCTGTTGTAGCTATAATGTATTGCACATTGCACGAAAAAACTGCATTAATCCAGCAACAAGATATCGTATCATATACATTGCAGAACTAGCAATATAAGTTGTTTTCGGTACATCAGAGTAGAGTTTCAAGTGCAACACCGTTGTTGTTAAAATTTAATTGTTATCGCAACAATATTATCTAGTGCATCTGCAACAATAACTTTTCGTGCAATACAGCAACGGAATGTTACCTTCTCAATATTGCAAGAACAGCAATATGCTTCGTTCACGGTACATTGCAGTAGTCTGTCAAGTGCAACACCGTTGTTGTTAAACTTTAATTGTTATCGCAACAATATTATCTAATGCACCTGCAACAATAACTTTCGTGCAATGCAGCAACGGAATGTTACCTTCTCAATATTGCAAGAACAGCAATATGCTTCGTTCGCGGTACATTGCAGTAGAGTGTCAAGAGCAACACTGTTATTGCTAAAATTAAATGGTACCGCAATAATTAGTATGGCATACCAGTTATTGCAGCGGCAACAATGAACTTTGACGGTGATACAATACTATTGCTGACTTGTTTGATGTTCCGCAAAATAAATATCAAACTATAAATATTTATTTTTATTAAATATAGACTGAAACGTAATTTTTCGTTTGTTACTATATTTGTTCGTATCCTTTATGTTAATGATCAATGATTTTATCTCGGGGCTACCTAAGTAAACTAGGACCGACTAGCTGGCTCTTATTGGTGTATACTACTATTATTCTAATATCGGCTAATAATTATTAGTAGCGGTATTGAATTCTTGATACAGGGTTTGATTAAGAAAGGGAAAGGTTTTCGAGGTATTCTGGCTTCTCAATCGCACCGTGAAGCTATCAGCTTGTTGGTGATGATTATGAAAGCAGGAGTTTGCAATAGTAGCCGCAAAGTGAGACACTTGTTGGCTTTGATACCATATGAGAGGATTGGTAATCGTAACCGCGGAGTAGTTTTTACTCGTTGGTGTTGATTGTTTAGTAAGGATTGTGTTATTGTTGCCGCGAAGGAATTTCCTTGTTGGCTTCAATAACAGGTAGCAGGAATTATAATCGTAACCGCAGAGTAATTTACTCGTTGGTGTTGATTATTTAGTAAGGATTATGTTATTGTTGCCGCGAAGGAATTTCCTTGTTGGCTTCAGTAACACATGAAAAGGTTTATAATCGTAACCGCAGAGTAGTTTACTCGTTGGTGTTGATTATTTAATAAGGATTGTGATAGGTAAGACACTTACGCCTTCTGCTTTTGTTTTTATAATTTTGTTGGAGCTTATCTCCTTGATACTTGTTGCTTATTAGCCAGTTGTGATAAGAATACCTTCGCTATCTCGCGCACTGCCTTATATAGGCAGCCTTCCCCCCTCCGCGGCTGACTTGTTTACGTCACTTCTAAGGCTTCTCGATACTATAGTCCGTTTAATCAGACTTCAACAGATATGAGCAATTGATTTCAGATAAGCTCCAGTAACTTTATATTATCAATCGTATATAGTGCGATACATCTTCATATCATTTAATGTCACTACTATGGCTTCTTGATTCTATAGTCTGTTTGATCAGACTTCAACAGATATGAGCAATTGATTTCAGATAAGCTCTAGTAACTTTATTTTATTAAGTGTATATGGCGTGATTCATCTTAATATCGTTTCAAGACATTGTTTTTGAATGCTTCAAATTTGTCCTCAGGACGTGCAATTTGCATGGTGCAGAAGTCGATAAAAAAAAAAGTTCTGTATAGAAGGACCGATTTTTTTTTTCTAGCCTTCGTACAGAAATCAAAAATATTTCTGTAAGACGGCCTTCTCATGTCTTGCAGAAAGAAAAATTGAACGCTTCAGCTCTTATGTGCATAGAGTCCCAATTAATGATCAAGATTACTTTATTATTATTTATTATTGTGTAAGTAGCATACATTACCCTACCTTATTAGTCGTACATGATTGAGCTTTGATTAGCTCAGAAATATACCCAAATCTATTCCTAATGCAATTTCAACCAAATTGTTGGATTGTAAAAATAATCCAGGAACTGACAATTGTAGAGGTAAGGGCGGCCAAAATTTAACAGCCTATACTTGGGAAATGTGTAAATCCGCCACTGCTTCTACGTCTACCAAGGACCGCATTAACAACTATATAACTACAATGTATACGCATATGGCGAAAAATGTATATAATATATAATACAATGTCATGTCATTTCGTATACCCAGCTCACGTCAGTCCGATTTTAGGCAATCTGTGCTAAATTTATGAGGTGTAATGTAACTCGGATCGTGACTACCGCAAGATAACTGTATAGGATTATCTTTATTATAACCTGGATTGAAATTTCCTCTGATAATTATCTTTTCAAGATATAGATTTTTTTTGGATACCTATACCATATAGGTATCATTAGGGTGTATCATTTTGGGGCAACTTTTTTTTTAACTTAGAAACAGGTTGTACACTTGCAGGAAAATTAAATTAAGAGCCTGTAAAAATTTGAACTCTTAATATCAATATTAATATTAAGAGGTGCCTCATCGCGAATTTTTATTTACCATTTACATAACATAGTAAATTTTTTTTTTATGCACGGAATTTTATACATCGGTAATGGCATATTGTACAGACAAGCCTATGACAAATTTTTGTAGAAAATTAATTATATTGAGAGTCTCGTTCTCCAGATTACAAGGTAGTACCGCTACCTCACGCAAGTGACGCCACATTCTTCAGAGTATAAAATTCACGACTCACTTTCCCTACTCCTCACGACCTCACGTTCATGCTTCATTACGTTCTTTGTGCATGGTGACGTCGCATCTTCGAACACTGATTGAAACAAATTACGGAAAAGAAAGTATGCCAAAGTCAAAGAAAAGATCGCGGGACTCGCGGGAAGACGACTGCGACAGACTTTGGCGAAGACTCAAGCGGCTTGAAGAAAAAATCGAGAAGAAAACCGAGCGTAGTAACGAGCACATGTTTGCGGCATTGGAACCCAGGGATCGAGTAGCTGTTCAACAGCAACCGAATCCGGCCTCTGGCACAGGTAAGAGACAGATGCGAGGCATTTCCATCGTCCTTGGCGGTACTCTCACAATTCTGTGACTTAGTATCCGTGCATTTTGGTCTAGTGTCATGTACAGTCCATGCGGACCAAACATAACCTAGATGCATTTTCGTTCTTGCAGAACCCTCGGTCAGAGACGAAGATAATTCGTCTCAAAAGGAAAATATAGAAGATGCGTCTTCTAATTTGCCGTTGGGTCTGCTCGAAGTGAACATGGCTTCGCCAGTGAACATGGCTTTGCCAGATATCCAAAAATTGGATGAGGAAACGCTTAAACTCCTAGGGGACGATGCAGCTTCGGCAGCAGAAAATGAGGTTCAATTCCATCCAGAATTAGCTTCAAGGTGGAAAAACTGGATCTGTGGGGGTATAGGCAAGGAAAATAAAAAACAATTCCTGGATGAGTATCCCAGAACGGGAAATTGTACATTGGAAGCTCAACGCCTGAACCCAGAGGTCGCAGCCTCTTTGAACGAGACGTTCAAAAGAAGGGATAAGCACTTTGCAGATTCGCAAAACACTATTGGTTCAGCCTTGTCCGCCATAGGATGTGCGGCTACGCTCATTCTAAATGAGAAAGAAAACGAAGACTTAGACAAAATGCAAATTCTTGAATTGCTTCTGGATGCAGGAAAGCTGCTCTCGGAGGGGCATCATCAGGAGGCTATAGCTCGAAGGGCTTATATATTACCCTTTCTGGAAAAAAAGGCCAAGTCAGTGCTGGAAAATTCAGGTATCGACGAATTTTTATTTGGTGAAAACTTGATGGACAAAATAAAATCTGCAAAGGCTATTGAAAAGGTGGGGTTGGATTTAAAACCCCAGCCAGTGACGAAGAAGCCTCCGCTGCGTCAGTCGTCTTCGGTAAACTGGAAGAGCCCGTCTGCAAGGTTCCAGGGCAACTTCCAGGCGGGCAGCTATCAGTCGAACAACCAACAATCGAACAACAAACAGCGTTTTCCGCAGAAACCTTGGAAAAATCAGGCAGCCAAGTCGTACCAGGGTCAGCATCGGAGCCAGACACAGGCTCGGCCCCAGAACCATCAACCCAATCCTCAACAGAAACATTAGCGGTAAGAAAGATTGCTGGGAGGCTGTCTAACTATTATCAAAACTGGAAAGACATCACGTCAGATAGATTCGTTTTGGCATGCGTAAAGGGCTACGAGATAAGCCTCAGTAGTTGCCCTAAGCAAACATACATTCCTCTGGAGCCAACACTTAATACTGAAGATTTTATTAGATATAAGGAACAAATCAACCATCTTCAACTGTTAGGAGCAATTAAAAGGTGCTCATATTGCCCAGGCCAATTCATATCAAAGTACTTCTTGGTCCCAAAACCGAATGGTTCTGACAGATTTGTATTGAACTTGAAAAAGTTGAATACCTTCATAGACACCGAGCATTTCAAAATGGAGGACATACGTTCTGCCACACGTTTGGTTTCCTTGGGAGCCTTTATGGCTAATTTAGACCTGCAGGATGCATACTTTTTAATTCCAGTTAGTGAAAAATGTAGAAAATACCTTAGATTTTCGTTCAACAGCCAGTTATATGAATTCAGTTGCCTCCCGTTTGGACTGTCCTCAGCTCCTAGAGTCTTTACTAAGGTCCTCAAGCCTGTGCTTAATTGGCTGCGGAGAAGGGGGTTCTTATCAGTAGCCTACTTAGATGATATCCTGTACATCGGAGACGATTATGAATCTTGTCTCGATAATGTTAAGACCACATTAAATATACTGGAATCTCTTGGATTCATCATAAATAACAAAAAGAGTAACCTAACACCCAGTAACCGGTGTAAATTTCTGGGTCTTATAGTAAACTCAAAAAACCAAACACTAGAACTACCTGAAGAAAAACGACAAAAAACTCAAAAGCTTGTAGCACTCTTTAGCTCAAAGAAAGTCTGCAAAATTCGTGACTTTGCTCACTTCATTGGTATCATAATATCTTGTTGTCCGGCCATAAAATATGGCTGGCTTTATTCAAAGAACTTTGAAAGAGCCAAATACTTATCTCTCTTGGTAAATGAAGGAAATTATGAAGCTCAGATGGTTCTACCCGAATGGCTGCAGGAGGATTTTGAATGGTGGAGGACCAATATAATACATTCAGTCAATTCCATTAGAAAATTCCAATTTCAAAAAGAAATTTTTTCTGATGCATCCTCCACGGGATGGGGTGCTTTTTGCGAGGGGAACAAAGCTCATGGTTTTTGGAAGACGTCTGAGAGTAACTTTCATATCAACCGGTTGGAACTCATAGCGGCTTTTATGGCCTTGAAGTGCTTTGCTGAGGGTTTAAGCAATTGTGAACTCCTGCTCCGTATTGATAATACTACGGCGATTGCTTATGTCAACAGAAT
Organism: Tenthredo amoena; assembly: GCA_963966615.1. Classification (NCBI taxonomy): domain Eukaryota; kingdom Metazoa; phylum Arthropoda; class Insecta; order Hymenoptera; family Tenthredinidae; genus Tenthredo; species Tenthredo amoena. The sequence goes on from OZ016490.1 coordinate 9,800,955, forward strand.
GGGGGGGGGTGCAATACCCAGGCCTAAACAAGGTTTCCAAGGACATCTGGCGTTGGTGTGAGGAAAGAAATATATGGGTCTTTGCAACATATATCCCCTCCAAGGAAAATGTAGAGGCAGATCAGGGTTCAAGGGTTAAAAATGTTGACACGGAATGGGAGTTGGCAGACTACGCATTCAGTAGAATTAAAAATACTTTCGGAGTACGTGAGATCGATCTGTTCGCTTCTAGAAGCAACACAAAGTGCTCAAAGTTTTGCGCTTGGCAGGGAGATCCAGAAGCATACTCTATTGACGCTTTTACTTTAAATTGGGCCAGATGGTAATTTTATGCATTTCCGCCATTTTCCCTTATTCTGAGGGTGTTGAGAAAATTAATTGAAGATAAAGCGGAGGGTATAGTTGTCGTCCCTTATTGGCCAACGCAACCCTGGTACCCTCTGTTTAGATCAATTTTAGTGAACGAACCGATTATTTTTGAGCCGTCAGCTAACTTGTTGTTATCACCGTGTAGGTACCAGGTACATCCTCTAGCCAAGACGTTGGCTTTAGTTGCAGGGAGGTTATCAGCGAGGCCTACAGACGAAAAAACGTGTCAAAAGCAACTATAGATCTTCTCATCGCTTCTCTGGCAGAAAATACTATTAAGCAATATAGTGGACCGATAAAGGCCTGGATAGAATTTTGCGAAAAATCAAAAATCGATCCATTTACGGGACACGAAAACCAAGTATTGGAATTCTTAACCAGGCGCTATGAAGCAGGCGCTTCATACGGCACCCTGAATTCATGCAGAGCAGCAATCTCGCTAATATCTGAGGAAAATATCGGTAAAAATCCGACAATCGGTCGTTTTTTCAAGGGTGTTTTTAAAACAAGACCTTGTCAACCCAAGTACGATAGAACCTGGGACATAACCCCAGTATTAAACAAAATTTCGGAAATTTTTCCTTTAGAACAGTTGAGTTTACAGGATCTTACCGTCAGACTAGTCACGCTGTTAGCCCTGGTAACGGCACAAAGAGTACAGACTCTGTCCTCCATCAAGCTATGTAATATTAAAAAAACTCTAGAGGGCTTCGAAGTTAAGATTACAGACATTCCGAAGACCTCAAGACCAGGGTCTAGTCAACCCCTTTTGTTGTTGCCACGCTTTGAGCAGCAACCTAAGCTATGCATTGCAAGTGCATTGGAAACATATATTGAAAGGACCAAGCTTCTGAGAGGCAATTGTGATAATCTACTAATTACAACTAAAAAACCGCACAGAGCGGCTTCGTCACAGACTATTAGCAGGTGGATCAGGAGCATGCTCGCTCTTAGTGGTATTGGCGCAGAATTTTCTGCGCACAGTACTAGACACGCATCCACTTCGGCAGCTTTGAAGAAGGGTATCGATATTAATATAATTAAGTCCGCGGCAGGATGGTCAAAAGAGTCCCAAGTATTTGCCAAGTATTATAACAGACCTATTGCTAGCCAAAAAAGTGGGTTTGCTTCCTTCTTACAATGAGAATATATAGTTTATTTCTTCTTACCTACGTTAGCCATTAGAGAAACCTAAAAAAAAAAATGTTAAACTCATAAAGAAGTCTAAGGTCTACCAGACAGGCCGTGTACAATAAAAAAAAAAAAAAAACCGTATGGTTCTCTAAACATCTACCTTGTAATCTGGAGAACGAGACTCTCAATATGATTGCTCGATCAAATGAACTTACCTTAAGTGAAGTTCGATCGAGATTATGTTGAGAGTCTCGTTCGAAATGATTACAACCCTCCCAGTGTGAATTTGACTTTTCAGCAAAATTTTCACACCCTACCCCGGAAATTTTATTGTACTACACTGCAATACTATACTTTAAACATAATGAAGCATGAACGTGAGGTCGTGAGGAGTAGGGAAAGTGAGTCGTGAATTTTATACTCTGAAGAATGTGGCGTCACTTGCGTGAAGTAGCGGTACTACCTTGTAATCATTTCGAACGAGACTCTCAACATAATCTCGATCGAACTTCACTTAAGGTAAGTTCATTTGATCGAGCAAGTGTTCTACAAAAAAGGTCTCTTATAATTTTTTGATAACTCAACTCTTTTCAATACTTACCTAATTTATTTCTACATCTTTGGTACTCTAAGTAAGTATTAAAAAGAGTTGAGTTATCAGAAAATTATAAGAGACCTCTTTTGTAGAGCATTCAATTCTCTATAAAAATATGTCATGGGCTTGTTTGTACAATATGCCATTACCGAGGTATAGAATTCCAAACATAAAAAAAAAAAATTCCTATGTTATTTAAATGGGAAATAGAAATTCGCGATGCGGCACCTCTTAATATTAATATTAAGAGCTCAAATTTTAACAGGCCTGCTATTTTACCTTTCTGCAAGTGTACAACCTGTTTTTATGTTGAAAAAAACAAAGTTGCCCCAAAAATGACACACCCTAAGGTATCATAGTATATAAATTATAGAAGAATAACTGCAGCAATCAGCCGCGCGATGTAATTAAACTATATATAATATTTTCTTATACCTGTGGACTAACAATAAGATGAAACCCGTTGAGCTCTCTTTGAATACACATAATGAGATTTCCGATACACTGCAGAGGAGAATTAATAAATTTCTTAGAGAAACTTAGGATTTTCAGAAGATTGTGTGCCTAGATTTTAATAGGGTCTTTGCAGCATAAGGCTATTTTTCAATGAATTATTACAAGAAATGTATAGGTATAACCTGGAGAAAAAATGGTAAAGGAAGCTTCGATCCCATTTTTCACAAGGAATAATACTGCTCTGACGAAAGGCGTAAATTTTATTCGATCATATACATATGGCCACTGCAGAAAAATATAGTGTAAGTCAATTTTTCCAGAATCTAAAAAAATTACAAAAAAATATTCTTAGTTGACAAAGAATAAATGTTGCACTTTTAAATGTTTGAAAAAATGAATCTATACACTACTTCATTTCTCAGAGGCTCATATATCTGCCCGTGCCGTATATAGTGTGTGAGTATTTTTCAGTTCGCACGACTGCCTCATTTCACCCTATCACGAGGTGCCGATTATCAGTTATCAGGGGAAGCGCTAGACAAGATTTAGAAAATCTGGCACGAAACGATGAAATGGATTGAAAATTCAGAACGCACGTCTTATGGTCACATATTTCCAACTATAGGGCTAACAGTATGGCAGCCAGTGTCGTAACTACAGAATTTAGGCGCCAACGCTAACGCCGAGAAATCCCCCGCCGCTTAAAACTATACATAATATTATTAGATTAAATACTTTGTTATTCAGTTTATGTCGTTATTTCGTAAAGTATATCTGCAGTTGTACCGAGATTCTATACAAGTATAGAAACATACATACACGCATAAAATTTTAATAAAAGTACTGTAAGCATTCTCGTTACGACATTTAGGGTTGAAGAAGTTATGCAAATTTATGTCTCGTTGTCCTCGCACAATTCAAGGGTCTCCTCAGGCAAGGGCCCCATTGTATTGGCCTAGTTACGCTACTGATGGCAGCGCTGCTGTTTGTCCGCAAAACAAAGACGCGCGCTGTAAAAATTTAGGAGATCTTTGATTGGCGCGAGGACTCGTGACCCGTGGGGGCAAATCGCGCGAGCCGGCAAGCCCGAGCTTGTATCTACGATGTCGTTCTCGTTAGGCAGCACATGGGGAAGCGTGCCTGTTGCTCCCATGCACACGTGCCATTTTTCCACGGCCAACAACGAGCAACGAGGATCAGTTCTCAGTTTCGTGAAGTGCTTGCTGCTGCAAAACAACTGGCCGAATCGAATCATTGCATTATACCGATACATGTAAGTATGATAATTAAGTATTCTCAACGTGTTCCCTAGTTTCGGTTGTAAATTTAACGAAGCCGTGGATTTTTCTCTTGATTCAGATATTTTAGGGTTCTTATAACAGTTTAATAATAATCTTGATGCGGTATGCAGTAAAAGATCGAGAACCCAGATTATACAACAAAATACGACTAGTCCAAGATTTCTCTATTCATCCGAGCACGTGGGCCGTGGCACACAGACTTTTCTGGTAGTTCTCCTACAGTCTTGACTCATCTTTTGATGCCACCGACCTTTCTTTTACCTAGTGCGCATTTCGCTGAAAGTACATTATTTTTTTCGATTCCTGTGGCCTGTACACGATAAATTGAAGGTGGTCCCCCGAAATATAATAACGGCTAGTAGAACGGTTTTCCCTGTAAGCTGCACCTATTTTCAGCATTTAATTTCTACATTTCTTTGGTTATTTATCCATTCAGTTTTACCGTGGTCACATTACCGGGATGCGTTCATGCGTTACCGCAAGAGACGAAATTATCAATTTTTGTTTAAATCTAATTTTCTTTCGTTTCGCAATAATAATACTATATGCGTGGCATTTTCGCAATATCCCGTGAATTTTCCTTATTTTTCTTCAAATTAACTGCCTTATGAACTGTGATTATCTATACATATAATATGATAAATCTCAATCAAATGACACCAAGGCAGTAATTACATAGCTCTTATCTTTCTTCTAGAAGTGGCGTGTACCGTATTTATCGAATCACATAATGACGAACGATTTTGTTGCAAATATGTTGGTGTTGTGGGAAATGGGCGATCTGCGAGAAAAATTTGAGTGTAAGCGTTAGACACAATAATACGTATGATGCATTTTATCCACCAGTTGTTCAAGAATTAACGGCGTTAAGAGGGTCGTACCGTGTGGCAGGTCTAAAAACTTGAAGAAAATTTTAATTGATAAATTGCTTCTATACAATGTCGTATCTTAGCAGATTGATGGGGAGGCAAAATTTTCTTTGTGTGATGCGTACCTACTTGAACTTTCAATGCGTTTTTTATCCAAACTGCATTTTTTAAATTGGATGACACGATTTCTCAAAGCTACTGAATCGATTTTACTTAAATTTGTATGGTATATTTAGTACACTTATAGTCCTCCCTCGAAGTGGGATAATTGTGATATCTGTCATAGTTTTTTTTTTTTTTTTTGAGAAAGCTTAAGTCGAAAAAAAATGATAAAAACCGGAACTTAATTTTCGATATTTTCACTTAATTCTAATTCCAGTTATAGCTACAGGTCTATAAATTGAAATACCATTTGATTTTTTGATTTCGGATGAATAGTACAGCTGGAATCATGTCAGCCATCAACCTACCTATTTTTCACATGTGTGTCTTGCGAATGCTGTAAAGCCGATTCCAATCTATATTTTGGGTTCTGAAAATTTTGAATGACTCTATAAATGTTAATAAATATATTGCGAAAATTCCAAGATGGTGTATCTTTATGGTTCATTAGAAAAAATTCACAAAAAAAGCGAGAAAATATAGCTCTCACACGGTACAACCCCCTTAATTCCGTATGAATAGATCTGTAGCAAGGTTTTTTTTTCTCCACTTCTGATGAATAACTTTTGTATTTATTGTTTGCAAATTATCCAAAGTTCTGAAAGCTTCCTAATTATGTAAAGTAAATTGTTGGCTAAAAAATGTCATGAAAAATATTAATTGTCGCAGCTCAAAGATTATACATTTGTAACCGGAGTTAAATTTTATCCATTTTTCATTACATTAGCTGAAGAAATTGACGAAGATGCATTCAGAGCTCTTGATCTAAACTCTGTTAAAGAATTAATTCCAAAGTTGGGACTGCGAATCAAGTTTTGGAAAAAATATTGCGAATTCACACAACTAAATAGAGAGGTGCGGTAGAAGAATATTATAACTTCGCTTCTAATTCCTCCATATAATATTCTATATATAATCAAATATCCATTTTCCAGGTACCTACACCCTCAACATCTGAAGCAGATACTCTTTCAGTGTGTAAGTAAAATACATTGCACAAGAGGGCTATAATTAGTTGTTCCATTGAAATCAATTTTTTCGATATCATTTTGAAGGTTCAGACTCATCTGATTTATCAACAACGGCTGCCACAATTGTTAGGCCCCGTCACAAACTAAAACACGTGCTAACGGATAATGTTATGGGCCAAGAAATCTTGGCATTCTATGCAAGTTTGAGATCCAAACTTTCCGAAATAATAGTTAACGCTGAATTACGACTTTCAACCGACCATCAGTAAGAGTTTTGATTGTTTCTTTCCTACATGTCGGTATATGAAAAAAAAAAAGATCATAAAGACGTGATTGAATTAAAATATAATGCTAACTTATTACAGCATAAGTACGGACCGCTTCCTATAACTGCGAACCGAAATAATCGAGTTGTTCCCAACAGAAGAAAAGCTAAAGTAAAAAGTTTCTGCTGCTATATATATGCAATATTGCATCCCTCACTTTTAAATATCATCTGACATTGTTTTACAGGCAACTTATTACATACCTTACGCCAAAGCTGGTAAGGAAATTTCCCAAGCAAAAGGCAAGCTTTGGTCCAAATATTATAACACCAGGCGATCCTTACGCAGTGCAGGTGCACTGATTCGTACAGGGGCACAAGTTGATCCGAACGACACTGTCGAATCAGCATCTGCAGGTAAGATCAATTTTGTCAAACTAACTATCAAACTTTGTACATTTTGGACAAAAATCTGTCATAAGAATGACAACTCCACAGTCCCTTCACATTTTCTTTGAGAGCATACCAGATTTTGGAGGCCTTTCCATTAATATATACCACAAAAAAGTAGTATATTCAGAAGCCACCTGCATTTCAGCGGTTTGTTATATTCTGTTCATTTCTTCGTTTATCTATTTTCATTATTGCGTCATGTCGTCGAGGAGTTTCTGAAACTTTTGGTTACTCACGAGGCCAGAAAATGTTGAAGTTGAATTTTTTTGAGATCTTTAAAATAACTTCATACTCATCAAAATATAAAAAAAAGTGGTAGAACCAGTTTATCGCCATACCACTTGACTTTGGCCTTCCACGCATCCCCTTGTATGTAATTACTTAAAATTTCACTATTACATGAAAGGCTGTTCATATAATCTATAGTCGCTTGTAGCACGTTTGGTAACTCGAAAAAGAATTTTAGAACTTTTCGAAGCGGAATAAATTTCATTGTCGAGTTAAGGTCTGTTTTTATTTATTCCGGAATTAAAAGAAAGAAAATTGAGGTTTGATCAACGATAAGAAGCATCTGCTGCTTCGCACGATAGCTTTGGGGTAATCAAGCTTCGGGTTAACAAACACATAATTTTCTTATAACACCAAATATGAAGAAATAGGGCTCGAAATCATGAAACTCTGTTGTGTACACTTTATGGACTTTTGCTATTTGTATAAATATCTCTTATTTTTCATTAAATTGGATACCTGGAGTGCTGTGAGATCTGTAATGTCAATATATGTATATAAAATTTATACACTTGCATGTAATGTTTCATGTACCTATGTTGCAGACTATACCCCATCAACTGACGAAACGGAAAAGGTGGAATGGTTGAAGAATTCGCAAGAACCATGGAACTTAGTTGTCGAGTACTGGAAATATACTTGCAGGGCCAGAGTTCTTGAATTTCAGAACTCGATCAAGAACTATATTGGGTCATTTCCAGTTTTGAAGCAAAATGTGAGATACACATTAGTGCGTAGATAACTATTACAACTGAAAGTACTTTTATCGATTATATGTCGTTTTAATTTATGTACTCTCATTGTTATAGCTGGAAATTGACTTTAGTGCAAAGTACTCAGGAAAAGAGCTGAATTTATTCAGCAACTGGCCAGCATATTGTAAAAAAATATTGGACTACGCAAAGCGCTTTAATAAACCAGCTTACAAAAATTATCTCGACGTTTTAACGGTGAATGATACTGATGGTGAGTTTGAAATAAGCCATAATCAGGCGTATGATGGATTTGCATCTATAAATTTATTTTGATGGGAAATTGAAAATTAGGTATTCAATTTTGGTTCATATCTTGATATAATCAGGCATTGGCGATGAAAATATGAAATACAAGTTTGAAAAAAAAAAAAAAATGAAGTTGGGACATTAATGATGGATATGTGCATGTTTCCAGAGGTGCAAACGATTGTTGCTCTGAGATTGTTACCCTTACTGCTACCAGTCATCACAGTCCAAACAAAAAAAAGGCAAGCTGGCGCCCTTCAAAAGTTGAAGTCCAGGATGGATTCATAACTCAGATTAAGGTGAATGATGTTATATTTTTCGTACAACTTGTTATTATAACTTCATCCCCGATATCATGCGGTTGAAGTACTACGTTATGCACACTTCACACTTACAATCAGAAATATTAATTGTAACGCGACAATGTTATTAGAAAATTTGTGTGGTACTGTGATTAGTTTCACTGAAATTAGCCATTTAATGAAATATTCACTTATATCACCTTCAAGTATGCATGAATTATTTTATAGGATGTTAGCGATTTTCAGCCTACGATCGAGAGACGCACGCAGAAAATGGACAAGAAAGGTATAACATTGCAAGCTGTGGTAATAATTGTTGCAGCCAGTCTTCAAAAAGTTGAAGCAAGCTATGTTTCAATTGAAGGTACCACATATCTTCTAGACACACCACTAAAAGCAATAGACGTTTGTTTCAAAGCAATGCACGCTTTAGATATATTATACCCTCTTGAATCAGAACAAGTGTGGCTATTTCTCGAAAAAGCTCTATATGATATTAGGACTCCATCGAATCGTAACAAAAAAATTGTCAGTCGGACTTAACACTTTGCTCCATGATTTAGATCAGGAGTAAAAATTTAACATAACGTCAAGTCTTCTCAGATCTATTCAGATTTTTTTGCCTAACCATGCCGAAGTGCTATGTTTGCTCGAATGACTTTGTATCCATCAGAGCATTAGTGCTTCATCTGAGGACATTTCATGATATACAAAGAAAGAACAGTTTACTGCGATGCATGGAAAACTCTTGTATGACCGAATTTAACAATGTCTATGTATTCACAAGGCACCTTAAAAACCAACATTATTGCAATCCAGTGACTACCCCTATAGTTCGACAAAATGCAAGTGAAGGTGATTCGACTTGTACAGTTTCAGACGATAGTATTTTAGTTCCGAATCACGATGATTACTATGATGCCACTAACTCAAATTTCAATCGAATAGAAGAGAGTATTAATAAAAGTCAGTTAGTCAAAGATTCAGTAGGAATCAATTTTCATTCACTCCAAAATCTTTTAGAAACTACCGTAATATCATTCCTATCTGGATTGTACCTGATTCGGATACTGCCTAGAATTGTAATTCAAAAAATCGTGGACAATATAACTTCATTACTGAGTCGAACATTTTCAGTTGCATTAGAAGAGAACATCTGTAATCATTTGAAAAACTTAGGGGATTCAGAATCAAATATTCATGCTGTTTCTTCTATATTCAAGTCTATAAGAGATCCTTTCAAAAAGATATCTACTGAGTACCTGAGGTTTAAATACTTTACAAATTTACAATATTTCATTCGTCCGGAAGATGTTATTGTGGGGCAAACTCTACAAGACTCGGTGGTAAATGGTAGTGTTCGAGTACAGACATATAACGCAACAATGAAATTTATTCCGCTTCGAAAAGTTCTAAAATTCTTTTTCGAGTTACCAAACGTGCTACAAGCGACTATAGATTATATGAACAGCCTTTCATGTAATAGTGAAATTTTAAGTAATTACATACAAGGGGATGCGTGGAAGGCCAAAGTCAAGTGGTATGGCGATAAACTGGTTCTACCACTTTTTTTATATTTTGATGAGTATGAAGTTAACAATCCTCTGGGTTCCAGAGCAGGCTTAAAAAAGTTAGGAGCCGTGTACTGTACTGTTCCATGTTTGCCACCGCAGTATCAGTCAAAATTGGAAAATATTTTTTTGGTTCTTTTGTTCTATGCTCGCGATAGAATAAAATATGGAAACCCAGCAGTTTTTCGAAAGGTAATAGATGAACTGAATTTTTTGCAAACTGAAAGAATTTCAATTCGGACACTCACGGGAATGAGACGAGTATACTTTGTTTTTAGTTCGATAACTGGTGATAACTTAGGTTTACATTCGGTCCTTGGATTTGTGGAAAGTTTTTCTGCCAATTGCCCCTGTCGCTTTTGTGATATTACAAAACCAGATCTGTCAACTAAAAGCTTCAATGAAGCTAGTGTTAATTTGCGAACGCTAGAGAGCTATAACGCTGACTTGAAATCTATAAATGTATATGAATCAGGCATAAAAGAAAAATGTGTTTGGAATTTGGTGAAAAACTTTCATGCTCTCTCGAATAATATTGTGGATATTATGCATGATGTTCTAGAACAGTGGTTCTTAACCGGTGGTCCGTGGACCACTGGTGGTCCCTGGAAGCATCCAAAGTGGTCCGCGAAGTCATCCTAAAATTATTAAAATTATCAGCCGGTAGCGGACGGAGCCGCGGCGCGGCGCGCGGGCGCGGAGATGTGCAGTGAGTGTCTCGCTCGGTTCGTTCCGTTCGCCTTTGTTTTATTGTTAGTTCAACAAAACAAAAATCGTTGGAGACTACGAAGGTCTATGAAATAACTGCTCCTGATTTTAATACGTAAGTAATGTAAAACATTTTTTGTTTGTTATGTCACACGTTAAATCTGCTAAGTAGGTGCTGTAGTACTACTAAAGCACGTCACATGTTAGTTTGTCCAATCTGCTAGGTTTGTTTTTAATTGTGATTTACTTTGTACCCAGTTCTAGGGGTTTGTCATTAAAACGCTTATGTGTCATTGATTTTGTTTATTTCTTATTCAGTTTTATATTACAGATTCTTTTATGTGACCACTGTCAGAGTTAAAATGATGTAACTAAGTAGGTAGGACCAATAGTTGAGTACAATAGACTTATTTTGTTTTCAGAAAAATGCCACCGAAACGAAAATATGACGGCGATTATATTAAATTGGGCTTTACTTCAATAGAGGTGAATGGGCAGACGAGACCTCAATGTGTAATATGTGCAACTGTTCTTGCCAATGATGCTTTAAAGCCGGCAAAGTTGGAACGTCATTTAAAGACATTACATCCGAACTATTGTGACCGTCCGCGAGAATTTTTCGAAGGCAAACTAATAAATCTAAAAAAAATGAAACTCGGACCCAGCGGAACACGTTATGCATTATCCGAAAAAACATTGGCTGCATCGTTTGAAATTTCAAAACTGATTGCCAAATCCAAAAAAGCACACACAATCGGCGAATCTCTAATAAAGCCTTGTATGCTTAAAGCTGTCGAAGAGCTTTTAGGGCAGGAAGCTCAAAAGAAAATTCGTGAAATTCCACTACCAAACGACACAGTGAAGTCGCGTATTCAGAAAATGTCAAATGACATTGAAGAACAAATTATTGACAAGATAAAATGTAGTCCTTATTTTGCGCTTCAATGTGATGAATCTACTGACGTTTCACAATGCTGTCAATTACTTGTATTTATTCGATTTTTGAATGACAATAAATCATTCGAAGAGGAGTTACTATTTTCTCAAGAACTGGAAACAACGTCACAAGGTGCAGACGTTATGGATGTAATAAGTCAATATTTGGAGAAACATGGGCTTATGTGGCAAAAGCTTGCTGGGTTTTGTACGGACGGTGCTCCTGCTATGCTTGGTTCCCGTTCTGGTCTTGCAGCTTTGATTAAAAAAAAAATCCATCTGCAATAACGACGCACTGCGTTATTCATCGTCAAGCATTGGCTGCCAAAACCCTTCCGGAATGCTTTGCTATTACGATGAAAATAGCTATAAAAGTAGTCAACTTTATTAAAAGGAGCGCACTTAATACTCGTCTTTCCAAAAAATTATGCTCTGATATGAACTCTGAACACGAAACGCTGCTTTTTCACACCGAAGTGCGTTGGCTTTCCAAAGGAAACATGCTGTCGAGGTTATATGAACTGAGAGAGGAAGTAAAATTATTCTTAACTAATAAAGAGAACAAAGAGTTGCTGGATCAGTTCTGTCTGTTAAAATTTCAAATACATTTTGCTTATTTAGTGGATTTTTTCGCACAATTAAATAAATTAAACCTTCAGCTGCAAGGGTCACGAAATATGAAGTTGGAAGGCACGAGTAATATATTCGCATTTGAAGATAAAATCAGTGCGTTTATCGCTAAAATCGACCTATGGATCAGCAAAGCCGAAAGAGGCAACTTTTCTGCGTTTGACACGCTGAATCCAATTATTGACGGACAGTGTGCTGAGATTGAAGGAGAAATACGAAAGAACGTAACACTCCATTTGCAAAACTTAAAAAATGAATTCAAGCGCTATTTTCCTGACTGCGAGGACAAAGGTATTCGGAAACTGATCCGCAATCCTTTCATTGTCAACATTTCTGAGGTGCCTGATGAAATTCAAGAAGAGTTGATTGAAATGCAACACGACAGTAACTGCAAGGATACATTCGAGACAGGAATTAAACTTGAAGATTTTTGGAGCCAAAAAGCAATTTCTTTCCCTAAAGTTCGAGAAATTGCTATACGTTACCCAACTTTATTTTCAACCACATACTTATGCGAGCAGGGATTCTCGGCGCTTTTGATAATTAAAAATAAACATCGAAATCGTTTGGATGCCAGTGCCGACATGCGTTTGGCTTTGAGTAGCACTGAACCAAGGATTCAGCAGTTGGTAGACAGTATGCAGTCGCAAAAATCGCACTAAAATAATATAATTAATGTAAAATTTTCGCAAATAATATAATACTCTTGGTTCCGAATAATTTTATACGTGTTTTATTTATAGAGAAACCTTATAATAATTCATATTACCGCCAAACAGTTGGTGGTCCATGGCAAGACAAAAATTGAATCAAATGGTCCTGCATCACTAAGAGGTTAAGAACCACTGTTCTAGAAGGTATCTGTAGATTTGATATGTCATTAATATTGAAACACTTCATACTTGACTTGAAATTATTTAGCTTGGAAACATTGAATTTTAAAATGAGATGCTTGAACTATGGTCTAATTGAAAGGAGAAACAAACCACCTCAAATAAAAAATTTGAACAACATTAAAATGTCTGCCTCCGAAATGCTCTGTTTCGTACGTCACTTGTCGTTTATTATAGGCGATTTGGTTCTTAGAGAAGACCCTTATTGGCAGTTGTACTTGAAATTAAGGGAACTCTTGGATGTTATTACTGCTCCGCTTCTTCACAAAGAATGTGCCGGTTTACTTAAAACTTTGGTCCAAGAGCATAACGAATTATATTCACAACTTTCGACCAAAAATTTGAGACCGAAACATCATCACATGATTCATTACCCTACAATTTTCAAACTTGCCGGACCTTTAGTTCACCTATGGTCAATGCGATTCGAAGCTAAGCATCGTGGTGGAAAGATCACTGCATCTATGACTACCGCGCGGGTTAACATCATACACACAATTGCGATCAGGGAGCAAGTCCGACTCTGCCAGCGCTTTTTGGCAAATGAAGGTTTTTCGGATCATGTAGAGATAGGACCTAGCATAACTCGGCCAATTGAATTCGATACCAGTAAAGTTCCCCTTTCATTTCGCGAGAATTCATTTACTACAAAGTGGATTTCAATTCAGGGAATAGTCTACAAACCGCACTTAGCATTAATTATAGAGTCCGAGCCAACAGTTGCTGTCATCCGCCATATAATGATCAATAAAAACCAACGTGTTTGTTTCATGTTACAAAAATATGTCACAATTTCATATGATGAGCATATGCATGCTTATGAAGTCAGACAACAAAACGAGTCTGTATTCATTGTTTTTGAAGAATTAACAAATGATATTCCAGTTTCCATAGTACCAACATCTAATGGCAAATCTTACTTTGCGCCACGCTCAGTACTATAACTTCATGAAGTATAAGGGGAGACTTCGGTGAACTTTTGATAAAAACGATTTTTTTCGTTTTATAAATTACTAAAAAAATTCTAATCAAAAATTCCCTCTACCAAGATTTAGGTTATGGGTAGTAGTGTGTTGAATAAAAATTTCAATCTTCTGCGATGAAAGTGTGTGCGCAAGGAATTTTTGGCAGCAGTGCGCAGGTAATCTTCTGCGCAAGATTCCTTACACTTTCATCTCAGAGGATTGAAATTTTTCTTCAATTCACATAATACCATAATCTAAATCTTTGAGGAAGGAATTTTTAATTGGATTTTTTCAGTAATTTATAAAACGAAAAAATCGTTATGAAACTCTCATCGAAGTCCCCTCCCTTAAGGTGCGTTATACCTTTTCATATGCTTCATCTATGGTTTGGTTAATTTCGTTATAAAAAGTTAGCTCTGAGTAGACTCGATGTATAACGATTCATACATATTCATATTTAGTCATAATTTTAATGATCAGAAATACAAATCAAAAATATATGTAGTACTAATACATAGTGGAACCATTATGTTCCATAAATGTATTCTAAACAATAAGTCTTCTAAGAAGTTTTCTAAGATAAATCTTTATACCAGAAAAAGTGGAGCCCATAAATCATAAGTCACAAAATATATAGTGGGTCCAACAAAATATCTATCAGTACAAAGTGCATTGCAATAACGTCAGCTATCTTTAAGTTTGTAAGTGAATGTTCCTATTTTCGAGTTTAAGTAAAAAATATCGTAGTAATTTCGCCTGAATCTTGTGAAAAACTGTGTTGGGTGTGCAAAACAAATCGACAAATGTTCTTTTTTTGCATTCCCATCACTCTAAACGATATATAGGTTCCGACCTGAATTAAATAATCCTCATTAAAATTAAGTATAAGTGCAGTAAGAGTTGTTTATAAAAATGCAAGAAAGATTGAGTAAATTCATTGCGTATCATATTATAGCATATAATATTATTCAACCATTCACGCATATGATTATAGTTGTGTGATCTCAAAAATGTCACAAGTATATGATCGCATATGACAAATGTACTACCTATCATACCCGTATACATATCACATGTTTTTAATAAAATAAAATATAATATACAACTGAGTGTTATCAATCCTATCTAAGAATGACCGAAAAATATGAACATGAAATACTGAATCGAATGCACCTTGAGCAACTCGTATTGTCAGATATGAACTACAATATGTATTATCCATAACAATATTTATCGCTATGGGAGAATTGAATATTACAGAATTTGCGCAATAATAGATGCTTATACTACTAATTTAAATAGCTCTTATGGGCCGCAGAATTATGTGCCAACGGCGATGTCAATTTGTTGTGGTGCCTAGTAATAATATGTTGAATGCAACCAAAACTTGAAGTGTGCATGGCTATATTACATTGCTGTGGAGCAATGTATAGTATAAGCAAATTCAACAACATGTAATTGCTGTTATGAGCTGCAAAACTATTTACCGACCTAGCAATGTCAATCTGCTGTCGAGTATAGCAATATAAAAAATTGAATCTAACTATAACTAGAAAATGCGCATTGCTATATTATATTTCTGTAGAGAAATGTATCGTATAGCACAGCCCACGATTTTCATTGCCTACTTCGAATAGCAAGCTAATTTGCTGTTCTAGCTGAATCAATTTACTGAAGCCCATTGCAATAATATTTCGTAATATGCGTTTACAATATTTTTGTTGCTCTGAATGCCAGCGTTATATTATTGTAGAGTCATGAAGCGATACTCATTTTGTTTTACTGATCTGCAACATGGACAAAGTCAATACAGCAATAAAACTTTGTATGTTGAAATAGTACAATGAATTATTGTTCACTTGACTATATTATTGCTAATATTTTTCTCCGTGTACGGAAGATGCAGCCACACAACACGCATTTAGAGTGTATTTTCAGTTACAGTTGTGGCAGGGTAACGAATCTTTGAATGCAAATGACTGGGGATGGATTTCTTCGGCTAATGGTTTGAAACCAGTATATACAAAAAGCATACTAATTCCGGACTCCGTACTAAAAATTGTTTCGTGCAGCTGCAAAAGTAAATGTACAACACTTAGCTGTGGCTGCCGAAAACATGGTTTCAGTTGCACAAATATCTGCAAGACTTGTCACGGTCCATCGTGTGATAATTTCGAAAAAAAAATCATCGATATACCGTCAGACGATCCACAAGAGGAAATCTTTCCGGATGTCCTGTGTGGTTTGGGGGTAGATCGTCATAGCGATGACGATTTAGAAATACCGACTAAAAAAATGAGGTTAGATTAAGAAGTTATTTTTGTAGATTTTTTGCTACTGTTCAGTCATTTTATACGTTTTTTTATATGTAAGATAATATATTTCAATCCTGTTATTATTAAATAAAACATTGAATTGAAACATTATTGTTCATGTTTTCATTATACGTATTTTTTTTTAACAAATATATAGGACTTTTTAATAATGATGCGATGCAAGTCGTATTTTCATTGAACATTTAATAATGAATTTAGATTGAATAGATAAAATAGCTGTACCAACATTATTTCAGAGTAAATACGAACACCAAATGAACCAAATTTTCAGAATTCTAGGTACTAATCATTTAAAAATATAATGCATATTATCTACAAATAAGAACAATTATCAGTTTTACCCTGTAATATAACTTACAGAAACATTTGAATAATTTGTGATGTTAATACTACATTTACGGAGGTTGAATGAAGAAAATGTATAAATTTAATGGCAGTATTAGATTCGTCTCTTCGAAGTACCTCAAATTAAAGAAAAAATTATGAAAATCGATCAAGTAGTTGTCGAGTAATAGAAACCAATACGAATTTAAATAGTTCATATCAGAATTCTCGTGCCGCGTCGAGCAGACGCTTCTGCGCGTGCGCGCGCGGCAAACTCGTTTCCGCACATCGAGGCCGTAAAATTAGATCAACTTTTACTGCAAATAGCTTATTAATTACATGATCTACTGATATAAAAGTACCTGAACATAAAAGTTGAAGTCTTCCTTAAGGTATCACCAAATCTTCAGCCGCAAATATGTTATAGTTTATTAACAATGAATATTAAAAAAAAAAAATGCTATATTCAAACAGGAAGGTCGGTGAATGTTTTTCTTGTCCTTGAAATTACAGAATAAAAAGGCTCTATGGAATGCAAAAAAAAAAAATCTTCTAAGCAGCTTCATACAAAAAGTTATGCCATTTGTTCATACTTGAATTACGAGTCCCCCACTTTCATTGCAATAATGACCGACTTAATTTTTTAAATTTCGGAATTTTCTTTCTTCAAATGTTACCTTGAAGTAATTCAAATCTATAGCCAAGAGAATAACTTTTTGAAAAATTGTTTAGACATTAAACAATTCGTTGCAAAAAAGTCAAGGAAATCAATTAATAAATGGCCTGTGCAGCGAAAATCGGACCAATCAATCTGAAATTTGGCACACATATTTGGCATTGTATGGCCATCCTGCTCCTGCATTTTCATAACGATTTCAGGATCTTATCAATAATAATGCAAATTTTTCGATCATGGGATTTTTCGTGTTTGCCGTTGATTTTCTCATCAACAATTGATCGAAATTAAACATTTTACGGCTTGAATTGTGGGTAATTTAATTGTCTACGACTGATGTTAATATGTTTTTTCTGTCAGAGGCATACGTTTTCATATTTAGTGTAAAAAGCAAAACAACACCATATCTTGGCACTTTATTGCAATTTACCATTGTAGCACATATTCGTTCGAGTTAGTTTTTAGATATTATCACTACACGGACTCTTCCAGACGGTAATCTGCAATAAAATTGCTACTCTTAGTTTTTTTGTGTACAAATTCTAATTCGACTGGACTATAGAAAAGTATATGTACAACAAGTGAGTAATCATAAATCATCATTATATTATGTATACAAATGTGCTGTTGATTTTAAATTCAGCGGTTCTTTAAATGGTCTCATCTGCACGTCAATCTGTGGCTTCAAAATTCAGTATACCGTTAGTCAATTTCTGCCTACATAGTTTTCGCATCTATAACTTTCTATATTCCCGGGTGGATCGTGATCTACCGCCAATAAGCTGGCCATATTGTTTTCCGAACGAAAGACATTCGCATTGTGTGACAACTTTTGGCTCTATTTTGTACAATTCGTTTTGTGTAAATTTTGAAGAGACCTGCCTCTCAAAATGCATCCGACAAGTACTCGTTGGCGCCAGCCTAAGAGACGAAGCAGTAAGACCACGCGCCTTGCTAAAAACCTAAGGCGTCAAAGCGTGAGTGAAAACGTAAACGCGCCCGATCTCGCGGCCACTGGCATGGAAGATTTAGAAATCGGAGCAGTTGCTGGACCATCTGGAGTATATCCAAAAGGTAATTATTTTCAAAGAAAACGTTTTTCAGAGAATCCAGGGCCATCACAACTGCCAGAAAATGCAGGCCCGTCCCGAACGCAAGATATTCCAGGAACAAGTCGTCTTCTGACTGATGCTGTAGTGATAGCTTTGGAAAGCTAAGTCTTTTCGATTGGAAGTGTACGCCAGAAGAAGCTGCATTTCAAGGTGCGGTCCAAGGTGAATTTCTCCTCGTACACGCTACCTGTTGGAAAGGACTCACCAAGAACTTTGCGTGTGAGGAATGCGGTCACAAATCCCTTGTTGTACAAACAAGAGAGCAGAAAGGTTTCTGCGCCAAGCTTGTTGTGAAGTGTGGAGAGTGTGGATATGTAATGGGAGAGAGCCATACAAGTCATCGAACAACAGGTATCACAAAAAAGACAGCACCATTTGAAGTCAACAAACGGATGGTCGATGGCATAAACAGCTTAGGATTAGGGTTTGCTGCCATAGAGAGATTGTGTACCTTCATAAGCATAAAAGGTATGAACAACGCTACATACTATAAGCACCTGAATAATTTGGCTGAAGGTACCAAAGATTTAGAACGAAAGGTTCTGACGAAAGCGAGAGAGGTTGTCAGAGATGCTCAAGAAGCTCTATAGACCCTTCGCTGAGAAATGCGGAAGTACTTGACATTGGTGTGTCGTACGATGGAACATGGCAAAAACGAAGCTTCATATCTCTATATGGAGTAGAAATCGTTCTAGACATCGTCACAGGGCTTGTTATTGATTACGAAGTCCTATCAAAGTACTGTCACATGTGAGCGGATCCACGTCACTTCACTCAAAAATAAACCGTCAAGTCATGGATTTTTGCGCCATTCAAAATATCTTTAGTACTATAGAAAAAAAAAAATACGACTTCAAGGATTTTAAAAAATTTTCAAAAATGGCGGAGTTAGAGCTATGTGAATTTTCGTAAACCGGTGTTGCACCGCTATGTTTAACAATTCATGTCTTCGAAAGTATTCAACGGAGCGGATTGATCTTTGGATCATTTTGTTCATAAAAGAATACGCTTTCATGCGAAAATTGTCAATTCCAAAAAAAAAAAATTCCTTCACTTTTTTTTCGTCGTTTGTTTTTTTAATTTTACTGCCATTTCCGCGGGACTCACAGAAATTCATAGAGATAATTTTTTTTTTTGATACCTGGATCCTTCCCCTTCAATCCTAAGAAAAAAAGTCTATAGAGAAAATACCTGGGCCGAAGAAAAAAAATAAAACGTCTCGTCGCGCGTCGCCGCGCGCGCCGATCCATGTCCACACTACTCCCGCAAGCTCGTTGTGTTGCATAGTGGAGTGGACTGATGGATCTTTTGCGATATTTTGGTGGCTCTGAAAAGGGCCAATGTTTTTAGCGATGATTCGCTGGATGACACTTAGTAGGACACCTCTGTTTGAAATCAATTCATAATTTTCATCGAATCAAATTTTTCTGATGAGGAAAATAATTTTGTTTTGACGAGTTTATGGGATGTTGGAATGACCGCATGTAATTTCAGAGTTCCACGAACTGTCAATGCTTTATTGAATCGATTTTGTAAAATAGATTCTTCCGCTTGTGTTCTGCAGACGCACAGTACGCGAAAAATATGCTGCGAAAATAAGAACATGCCCAATCATCGTTGCAAGAAGCCTTCGCAAATAATGTCATCAATGATGTTACTTATAAATAAAGGATATCAGTGGATCGAACGGCTTTGGAGACACTCATCAAAAAGTCCGAGGATTCTATAGATAACTTCTGTGATCAATTGTCAAAATTGGTTGCTCATGATTTCATTGCGAAGCAGCAAAGTAGTTATTCGCAGAAGACGAAATATAGCTTGAATGTTGGCGAATTTTTAGTAGTATGCGATTTCGTTGAGAATTATGCATTTTTGTACACGATTCCACGCAAGGGTTGCACTGGAGCAATCAGGCGACTATTCATCCAATCCTGGTTTACTATAAAAGTTACGGTAACAACCAGTCGAGCCATTTTAGTTTTGTGATAATTTCAGAGCATCTGAAACATAATTCAGTTGCAGTTCATTCATTCCAAAAAAAGGCCATCAACTTTATGACAAAGAAGTTTCAAAATTCAATTCCCATAGAAAAAATAATTTATTTCTCCGATGGGGCAGTGTGCGACCAATTTTGACGATTGATCACAGAAGTTATCTATAGAGGTGTCTTACTAAGTGCATTCCAGCGAATCTTCGCTAAAAACATCGGCCCTTTTCAGAGCCACCAAAATATTGTAAAAGATCCATCAGTCATAACTCCACTATGCAACACAACGAGCTAGCGAGAGTAGTGTGGACGTGGATCGGCGCGCGCGGCGACGCGCGACGAGACGTTTTATTTTTTTTCTTCGGCCCAGGTATTTTCTCCATAGATTTTCGTCCGTAGGATTGAAGGGGAAGGATTCAGGTATCCAAAAAAAATTATCTCTATGAATTTCTGTGAGTCCCGCGGAAATGGCAGTAAAATTAAAAAAACAAACGACGAAAAAAAAGTGAAGGAATTTTTTTTTTGGAATTGACATTCTTTGCATGGAAGCGTATTCTTATATAAACAAAATGATCTAAAGATCAATTCGCTCCGTTGAATATTTTTGGAGATATGAATTTTTAAACATAACGGTGCAACACCGGTTTACGAAAATTCACATAGCTCTGAATCCGCCATTTTTGAAAATTTTTCAAAATCCTTGAAGTCGTATTTTTTTTCGCATAGTACTGAAGATATTCTGAACTGCGCAAAAATCCGTGACTTGACGGTTTATTTTAGAGTGAAGTGACGTGGATCCGCTCATGTGTGTCGTTACTGCAGCTCAACTTGACGCCAGTTCACCAGAATTTTGTATTTGGCAAAATGATCACCGAGCAGCTGGGGAATGTGGTATCAACTACCAAGGGTCGTCTGTTGCCATGGAAATGAAAGCAGCCGAACATTTGTGGGAAAGATCTGTTGCAAAGAATCAAATGAGATACACAACCGTGTTATCAGATGGTGATGCCAAGACATACCTTCATTTGAAAAAAAAGCCCCATATGGAGACGTTGTATCCATTGAAAAGGAGGAGTGCGTCAATCACATAGCTAAGAGAATGGGCACAGGACTACGGAAGCTTGTAAAAGAGTGGAGAGTGAAAGGTGTGACGCTATGTGGCCGTGGTGTTGGCACATTGAAAGAGGCGACGATAACTCCCCTTACAAGTTACTACCGGAACGCCATAGTCAAGAACATCCCCGACGTACCAGCTATGAAGAAAACGATCCGTGCAACCGTTGCTCACTGCTCGTCGACTGACGAGTATCCACTACACGCTGACTGCCCCACCGGACCAAGCTCATGGTGCTTCTTCAACCGAAGTATAGCAAAAGGAGAACAGCCAGAAAGTCACGACAAGATGTCATTGAAGCTGAATGCCACAGTAGTAGAAGAGCTGCAGCCGCTGTAGGAACGCCGCTCCAGCGACGAGCTGCTCGTTCGCTGCGCACGAGGAGCGACGCAGAATGCAAATGAGAGTTTACACTCTTTGATTTGGAGCAAATGTCCAAAAGAGACCTTCGTGTCAAAAAAAAGAATTGATCTGGCAGTGGCAACGGCAGTAGCTGAGTTCAACATGGCCGCATTTCACGCCCAGAAGGCAAAAATGTCAGCGAGGACAGAAAAGGTATCAAACATTGCTGAAACTATCGCAATGCAACGAGACGCTAGAAGGAAGCGCAAGGGAAAGTGGAAGGCAACAACAGAAAGTAAGAAAGCCAGACGGGCCCGCGCAATAGATAAAGCCGCATCGGAGAAAGCCAAGAAACAGGCGGAAGGGACGACTTACACTCCTGCAGGATTCTAATCTTTCCTGTACTGGATGACTCATTGAGTACCTGGGACTGAGATCTATTTTTGGTTTGTATTTTTATAGTAGACTTTCGTAGAGGCTAGATCAATATCATAGGATATTTATTTAGCCTCAATCAATATTCCACATGACGAATGAAAAAAAAAATTCTTTTTCTATGATTGCCACTGAGAAAATTCCGAACGCCATGACCGCGATAGAATACAACTGGTGACTCCAAAATGGAACGATGTAGACAACCAAGGAAGACAGGGTATCACAGGTGTAATATACGATATACCTCAGAACGAAGAACCCGAGAGCAGAATACCTACAAGATGCCTCGCCACAGATGTAACATCCAGTATGGCTACGCTCATGAAAATATTTTACAAGAAGTACATTATATATTCAGTGAATTTATATTTTCTGACTTTGGAAGTTGATCTTGAGTTCATTATCAATGAAGATATTTCCAAAACATTGATAGTAAACAGAATTTGTGGTTTTCTGAATCTCTTATGGTCCTGAAATTATTTCAGAATTCAGTACTCCATCCTACAAATCTTATCTATAATCATGCACAAGTTCCAAAGTGTAATTTAGTTTTTCGCGTTTATTTCAGAACTATGATTTTGGGCATTCAAAACATCCCCTGCGCATTGGTTTTAGACTGATCACCTTGTCCTTTGATAGACATATTCTGGGACATGTTTTCCTCGAATTGCTGTCAGGAATTTGATGTGCGATAAGTTGAATCTGTTTCGCAGACACTTGTATACTCAAAATTGCAGCGACAAAATTGAGACGATGATATTTATACCTGAAACTAATCGAATCTAAAATCGCCTACAGCAATTCATAGTTTATGTCATTAGGTGCCCTGAAAACAAAAATCAATGGTCTGCGATCAAAACCAATGCGCAGGGGATGTTTCGAGTGAAAAATGAAAAAAATTCGATAACTCTGAAAGTTTCCATCGAAATCAGTACATCTTTGGAACAGAATCTAGTTTCAGGATTCCAAATATATACTTCAAATTAGAAAACGATTTGATGAAAAACAAGAAAGTTTTTCAAATCTGTAGAGTCCCCCCCTCAAGGCCACTACGCCCCTGGGGGCCCAACACTACGTCAGCCAACGGAACAGCCAGCAAGAACGCGGGGGAGTGCCGAGGTTAACTATCTTCTGATTTTGATCCGGCAACGGCCGTCTGCCATCTTGCCTCTAGTAGAGCCATGTAGAGATGTCTAGTAGAGCTTTATACATTTTGGGATTCGAATAAAGACGACCCCCGAGTCGGTCGGCCGTCACCAGTGTCCCAGTAGTAATAGAGAATTTTTGGGTTTTCTTTCGAGCACGATTTTGCGGGTCGAAATCTATAATTTTGTCGTGTTTCGTCCTGCCGCACACGAGTGCGAGAAGGACAGTCCTAGTTCGTCACTGTCGCTGTTTCTCTGACTCCTACGAGGAGACTCAGACGGTTAGCTCAGGCGTGAGCCTGCTTTCTTCTTTTGTCTCTCTTTCTTATATATTTTTTCAAATTTCCGTTCGCCTACGAAGGCAGAGTTAGGTTAAGTTAGTGGTAAGTTCAATTTCTAAATGAAAATGAAAATGAAAATTATTTATTATTATTACGATATAATTCGCAAACTATAGAGTAAGTGGGTGAACGGAGTAAGCAGTGGCAGTTAGATATAGAAACACCCGCATTTGCACGAGGGACAAAGGAAAACTGCTGAAAAAACGTTGTCCGAGTGTAGCGGGACCAAGCTCTAATCCTCAGCCCGTCAATTCAGCGCCTGAACGGCGTGACCCGTCTTACAAATTTTGCGGGCTGCCGCTCATTCCTTCCTTAGGAAACGTGTGCCGTCTTGCTGACTCTGTCCCATATGTCAATCATTTTATTGGTTGTATAATATCTGCCAATCAGCGAAGAAATGATATCGATATCGTCGTTTGATTTCGATATTTTCGTGATGTTCACACTTCACACGCTTGGCATATTTTGTGTTCGAATATTGGCATTATTTGTATCGAGCTTACAAACTTATCACGTGGTTAGTGGCGTTCAAGATTCAAAATAGTGATTCAAAGAAAGCGATATTCTGAGAAGACAAATTCGTGACTGCACACTTAGCGTGATTATGCTCTTATATTAAGAAGTAAGTATATCTAGCAAATACCTCAATTCATTAGCTGTGAACTATTGTAACCTTTGTTCATTTTTACCGAGCGGTCTAAAAAAGCCCACTTTACGACCTTGGTACACAATATACTATTTCGTCACAAGGCCGCAAAATACGATTTCGCGGACCGAGTTGTGATCGCCGCGCATGAGGACCGGCGTAGCCGGTCCGAGTGTTCTGCCGTGTCACACGAGGCCGCGAGAATCGTGCGGCCGTATTTTCGGTATGTGAGCCGCAAAAGGATTTTTCAGTTTGTATGGATCAAAATTGTCTATCGTATTCCTATATCTTGTACACCTTGTGAATATTGTATCTTTTGTAAAGCAGGTTTTTTGATGCTGTAGAGGGCCGAGTGGTCAGCAAGTTTTGGGACCTTTGTCAAGTGTTTGAGCAAAATTCAGATGTCGAAGGTGCTACGGCGGAACATTTGTTCGGACTACTGACAAAATCCTTCGAAGAATATGAGATCCCGTTCGAGAACAACATCGGATTTGCGTCCGATGGAGCGAGTACAATGATGGGAACGAGTAATTCTGTAGCTTCAAGATTCATCGAGAAGTGCCCTGGTATCTACATTTTCAAGTGTCTATGCCACTCGTTGCATCTTTGTGCTAGTAATGCATGCAAGAAATTACCAAGGAGTTGTGAAGACTTAGCACGAAATGTTTATGGTGAATTTAAGAACAGTGCAAAACGACAACATCTGTTTCGAAAGTTCCAAACATTCTTAAAGATCAACGTTCACAAAATTCTTCGCCCAGCGCAAACACGTTGGTTATCTTTGAAAGCTGTCGTTTTGAGGATAATTGAACAGTGGCCTGCACTAGAATTATATTTCAAAGAACAAATGGTGACAATTCGATTAAAATCCGTTGAACAGATTATCCAAGCTCTCGGCTATCCGATAATTAAACTCCTCTATCTCTTTCTGGGCTTTATTTTACCCAAATTCACCAAATTAAATGAACACTTCCAGTCATCGTCGGTAGTCGTTACGAGCCTCCATGAAAAAATGTGTAGAAACTACCATGACTTGTTAGAATCATACATGTCTAGTGATTATATCTATCGAACCGATTTGAACGGACTAGATCCATGCAATGAGACGCATCGTTTACGTCCGGAAAATATGTACCTACTTCGGCGTTAAAGCCAGAAAAATGTTGGATCAGGTTGAGATTCGAAACAATGGAAAATTGAAATCAGATTTCGCAGAGACTTATGTCGATTTTTTGATGGAAGGCTGTAACGATATTAAGAAACGCTCCAACTTTTCTGATCCTGTTTTGAAACTGGTCACAAACCTTAATCTCCCGAAAGCAGTGTTGAGAAAGACGAGAGATGTTATGCCAAGTTTGCTGCCGTTAATGGAGGCTTTGCCTCGTATTACATCGAGTAATAAACATCAAATAATCGATGATGAGTGGCGTCAATTACCATCTTTTGAGCTCCCGGCACATATGAGCGGTTCCACGTCACTTCACTCGAAAATAAACCGTCAAGTCACGGATTTTTGCGCCATTCAAAATATCTTCAGTACTATGAAAAAAAAAAATACAATTTCAAGGATTTTGAAAAATTTTCAAAAATGGCGGAGTTAGAGCTATGTGAATTTTCGTGAACCGCTGTTGCACCGCTATGTTTAAAAATGGATATCTCCGAAAGTATTCAACGGAGCGAACTGAGCTTGGAATCATTTTGTTCGTAAAAGAATGCGCTTTTATGAAAGAAATTTAAATTCCAAAAAAAAAAATTCCTTCACTTTTTTTTCGTCGTTTGTTTTTTAAATTTCACTGCCATTTCCACGGGACTCACAGAAATTCATGGAGATAATTTTTTTTGGATACCTGGTTCCTTCCCCTTTGATCCTAAAAAAAAAAATTTATGGAGAAAATACCTGGGCCGAAGAAAAAAAATAAAACGTCTCGTCGCGCGTCGCCGCGCGCGCCAATCCACGTCCGCGCTACTCCAGTAAGCTCGTTGTGTTGCGTAGTGGAGTTATGACTGATGGATCTTTTGCAATATTTTGGTGGCTCTGAAGAGGGCCGATGTCTTTAGTGATGATTCGCTGGGAGACACTTAGTAGGACACCTCAGTTTGAAATCAATTCATAATTTTCATCGAAACAAATTTTTCTGATGCGGAAAGGAATTTTGTTTTGACGAGTTTATGGGATATTGGAATGACCACATGTAATTTCAGAGTACCACGAACTGTCAATGCCTTATCGAATCGATTTTGTAAAATAGATTCCTTCGCTTGATGTTCTGCAGACGTACAGTACGCGAAAGATATGCTGCGAAAATAAGAACACACCCGATCATCGTTGCAAGAAGCCTTCTCAAATAATTTCATCAATGATGTTACTTATAAACAGTGGATATCAGTGGATCGAACGGCTTTGGAGACATCACCAAAAAGTCCGAGGATTTCAATTCCTATAGAAAAAATAATTTATTTCTCCGCTGGAGCAGCTTCCCAATATAAGAACAAAAAGAATTTCATAAACATAACACATCACTTTGAAGACTTTCGATGCCAAGCCGAGTGGCATTTCTTTGTTACATCACATGGGAAAGGGTGGTGTGATGGGGTAGGCGGAACTGTTAAAAGATTAGTTTCACGTGCGAGTTTACAACTGATTGGCAACTCCGATCCTATTCAAACACCGCTGGATCTATATAATTGGGCATGTTCCTATTTTCGCAGCATATCTTTTGCGTACTGTAAAATCTATTTTACAAAATCGATCCGATAAAGCATTGAGAGTTCGTGGCACTCTGAAATTACATGCGGTCATTCCAATATCCCATAAACTCGTCAAAACAAAATTATTTTCCGCATCAGAAAAATTTGATTCGATGAAAATTATGAATTGATTTTAATCAGAGGTGTCCCACTAAGTGTCATCCAGCGAATCATCGCCAAAAACATCAGGCCTTTTCAGAGCCACCAAAATATTGCAAAAAATTCATCAGTCATAACTCCACTACGCAAGACAACGAGCTTACTGGAGTAGCGCGGACGTGGATCGGCGCGCGCGGCGACGCGCGACGAGACGTTTTATTTTTTTTCTTCGGCCCAGGTATTTTCTCCATAAATTTTTTTTTTTAGGATTGAAGGGGAAGGATCCAGGTATCCAAAAAAAATTATTTCCATAAATTTCTGTGAGTCCCGCGGAAATGGCAGTAAAATTAAAAAAAAAATCGACGAAAAAAAAGTGAAGAAATTTTTTTTTTTGGAATTGAAATTTTTTTCATGAAAGCGCATTCTTTTACGAACAAAATGATTTCAAGCTCAGTCCGCTCCGTTGAATACTTTCGGAGATATACATTTTTAAACATAGCGGTGCAACAGCGGTTTACGAAAATTCACATAGCTTTCACTCCGCCATTTTTGAAAATTTTTCAAAATCCTTGAAATTGTATTTTTTTTTTTCATAGTACTAAAGATATTTTGAATGGCGCAAAAATCCGTGACTTGACGGTTTATTTTCGAGTGAAGTGACGTGGAACCGCTCATATTGACGTTAAAGCTCCAATTGATATTTTTTGGGCAAATTTGATGGATTGCGGAGAAGGCGACCAGGGACAGACAATGATTTTCAAAAACGTATCCAAATTTGTGTTGGATGTAATTTCACTTCCGCATTCGAATGCCGACAGTGAACGCATATTTAGCCACATCAATTTAATTAAAACTAAAACTCGCAATAAAATGGTGATTCCGACTGTAAACGGTGTGCTCTTAGCCAAACAAAGAATAAAAAATAAGAACGCTGATTGCACAACATACGAACCATGGCAGCGATAAAGCTTTAATGTACAAAAAGAGAACCACATCGGAATCGACTGACAACAAAATTTGCGATTTGTATGGTGACACGGATGTGAATGAGTTTAATAGCATTTTGATGCCAAATGAGTTTTAAGTGAGAAAAAAGAGATGATCTGAAGTCAATCCCAATGATAGGTTTGAGATTCAAAGAGAAAACCCTATGTTACATACTTTGTTCCTTTACTACCTGAAGATAATATGTAAACTGTTATTTACATGGATATTTATATTTTTTGTTCCCGAGAATATAAAATATATTGACATAAAATGAAAAAGTCCTTGGTTTTATTTGTCACTAACCTAATCCTAACCTAATATCCTTTCATATTCATTTTTTTTTTTTTCATAAATTCGAAATGTTGGCACGCTGGATCTCTGGAACAGTACAGTTTTTCCGAACGAATTCAAAATGTTGGCGCCACTATTGACCTTAAAGTGGAGAGG
This sequence comes from Tenthredo amoena, assembly GCA_963966615.1. Taxonomy (NCBI): domain Eukaryota; kingdom Metazoa; phylum Arthropoda; class Insecta; order Hymenoptera; family Tenthredinidae; genus Tenthredo; species Tenthredo amoena. Next base: position 9,829,563 of record OZ016490.1, read on the forward strand.
AAATTGGTTCAGGTCTGTGCCATACGCGAAACATATAGTTGAAATAGGTTCTTTTAATTTCAAAACGGTAGTTTACAAGTGACAAACTATAAACTATTCGCAAATATATCAATATTCCGTTTAATATGATTTATTTATTCATTATAGACATTATATTGGTAAGTACGATAATTCTACGCTGCTGGTACAATAGTTGCTCGCTTCAGGTTGTGAAGGACAGTGTCAACACTGTCCGAGGGTCAAGAAAAATCCACGTCACAACCTATAAAAATACACTTTTGATAGCAATAGTACGCATGCAAATATGGAGACTTTTACCCGACAAGCTTATGCGCACGCTCATCCCTAACTGTCCGAACGGAATTCACTTAAAATTATCCATAATTGCGTGATTTTATCAAGCTTTGTAATAGTACACATCAAACTGAATAGAATAACGTGCACGTTCGTATATGATAAGTAATAAATACCGCAACACAAGTACGAAAAATTCTTAATTGAAAATGAAAAAATATCGTAAGATTTTTAACAAAAAATTTTACTGACCAATATTGACAAAACCGCGCAACCACGCTAGACAAAACTCGAATCTTGTGTCCAACGTCGAAATAAGTACTGGAGAGAGTTGGTTCTCTCTCTCTAATTTTAACGGTTTCTGAAATAATGAATCTGCGGACTCTTACCCGCTGGGCACAGTTGCCCCACATGACTCTAACTTTCATACTTGTTCGTTTAATGAATCCTCATGGGCTGTGAAATATTTAATTGTTTCGTCCAATTTTGTTCGGAAATCCTGGATTGTCTCATCCATAGTTATGTTCGATATTATATCTGGATTTTGAGCTATTGCTAATTCTGATTTTGATTTTTCTATATTTCCTTCCAGTTTCGTATTTATTTTGTCAAATTCTAATTCTTTTTGTCTATAATTTGGTGTTTTAGCTTTCAATTCCTGTTTTTTTTTCAGCCAACCGCATTTGTTCATCTCGAACTCCATTTTAGAATTTTTTCCTACGATTTTATATTTTCCTCTTTAGAATTTCTCCTTTCAATCAATATCCCACCGCTGTCACTATTGATATGTAACGACCTGGCGACTCAGTCAGTTTTTACTGGGAATAACGTTTATAATACAAGCTGATAGATTAATTTACGAGTCGTGCCAAACACAGCCCAGCGTGAAGAGACTTCACTTCGCGCGTTACCGATAGAAAGACTCCCTTTTGAATACACATGTATTGGGATACGGAGAGTAATGGAGAAAAATTTCTCATCGAGGAAAACTAAAATGGTACAGTAGGAAATTTCCATAGATCAAAGTTTTTCTTACCTCATGTGATTGGGTGACCCTGTTGTAAATGAAGATTACAGATGCCAGGGTCAGCCAGTTGTGCAAGGATGTCGTCAGGTAATATTGGTAGAGGATCTTGTGAATCGAGGATCGACTTAACTATCTCCGGATAGTAATCTGCTTCCTCCAAAGGTATTTGTTCGGCAACAAGCGGAGTAGATTCCGTGTTCGATGGTTCTTCTTGAGAAGTTACGAAGATAGGGAGGTGATCGAACGTAGTTAAGGGCGTAGCGGGTTGTTGAATTACTAAAGAATTATCTGCGTAATCGTGTGATAGTTTTTTTGTCAGGTCTATTGAATATGAAGGTTCGACAGGAAATTGTAGCGGTGGGAAAGGTGATCTTGAGTCCAATGGGAGGATTTGAGGGTTAAGTTTCACACTCAATGCGTGTGGTTGAACAAAAGGGGGAATTTCAGTTACTAATCGCGTAGCCCCTGTTGGAGGTGATGCTGGGAGAGGTTTTGTAATTAGGGTTAAAGGTGTGTTGTTTGCTTGATTATTTGATTTCAGGGTCAGAAATGATTCTTTGGTATATTGAACTGATTTAGTAAGAATTTGCGAAGCGTTTTCAAGACCTTTAAGGAGTTGACTTAATGTTCTCCTCACTTCGACGGGTATTTTGATTGTCTTAGGTTTCTTAATAGTGGCTTCTCGAGTTACTGGCGCTCCTCTTGGCATTGGGAGGCTTAATGATGGATAAGTAATAGGAAAATTAAGGTCTCATTTCAGGTTACAACTAAAGGTGTGACCAAGGATATTCTCCCTGGTGTTTACCCCGTGACCAGAGATATTGTCTCTAGGTGTCAAGACTGAAGGAGGTTTTGGAATATGGTTGACGTGGTTATTAATGTTGTTGGGAAATTAAATTATTAGAGAAAAATGGCCAGTAATTGGAAGAGTCAAGAACTACTCACGTATAGGGAGTTAAACGACTCGTTCTTTATTATTCAGAATTGTTTTATTTCGCTTCTACTGAGTTACACTTGAGAATTAAATATGTCCTTTAAAATACCAACGTATTTGACCAAGAAAATTTGAAAATGCGTGATGATTTATTACTGAGTTGAATATTTCTGAATAAATCTGGTGAAAGATTTTGTCTCCAATTTCTATCTTTGAAACTCTCCTAGTATAAAAAATTAGGCAAGAGTGAAATCAGAAACAGCGGTAAGACAACAGTGTAAAGACTTCAAAAAACTTCTGATAATTGATAGATAGCTAACTAGTGTTAACCCTACTCCTACTGCTACTGGGTATCCGAGATAGAAAGAACAAAGTACAACTCTCTAACTCTACACTACTCTACCCTACTCTATTCTGGAGTGGCTTCTGTGTCGTCCCTTTTATATGAGTTTTTTCTAAAAGTGAGGTTTTTACCGGGCTAAATCTCATTGGTCAATTACTTATAATATAGTTTTATAAGAGGAAAAAAAGTTTAACTCAGTTTTCGAGGAGCGCTCTCCCCCTCAGAGTGTTTAAATGTGGAACCAATGATAGTCAATCGGTGGTTTACTCCTCTGCGTCTCTTGCGTGTTGAGTTACTAGCTTGCAGTTATATTATATATATGTCGGCGCGTGATATTTTGGACGCTGCTTTCGAGCGACTATTATAATTTAGTTTAGTCTGGATTCCTATCGATGGTTGATGTTTAGCTTATGTGTTTACGTCCAGACATATTTGTTAGTATTGAGACCCTTAGCTCTAAGATCTCTGCAGGTGGCGCAGAGGGGGATGCGAGATAGAGGCACTTATGGTGGTGCCTTTGTCGAACGTAGCCACAGCCCTAGGAATGTTGATTTGGAAGAGGCGGTCTCATTTTTGATCTCGAACAGAGAACTGGTTGCAAGAAGAGACCTCTAAGAGATTCTAGAACGGCTCGTGGATTCGTTATCATGTCTTCCTTAGCGTTACTGAAGCTTATGAAGTAATGCTGTCGTTATATCGGGTTGCGATAATTGGGAGTGTATGCCATTGCTTGTTTGAATAACAGTTGTTTAAATAATTATCCCGCAAGGGTAGCCAAATACGCTCGTAACCGATCAGATCCATCCATGCGCTCGTAGTTCATTTCGGTCACCGCTCCGACATATATATTAGGATAGACGTTGAATACCATCTTGAGGAGTGAAGCCCCGCAGTTTATAGACGAAAAATAGAAAAAAATTTTGGCTCCAGTGCGAGGTTTTTAAAATGAAATTAACCCGTGCCAGTAAGGTCGCAAAGTTTTCCATGTATTATTATTGAGTTACTTGCTGAGGGCGTTAGCCCTATCACAATGATTACAACATATTCTTAACTTCTATTGTAACCTCATTAGTCTCATAAATGTTATATTTTCGCTATTTGGTACTGCGGTAACTAATTATTCTTCATAATATTTGGTACCGGGTAGCTTAGTTATACTATTGTGGTCTTAATTAAAACCTCTACTGTCTAATATTTATATATGTTTTGTAACGAGCAATTTTCCTATCCGGAGGAACTAGATAGAAAAACAAATTCCGCACAAAGAGCACCAACGTGAACCTCACTCAAACATACACACAATAAGTTAGCTAGACTAAGAGGTAATGTTGGGCGCCAAGCACACGAATGTGCCAGATAAGAGAAAGCGAGACGGCAAGAAAGAACGAAATCAAAATAAGCCACAAACAAAACTCAGAACCTAATAGGTAACCGACTAGTTAGCAGGAGAGGGGAACGTGGGGGCATAGAAATAACACACTCCGGTACGGCAAAGATACGGTAAAAAAAAAATAACAAAATATATTCTCAATTCGCTCAGGCACTACAACGTAAAGTGAAACAAAAGAAATACAATTGCAGTTTCGCACCGAGCGAAGAAATAACCAAAAATCCAAAACAATGAAAATAAAATAAAATAAAATAACAAAACTAAGTAATCTCGATTTCGCGAGGCGTTTGATTACCGCCACTGAGAGAACCAGAGCTAGGCTCGGCGTTAGCTAAATCAAGAGCACGCTGCAATCGGTACGAAACGGAACGGTACGGGAAGTCTTCCCCAGAGCGATATGGACTAGTCTAGAATAAAAGATCTTAAACCTAATTATCCTAGACCAAGATAAGATAAAGAACGCCCACGGCAACCCGTCTATGGCGGAATTTGAAATCAGCCGCTAGGCGGCAACAAGGCAAATAAATGCACTCGGAGACGGATGGTCGAGGTCTAACAGAAAAGAAAAGCCTACCTTTGATCGGGGATGTATCCAGCGAGGCGGCACGGAAATGAAGGTAACACACAAAAAGAAAGAAAGATAAGAAAAGATACTACAAAAAAAAGAAAGCAAAGAAAAGTAAAAAAAGCACAAAAACAGAAAAGATAAAACTAAGAAAAACTAAACGTAAGATAAAATTAAAACTACGGTAAGCGATAAGGTAAGGTATCTCGACGTTTTCCGAAGGTGGTCGGTAACGGAGTGTCATAGCGCAGCGCTGCTCGGCGAAACGGGGAGGGGGAAGCCTCTCCGCACACGGCATGTTCGCCACTCCTAGAACGTAGAACATGTCGAATTTTCGGGCCAGGAGGTAAGAGCGGACATCAAGGCTGGCGGCTACAGCCCTCGCCCGGCCGGCAGGTGGCGAGGCTGCTTACACGGAGGCATGACGTAGGTGCGGGTACTAGTGCCGCGGCATCGAGGACATTCCCCCGGTGTTCCAGCGACGTTGGGTGCCTCCCGCGTCGTTCTGTTGCGGGCGAGAGCTGCTTCAACAACAACAAAAACTTACGGCAGACAAAAGAGTTACATTAAAATATTGACTCCGTCGCTCTGGGGAGGAATGGAGAGGTGGTCGCGGTACGGCACGGCAAGGTCGCTCACGTTATCAGGTGGAGGCGAGGTCCGTGGCGGATATAAAATCCACCACGTTACAGTTTATTCTAATCCTATTTTACTCATCTCTGTAGAATGCTCTTAACCTTAGGCAGTTTGTAATGTAGTAGGCTAGTTTGTTTGCACGCTCCGTGTTCTCAGCTATCCGCACCTGAGGTTATTTTGCTTCTGCGATATACGGTGCTCGAAGTTGGTTAAATAATGGGCATTCACACAGGATGTGCTTTATCGTTTTTGGTATCTTACAGTTTAGACAGACTTCTTCTGTGTCTATTGGGTACTCAACATTTTTTGTTTTGATGATGATTCTCTTTTCACCCGCCAATCTCAGTTGAGATATCATTCTCATGTTGCTTATGGTCATGGGCATTGTTATATAACTTTCCTCCTTTTCTTGATCGCTGTGTCTTATGTGCTTGTAGACTGTGCTGTATGAGGAGTTTGTTACTCTGCGCCAGTCCTCGGATCGTTGCTGGCATGTGATCTTGTTCATGGCCTCCGGTATGATGTTCATGATGTTTTCGACTGTCATGTTTCTGTCATCCTCTAGTATGTTGTAGGAGTGTAGTATACTTTTTATATTTGTATACCAGTTTCTGTCTCTCAGGTTATCTCTTTTTCCATCTAGCTCAGCCAGCAGTTCTAGGGCTCTTCTGGGGAAGCGTTCCTTATCCATGTTTTTAATTTTAGCCCAGTATGTTAACGCTCTCTTGACTATTCTACTGGTTAGTGTTGTCGAACCTGTTTCTATACGTAACATGTATCCTGGTGTGCATCGTGGAAGGTTAAGGACTTTGTTGAGAAAGGTTCTCTGAATCTTGTCCAGTTCGTCCATGTGGTTCAGCCCCCAGAGTCCAGCGCAGTATAATAGTGCCGCTGATACCACTGCGTTGAAGAGTATTATTCGTTGTTGCCAGTTGTTCATTCGGACCATCATCATGGTAGTCCATATCACGCTGAGCACCAGTCTAGCTCGTGTCAGAAAGTACTCTGTGGCAGCTCCAAATTTTCCAGATATTGAGAACGGGACTCCTAAGTACACATAACTTTTAACCATCTGCAGTTCCACCCCCTCGTATTTCAGTTTGCGCTGCTTCGGGGCCATACCAGATTCTCTGAACAGCAGTACTTGTGTTTTTGTTTTCTTTACTTCCAATTTGTTTTGTGCGCAGTACTCCGCCAGTGTATTGAGTTTGTGTTGCTGTTCTACCACGTCGTCCGATAAGATGATGAGATCGTCCGCAAACAGAAGTAGTTCCATTTTTTTTATCACGTTCGTGTGTTCCCTGTCAAGCATAAATGTGTCTATATCGTGTAACAAAAGAGAGAACAGGGTTGGGCTGAGCGGGTCCCCCTGCAGTACCCCTTGTGTTATGTCTAGTTCCTCTGTCTTTTCAGTCCTGCTCACTCTTACTTTTGTTGTTGCTTTGCTGTGATAATCTTTTAACACCCTTATGACTCTAGCTCCGACTCCCATTTCCTGTAGTTTTCTCCAGAGTATAATGTGGTCGACTGAGTCGAATGCCCTTCGTAAGTCCACGAACGCTGCATACAGTTTTCCTTTGGGGTTTTTGAGGGCCAGTGTGGTTTTGGCGTTTAGTACGAAAATGTTGTCATCACATTCTCGACCTCGTCTGAATCCTGCTTGTCGTTCTGGGAGAATTTGCTCGGCTTCGCTCCATTCATTGATCCGTTTTGCCAATATCGACGTGAATTTTTTGGATAGCGCGTTCGCCAGAGCTATTCCCCGGTAGTTTCCCGGGTCTTGAGGTTCTCCTTTTTTGAAGAACATTTTAATCTCCGAGTTGCTTCAGTCCTGTGGCGTTTCGCCTGTTTCGAGTATTTTGTTAAATAGTCGAGTCATGTAGTATGTCCAGTTAGCCGATAGTCCCTTGTAGAAGTCATTAGAAATTCCGTCTGGGCCTGGGCTTTTATTGGTTTTCGATCTCTTAATGGCTTTGCAGATTTCTCCGTACGTTATTTCTCCCTCTAATGCTGGGTTGTTCCTTTCTTCAATGGGTCTGTCCATGTTCTCTCTTGGTGGGTATGCGGCAGTGTAGAAGTCTTGCCACCTCTCCTTTGTTATTGGACAGTCACTGCGGGGTTTCCTCCTGTATTTGCCAATTATTTGCCAGAAGGTTTTCGTGTCCTTTGCCTTGCAGAGTTCCTCTCGTTCTGTTTTCCTGTATGTCTTCTTGACGAGCTTGAGTTTGTTCACGTATTCTTTTTTCGCCGTTTTATACTTTTCTTCACTATGTGCGTCGTTCATCCTGTAGAATCTTCTATGTAATGCGTTTGCTTTCTTTCCCAGCGTCCTGCACTCGTCGTTAAACCAGGGTTTATTTATTCTTGGGTTCTCTTGGTTCACGTTCCCTTGTTTCACCAGTGCTGTTTGTCTCGCGCTGGATTTAATTGTTTGCTTGATTCTCTCGTTCATTTCTTCTACTGTCGCTGTGTCTGCTGGTGGACATCCGGTCTGTTGTAAGACTCTTTGATAATCCATAGTGGCCTCCGGATTCCATTTGAATTCTTCCATTAGTTTGCGGTTCACGAGCTTTTCTTTTTGGACCTGGGGGTTTGTCATTTTGAAGGTTAGCTTCACTGGTAAATGATCCGAGGCCCCCATTGAAAGTATCTGGAAATCCTAGATTTCCTGCGTCGCTTTTCTGCTGACCCAGATGTAGTCTATTGTGCTTGTTCCTCTATTGCCTATAAACATTTTCGCACCTTCTTCGTCTGCCCTAGTTCTTCCGTTTACTGTTAATAGTCCATTGCTTCCTAGTAGACTCAGGTCATTGTCTCTCCTTGCTGATTTATTTTTGTGTCTTGGCTTTGTCTTTTACCATATAAGTTTGTTCCTTACAGTAGTGTCTCATCGATTTGGTTTCGTTCCTCTATCCTTCCGTTAAAATCCCCGCCAATGATAATAGCCGGATCGTTGAACTTGCTTGTTATCTCCTGTATGCAGTCGCTTAGCATGTCCATTCTTTCTCTATGGTTGTCCATCTTTATGTAAACGTTTATAATTATGAATTCCTTTCCATCTATTTCGCCTTTCACCGCTTGCCATATACCATTGCTATCGATTATTCCTAGGTTTTTTATTATTTCCGGGTTGTCAAAAAGCCCAAGTCCTCCACTGGCTCGTCCAGTGGATTTTTCTTTGGTGGCTAGGCTGTATTTACTATCCATATGTTCTAGAAAATTGGGGGGCTTGTTGGGGACATGGCATAACCATCTTTCAGAAATTCCTAGTATTGCACAATTTATCAAGTGATCCCTTTGGTCTTCGGCTATTAGTTCGTATAGATTGGTTATACCATGTATATTCCAGAAAATGATGTCTATTTTCTCTTCGGATTGTTGTTTCGGGTTATTTTTATTCTTTGTAGGGTTTCGTTTTGTTTCGTTCTGTCTTAACTTGTGGTTATTACCTGTATGAGTGTTTTTCTTCGGACGGTCACTGTTATCGGTGGTGCTGCTGTGATGATTGGCTTCCGAGGCTGAGGCGTGTGTCTTGCCTCCGCTCAGCCGATCCTTACTGTTCTGTTTCGCTCTCATCATTCTGACTAAGGTTACCTATCCATCCGTCGGAAAGTCTTCTTCCACCGTTGGCGGCTCCTACATTGCTAGCATGTCCCCTTGTTCTTCCTGTTTGGTGTTTTCCACCTCGGCTGGTTGTGCTCCGTTGAACTTTTTGTGTTGAGCTCTGCGATTGCATCTCCTCTTGTGGAGGTTCCTGAGCTTCGGTGAGCTCGCCTACTTCGTCCCATGCATAGCGTGACCCATTGATAATAAGTTCTTTGAACTTTTCTTTTACGGTTGCTCCTCTGTCTCTGTAATCTTTTGCTTTTAGGTGGATTTTCCTCTGGATTTGACGATCCCTGTATGTGCGATCTGGTGCTATGTAGATTCCTGTGCCTTGTAGTTCTTTACTATTTTGTAGTATTCTATGCTTCCCTTCTCTGGTTTTCATTTTGACCACTACCAGTATAACCCGTTCGCCTCTTCTAATTGGAGTTACCTGTTCTACTGGGTCCTCCACTCTTAGGCTTAATTTCAGTAGTTCTTCGCAACGTTGGATGGAGTAGTCCTCGGATTGCCATCCTCTTTAAATCACATTTTTGCTTATTTCCATTTTTTCTCTTACCTCGTCCCTTTTCTCCAAATCGGAGACTTTCTTCTTAAGTTGGTCAATTTCATTGCTCCATTCTGTTTTACTTTGTTGAACGTCCAATTTTAATTTTGTATTTCTTGTAACGCCTGTTTTGTGCTTACATTTTCTTTCCTTAGCTCTTTTACGTCAGTGGCCAACTCGCTCAATTTATCCAGAATTGCGTCCAGGTCGTTGCCTGCATTTTCTTTCCCTTCTTGACCTCTCACATTGGTTTTTGAGCTTTGTGAACGCAACATGTGGTTCAGTATTGAATTCTGTCCTGGTTGAGGCAGCTTACTAACCCTCTTACTTATTATACTTGTTGCACTTGCTTCCAGCAGCTCCCGATGGTGGCGCCACCTCCCAAAATGTCGATCCTAACCTCTCTTTTATTGACGCTTCTTGCACGCTTCCTAGTTGTTCCTAACTGTTTTCTTTTCGCCGCCTTCGATTCCGGCTGATCCGCAGGGTCCGTTTACCTTATTTAGTGGCTTTTCCTAACTCCAGCTCCTTTTGTTTGATGCACCTCGTTGCTCTAATTCTGGCTAACACTCCAACCAACTTATCCTTCAAGGCACTCTCCCCTCTTCTCTAAGTTTTCCATGTAAAACACATACATTTCTACGGATCTCAATTCAAAAATTCACTGTGAGGCTAATTTTAATTCCAGAAATTTTAAACTATGTGAAAGTCTCAGGTACGTGTATTACTACATGGGGAAAAATCGAGGATGTCATACCGTTGAATCTGCTCGTGATTCCACTCCAAACTAAAATTCTCTTCATCGATTTTACCGCTTAAAATACTAATTTTTAGTCAGTATTACTTACTTACGGTATGATATCCTCAATTTTTCTCCATGTAGTAGTACACATACCTGATACTTTCACATAGTTTAGAATTTTTCGAATTAAAATTAGCCTCGCAGTGAATTTTTGAATTGAGATCTGTAAAAATGCATGTGTTTTACATGGGAAACTTTGAGACCTTACCGGCACGGGTTAATTTCATTTCAAAAACCTCGCTCTGGGACCAAAATTTTTTTCTATTTTTTGTCTATAAACTGTGGGGCTCCACTCCTCAAGATGGTATTTAACGTGCACCCTAATATACAGGGTGAGTTTTCTCTGGTATCGAACGAAGGAGGAGCTTATCATCGCAAACGCTCAGCCCCTTTCTATTCACACTTGTTATCGTCTTATCGAGAAACCCTACTTCTATTTTCACGTGCCGTCAAAACCATCCTGCCTCAGGTTGTCATCTCGATAAGACAATAACAAGTAAATAGAAAGGGGCTGAGCGTTTGCGATGATAAGCTCCTCCCTCGTTCGATACCAGAGAAAACTCACCCTGTATATATATCTTCGTATCCTTTTTGTCAACTATGATATTTGTTCTGACCCATGCTTCTTTCCCAGAATTGTGATACATATATACAGGGTGAATCTTTTCAAAGGTCTCAAATGGGTGGGGCTTACTTGCGGCGAAGGCACGCAACGATGTATTGTGATATGTCAAATTTGTAATTAAGCATTGCTTCACTATCCCCACCCGGATAATTGTTTACCTGATTGGCTAAATAAGCGTGTATTCGCCGCAAGTAGTCCCACCCACTTGAGACCTTTGAAAAGATTCACCCTGTATAAATACGATGGTTGTTAATTTCTAGTTTTTTAACCATGGTATCCACTAGGGGGCTCCAAAAAAAACATTTTTTGTTTTTTTTTTTTCAAGTCCTGTCATCTCAAAAGTTTCTAGTAGGTATAAAAAAAATCCTCCCACAAGGAAAGCTCGATATTTTGATTCTACGTGACGCTCAAGGAATTCTCGTTTTCCAATATAAATAGCACGTGAAAAAATTTTTTTTTTGTATTTTTCAAATAAAACTACTACAAATTTTTTTTTTCTACAATTTTGATGGACATATTCTTGTTGGAAATTAAATTGTCTACAAAATGCTCTGATATGATTTTCTCGTAAACCTAACGGGTAAAACGTTATCAGACTCTGAATACTCGCAACCAAGTTAAATCTAACCGTATATGATTTTAGAACGCATTTTGTATTTCACCGGATGTTACTGTATGATTTATATTGTTTTACACTGCTAATAATTACTCAGTGGTTAAAAAGAGACATATAAGTCTCAATACTAGCTCATATTGCAGTTGAATTTCTTTTTGGAAATAAAAAAAATTCAAACTATACAACATATATTCTGATTTAGGTTGAGTGCACCACTTTACGTAGGTGTATTACTCTTGAAAATCTAAGACTAAATTTCCTTCACCAAAACTTCGAGGGACTAACGGTTTCCGAGCTACGGAAGATGTTAGTTGACCAATCACAGGGCTTATGAGTGACCAAGACAGGGCCGGTTCAAGATTGCAAGTCGAGCAGTGCCCGCGGCGGTTCAATTTTTATTGTACGACGTTTCAGTTCGATTTCTAGATGAGTATGACAGCGTCGCCTCCTGGAGGTGTCTTCGTACGGCATTCACCTCAATACGGGTCGAAGGACCTGGACGACTGAAACGACGGTGTGGAGGACCTGAACTATAAGAACTACGAAGCGCAGGACCTGGACGACTCAAACTACGAAGTGGAGAACCTGGACGACTGAAACTATGAATCGGAAGATCAGGACGACGAGAACGGAGGTGAATGCCGTACAAAGACATCTCCAGGAGGCGACGCTGTCATACTCATCTAGAAATCGAACTGAAACGTCGTACCATAAAAATTGAACTGCCGCGGGCACTGCTCGACTTACACTCTTGAACCGGCCCTGTCTTGGTCACTCATAAGCCCTGTGATTGGTCAACTAAGATCTTCCGTAGCTCCGAAACCGTTAGTCCCTCGAAGTTTTGGTGAAGAAAATTTAGTCTCAGATCAGATTTTCAGGAGGAATACACCCACGTGAGGTGATGCGCTCAACGTGAATCACCTATGTACGCTTGACGTGTTTGATTCTGACCGGTATGAAGTTGGCACTACAGTCTTCTGTCTTCTTCTATCTTTCATCGCTACAGAGAGAAAGAAAGAAATAGAAACTGTGGGGTCAACTTCATATCGGTCAGAATCAAACACGCTTGGTGTACTGTAACGCGTTTTCCAGTCAGGAAGGGGGAAAGAGGGGAAGCCCGTCTCGTAATCACAAATAAATGAAAAGAGAATTAATAAAACAAGGAACAAGGTGAAACTATGAATTTTATCTAAATTTCCGTTGGGTGCCAGACGCTTCTCGCGTCAGTTATTAAGTAAATAGAAAATTAATGGGGGACTTACGACGGGTGTGCTTGGCTAGTCTAGATAATAAATCAGGGGGTAGAGGGGGTAGGTTGCCAGGTGGTTGAATAGTTGCTCAGAAAAATAACACAGGTTTGAATCGGTAATTAAATGAGAATTTTAATCAGAATTGTAGCATAAACAAAAATAATGAGTCGCTCGGGACGATATCCTCTGATTTCTCAGGAATCAAAATAATAGGCTCGATATAATTTGATAACAATTCTACTCAAACATAAAAAAGTTCATAAACGAGAGACCAATAATCTAGATTACTAGGACTTACTACTTACTTAAAATTAACGTGGATAGTCCTCAAGAAAAATTTACAGAATATAAGAAAATAATAATACGGGATGAGAATTGTATCTCTCCACCGCTACAACTACGTTCGCAATACCCAGGATAAGCGAGACAGAGTGAATAAATATACTATAGAAAGCAGCAAGAAAATGATAGTAGCTCAACTACAAAGTATAGGACGTTGAAGTCCGCAATAATCACTGAATAGAAAAGGCTAGTTAGCACGAGGCTTAACCTCAAAGCATGCTCAAGCAACCAAACTTCCAGCCACGAGATAATTCATTAAGTAAATAAGACAATACTATAAAGAATCGGTACGAGATGATATGATTAAATTAAATAGAAGCAAATAAAAGCCCACAGCACGACGAGACTGCGTGGCCCAACGCCTGCGTAGCAAACAATACTCTATACCATAGATATAACGTAATAGATGGGACAAGATTCGGCTGAGAATTAGTTGCGCGAGACGAATTCAGGCAGCGTGGCGATCGAAAGTCTCTTATTCGTTGATTTCGATTCAGAACTCTTTGTTATCAACAGGATACCTCTCACACCTATAATCTATATAATCGACCAAGATCGCAGACGAAATACAGCGTTTGATGTTACCTACAAACTTTGAATTGCATATCAGATCGCAAGCCACTTTATCTGCATACCAGCTAGCCGTATTTTTCGGTGAACCGCTGTTTCTCTTTCCAACTTCTCATTTTTCAAATGTTTTTCCGTCACCCCAATATAGTTTATTCCAAAATGATTCCCAAGCTCAATATCCTGAACTGAAGCCTCATATCCTAAATTAAATATTTCAGATAATCGATATGAATAAATCCGATTGATGGAATCGCTAAGTCATTTCAATATGCCACTGCCAAAGCTAAAGTGTACGAATTTATACCGCCCTATAAATAATATGAAATGTACTAGCATAGATATCTATGGTACTAGTATACACGAAGTGCAATGCGTGGTAAAATTCTGATCGTCAAACCTCTGTATCGCGATGGCACTCACTACGAAACACAAATTTCGAAGATAACTAAAGTCAGTTAATGAATTTGTTACTCGAAAAGCACACCGAATTCTTTTCACACTATACATATATAGAGTGATTCTCCTCTGGGCTGCGATGCTATTTTTTTTCGGACTTCGGAACGAGTTTTCCCGATAGAAGCTTGTAAATTCGTAGGTATAAGGCAAGCGTCAAGTAAATAGTAGCTGCCTAAAGATCATCATTTCTACGGTCAAAAATATTAATGTAAACGGGCGGATCTTTGGCCAATTTGAGCTTGCAACCATCATATCTATGGCAATCATGAGAGCCCGGAAAAGACTCAGACCATAGATATAACGTAATATATCTATGCTCAGACTGTGTAATGTACCATTCAGCTTTCATTTTTAAGGCGTAATAGATTGTTTCTACACGACCAATGTAATCAAACTTTTCATTATTCACAGCATAGTTCATCTTGTAGTTGAGTTATTCGAGACTTATTTCCATATTGAGTTCACGATTGCTAACCAATTTTCATGTCATGTAGTTTCATCGAAAACTTCTATTCTGTTCGTTTCGCTGGCGTGCAAAAAGGGCGGTAAAAATTGGCTTTACGGGCGGTAGACTTCTGGATTCGACTCTGAATACCCCATATTGAATATCTGAATCAAGTGTTATAGATATTATTATTTTTGAAGTTTGTCTGGACGACGGGCGGAAATTTTGGTCTCCTCACCTTCGCTTAGATGTGGTGTAAAAGAAACTCACGATTTGCCGGCATTATTAATATACTTTTATTATATAATGAATTTGATTACACAAAGGGACGTCACAACAGAAACCTCGTAACTGATTTAATTTAATAATTAAGAAACGATTGTTCCTTATTCCTCTCCGTACGCGCACTGTCGACCACACCATTACATGGCTAATTACACACTACTCGCTACTTCGCTCCTCGTTCGCTTTGACCGACCTTACCCTTTATTTTGGGTTTTTCGTTCGACGCATATACTTACACACACATTACATACATAGCAGTTCTATTTATTAGATTCGTTAAAGTCTACGGCCGGTTGCCTTCGCGGTAACACAAGGCATAGTAATTCTCCAATTTTTGTAATTTTCCTAAATGTACTACCTTTTCAAATAATTATTATTGATTCCTTCCCAAAATAAAGAATATTCACTGATGGTCAGTCATTGTCGCGGTGTAAATAACTGAGATAGTCATTTCAATGTATCGCGCCGCGATTTTCGTGCGCTGGAATCCTCGCCGGACGCTCGAGTTTCACGCGTTGCTTGTGCCATAGATAGGATATTTCACTCGAATTTCGAGAACAAAACGCTTCGGAGCTCCGAATAGCTTCAGTTTTACAATCGCTTGGTATATTCAGACGTGGTTTTTTACTGTTTTCTCATCATTTATCATGAATACTGCAGATAAGTGTTTTTATAGAAGTTGCAATGTGACGCGAGATAGTGAGGGTATCACCCTATTTTGTTTTCCAAAGACTAAAGATTACAGATATCAAATTTGGATACAAAATTCAGGTTCGTAACATCTTGAACATCACGCATTCCCGTGTAAACTTCTTTCCTAATGTTAGCTTGCCCCTCATATTCATTGATAATATTCAATACTACCTGATTATTCTTTTTTTTATTGATTACTACATTTCGTAAGTAGTAAACAAATGTCAGCTTATTATACTGAGCAACTTAAATAACAAGTTAATGAATTCGACTACTATCGGGCCATTAAATCGAGACTCCTGGGTTTATAATTTGATAGCTCTTCATTCAAAAATCTTAGAGAATCGTGCAATACAATTTCTGGAACTGTGGAGTTTGCCACGTCGAGGTATTATTGTATAATTTCTGTGAAAATTTCGAAACCGGAGATATCGCTACATATGTGTTAGACAACGTGTTTTTTGCGTACTTGTATCCGTAGCTCGACTTCAACTCGACCCCATTTCGTTCATAACAATATTGAAAATTTGAAATAATTCCCACGTCTTCCTTAGAATCTCATGCGTAATATGCCGTTTTCAAAATTTCAAAATGTTGGAAACCATGACGGGTACAGGCAATAATCGGCTGAGTTGTCATCTTGGCCGCTGATACAGTCAGCCGAAAGTGGCGAGCTCTAAAATTTTCTAACACAAGAAATCAAGTCAAATCCGTAACCGGTAACTCGATGACAAGTACGGTTACTTAATGAATTAAGTCATTCCGTAATCATTTTCACATGCGGTTCGACGTGGTTCCCCTACTGGGGGGGAACTTGGCCTTGTTTTGAAGCCGTTTGTTATTCGAAATAAAAAATTGATGAACATTCAATAGAAAATGCGTGTATGTAAAATTCGTGGTTAAATTACATTATGCCAACTGATGTTCCGCTACAACGTATGGAGGAGCTCAGGAAACGCCCCACTCCAGTAGTGAAACCACGTCGAACCGCATGTGAAAATAATTACTGAATGACTTAATTCATTAAGTAACCGTACTTGCCATCGATTTACCGGTTACGGATTTTAATTGATTTGTTTTGATAGAAGATTTTAGAATTCACCACTTTCGGCTGACTGTACCAGCGGCCAAGATGACAACTCCGCCGATTATTGCCTGTACCCGTCATGGTCTCCAACATTTTGAGATTTTGAAAACAGTATACTACGCATGAGATTCTAAGGAAGACGTGGGAATTATTTCAAATTTTCAATATTGTTATGAACGAAATGGGGTCGAGTTGAAGTCGAGCTACGGATACAAGTACGCAATAAACGCGTTTTCTAACACATATGTAGCGATATCTCCGGTTTTGGAATTTTCACAAAAATTATACAATAATACCTCGACGTGGCAAACTCCACAGTTCCAGAAATTGTATTGCATGATTCTCTAAGATTTTTTAATGAAGAGCTATCAAATTATAAACCCAGGAGTCTCGATTTAATGGCCCGATAGTAGCTAAACTTAAATTCGATCGGGTGTCAGCTTGCAACTATCTTTTTCGTCAGAAAATAGCACCTGCAGTCTCAAAGGGTGAAATCCCACTTCAGGAAGAATAAGATTTCCCTCATGAATTTTCACTCGAAAAAATTAACGTGTGGAAAAGGGTGGGGGAGGGATATATTAACATTTTCCGACAACATCTTCTTGAATACAATTTTTATTGTCAACTTATCATTTATCGATATACATGTGATGAATGCCTAAAGTACATTATGTTTATGGTTCACCAATTGCGTAGATATACCACTGACTGCATGTGCGATCAGCTGTGCTTTCGCGCCATAGGCCGAACGCATAAAATTTTAATTACATATGATAAGTCTCCGTCATGTGCACGAAATGCTCGGTGCATCCTTATATAGTCGGAAGTAAAATACGATAGGTACAATACATCGGAAAATGGAAGTCGGAAGAAATGTTATTATACAAAATAAAAACTAGATATTAAAAAAAAAGGCACACCGAAACTATAAATAAAAGAGTAAACTGATCTAATCTACACATGCATATATTATGAATAAAAGTAAAAAAATATATAAATATGAAAAATTGACTATTATAGTCTAAACATGCATATATTACGAAAAAAATAAAAGAATATATAAATATGAAAAATTGACTATTCTAATCTAAACATGCATATATTACGAATAAAAATAAAAATATAAATAAATATGAAAAATGGACTATTACCTAAACATGCATATATTACGAATGAAAACAAAAAAATATATAAATATGAAAAATTGACTATTATAGTCTAAACATGCATATATTATGAATAAAAATAAAAATATAAATAAATATGAAAAATGGACTATTACCTAAACATGCATATATTACGAATAAAAACAAAAAAATATATAAATATGAAAAATTGACTATTCTAATCTAAACATGCATATATTACGAATAAAAATAAAAATATAAATAAATATGAAAAATGGACTATTACCTAAACATGCATATATTACGAATGAAAACAAAAAAATATATAAATATGATAAATTGACTATTATAGTCTAAACATGCATATATTATGAATAAAAATAAAAATATAAATAATTATGAAAAATGGACTATTACCTAAACATGCATATATTACGAATAAAAACAAAAAAATATATAAATATGAAAAATTGACTATTCTAATCTAAACATGCATATATTACGAATAAAAATAAAAATATAAATAAATATGAAAAATTGACTATTCTAATCTAACATGCATATATTACGAATAAAAATAAAAATATAAATAAATATGAAAAATTGACTATTCTAATCTAAACATGCAATGGATTAATGGATGTATTACAAATGGGCCTAAAGCGAAAAGCGGGAATCAATATTTGCACACCTTTCAATTGACATGTGATTTAATGTATTTTCGGGACGTTTATTCTAAAGGGCAAGAAGAGAAGGCTTTGCAGTACGTGAACTTGAACCACCATCGGCTGTGCTCACTACATTTCCCGACGGATAGTTTTATGACCAATAAGCATGACAAGTTAACCCGAAATGCTATACCCATGGACTATCGCACTGTAGTTCCGGATTGTGATATGGAATCATTTGATATAACTCAAACGGTACGAAAATATACCAAGTCGCAGAAAGCTTATGACGAAAGCGTTATGTTTCAAAATGACCCATACGAAGAGCAAAACGGTGACTCTCAGGAAACGACTCATACGACACCTGTCGAAGATAGTGCTCAGGATCTGCGACTAGAAACTGAAAGGTTGCGTGAGGTTATTCGAAAAATGGAGGTCCAATTACGTGAATCCACAAAATCGGGAAATCATCAACCCCTCCACTTTGAAACTGAAGGCCATACACAAAGTATAGTACCGGATTCGAACAGGCAAGATGATGTCGAGACTTTCCTTGACAGCAACGGTGTGACATCTGAAGCCAGCCGTGCAATGGTCAAGATGCAGTTGCGTTCTGAAAATACGACCCAGCCTTTTCCCGAAGATCAACGACAACTCGCCATGAAATTGCATTATTATTCTGCATCGGCATACGATAAAATGCACACAATGGGTTTAAAGTTACCTAGTGAAAGAACAGTGCGTAGGTGGGTAGCTGAAACTGAAGTTAAACTCGGATTCTGTGACCACGTATTTGCAACTTTGAAAGAACATATGCGAAATATCCCGCCAATTGAAAGGTGTTGCTCATTAAAATGGGATGAGATGTCTCTGATAGAAAGAGAAGAATATTGCCCAGAAAGTGATATTATTGAGGGATTCGAAGATCTTGGAAACCTGGGCAGAACGTCGCGGCGTGCGAATCATGCTTTTGTATTCTGTCTGAATGGACTGCATCACCAAAATCAGTGGCGCATGATGCTGGCTTATTTCCTTCCCTGCAATTGCATATCCGGTTTGGATATAGCCAAATTGTTAAAAATCTGCATTACGAAAATCTATGAAACGGGAGCAGATCTAAGACTAACGGTCTGTGACCAGGGTGGACCAAACAGGAAGGCATATTCCATTTTGAATGTGTCTGAAAAGCAGCCATATTTCTTTCATGAAGGAAAAAAAATTATAGCTATTTATGATTTTCCACACGAGATAAAAAATATTTTGGGATTGTTTCGCAAATGGGGAAAGATTGATGTAAAGGGCAAGATCGTGACTTACTCCGACTACAGAATAACATGGCATGCAGACCAGCGGTGTGGTACATCAAACCTTCTCGGGCACATAACAGAGACCTATTTTGACCCGAATAATTATGAGCGCATGAACGTATCAAGAGCGTTTAAAATGTTCAGCAAGCGATTTGCATCGGCTATGGAGCTTGCACACCAGTCAGGCAGTGTTAAATCGGACACAATTGTTGATACTGCGATGTTTTGTAGGGAGATGGATAAAATTATTGACGCCTGCAATAGTTCGTGCTTATACGATCCGAACCCTGCGAAGCGACCTCTGTCTACAGAAAATCCAGGTGTGGAAATGATACTGCGTGACTTTCTTTCTTGGGCACCGGAGATGACAGTGTGTGCCAACAATAAGTGGAAGAGGCCTTTCAGCTTCAGCGGCATCGTTCAAACTGTCACTGGAATCTTGGAGATTTATCTTGGACTGGTAGATGAATTTCCCGAATTTCAACTATGTACGGCATTGTGCAACCAAGATTCAGTTGAACAACTATTTTCAAGATTCAGAGGACGGGGAGGATTCAATCCAAATCCCACATGCCGAATGTTTCGACTCGCAGCAAGGCACTTGATTGCTGTAAGAAACATAATCCCTACTAGACGTGGAAATGTTGTATGCAGTGAGGTGCCATACCTACCACCTGTTACTACTCTGGATATGATAGGGGAGACTGACCTGCAGTACAAAGCTGGCGTCAGTGCTGTAGAATTTTTTGAAGACGGGGTATTCTCAGCAAACGATGAATGCAACGAGGCTCAGGTTGACAGTGACAGTGATGATGCCAATGACACCGACGACGAGCAGGATGAAGCCAATCTAGACCTCGCCAGTCGGGTACGATTAGCCCAAGGTACACTGCCGCCGGCCGAACACGGAACCTACGAGGCTAATGCAATCGCCTTCTTTGCTGGTTACACCATTCATAAGATGTTGAAGGTACATCACTGCGATCGTTGCCATGATGTGGTCGCTAAAAAAGTAGATGAGTCATTGACTGCCGATGAGACATATATCGAATGTCGAGAGTATGTCACAGACGACACATATACAGTGAGCAAATTGAAGAGACCTACTGTGCAGTTTCATCGCATCGTGGAAGTACAACTCCAATCCTTCTTGCCAACTTTCATTCGTCACAAGTTTAAAGTCGGCATATTGGCTAAACTTGTCAGCTACGCGATTGAGAAGACGGATGAAATTGATCCACAGTGGTTTGATGAAGCAGATCCATGTCACAGTCACCGCATGTTTGCTGTGCGCTTCATGTTGCGGGTCAAACTGCAACGACACTGTACCTTCGATAACCGTGCTGCCAAAATCGCTAAAGTCGTTAAAAAAGATAATAAACGTAAGGCAACATCATCAGCAAATCGTGTTTGTAGACCAGCAAGAAAATTGCGAAATATATTACACACCTGAGTAAATTGGATTGCGACCAGAATTTTGACGATTCCTACACGCCTCAGGCTCTGAAAAAAAAAACTAAAGTTAGAAATTGTATTTCACGCAGTACCATGCAGTACGTACGTCTAGTAGAGCCATGGTAGAGCCGATCGTGATTATTAAATATAAAACTCTGACTTACCCGAAAATACATGCTGCAATCGTCTTCTTTTTTTTTCCTTACCCTTATAATCTCTGCGAAAACGTATGAGGTGTACACTCTGGTCACACTTTTCCGCACTGTGAAGCTGCCACGTGCGTCTCATATTGAATATGGCGAACACATGGCGAACAGAACACTGATTTCTTGGGGCGGGGAAGCACATAGAGTATTGGCAAAAAATCATGTTTCTAAGATCAACCGCTAGGATTTCCCGTTGGTAGGACAGGTTTGCAATTTTGCCGACTAAGAAATAATTGACATCGCGCAGAATGATAGAGACTATGACACAGGGAACAGAAAATATATTTCCGATATCGACTAATATTCTGTTTTACCATAAAATTGTGGCGGCGACACCGTTCGGTCTGCCATTTTTAGGACATATGGCGGTTCGGTTCTTACTTTTACTAACTTGTCCCATCTATTACGTTATATCTATGCTCTATACAATAGTCGTACTCGATACCATACGATTTTGTGAATTATGTCGTGACTTTACAATGAACGAAACAGGCTTACCTTATGTTGAATTTCTGGCCTCAAGGCACTTTTACACTCAACTATTTCAATTGAATCTAAATTTAGAGTACAGGCCTAAACTGAGAAAAGAATAAAATATAATGAAGACTCGGGACGGTACGGTACGTGTGCGCTGGTCGGCAGTCGAACGTAGAAGAGATGGATCCTTGGTCGTTTCTTCGGCTCGCTAGGTGATGCGGTGCGAACGTTTTTTTACGTGCCCCCGTGATTGGCCTATTTGTTTCCCATGAGTAGCGCAGATCTAGCGGACAGTGGTTGCGCGTCACACTAGAGTCCTGCGGACGGAATTATGTTTCCTTCTGGATCGTAATTTTGGCAAATCCCTGTCTTGCCGGGTTTTGGCTTAGGCTAGACCTGGGGCGCGCTGAATTCAAATCCTGTGACCGCTCGACCTGACGGCTCCGTTATCGTTTCTTGTTACTCCCTGATTGTCGTTGATTAAGAGGGGTTCTCCAGTCGTCGACCCAGCAGAAGTTTGCCTAACTGGAGGACTTGGCGGCAGATGGGCGACCCTGCACCGGATCTTTGCCTCCACTGCACCATTGGCGTCGCGGAAGGTCACCAGAACCTCCTCACGCGGCGCGGCCACTCTTCGTCGGAACGATACTCGCGGGCTTTCTTGGCCAACACGGCGACGGTACGATAATCAGGAAGGGTAGATGTTGCTTCTTGGGTTCAGCTCCAGGCTGAGTAGTCGTCGATGAAGTAGGTTATTTTGAGTTACTTAATTCGCTCAGCCCTGTACGCTGTCATCGCGGCATCCAGTTCTGAGACGATTCTAGGAGTCGTTGGCTCGAGTCTGCCGACCTTGGAGGGTTGCTCCCTCGGTGGTAGGTCAGCTCGTTGCTCGCCGTAGCGTGGAGTACAAGTTTGATAGAGAGAAAAGTACAAGAAAACAGAAGGAAATTAGAAATTATATTAGCCTGCCTATCTCTGTCTTAGCCAATCCTGGGCATCCTGCCGACCGCGCACACCCGACATCGCACTGGGCAGTACCTGGGACGCTTGCACGAAGTGCAACGTCACAGCACAGAAGTGTAATATTTGAAATCATCGAGACTTTGTCGATAATAATGAGTGCAACATTTCTGAGTTGTTCCCTTAGAATTTTCAAAGCTACATCCGACAGTTGTTTGTACTTAGGAACTCGAATGCTAATTCTTTCACATTGTGAACATCTGTACAAAATTAGTATTCTGAAGTAGATCAAACAAAACATTGAATTGAATTGAACTCGGTGCTCTCTTGGCCCTGTCGATGCACTCTAAGTACAGTATTCACGAATGTTGTGGTACGATGATTCTTATTTTATACAGTCGAACCTCGCTAACTCGAATCTCAGGGGCAGAGCTAATTTCTTTGAGTAAGAGAGGTTTCGTCTTATCGAAGTTTTCGAGTTAAAGAGGGTGACCGAAACAATATTCGACCTATAGAGGCTCGTAAAAATTCGCCAAATATAGTGGAGATATTCCTTATTTTAGGACGTACATTGTAACGGGTCTTTTCTGGACTCGGGTGATCCAGGAACGTAAGCCGACTACAAACCTGGGGCACCTAGGGGAAGGGAGTTGAGCGCCAGACTCCGGGCTCGAAGTCTTCTCTCTCTCTCTCGCGGCCAACTAGCTACTTAGCCTAAGTTAGAGGGATTTCGTGGGGGCGCAGAATAAAGACACAGGTGGTTATCGAAAATAGAATGTTTATTACAGAAAAAAGGAAAAAAGAAAAAGGTCGCGAATTTATCTCACGCCCGGTACCTGGCGTCTAGAAAACATAAATGGGACTCTACTCTACTCTAATCATAAATAAATAACTACAAAAGGGACTCTACTATAATAAGTTAACGGGGACTCCTAGGCCTAGACGAGGCTCGTAGGCTCGCTCTCCGGCTACGTGACAGTCAGCTGTCACGGTAGCGAGATCGCTCGTCTGTCTCGACGTCTCACGACGGAGTGTCGCGGCTCGCTCTCTAGCGGCGGCGGGGGAAAGGGGGGGGGGGGGGAGAAGGGGAAAGCGGCGGCTCCCTGACTCGCAGCAGCTGAGTGCGACGCGTGACGTCAGGAGGCCGTGGCTCTGTTGCGTCGGCGCGGCGCTCTCGGCGATCGGCGCAGCGGAGACCAAAACTGGCACGGCTACGCGTCCGACAACACCACGTGATTCGTTCAAACGGTCAAGTCCAACGGTTCGCGGGGAACGGCTAAACTTTCACGTTGGAACGACGCGAGGCTCGAGGGGTTAGGGTGGAGGGTAGGGGCTGCGGGGTGGACAGAATCTAGCTCGGATGGATCCTACCTGATGATCCGGCGCTCGAGCGTTCTCCGGTGCGAAGGTACAATTCCGTATCCGTTAGCACGTGTCCGGGTGAAGGCGAGGGTCGTTATACCAAGTTAGCAGTCCAATCGAGATCCGGAATCAAGTCCAAAGGGGTAGCAGGGTCACACACAAAACACACGATTCACAATCCAGAACACTCTCTCTCTCTCACCGACCGTAGTAGCGCAGTGCTAGCACTCGAGACTGCGGAGCGGGAGGACGTGGGTTCGAGTCCCCGGCCTGTCAAAGGAAGACCTGAGCGGCAGCCCGCAAAATTTGTAAGACGGGTCACGCCGTTCAGGCGCTGAATTGACGGGCTGAGGATTAGAGCTTGGTCCGGCTACACTCGGACAAGGTTTTTTCGGCAGTTTTCCCTTGTTCCTCGTGCGAATGCGAGTGTTTCTATATCTAACTGCCACTGCTTACTCCCCCACTCACTCTTTGTATTTGCAAATTATATTGTAATAATAATAAAGAATTTTCATTTTCATTTTCATTTTCTCTCACACGAAAAACTCTCTAAAACTTCCGCACACACGAGGTTTACTCTCACGAGGGTCACAACGCAGTGAGGGTGATTTCCGCTATCTCTAGTACCAGCCGGCTCCGTTCGGCCTCGGAGCGCTGGCCGTAACCGGTTCGCTGCGTGCGACGGTATTTGGCCAAGATGGCTCCGCAGGGCGAGGCGGCACCGATTTAAATCGGGCGGCGGAGCTCGCGTACGTCGGTAAGGCTGGGGGAGGAGGAGGTCGAACGTTTGCCACGTTACAACATACATACAAGTTATACAAAATTTAACGTATTTTTGTAAAAATTCTCCATACCGTATACACACAAGCGCTAGTACGGTACTTATAGTTTCAATAATTATATACTATGTACATACATGCATGGTAGGCTATGGTTGTTCACTCACAATCAGTTACAGGGTTTTGGAAAAAATCTGTTATTTTACTCTGCTTTAACTGATGCTGAGAGTCAACTGCATTTTCAACCTCGAACAGAGCTGTAAATACGTTATCATCAATGTTAATAGATTTTTCTATGAAAGTTCGAACCGTAGTGAGAGCAGTCTTGGCCTGCTTAAGTGACACTGGTGGTTCAGCAACCCTAGGCCCCTCGTCATTCTCGTCTTCGTCCACATCATTGTCGTGTGTATCTTTGCTGACTGAATCAATAATGTCCGAGTCTGTCATTGATTCGGCAATCTCGTCGTCAAAATTTACGAAATCTTCAAATGTTACATTTTCGGCATTAGATTGGGTCAAAACTTGAGTCCACTCTGCTTCGCTGACGTCGTTTGAAACAGGCTCTGGTTCTACTTCAAGATCATCTTCTGCCTGTAAGCGAAATCCGCATGTCTTGAAACAATTCTTGATTGTCTTCTTAGTTACGTTTCTCCATGATTTATCGGCCATTCGCATTGCCTGTAGGATGTCGATGGAGGTTTTTTTCCTATCTTCTATATCCGATACAATTTGTCTTACAACTTCCTTTCTATACAGGGTTTCAAAATTTTTAATGATCCCTTGATCCAAAGGTTGCAGTTTTGAGGTAGTGTTGGGCGGCAGAAACTGTACTTTGACGCACTGGAGCGATGCAGGAATGATATTATGCGCTGTACAATTGTCTATGAATAAAAGAATCTTCCGCTTAGCTTTTTTCATTTGATTGTCAATCTTGATTACCCACTCTTTGAATAATTCTGCGTTCACTCAAGCCTTTTTATTGGCAGTGTAGTCTACAGGAAAGGAATCGCAACCAGCAAAACACCGTGGCTTTTTCGATTTTCCAATGAATAGAGGCTTGAGTTTTTTGGTTCCTGTCATATTCGCCGCTAATAACAGAGTGACTCGTTCCTTACTATGTTTACCTCCGTGACACTTTTCATTTTTGAACGTCAATGTCTTGTCAGGAAGGCATTTGTAGAAGAGTGCAGTTTCATCTGCGTTGAACACATCCTGTGGTTCATAATCTTTTAACAAGAGTTTTACCTTAGTTTTCCACTCACTGCAAACGTCATTATCCACACTGGCACTCTCGCCACACAATTTTCGGAAAGCAATATTGTTTCTTTTTTTAAATTTTTCCAGCCATTCATTGCTGGCCCTCAACTTTTCGTGACCCAGCGATTTTGCAAATGCCTCGGCTTTTTCTTTTAAAATTGGTCCCCCCACACTAACATTCTGATCTCTACACTGTTTGAACCACTTAATCATACATTCTTCGAGGTCAGGAAATTCAGCAGTCTTATTTCTCTTTCGATCCGAGTTATCGGCAGAGATCTTTTGCATAAGGTCAACTTCATTTTTCAAAATCGTGGAAAGTGTGCTGACGGGGATTCCAAATTCTTCAGCAATGTCTTTTTTTCTTTTCGAACCAGTCTTTACTGCTTCAATCACTCTAATCTTTTCACCGATACTTGACGACTTAAGTTTCCGTTTGGAAGTCATTTCGAGACAACTGTGATCCGGAATCACTCATCTATGTGACTAACAAGCATTAGCTCGTGGGATGCAGGTTGTGACATGTGTGTTCTTTAGGTCATTGCATAAAGCGTTTCGAGTTGTAGAGGTCAGAGTATTGGAACTGCGAGTTATAGAGGTAGTCTCTGACTTATAGAGGTCGGGTATCTTTAAACTCGAGTTACAGAGGCAAAATAATGGACCTCGATACGTTCGGAAAACTTCGAGTTATTCTCTGTTTTTTCCTCGAATTACAGAGGTTTTTGCAAGGGAACAGACTGAACCTCAGACATGTCGAGGTTTTTGAGTTATAGAGGTTCGAGTTAGCGAGGTTCGACTGTACTGAACACTAGAACCCATTCCACGAAGGATATTGTTCAATAGTGATATACTGGCCTAGTCGCATTTATTACCACTTGTCTAGAAGTTTGAGATGATTTCAGGAATGAAAATTGATGCGAAATAGTCTCCAACACAAACCAGACATTATAGAGACAGCAACGTCGATGAAATCAGCATCAATGTGACAGATGATTCACATAACCACAAAAATTTCAGCTTCGTAAGATAAACGATTAATTTAACAACCAATATCCATTATTTTTCTCTAAACGTCGGGGCTAAATTTGACAATAACAACATTTTATTTACATCTCATCAATGGTTGCTTTTATATCAAACATTATCATTTTAAAAAGTTTTGGGTACTCCTAATAAGGATTTTCAGCTGCCATCTCAAGCTGCGGACGTGCCATAGTCGTGTGCAAGTTTCCTGTCTCCATAGGTCTCCTGAATTGAGACCTATGTAATTTTCATCTCATCGAGGTACTCTCTATGTAGTCTTTTGCCCATACAATTTCTTGATGACGTCATGTCGACGACGACGACGGAGACGGACGCGACCAAAATTCTGTCGCGAAACTAGCCTACTCGATTTTATAAATCATCAGTCATCCGTGTACCGATTGTGTTGATTTTGGTCTCAAATTAAAGCTGAATTGGCCTTGATTCCGAGAATCAGTCGTTTATCCTAAAAGCGACTTTAATAACGCCTAAAAAATCAGAAACATATCCTCCGACACCGCCGAAGAGCTGCCGTTCGGGTAAAGAGACTCGGTTGAGTCTCGTCTCGCGCCGCACGTTAAAAATTCTTTTTAATGTACTTGGCGCGACACTTTACCGAGTCTCTGGATAGTGGGACTACGCACATACGCGACGCGCAGGTGAGGTGACATCTGATGACGGCACACACACTATATGAGAAGCAGCGCTGAAACGGCAGGCAGGCGATTCGTGCCTGAGCGGGCCGGCGTACTTACATACTTCTAGCTTCTTCTAACTCTTCGAGCCAATGCGGCCATTATGAGTCGAGTCACATTCATTAGCACGAGGCAAATAGCCAAAGCGGGATTTGCGCCCATTACACTTGGATTCAAATTCAAAACGAGTTCATACTCTATAATATAAGAATTGTCTTATCAAAACGACCTTCACGAATCAACTCAATTCAAACTTAAAACAAAGCAAATGGCATTTAGCCTAAATTTAAAATCCTCAGCCAGAAACATTAAAATGCAACTAGCGTAGGAATTAGGTTAACAGGGTGTCTAGTGGTCATGGAAACCTGAAAAACCTGGAAATGTCAGGGAATTTCCGAACTCTGGAAAAGTCATGGAATGGTCAGGGGATTTTGTGACTTTTCTGGAATTTCAGACAATCCTTGAAAAAAAAAGAAACAGCAGCATCCAACCATTCTGGCTTATCGAAGTTCTCAAATCATGAAAATAGCGAATTAGTTAAAATGCTAGATGTCGTGATCGTGCAGTGTCAAATTTAGGCTGCGCGATGTTTGCAGTATGAGTGTTAGACGGGCGAGCTCTTGTCTACGACTCATACTAGAAACATCGTTCCCTCTTTATCTTCGTGATCACGTACATAATGTACTATTATTTGACGGAATAGTGACGTTTTACCAATAATACTAGTCAAAGGTGTGTTCAAGACGTTCGTTTAACGACGGTAAGTACTGAATCTTATTTCATACTATGCTTAAAGTTCCTCGATGAAATAAGTACGTCATTGAATGAGGTTAGGTGCAGTTGTAGCCGGTTTGTTTTGATGAATCTACGATTCCAAACGAAATCCAAATTGTCATGCCATAGTATTACATTATTTCAAATAGTTTGAAAATTACATTGAGAAAAAATTTTGAATTGTTTTGCGAACGGAAAAGGGAAGATCTGCGAAAGCGTTCAGATCTGATTAAATTTCCAATGCATTGTTCCTCATGGAGGAAGTTTCGTGACGGTGAAAATTTTTTTTCTCTAGTTTGCAAAGTCAACATGTTAGAAATGTCCCAAAACTTCGAGAAACTACATTTATAAAAATGTCCAGATGTGTGTTGTGTGCTTTTTTTGAGCTTTTTTGAGCTTTTTTTGACAATTTTGGAATTTATCAACAAAGAAAAAAGATCGAATTCAAATGAAAACTGTACAAATGAGAAACTTGCACATCGCTTTCTCGTTACTATGTTATCTCATCTTATTATCGTTTGTAATTTGAAGCCTTTACTTTTCGTTAAAGTTTTCGACTATCAATTAATGCATACGCCATGCCGAGCCCCAACATCAAAAAATGCAGTTTCAACAAAAATTGGACTGAGGAGGCAGCGTTCTCATCATGGCTAAAGGAATCTCCAAAGGACAAGTTTGCCGCTACATGCTCTTTATGCAACAACGTTCTCGTTAAGCAATATGGGTAGGGCAGCATTACACAGTCATATGAATAGCAAAAAACACCAGAACATTGCCAAGTACAAGAACTCGAGTAGTTTATCGTTTTTCGTTGATACGAACGTAACTGAAGACAAAAAAACAAATACTACTATCGGGCCATTAAATCGAGACTCCTAGGTTTATAATCCGATAGCTCTGCGTTAAAAAATCTCAGAGAATCGTGCAATACAGTTTCTGAAACTGTGGAGATTGCCACGTCGAAGTACCATTGTATAATTTTTGTGAAAAATTCTAAACCGGAGATATGGCTACATATATGTTAGAAAACGCGTTTTTTGCATACTTGTATCCGTAGCTCAACTTCAACTCGACGCCATTTCGTTCATGATAATATTGAAAATTTGAAATAATTCCCACGTCTTCCTTAAAATCTCATGCGTAGTATGCTGTTTTCAAAATTTCAAAATGTTGGAAACTATGACGGGTACAGGCAATAATCGACGGAGTGGTCATCTTGGCCTCTGGATAGGTCAGTCGAAAGTGGTGAGTTCTAAAATTTTCTATGAAAAGAAATCAATTCAAATCCGTAACCGGTAAATCGATCACAAGTACGGTTACTTAATGAATTAAGTCATTCAGTAATCATTTTCACATGCGGTTCGACATGGTTCCCCTACTGGAGTGGGGCGCTTCCTGAGCTCCTTCATACGTTGTAGCGGAACATCAGTTGGCCTTGTTTTGAAGCCGTTTATTATTTGAAATAAAAAATTGATGAACATTCAATAAAAATGCTTGTCAAATTCGTTGTTAAATTACACAGAATTTTCCGCGTCATGAAATTCGATTTGTACATCATTTGCTTCATGTATAGAAGATTCTCTGAAAATGTATTGGCATTTTTCCGCAATTTATATTTTACAGATTCTGGGATGCCTCTTAAGCATCACATTATTTTGAAATTTGGTATAGATAATATATTTCCGGCGTAAAATGGATATAGCTTGATTTTCTCTTACATCACAAATAAAAATTATTATATCATAATTGATGATAAATTTTTAATTATTGAACTAAGAAGTGATATTAGAGTTCATCAAAAGTTACATTGAAAATTCAAAGCTTCACTAAAATTCTAAATAAACATCTCTGAAATACATTTTCTCGTAATTGATTCGTCATTTGCCGAAATTTTAATGGCTCTGAAAAGTGCCGATTTTGTATTGCTGAGCCATTGTGCGAATTTTCAAATTCGGCGATTTAAGCTGTTCCACGTGTATGTAAATATTGCATCAATTGGTCAGTTTAGATTCTGAATGTCACTATCAACGTTCGATTGGTAGTCGCTACTTGTGTCGGAGTCTTCGTCAAGATCGAATATCATAGGTTCTACAGCCCTCTCTATTGCACTCTCCGTCCCTCTGTACTTTTCCTCAACAGTTTCGACGTGCTTAATACAATTATGCCACAAGGATGCGGGGACGGTCTTGATTGTCTCTATGCATAAATGTAGAACATCTTTAATTTTGAAAGTATTATTGTTCTTCGCAACCGTGTTTTTTATGTACGCCCATATCAGTTCGATTGCGTTGAATTCACAGTGAGCTACTGGCAGCCACAGTAATTTGACACCGTCACCCCTGACTTCTTTCGTGATTTTCTCAAGAAGGTACGTTTTCGGATACCGATACGCGACGCAGTGATTCAAAAGATTCACCTTCGTGAGCGAATCATACGATGAAGCGTGTTCTGGTATGGGCACCCCCCTTCGTATCATCCAATCGATTATTTGTTGCTTTCTCCAAGCTGTCGTTGGATTCCGAAATTCGGGATCAAGCATTGTGTGATATGGTGCCTGGTCAATTATTATTACTGATTTTTCTGGTATAACGTCCAATACATGCCGAAACCATTCTTCGTAGTGCTGGGCATTCATCTCATCATGGTAATCGGCACTTCCTGTCTTTCCAATAAAACATGTCATGCAGCCGTCTAAGAATCCGTCATTACTTCCAATGTGTAAAATTAGTATCCGTTTGCCACTGCCAGATGGGGTCATAAAACCACCACGAACGCCTGCGATATTTTGTATAGAGTTCCTATACGGATCAAAGTTGTCACCTTGATGAGGTACCGCACACTCAACCCACCCGTGTTGTCGAGAATGGTTAGCACCGCACCAGGTTTCATCGGTATAAAAAATTTTCCATCCTTCTTCGCGAAAATGCTTGATTAATCTAAGAAACTCCGATCTTTTACCAGCAATAACTTGGCTTTCCATTAGCACCGGCCGTTTTTGAAATTTTTTGAATTTGAAGTTTAGACTATGTAAAAGTTTTTTCAAAGTGCTATCGCCAAACTGAGGCAGGTCAGGTACGTCTTGCTTCAACTTTTCGTGTAACTCCTTGACGGTTGGGTAGGTTTTTTGCACATAAAAATCCAGCATTTTCCGCCAGACGATTCCTTGTAAAAAGTCGTCGAACTCTATAGCGGGTCTGCCTTGCTTTTGGTGCGGATTTTTAAATTCTCCGCATTTCGATTCACATGTTACTCGAACGACACTGCTTTTTGAAATTTGTAGGCATGCTGCCGTTTTTTGTACGACTTCATTGATATTATATTCGCTAGTTCCATCTTTCTCTGCCTGGAAAAAGTTTCTTACCTTGCAGATAATATTTTTCATCGCAACAGATATTGCAGACGACCGAGGAACGTTATTCATAGTCTTGTCTTTGTTGAATTTCCTTTTTTTACCGTTACAAGCACTATTTTCAACAACGTTGTGCGATAAATCCGTGATTGATTTCTCATCAGTCAGATGTTGCGTATCGATAAAATCATTCACTAATTGTAAGTTATCTTGTGAATTTTGAACTTCTGTCACTCCACCAGTATGATCCCTAACATCTACATCATTGGTTGTTTGATTTGGTTCAAGAATTTCGCAAGATTCAGAATGTTGATCAGGTACTGGCACCAGGAGTTGGAAGTGACCGTCTCTATCGTTTTCATGTCGCATCCCAGTGAACAATAAATGTACGGTTGGATCGTCTTCACTCGCAATATTCCGTTGCTTGTAATTGCTACCATTATGCAGAACGCGAATGATAATCAGATTTATTTTGTATAACTCTGATGCAGCACGACATTCCATTTCGGATCCATACACTCCAGATCGACCCATGTACAAACTATATTGATTTTTATTTTTAATGTTTAAACCATGATTCATCCAAAAAGAGTATTCTGACCAATTTCTGCATATATACTGCACAATTTCCCGACGTACTAAATGATGACTTCTTTGATTGATTGCGATAGCTATCGCCTTAAACAAACAATCTCCAGCTCCACCGGCATCCTGAATTTTAAATGTTGTATTATCAATAACAACGAGAGAAGTCATTATCGCAATTGTATGGTACAGCAATTAAATTCAATATTTAAGATATACGCTATTGTTTAAAAGGATTTAATAACACAATTAATGCCACTTGATCACTTATCGCTGCCGAGTAAATTTGTACCAAGCAACAGAAGCAAAAACTCCGCTAGATCTTGTATAATAATCGTAGATTAATGAATAAGATACGTGAAAATTGACCAAAATCGCAAACAGCAGAAATGGAAATGGCTAATGTAACGCATATACTGCGTTGATAGAGATGCTCATAATTGTTATAGTGGTCGCGTAGCGCCCCACTCCAGTAGGGGCACCATGGCAAGCCACATGAAGCATAATGTAATTTAACAACGAATTTGACAAGCATTTTTATTGAATGTTCATCAATTTTTTATTTCAAATAATAAACGGCTTCAAAACAAGGCCAACTGATGTTCCGCTACAACGTATGGAGAAGCTCAGGAAGCGCCCCACTCCAGTAGGGGAACCATGTCGAACCGCATGTGAAAATGATTACTGAATGACTTAATTCATTAAGTAACCGTACTTGTGATCGATTTACCGGTTACGGATTTGAATTGATTTCTTTTCATAGAAAATTTTAGAACTCACCACTTTCGACTGACCTATCCAGAGGCCAAGATGACCACTCCGTCGATTATTGCCTGTACCCGTCATGGTTTCCAACATTTTGAAATTTTGAAAACAGCATACTACGCATGAGATTTTAAGGAAGACGTGGGAATCATTTCAAATTTTCAATATTATCATGAACGAAATGGCGTCGAGTTGAAGTTGAGCTACGGATACAAGTATGCAAAAAAACGCGTTTTCTAACATATATGTAGCCATATCTCCGGTTTAGAATTTTTCACAGAAATTATACAATGGTACTTCGACGTGGCAATCTCCACAGTTTCAGAAACTGTATTGCACGATTCTCTGAGATTTTTTAACGCAGAGCTATCGGATTATAAACCCAGGAGTCTCGATTTAATGGCCCGATGTAGTGTTGTAGCTGCGTATGACCCTCGTCTCAAAAGTCTTCTGCAGACAGCTCCATTGGTATCGTCACACGGAAATCGTCTACCGTTCGCATCGTGTACGAATGCTTGCACGGAACACTGCGGCACTAAAATTTCTGTCGGAACTCAACAAGGACCAAAATTAACGAGTATGAAAAATTTTGTATCAAGCGACGAAATATCAAACGCGGAGATAATGTGGTGTCTGAACGCAGTTATGCGTCACAACTCTTTAAGAGACATCCAAAGTAGCGTTTCATTGATGAAAACTGTTTCCACCGATAGTGAAATCGTAAGAAGAATGAAGTTGAGTAAAGATAAAGCATCGTACACAATTACGTACGGGATAATGAAACACTTTGAAAAAGAACTTCATCTATCAATCCAACAATGTAATGATCTAGTCATATCGTTCGATGGAAGCTTAAATAAAATATGCCAAAAGGAACAGATGGATATTGTGGTTCGGTTTTGGGCTAGCGAGGCAAATGAAACTGCGACGAGGTATTTAACTTCAACGTTTCTCGGACACACGACAGCGATCGATTTACCCGAGGCATTCAAGGGATGTGTGCCACCAGACATGCTCAAGAAGGTGACACAAATTTCTATGGATGGGCCGAACGTTAACTTCAAGTTCTTAAGAGATCTAAAACTCGATTTATCTTCCGATCCGAACAACAAGAAATTGCTCGATTTGGGCAGTTGTGGACTACATACTATGCACTGTGCCTTTAAAGCAGGCATAAATGCAACAAAATGGAACGTTATAGAATTTCTTTGAGCTCTTCACAACCTTTTCAAAAAACGTACCAGCTCGGAAAGCAGATTACATCAGCGCTTCCGGTTGTGCAGACTTTCCTTTGAAATTTTGTGGAATTCGATGGTTGGAGAACATTGCTGTTGTGGAACGAGCTCGTGCTATTTCACCAAATGTCCGTAAATACGTAGCGAAAGTTACAAAAGAAAAAAAAAATCCAAAGTGTGCCAGTTTCCAGACGGTTTTGACCGTATTAGATGACAAATTACTCGTTCCGGAGTTGACTTTTTTTCAATCCCTCGCGAGTGATCTACAGCCGTTTTTAGCCGAATCTCAATCGGATCATCCATTAACGCCATTTCTTTACGACGCAAATTATGCACTTGTGAGGTCTGTCATGGGGAGATTCGTGAAAGAAGATGTTCTCAAAGAAACCGATATCTACAAAATTGACGTTGTTCACAAAGATAATTTGAGCCCGTAAAAAACATTAAAAATGTCGAAAAAGCCGCCAAGTACCATATAAAAAAAAAAAAAAAAACTACAAAAACATATGAAATGTGGAAAAAAGCGGTAAAGTACCGCAATGATAATCTGAAAAAACTTCTGAAATGTAACCAGAGCGCCAGGTACTTTAGCATTTTGAGT
Organism: Tenthredo amoena; assembly: GCA_963966615.1. Taxonomy (NCBI): domain Eukaryota; kingdom Metazoa; phylum Arthropoda; class Insecta; order Hymenoptera; family Tenthredinidae; genus Tenthredo; species Tenthredo amoena. Next base: position 9,864,701 of record OZ016490.1, read on the forward strand.
CCAACTTCGTTGTTCTGTTAAGATGTATCAAAAAATCGTATCGTCATCATATTGTATCGAAATTCGTATGGTATTACGGAAACATCATTCAAAGAGCTACTTACTTGGCGGGCACATGCAATACCTCGGTTCTTGATAATGTATAACGTATGATTGATAACATTTTATTCCATTCTCACAAATTTATACTGTTCTTTTGTTATTTTTTATCCGACATATTGTAGTTACTCGTCTCAACAACAGCCTGCTCTGACCTGTACCAACGAATAATGAAGGAATGCCTATCGTTCTGTACGTTAAAGACCATACACATATCTTTAGTTGCTTGCATGTCTTAAACTTAGCTTCATGAATTAACTGATAATTAAACTGTATTATTCGTCGTAAACGTGCGTACATCTGCATTGCAATGCTCATAAACGAATAAGGTTTTCCGGACAGAAGAGAAAAAGCAAATATCTTCTATGAATGATACTTTCTTGGTAAATTTTGTATAGCGGCGGTCGAAATTGTATTAAGCAATTGTGAGAGTATAACAGCAATGTGAAAAGTGTAGCCTAAAAAATGAACGAACCTACTCATGTACGTTCAGTTGTATCAATTGCATGTGCCCGCCAAGTAAGTAGCTCTTTGAATGATGTTTCCGTAATACCATACGAATTTCGATACAATATGATGACGATACGATTTTTTGATACAACTTAACAGAACAACGAAGTTGGACTCAAAATGCTAAAGTACCTGGCGCTCTCGTTACATTTCAGAAGTTTTTTCAGATTATCATTGCGGTACTTCACCGCTTTTTTCCACATTTCATATGTTTTTGTAGTTTTTTTTTTTTTTTTATATGGTACTTGGCGGCTTTTTCGACATTTTTAATGTTTTTTACGGGGATTTCACTTCTTTTTGCGATGATACGTGATGATATTACGGTGTACATTTATGAATAAGAGTGAAAGTAGGAGGCATTTTCTTTTCATAGAACAGAGGGAGCATAAACCATTTATTAATTTGAATGAATTATGTCATCAACATATCATGACTAATAATACACTAAATTACATTAGCACTAAGTTAACGTTTCATAATTTGATCATGTGATAATACACAGAACGCTACTATGGATTAAAAATAATGTCCTTAATACAATTGAGACATTATAAAGGCTAGCGTTGACACGACACTAAACAGCATGAGACTATGCGTTATCTTGCTCTGTATTACTATTTTAAAACAAAGATATCCTATCGTTCCATAAAAATTGACGATCAACGAATATTACCTTATTGACATCGGTATATGAATACTGTATGATTAATTTTATTCCATCTGCCTTCAATAGTTATTTTAAAAGTGAATGTCATAAACAAAAGCAACAAATCTTAAACCCAACAACCAAGCTTCGCGTTATATTTCATTATCAAAAGATTTGTATTATATATTACCTAAATTGCTTATAATTGATAAAAACGTTCCTTAATTACGATCCTCATATGGATCATGCCCCATTATTTCTATCCTATACAACGAATAGTGGATTATCCGTATTGATCGTCGCCTCATCTTACATTCTCATCACGGATCCTGTTATTGTTTTATCTCTCGTCGTAGATGTCATCTCGTCAAGTCACGCTTTCACTATTAACAGAGCAACAACGATTTTCAATTCTTCTGATTTGTGATGCAAGCACTAACATCAAGATTATCATCAATTTTTTATGTCACTCTGTAAAATAATAATAAAAAACCAATACATCGATATGACTTATTCTTTCTTATAAATTTAACTCATAAGGATTATTATACTACACGTTGAGTACATAAACTTAACCAATTCAAGTAACTTGTAAGCAGTTAACATACAACCGTCTGTGACTTGTAAACTTTTCATTCCACGTTGACAGATCCACGACGTTTAAAACATATTTCCAAACTCCGAGCCCTGTGTCTCTCCCTTTCTGTAATCAATCACCCATTCATATAATTTTTACTTCATTTTATTTTTGAATGAGTACGTCGAATTTCATTTTGATACAATATAATATATATTTGCTAACATTAATATTCACTAGTACGAATATGCAACAATCCCAACAAATTTTAATTAGAAATACAGATAGGTGAAGCATCCTATATAAAAGTAATAATTGTGTTAAAAGCATGAAATAGTAACGCACATTTGTATACCTATAAATTCAAAATTGAATAAATGTGTCGTAAAAATATATGCGTTTACTAAAGAATATACGAAAGGAATTAGACTTACAGCATACGTTCCCAGTGCTTCATGTTTTCACTGTATGTATGGACATTCCATAGGCTAGGTACGCGTAGATCGATGTAAACAATACATTCGATGACTGTTCAATCAGGTGCTGGATCGTGTTAATTTTCACGGAACAGAAGCACGTCACTGTTCACTAAATAAGATCACTTGATTTTTAGTAATCCAGTATAATCATAACACAGTACTATGATTTATTACGTACAATATATGTATAACAATTTAACACGTACGGCGACGAAATGCTTGACAGGTCGCGTGGCTGCCAGATACTGGGCAGCCATCTTGCTTCGTTCGATATCCATCGATTATTGTAGGGTCGATCATTAATTGTACGTATGACGTATACTCATACATATATATATCAAGATTCGCGGCAGCGAATCGCCGCCAAGTACCCGTAGGCAGGCGAGAGCTAGCCGTGTATATTTTCTCGGCGGAACTAGTTATACCTGTAAGCACGGTGTCATAACTTCGGAACGCGTGAATGTTTTTCGATGAAATTTACACGACAGGAACTCCCTCCCCACACGACCTCGCTGTACAAATTTGATTGAAATCGGTACACTGGTTTCCGAGATATTAGTCACGAAAGATGATGAAAACGCATCTTCTTCTCCTTCCTGGTCATCATGAATTTTCGCTAGACATTTTGCTTGAGACCACGATATCTATCGAACGGTTGAATGGATCGACTTGAAATTCGAAACGTGGGTACAAGCCACTGAAATCTCGCCCCCTATTGATTTTGGTATCAATCAGAATCCGCACTTGGTCGGTATGTGCTGATGAAGTTACAAAGTGAGCTACAAAACGCGACTGACCAAAATGGCCGTCGGCTCGCGCTATTGAGTGCTAGTGACCGTTAAAAATACACAATTTTATACATAATTCACAATTTTATATACAATTGTTTATATTTATATGATTCCTATTATTATTATTATTATTATATTATAATCGTACTTGGTGAAAATCGGGCATGCTAATGGGTTCATATCAGTGAATCAGTGAATAATAATCAGAGTGAAAAGTGCAACGACCATCATTTCATGCCTATGAATGTTATTAATAATGATTATTGACATCTGCATGACGGCCTCTTGTAATTGCCCGAAACAGATACTTCGAGCTGGGTGTAAATATAGAGAATTAAACCAACGAAGGGGCGATAACCTGCAATCAGATACAATTTTGAAAAGCAGCCTAAATATTAATCGAAATACAATCAGCAACATACGTAGCACATATAAATGGCTAGCAAGGAAATGCAAAGAAGAAGGTTGTTCGTTTTGTCATAAATCTGTCGAAATATTATCATTACTAACCGGAGCAAGTGGAAAAATAGTTATACGGTGCCTTACATCAAACGGTATGATACGTACATTAATTCTCCATATATTTTACAATTGTTTACAAAATAATAGACAAATAGAACAGCTTCAACCTCTTTATTTTCACTGAATGCATGATTCGTTATTTGTTTATTGATTTGCATGTTTTCTACCATCACCTGGAATATTTTACAATTACCGTATCGATAGAGTAGACGAACATGAAGCTTTATATAAATCGACAACAAATAACCTAATCTTGAACGAAGTCTGTTACTCACTCCAAACCGTACAATTGATATGGTCGCTTGTGATGACACATGCTAGAAAAATTAATACTAATATACCAAAACCTCTCATTTAATTCTTTATTATTTTACATATTTCACAGTCACCTGGACCATTCCTATCCTATTATCAATCTGTTGGAATAGACGAACCTAACACTTTGGCGAAACAACGTCCCGAAACAAACGTAGCCCGCACCTGCACCAAAGTAATAACAATGCTACGGAAATTACTTGTAATATACTGAAACCTCTCCTATCCTTTCAGTAATCCGTTGGAACAAACATAACATTTCAACAAGACAATGTCCCACAACAGAGGTAGCCCACGGTCGCTCCAAAGTTATGATACTCTATGTATTCTTCAAATGAACTAACTTTTACCAGCCTATCAGCCACTAACTTCACCTACCTTTACATTGACACTGCAAACTGATTGCCAAACAGATTGATATATTTTATATAATTTTATATTTATTAATATATTTTATATAATTTTATATCTATTAATATATTTTATATTTTATATAATTTTATATCTATTAATATATTTTATATTTTATCTTCCACCTCCAACTTTTTTTTATATAAATAATAAGTTGTTGATCAATCACTTCAAACCATACACACTGGCCCGTATCTGTCGGAAACAATCTCCACCGTAAATCCAACCACTGACTCAATCTACTTATTCAATACTACATGTAATTCCTTGTTGGTGTAATATACTAACCAACTGTGATTATTGTAAACTGTAGAACAAGCTTCAAAATAAACGTTACGATGTAAAAGACTCGACTCGATTACCAAACTAGCTAATTAGCATATCAATATTTCATATAGATCAAGTGAGGACAAAACGCCAGTACATATACATAATTACAATCTCAAAGTGACAAAAATAAACAAATATAATTAAGAAATCTAAATGAAAAGGCATTGAAATTATTGTCCAATACACTAGCATTCAGTTAATAACAAAGAAGGTAAGAATGAATCGTATACATCAGATTATTAGAAAATACTTTTATTTTTATTTTTATTATAATTATTAGGTAATTAAAAAGCTGAACACAAATAAATTGAGGAATTGAAGAGGAAAGAATAAAAAGAAAATGAAAGATCGAGATAGAGAAAGTGAAGCAAGAGGTAGAGAAAGAAAAAAAGAAGTAGAAGGTAGAGATAGAGATAGAGATAGAGATAGAAAAAGAGAAGAACAAAGAAAAGGACATGGAAAAAGAGAAAAACAAACAAAAAAAGCAGTTAAACGAGATAGAGAAAGAGAAAGAGAAGAAGAAAGAGAAGTTAGAAGAGGAAGAGAAAGAGAAAGAAAAGAAGAAGTTAAAAGAGGAAGAGAAAGAAAAGGAGAAGAATAAAGAATATTAAAAATAAAAAACAACTTAATTATAAAGACTATAACGTGGTATTTCGTAAAGACCCGTTACAAGGGCACACTACGGAAAATACGACGATGCGTAGCGCAGACAAGGGCCTCCAGGAAAAGGAAAAATTTAGGAAAAGTTATTAGGTTAAATTAACGCACTATTTTATTTTTGTAAATCATGTACACCGTCTACGAGGCATCCACCGTCGTGGGAACTACCGGAAAAACTACGGCATCCTGAAACAACAACACCTAGAGTCATCATCGACGCCTCGATCGGCGCGCAAACTTTTGATCCGCCAAGAAAGCGGCAAGGTCAGCGCCTCCTCTCGAACACGACGATCTGCTGCTCTCAACGACTCGGACTGGCGGAGTATAGGGATGTGCGTGAAGCACCAAAAAATCCTCCCGTCATCCGACGAAGCTACCGTCCACAACAACTGCGCTACTGAAACGAGGGTGGAGTATAAGGTAATGCGAGAGTAATCTCGCAGCCTCCCATCTGATGAGTTATCAGCTGTCGCAGGTATCGAACATCTATACTGTCTCTGAAACCGTTATCGCGGCCGGGTTGGTCCAGAAAACCCTCGGTACAGCGTTCCTACCGGAAGAATTCTGTCGTGAGCGAGGCCCTAGTATGCCCAGCACGAAGTTATTAATTAACGTCTTTAGGATTGACTTTAATGTAAGGCCTAATAGAATTAATGAGTAGCTCTGGCGAGCGAGATTTCTTATGGATCCAGCGCCAGGGAGTTCTAACGGAAGGCGGCAGGAAGAGGGGTGAGAAGCAACGGCAAGGGTACGCAAGATTCGCCTGTAAATCGCACCAACAGCTAGCGTCCGTCGAAACTACCGAAAACGATGACGACCAATTAAGACGATGATGACCCACGTGACCAGTCAGAAGTCCAGCAAAAATAAGGCCTATATAAGGAGGATACGCAGATCAATCGGTCTACTCTTCGCTCCGTCTGCGCTACTCAACTATCGTACCGTCTATCGTTATCGAGTATCGTTCACCGTCTATCGTTATCGAGTATCGTTCACCGTCTATCGTTCATCGAGTATCGTTTATATCGAGTATAATTAAAATAGTGTTGTGTTCATCTTGAAGCCAACTAAGGTAAGGTCTTGATTTCTTTATGTGAAGGCACGAGGTCGTTCGTATAAAAGTTCTCGTATCGTATGGTATGGTTTTGTTCTTGAGCTAAGAAGCTCGTCTTTTGTTTAATTTATCGAACAACCTCGAGTCTGGCAGAATTCGTAGACTGGCTATCGCTTTTTGGCTATAATTGATTATCTATCGCTTTTTGCTTCTGTATATCGTATGGCTTTCTATTATTTAGTATGTTAACTCTATTATTGTGCATGAAATCTGTAGAATAAGTACTTTTCCTGGAGAACCCTGAGCGAAGGTAGCCGCGAGGGCCTTAGGCCTCGCGTTACAGTTATAATTAGTATAAATTCTGTTAAATTCTGTTATATTGACGATGCCGTCATAATTTGGTATTAATTCCGTTTCGTATAAAGTAGTATCGTATCGTAAGTCGAGTATCGTTCTGGATAAATTAATATCTTATCATCGAGTATCGTATCGTATGTGATTTGGTTAATACCACCTTTCTCAGAATATCGCAATTGTAAAGTTTAGCGAGCCCTTATGTTAAAAACTGTATCGTTAGTATCGAGCTGTGTCGGCTAAAATAGCAAATAAATTATCGGCTTAGGCTGCGTCTAGAAAGAATAATTTTGCATTCGGGTACGAAGTATCGCTCTGTGATACCGAGTCTGGAGTCTAATAAATTGTTTTATATCGAGTCACCTCTAGCGTGCCTATAACCGACCTTGTGTAATAAAACACGTTAATTCTGTTCTGACAAGCGAGAAATCTATCGTACTAGTAATTCTGTCCAAATCTGTTATCGATCTCGAATAACTATCGACTTTCTTTGAATAAAATAATTGATTGATGATACCTCGGAAACTATCGTTGCATAATAATTTGTGTGGTGTACCCTGCCCCTCTATCTAAGGCTATCGTTACTGAGTTAGCTGAGTTATCGCTCGTCGCATTCTCGCGAATTTTGGCTTATTGTTCTGGTATCGTATGGTAAAGAATTTTGTTAAAGAAACGACGCATCTGCGTCTGGCGCCCAACATTCAAGTAAGTAACACGAGTAAGCGTCGAATTGTAGCGTAGTAGTGGTTTTCCTCTTACTATAAAGAAAACTGCGTTACAAGACTTAAAAAAAAACTTGGACGCTGCCCCCTCGGCCGCCCCGTCCTCTGCCTCTTGTACTGTTTCCCCCTCTTCCCCCTCTTCGCCATCCTTCATTCCCGTTATATCCTCCTCTACCCTGTCCAATGCTCCGGCCCCATCCCCATCCGTAATAACTTCCTCTGCCTTGTCCACTTCCGCCACCTCTTCCTTGCACTCCTCCACCGCTTACTCCACCACTCCACGTTCCTCTACCCCCTCCTCTTTGTCCTCTACCTCCTCTTCCTCCTCTACCGCTTCTTTGTCCTCCTCCTTGTCCTCCTCTTACTCCACTACCTCTTCCTCCTCCTCTACCTCCTCTTTCTCTTCCTCTTCCTCTTCCTCGTCCAACTTTTCTTTCTCTCTCTCTCTCTCTGTGAGTATCGCCTGTCATGATCTACATCGCTCTATCTTTTTCGTGAGTTTTCTCTGCCTCAAAGTGCCTCCAGGCCTACTTTTATTACAGATCTAAGCACGCTATTAGTTGCTACTCACTTTGCTTGATCGTCCTGGGCTGATTGCAGGGGCTAGCGACAGAAAATTGACTCTAATTTCAACTCTACGCCTAACCTTACTTTCGGCTCTACTAGTACACCTGACCTGCGCATGCGTCGTCCTGTCAAGTTCTCTCCTGCTCAACAGCTGACTCATCGTTCAACGCCGACAACAACATCTCCACTGTTTGTGACGTAGGTACGGGCAACTGCTTATTTCGTATGTCTCGGCAATGCTCTAGGTGTCATCGTGCGATTGCTGGAGACGCGTTCTCCTGTCCTGACTGCAAGCGCGAGTTTCACCCAGGCTGTGGCTCCTCTTACTTACTTTACAAAACGATCAAGCCTTGCTGCAAGCTAAGCCTTAGTTCTCAGGCGCGTAGCCACCCTGCTGATTCCGCTACTGATTCCGGATTACCTACAATGGACCGCGCCCTTGTAGACAAGCTGGTTGCTGCCATAATCTTGTCGAACGATACCAATAAAGAGTTAGCAGCTTTGATCGCGCGTCAGACTGATGTCAACGTTGAAATAGCAAGCAAGCTCAGTTGTTTGCCAGAGCTTGTCGCCAAAGTCGATAAGCATGATGACATCATAGCTCGTCTCCAAGCCAGTAACGCTCGGATCATGCATGACCTGGAAGCCATTAAAGCTTCATCTTCCTCGCGACCTTCCGATCAGCGGGCCGAAATAATCCTGTCGGGGATACCTCTGTCCGCTGATGACGCCCCCAGATCTGTGGTGCATAAGGTGTTTACGGCATTGGGCAGACCTGACCTAATTAGTGAAGTACTGGATATTCGTTCATTAGCCGAGAGAGCTTCGTCAGCGGTTGGCCAGGCCCCTGTGGCCTCCACGTCATCTGCCACAGCGGTCTTCACCCCCGCAACTACCAACTTTAGGTCCCTTATCGTTGTTTTGCGCTCACCCATAGTGCGAGATCACGTCATTGCGGCGAAACGGGCTAAGCCCAATCTTGCGATCAGTGAGGTTTTCTCTCATCATCGTGGACCGGGTAAAATCTTCGTAAACGAGTTTCTCCAACCGGCGACCCGCGCACTGCTTCATCTGACCAAGGCAAAGGCTGCGCAGCTCAAATTTAAGTACGTCTGGGTCAAAGCCGGCGTTATTCGCGTTCGCAAATCTGACGGCGCGCCCGTCACGACCATTAACTCCGAAGATGATTTAGCAAAGCTAACCTGACTCCAACCGGTACGCCCGGTTTCCACTGCCCACACCGCACCCTGCATTAAGGTGGCGCAGTTCAATGCCAATTCTTTGCTAGGCCACTTTTATCAGGTTAAGGCTCACTTGTCGGATAATCCCTATCATATAATTTCTATTTCTGAGATCTGGCTTCACTCTCACGTGTCATCTAGCTTGTTGCAACTTGAAAACTATATGCTCTTCAGAAATGACAGAGAAGGCAAACAAGGAGGCGGTGTAGCCTGTTACGTGCATAGCTCATTTAAAGTTAAGGTTCTAGCCAGTTCTCCAAGCTCTTTTTCTAATGCGCCCGAGTTTATAATTCTGGACTTACGCTTCGGCAATGAGCGGCCTCTTTTATTCACGTCTATGTACAGGAGGCCCAAAGGCCTCCTCTTCAATGACTTTATGGAAGTCTTTAGCAGGTTTGCATTTGCGTATGACAATATCATCATTAGCGGTGACCTCAACTGCAACTTGCTCAGCACTAATGTCGAGGCGTTGTTCCTGCGCGAACTCGCCTCTGCCAACGCGCTGTGCATAGTCGAATCCCCGTCAACGTACCATACGCAGACCACGGACTCTTGGCTGGATGTTTTTATAATTGAGAGCGGATAAAGTTAGCGGCTTTTTAAAATCTGATGCACCTTTTATAGCCGGTCATGACCTTATTGCGCTCTCCTACAGACTGGATGTAACCGGTGCCAACAGTAGAACCGTATCTCGCCGTAATTTTAAGCGCTTCAACTCAGTTGGCTTTCTTAATGACCTCGTCACCGCATTAGCTTCAATCCGCCTCGAATTGCACACCCATGGCGCGGCGGCCCATGAGGCTTCCGACATCGACAACCTCGCCGATCTTATCTCCAGTTCGATCGCAGTGACCACCGAGCATCATGCGCCGCTGCAGACTTTTCGAGTCACTGAACCTGTCGCGCCATGGCTTACTGATGAGCTAAGGTCCCGAATTCGGGAAAGGAACGTGCTTTATAAGCAGGCCAAGCGCTCGGGTAGTGCGCTGGCCTTCGTTATTTACAGGCGCTGTCGCGACTTACTCTCTTTCGACATGCGCTCGGCGGCCGATGAATATACTCGCCAAAGGATCGCGGCCACTACTAGCAGCGCTAAGTTGTGGGCAGAGCTTGTCAAACTGGGACTGGTTCGACCGCGCCTCACTTCTCCGTTCTCCTTCTTCTCCCCGGAGGAACTTAACACTGCCTTTGCTGCCATCTCAAATGCTTCGCCAGCCTGCAACTCCGTAGATTTCGCCAACTTTTTATCCACCGTGGGTGACTTGCCTTCGATCACCGCCCTATTTGAATTCTCTCCGGTCAGTTCAGATCAAGTCGCGGAACTGATCATGACCACCACCAAGCCGTCGCATGCTGCCGGCCCGGATGGCATCTCGTTGTTTATCATCCATCTAGCACTTCCTTGTCTCTCTTCCCACCTTGCTGCTCTACTCAACAGCTGCCTAGCGAACGGCCATTTTCCGTCCTGCTGGAAGCGGGCCTATATTCGTCCCCTCCTGAAGGTCAATTTACCCAGCTCACCCTCTCATACCCGTCCGATAGCTAACCTCTGCGAACTGTCAAAGATATTCGAACGCATTGTTCACTCCCAAATCTTAACCTTTGTCAATTCGAATAATCTATTCGATCCGCGGCAGTCTGGTTATAGAGAAGGCTTCAGCACCCAAACGGCACTACTGCGACTGTGCCATGATGTAAGGCGTGGAGTTGACGATAGATGCATCACGATCCTCGTACTGTTTGATTTCAGTAAAGCGTTCGACACTGTAGGTCATCTCCCTCTACTAGCTAAGCTGAGAAAATTCGGCTTCTCTGACGTTGTCCTGCGCTGGGTTTTCTCCTACCTGACAGGTCGATCGCAAGCGGTCGTGAATGAACTCGGTGTTTGCACTTCCTGGTTGAGCACGTCCTCGGGCGTTCCTCAGGGATCTGTCCTAGGACCACTACTCTTCTCGCTCTTTATCAATGACATCAGTACTGTCCTATCGTACACCCAACACCTCATATTTGCTGATGATACCCAAATCTATCTAACGTGTCAGCCGTCTGAGCTAGAGTTAGGCCTTACCAAAGTAGCTCAGGATGTCAATGCTGTAGCTAATTACGCGGCGGTAAATGGTCTAAAACTTAACATCGGTAAGTCTAAGATCCTTATTCAGGGTAGTGGCACGCACATTAATCGCATCGATCTTCGTAGCCTACCTCCGATCACTGTGAATGGAACAGTGCTCCCGTACGTCGACGAGGTGCGTAACCTTGGCGTCATCATGCGTTCCAACCTTTCCTGGCGGGGGCATGTCATATTAATCTCTAATAAAGTTAACTTTGCGCTACACAGGTTAAAATATCATCGGCATGCCCTGTCATCTGAGCTTAGGGCGTCTCTGGTCGTTTCGCTCATCTTCCCGCTGGTGGATTACTGCTGTCTTGTTTACAACGACTTAACATCTGAATTTAACACGGCTCTCCAGCGGCTAGTGAACCGAACGATCAGATTCATCTTCAACCTGCGTTCAGATGTGCATATTACTCCTTATCGTAGGCGTCTCGGCTGGTTATCTGTTCGAGCTAGGCGTTTATACTTCCTCGGTGTCATGATTTTCAATGTTAATCGAGGTGTAGCTCCGTCCTACCTGTTTGAACTATTTCGCCGTTCGGAGCTCCCTGAGGGTCGCTCGCTGCGGCACACCTCTCTTAGTTACTACTATATTCCGCCTCACCGAACGGTCACTTTCCGTAATTCGTTTTACTTAACCGCAACGTATTTTTGGAATGCTTTACCTTCTGATATAGTCTCCTCCCCGACGATAGGAGTTTTCAAGCGCAGGCTTTTTGCTCACCTGTTCGAGTCAGATACTGACTCGACCTAACTTGGCCTCTCTGTTAATGCTCTGTTTCGGTTTCATATGCTCGGTTGTCATTCTCCTCTTGTGCTCTGATTTATCCACTTTGATGTACTTAATTTTAGTTTATTAATCTTACTTAAGTGCTCGTATTTATTTACTTTTATTCTTTTACTCCGATTATCTAGGGCGAATCCACTTTCACCAAACTACACGGTACTCTGCTATCCGTTGTTCATGCCTTAATTTTTATTAACCATTATCCTTCGCTATTCTTTCACTTGCATTATTTATACTGGCTTATTCCCAGTACTGTAAGGTATCCTTTGGTGCATCTGTGTTCTCCCACTTTATTCTTTATTATTTATTTCGCTATTGTTATATATTTTTATCTTTACTTATTTTTAACATTGTATTTTATGCCTGAGTCACGAGCATGAGCTGTTCCTCTCCTAGTTTAATTTTAGCATTACCTTGTTTTATTTTATTCTATTCAATTTTATTTTATTTCATTTTATTTTATTTTAGTTTTAATTTCGCTAATTGTACTTGTATTGTATCCCCGCTATCCTGGCTATTTTTACTCTTGATGTTAATATTGTATATTACTGTTTCTATGTTCCCACTTTTATTCTAAGTTTGTTCTTATTTTTATTTATATTTTGTATTTACTTTTAGTGCCAACTTGTTCTGTCTGTCATCTCACTTGCCTATCTCAGCATGTGCTGTATTCTAGCCGATCTAGCTCTTCTTTCTTATTTTCTTTAAACTCTTCCACTCTGCTTACTCCTACGCTTTGTATTTTTTGTCTCACCGCTCTATCCTTGCTCTCTGTTCATTTTGTTATGTAGCCTCATTTGCCCCTAAGTTTCTCCAGGGCATAATAAATTAAATCAATCAATCAATCGCCTTCTCTTCCTCTTCCTCTTCCTCTTCCCCTTCCTCTTCCTCTTCCTCTTTCTTCTCTTTTTTTTTTCTTCAACTCTATTCGCGCCATCTGGGGCTGGTATATTGGACCCTTGCTGTTGGCCAATATACCGCCCTATGATTGCAAACATCTCTCTAATCTGTAAATTGGAACACTAACTATTAGTATCATATACGACAAGATTTTGATAGTTAGATAAATACTTCTACAAGTGGATCATAAAATGTTAATTTCTTAATAAAAAACAGAAATTCAGAAAAAAAAATTTCACACAATTAATTGTAAGCTCAATTAGAAAAATTACAGAAAAAACTTCATGGACAAAATCTTGTCTAATCTAAAAAGTACTTCGCCAGAACCTAAAGAAACAGACATATTTAGATGATCCATCTAGAACAAGTGTATTTTGCCAGATCTAAAACAAACATAACATCACAAACAACATTACAGCAAATATATACCATCATCTATACTGTAACGGATCGGGTGATCTAAAGCCCGAGACAATACGTCACAACGCGCACCATCAACCGCGCACAACAAGTGACGTCAATCGGTGACTATATAAGCGCAGCGCTAACACGGCTAATTCAGCAGTGCTAGGCAAAGCGCCACACTGACTCACATCTTTCTCTTCGATACTAGGAAATAACCAGATTACTTATTAATTCGAGCAGTGTTAGGCAAAGCGCCACACTGACTCATCCCTACTTTTCCGAGGCCAGACAGGCAAGGCGCCCTGGTACTCTTTAGAATCATTTCTTTGCTTACGGAAACGACCATAGCGGCGTTTTACGTTTTAAAGTCAAATACTTTCTTTATTTTCTTTGTTGATTATAACTTACTTCATAATTGATTTATCTCTAATATAACTATAATTTGATTTATACACGACCGTAGAATCGTTGTACGACGTCCTAAAAGGTCGTATGAATACTTATTCTTTTATTTTGTTTTTTTTTCTTGAATATAATTTTTTTTATTTTTCTTTATATTACTCATAGCAGAGTTTGAGCGCCAAAAAACTGGTTTTATCTATATATTAATACGCTTTAAAGTATACGGATAGAAAGCGTAAAGCCTTAGCTTTACGATGATTTTCGATTGTGGTAAAATTATTAAATGGTACAAAAAATAGACACCATAGAATCCCATGGAAGCTTTTCATAAACGATCAAAATCATCCGATTTTGATATGGTTTGATTCAGATCACAGATAATAAGATTCTCTATAAAAATGTATAATGTCACAATACTATAAAGTCAATAATGTCATTTTTGGACACGATAGAATCTCAAAGAACATTCTGGAAAACCAGGGATTACCTAGAGATTAACGGTGGATTATCTCAGCAGTACTATATAAGCAGCGACGCGCTTAGCCAGACACTTGATTCTCGAGATCATAGTCTTACGACTTATTGTTAGCTATCAAATCCCCGGCGCCTAGATTTAACTACTTTTTAAATACCTTTTCGAACCGATAAGTCAAAATTATATTCTATAAATATTTTCCAAAGTTATATTCCTAATTAAATACCAAATCTCACGTAAAATTCATCTTCAGACAAAATCAATACTAATCATAAAATTGTATCAGTAAGTTTACACACAAAATTCGGCATACCTTACCAAATAAATTTCATTCTTGCAAAATATAAAGAAATTTCGAAATCAATCACATATCCAACCCAAAGCTACACTGTTGAGACATCAAAACAAAATATATTCGTTTTCGTCGGGCGGTCTGTAAATCCATTGCGCGATTACTACCGTTTTTCCCGCGGAACTACGGAAACGAACACACATACACGCTTTCGTCGGGCGGTTTGGCTTTCCAATACGAGATTGCGACCGTTGCCCGCGGAGCTACGAAAACCCAAAACTCACGTAACGCCCGAATTGTAAAACACCACGAAAAATAACACTAGCCAGAAAGACAACAAAACGGGCCGTTACAGTTGCTTAGCTAAATCTACGAATTTTTGACTAAACTTATGTAATTTAATTTATAGACTAATTTACCGGTTGCAACCATTTCAATTTATTATGAAATTATTTGATTAATTAAACTTTATGTTAATCGGGACGGTTTCCTTTTCTTTAAAACCTTTTTCTCCATAGGCTGAACTGACCTGACTAACACCTTGTATTTAATTAGCTAATATACAGCTTCGGTGACGACTGCACTGCCCAGTTCAGATACTCGCTTCGGTGCGCTTTGCGCATCCAAGTCGAGATACTGTCTCGGCAGGTGCGTCGAATCCCAAGTCTGATACAGCCTCGGTGCTGCTTGCAGCATCCAGGTCTGAGGGAGGCAGCTACGGTGTGATTCGCTCCACCCTAGTCTGTATTAGGGACTAACAAATTGATTACCTCTACCAAGGAGCCCTAGAAATTAATCTAGAGTAAAGACACTCACAAGTAACTAGCCATACGCGACACCTTCTGTGTCGCGTAAAGCACCCGAAAAGTTACAATACACAGCCTATAGAGTCTATTGGGATATGTTTATTCTAAACTGTCCAACAAAATACATGCGTTCTAAATTGCCCACCTGAATACATCTGGTTTCTTACAATCCGTTTACTTCATATCTTTCTTTCCATGCAACACAAGTTATGATTGTATTTAATACTGTACATACCATTGCATCGGTGACCACCGCAGGCCGTTCTCCTGGCCCGCCCTCCTCGCTCTCCATTTTTTCATGACTATCATTTGCTATAAACCAAATAAACCAGACTTTTAGTAAATGTATCATATTATACTGTCTATTAATATTCAATACACAACAATTCAATAGGGTAATTATTTAATTGAATAATTATGAATGCATTCAAAACATTTAAGACTTGCAACTCCAAAATGACAAAATCAAACAACATTATTGGCTATGCACAGAATCAAGCTAATCAGAAAAATAGAATCATTTTTATTTGGTAATCAACTATCTTGAATATCTAACTGATTCCAAAATTGAATCAGCTTACATTCCTAATTCTGAATTTGATTAGATTCAATAAAATAGTACTCCTAAATGGTGTCAGTGAGTGAGCTCTTAGCTTACATCACACCCCTACTTTAGATCCCACAATTTCTCAAAGATAAATGAAATCTGTAGCGCGATTCTGGATCTTTTAACGCCGCTAACGACCGCGCTAACGTTCAAGTTAGCGACCTTCGCCGAGTCTATAGCAACCACATAATTTTCAACCGGTCGCTATCTAGCGAGTAATAATTGCAAAATACTTTCGCGAGGCTAGTGCTCTTGGCCAATGAGAATTCTCTATTCCGTACCGATTTCCATATGTGCGTGACGACTCTGGCGGCATTTCTACATTCTATGGTGAGTTTATTATTTTTTCAAATATAATTTGCCGCGTCTGTTTACATCAAATATTTCAAACATAATTTAGAAGATTAAAACGAATAAAATGACGTAAGTACAGATTTTTACGATATAACCGGACTTTTTAGAATTTATAAACTAATATTTTCATCATTATGTATAAGTATGTATGATTGATTTATGCTATATAAATTGTTTGGTATGCAGCGTCGTTTGCAATGTATACATATAATTCAACCATTTGATAATAGGTTTCATCAAATAAAACACGTAAACTAATAATATGATATATTACTTTAGTTCGAACATCAAACAAACACGCGGTCCAAGAGCGAACTCCGCTCAAAAACAATACATCATTGATTATATGTCGACACATGCCCATTTTGCCGCTGGGCGTTTTCGCGGGCCGACGGGTGCCGCTGATTATAAAAAAACTTGGGCGAATATTGCCGAGGAGGCCAATACAAAAGGGCCTTCCAAGACGGTGCTGCAATGGCAAAAGGTGAAATTAATGCAACTATAAATTTTAGAATATGAGTGGTGTTTTTTCGTTTTCCATTTCTTTTAATCGATTGAGAAATTTTTTTTTTTTTATTTCAGCTTATTTCTTATAATACCGTTCTGAGGATTCTTAAGGATGTACAAAGAACCTTAAACTTTGAACAAGAAATAATAATAATAATAATAATTGAAAGTAGTAATCATCGAAAAAATTTCAATTTTTTTTTCAATTGATTGAAAAAAAAAAAAAAACGAAAAAACACCACTCTGCAAATTTCAGAGAATTTTCAGAAAATTTCAAAGTTTTCTTTAAGAAAAATAAAAAAAAAATAAAAATGGTAATCATCGATAAATTTTCGTTTGGATTCAAAAATCTTAAAAAAAACGTTGAAGGTAGGTCTGAATAATTTTTTTCTATTTTTTTTTTTTTTGCTGAAAAGTACAATTAAAACTTTCAAAAAAAAAGAACGTCCCGATAAGTCAATTTTTGAAACAGTTATGGCTATTTAAAAAAAAAAGCCTTTTTTTTCGGTTGGGTGAAAAAATTTGAAAAAATTCTGAGAAACGTTTTCAGTGGGGTACAAAAAGATAAAAAAGTTTCAGCCGAATCGAAAGGGGTCGGAGTCAAAAGTGGTCGACTTGGCGTGGAATGCCCCATATATATGAGGGTGATTAAAAAAAAAAAGAATTTTTTTTTTTTTTATTCAAAACAGGTTCAAAAGTTTCATTTAGGTATAAAAATACGCCTGTTAAAATTTGAGCCCTTAATATTAATATTAAGAGGTGGCTCATCGCGAATTTCTATTTCCCATTTAAATAACACGCGAAAATTTGATTCTGCTACTTCGGATTCTTATAACTAGCTAAGGATACATCATACAGAAAATGTACAAACATATTTTTGTAGGGAATTGAATGCTCTACAAAAAGGGTCTCCTACACTTTTTTGATAAACTCAGCCATTCAAATGATATTCGAGTTCGAAGAACCACCTTTCTGTCAAAAAATGAGTTTCTATAATAAGTTTATCAAAAAAGTGCAAGAGACCTTTTTTGTAGTGCATTTAATTCTCTACAAAAGTATGCTTGTACATTTTCGGTATGACGCATCGTTAGGTAGTTATAAAAATCGGAAGAAGCAGAAACAAATGTTCCCGTGTTATTTAAATGGGAAATGGATAATATTACCGAGGTATAAAATTCCAAAAAAAAAAAAAAAATTTCTATGATATTTAAACGAAATATCGAAAAATGCGATGAGCTACCTCTAAAATTTAAAGTTAAGAGCCCATCTCCTAACAGAAGTTTTGTTTCGACATACCCGGACACACTAATATATGTATTATATGTATAATGAATGATTTATTCAATTTGGTTAGACTTGGAAGGATTTGAAAACCCGTGCACGGACCAAGTCGACGCATATTGTGACTACCAGGAACAGAACTGGCAATTTCCCAGACGACACCGAACCGCTGACTGAGGACGAAAAAAAAGTATTGTCCACCATAGGTTCCACTGTGGTCAAGGGACATATTGGTGTTCGCGACAGCCTGCCTGCGAGTGTGGTAATAATTTTTGAATTACATAAAATAGCGCAAAATATGAACAATAATTATAAATTTATTTAAAACAGTGTAATTTAATCTAAACCTACTATAATAATAAACCTAAAAATGACAATCTGAATAATAACATCCTAAAATATATCACTTCATCCACAAGTCGTCGTTGAGGAGACTGATCAATAGGGATCAAGATGTCCTGCTGCAAGATAATCGACACGAAAAGTCCTTATTCGAGCACTTTAAAATTGAGTCTGACACATACACACACGAACAGTCATTACCTGCAGATACACTACCCCAGCACATACCAATTGCATCATCGTCCACCACTCAAGTATCACCTACACAAGGCACACAAACATTATCATCATCCAAAACAGAAGCACTACTCGCACACACGACACAAACAGGGTCATTACACGTACACACACAACAAACATCATTATCACGCACACAACAAACATCGTCATCACGTACACAACAAACAACAACATCATCATCACGCACACAACAAACAACAGCATCATCATCACGCACACAACAACCAACAGCATCATCATCACGCACACAAGCATCTCACATAACATTATCACCCGCAGACACAGTACTCGAACACATTCCAAAAAGAGCACCGAAGAGGCGGAACTGTGATTCTAGGATGGCACAGTTTGTGGCTCTGCAACAGAAACAGAACGAAATACTAGAGGTTAGATCTTATTGAATATATAGTATTTCAAATTTTTCATGATTCTGATCTTACACATTGTAAATTTGTATAATTTTTTTCATAGACAATGGCGCAGGCAATGTTAATATTGACGCAGAATCAATCTAAACGGCTGGATATTTCACGGGAGCTGTTGATGAAACGTAGACGCAAAGATGAGCTTCCTGAAATTAACGACGAACTTTAGGCATTTTTCAAAATTTAAAATAACAACACATGGCATTCAATTCATAATAATATTTAAATCATTTTCCAATAAACAATAATGAATATATTATCAACGATGAATACTTAACTTATTTTCGGAGTATATCTGAAACATTCCTCTACGAGGGTGTGGTTGGAGTGTGCAACGGGTGTTCCACCTAAACATTATTAAAACGTTAAAAATGATAAATATCGAACCAAGTGTATACTAAAACATATTTCATTTAAAAAAAAAAGGTGTCGAACCTAAAAGAGCGTTCGGTTCACATGGAATACCCCTCAATCATCTCATTGAGCATAGCGGTCGTGGACAATCTGCTCACGTACACGCCGACCTTCGCCAAGAGGTAGTACTGGTGCTTCTGCAGGTTCGGGCACAGGCATAGGCACGTCGACAGGAGGAGCGTATTCTTCTGCAGGAATGTCGTCCAATGGCAAAACACCATAGTGTAAGCGCATATTGTGCAATGTTGCACATGCGTTCACTATGTTGCCTGCCGATTCGGGGTCGTACATAAACACGCGTTGCTATTGCGTTGAAAAAAAAAAGGACTCTGTTATGTAGTGTCCAAAGAATATTTGAAAATTATTACAGTAATTATACTACTTAATTCATAGTTGAGCAACTTGTGAAAAATCGTAGTTCAAATAATACATAACCAACCTTTGACAAGCATCTCCAGACCACCTCGAGCACTCCAAAACACCGTTCAATAACAGAACGTGCCTTGCAATGAGCTGCGGTGTATGCAAACTCAGGGGTGCCTACTTGAGCGTTGGTGATTGGCGTCATAATCCATGGCTCTAGTGGATAGCCCGAATCTCCTGTAAACAGTATAGTGGATATAGTTGAGGAATATACTACTACGGTGCTTTGGGATGTACACACTATGGCAGGAATTATTCTGTACAATGAGTATTCACCTAGCAACCATGTTCCACGTTCCCCGTCTCCATAGCACATTTCCATGAGCGTCCTCACCGGAGACTGCGTCCAAATAGCAGCGTCATGACGTGAGCCAGGAAACCTTGCATTGACGTTCAATATTTTGAGATTTGGATCACATACCTGAAATTGATCACGGTTGAAAAAATTTTACCAGGTAGTACTACTTAGAGCGAATGCAAGCAATGTGTTAATCTTAACTAACCATCTGCACGTTCAAAGAGTGGTAGCCGTGGTAGTTCACATATGCTTCCTCGTGCTCTCTAGGAGCTAGAATTGCAATGTGTGTGCAATCTATAGCACCAATAGCTCCAGTGAACGGTTGAGGTGCACGTGCAAATTTCAGTCGAGCTTCCTCTCGCTCCTGTGGTGTTGCCGGGAACTTGATCCATTGCTGAAGCAAGTGATCGTTGATCGCCGTCGATACTGATTTCAAGCAGCGACTAACCGCAGTTTGGCTAATCGCCACCATGAAATCTTGCCCTATAGCACGCTGGTATGAACCAACGGCATAGAACCGTACCGCACACAGGACCTATCAAGTACAAGTTTATACCCTATACAAACTGCACATTCTTCATTGAAGTGTCTCCAATTAAAAATTTTTTAAAACATTTAGTACAAATTGAAATCTGTCAAAAAGAAGTGTAACAAGTCATTCTCACTTGGCATTCGACTGATAGCCCATGGGAACGATCTCTTTCAAGATGTGGTCGAAGGTGGTTGATTAGATCGCTAGCCAACTCTCTTGAAACCCTAAATAGTTGACGAAATTGAACTTCAGGAAGTTCAAACGGGTTTTGGTCGTCACGTAGTTGTCTGCGGTTAACCATCAGTTCAGCCACCGCGTCTTCTTCCTCCTCCGCATCAAGTACGTGGTTGGCTAACCACCCCATAGCCATCTTTGAATTATACAATCATTATTGATTAATGCGATCGCTAACGAGTCAAATAAACAATAGAAATACATGAGTAAAGGTGAGCCCTATTCATTGAAAATGGTGTAGTCCATCGAAAATAAATCTGTGATGCATGAATGGAGACTACGGAGTATGTAAAAATCGTATCAAAAAAGTATGAATCTAATTGAAAAATTAAAATGCTTGTGAATGTTGAAATATATTTACATGGAATTCTAAAGTGATGAATGAAACATGCTTTTCACAACATTTGCAATATAGAAGACGGAAATATTTAATGTCTCACGTATGAAACGGTATGATTTGTAAGATTTTAATGTTAAACTATACGAAGATTCAGTAATGATTGAATAAATTGAATACACAATGAAAATAATGATTTTAAGGGCTATACCGTTAAATAATGAATGAAAAATAATGTATAATATATTTATAAATGCGAAGCCACACTAACCTCGATGTATAAATTGGAATTATTTATTTATGTAATTGAAGGGACAGCACTGGAACCCCGCAAAAGACGACTAAGAGACGATAGCTATATCGAAAAATATATTATGCACTAAATGTAAGGTTATAAAATAATAGATTATAAACTAATCTTACACTAAGTACAAAGTCAAGACAATAAAATTAAGATGCGGATGAAGAATATCAGTTAACAATATAAATGGCAATGAAACTTGAAGTTAAATCGCACTATATTGAGTGTTTAAAACTTTTGGAAGCTGAATATACGTGTATCGTAAACAATGGTTGCGTATATAAAGCGACGCTAACAGTTTTTTTGGCCCGGCGTAGCACGCTTCCGCCAACCGTATTTAAAGCCATTAGCGCCGTCAAGCATCAATTTAAATAGTATTCATTTACGTACTTGCTTGATTTAGTCTGACACGTGTGAAAGATTTTGACTTCTTAGTATAGTAGATCGTGACGTGTGAGAAGTTTTGCTTTATCAATATGATATATTATTACGCGAGTAAAGTTTAAATAGGATTTTTTATTTACACATATTATTTATTTTATAGTCTGATTCCTTCAGATTTGTTTACGTAATGTATTTCAAAAATTTTATGTATTTTATTCGAATCAAATTAATTATAAAGTATATAATTAAACAAAAATATATGCGGCATTCCATGCCAACTCAACCTAGGTCTCTGACCATCTCGATTTGGCACACGATTTTTGATATAATTTTTTCATGCTCCAAAAAGCGCTTATATTTTTTAAAATATATTTTCTATTATGAATTTGGTTTGCTTATAATTTTTTTAAACAAACATATTACGAATTCTCAAAAATACTGTATTAAATATAAAAATTTACGAGCAGAACATTGTATTTCGTTTGAGTGAATGTATTTTTGATTATAGTTATTATTGATAATTTTAAAATAGAAAAAAAAGTTTTTATAACATTATGTCGACATTCTCACATCAATAATCTACGTTTATGTGATAAAAACTATTATCGGAGAGTTAAATTGTAGACAAGTATCATTATAATGCGGTACCAAAAGTATGAACGTTCGCTTATGTGGCACATGTAAAAAAAAAAAATTAGTTCATAAATAAAAAATTGTTACTTACCTACTTCGTTATCAATTATTGCAGCTGCTGTCTTCCGAAACGCGGCAAATTATTTGAAAAACTCACAGTTCACCATAGAATACGGAAATTCTGATAGATAAGTAACTCACTTATACCGAGATAACGCCTGACAACGGGGCGTTAACTTAACGCCGGGCGTTACGTAGCGCCAAAAGATCCAGAATCGCATACCTGAAGAGAATGTGTCAGCGATACCACTCGTTAAAGGAAATTTAAAAAATTAGACTATCTTAGCTTAAAACAATCAACGAAACACATAACAAGACGAAAAGGAGTAACTGACCGTAGAAAAATTGGGACGTGCATCTTTCTATTACTCAACTAACATACATTACTCGAATAATAGCTGAATTAGAATGCGTCATTTGTTTGAAAAATATGATGGAATATACAAATACAACAAAATAGACCGTAACACAATGTATGAAAACGTGTATGTATACTTACACATCTTGTGTCTTCGAAAATCAAATGCAGAATGGAGGGTCGAAACCGTTGATCTGATAGCATGTAAATCCACAAGATCACATACTCACACATAAAAATAAAACCAAACAATTTGAAAGAAATTGTCCAATTTAATAAAAGTTTGCACGCATGGCAATATACTACTGTCAACACTGACTGGACAAGTTTAGTCCAACCAAAATTATATTGAGCAAAAAAATAGGGAAATTAATTAAGAAGCAATCTACAAAATAATAGAAAAACAAGTAATTAAAACATGTGATAAATAAGTTGTCCACATGAAATACGCGTCATCAAAACTGCACTCTATCGACAGATTTCGAAAGTCATGAACCCAATAGAGATGAGATCAACTCGAATACATAACTTTGGGAACGTCACGTTAAAAAATCAGCGAATAGATAGTAAAATGGAAATTTGACTCGGTGGAGACCACTTTATCTAAGTTAACAATTGATTTTATACTCATCATCGAACAAATGAATCAATTATTATGCTGGATGTATGCAATGGTCGTTACCGTAAAAACTTAACTATCCACCAATCAGGAGGATTGCATGCGGCTGTAGAGTTTCTCATTGGCTAATCTTCAAGTCTTTACGGTGACGACCGCTGCATAAACCCCGCATTATATATTGTACATGGAATAATTATTGGATGCAATTATTCGTATAGGGAATATTATTTTTAATAGAAAAATCATGTATAATATATTTGGATTAAGACCAGCACACAAAGTTATTTTGCACGTAAGGAAATTAACAGACGCAACGGAACGAGCTGGAATAGATAAGTTTGGGAACGGTAGTTCAAAAAATTGAGGGTACCCACTCCCCTTAGCAGAAGACAATTCCAGTCAACTTGAAGATTCGTTGCAAAGCGTACATTGAATAAATGAAAATTACAATTATTCGACAAGTGACAGTTATTGTTAACTTGGGAGTTATTTCAGTTAACAGCAACATACAGAATTATTCATATTGTTAATAATAATATCAATAATACCAGACTTTTCACGAACTATCGTGTTATTGAACCGTCAAATTGCAGGTTACTCACATTAGTTCACTCTACTGAACGATAGAAACTTACTAGAACGTTAGAAAATTATACAGTTTTTAACTAATTTATAACGTGATAAATTTCGAGTTGAACGCAGTTGCAACTAGAGAAGAAGACAACGTCGGTGAGTATATAAGGATACAATTATCAATCTCACGTACATAACAGCATAGCCTGAAACTGTTCGATCAGCAAATTAGTATAATGCCTAAATCTAAAAAGCTCAGCTATGCGAAACGCCAAGAATGAAAAAATGAGGCGCAACGATCCAAACGAATAACGGCTACCGATACGCTGAAGCCAGCTGAAAAGACTGTAGTAGCTTTACAGCCTGCAATAGTAATTGAAGAGGACAATCTACCGATCGACGTACATGAAATTATCCGCCAACATCAGGCGGAAATCGAAGCCTGCATATTGGACGTCACGAAAGAATTGAATGATAGATGTATTGACGCATATCTCAAAATTGTAACCGCGACTACTGCATTTGATCCCCAGGATCCGTTATTTTACCAAAAAACGTGTTGGTATCGAAGAGTTAGCAGTAATAAAGATATTCAGATATTGTATGGTGGAGAGATAGGTATCGATAAGATCGGTGACTGGACTTGCATATACTACGACAATGGAGTAGTACACGTATACGATACGTTGAAATATCAGCTTCGACCACGCCATTTTGAAAAGCCACAACAAAATAGGAGCCAGAGTGCGAGCTCGGATGACAAAACGGCTGTAAAACAAGCAAATTATGTGACTAATGCGGACACAATAAAATCGCGACAAAAAACAAAATATGATGAAAATCCTGAGCCAAAGAAGTTGTCCGAAAAGAAGACAAGTGCTGCAACTCGTGAACTACACCGTACTCGTAGGAGAAAAAAATTATGCAGCTAATGCTAAGATCCAACAGGCACGTGAGAGACAAAAATATGCCGCCGATCCTGAAATCAAAAAGGCACGTGAAAGAAAAAGATATGCAGCCAATCCGGAGGTTAAGGCCTCCAAAAAAAGAATTAAATATGCTGCACACCCCGAGATCAAAAAATCATACGAATCAAATAAATATGCTCGTAATCCCGAAATAAAAAAAAAATATGACCGAACCAAGCATTCCATTAATCGCCAAATGAATAAAGCAATACTCGACAAAGTTAGACACGCTCGTGAAGAACTAAGAGGGCAACAGAAATTTATTAGAACTAAAAATATTCTGAAAAAATATAGACATTTAGGTAGACGGAGCAGTACGATAACATTGTTAGGGTCAGTAGAAAAATATATCAGTATCTTATCCGCGAAAATTCATCTCAAATCAAAGCCAGAAAAACGAATTGAGGCAGAAAAAATTATGAAATGGTGCATTCAAGCAAGAAAACGTATCGTAGTAAGCGTGAAACGTACACTGAATAATCTGAAAACTAAGGTCGAGGTCTGTTCGGTACGAGCGGCAGAATCGTACGATATAGAATCAAAAATAGCAGCCTTTTGCGGGGAATCAAAACATACGGGCTCGTCCGACCCTTATTATACCGATCACATTGTAATAGACCCGCTTATCGCTATATCAACAGGAAAGATAACTAACGTTTTACCGGTAACTGCAAGCACACATGTACGGAAATCATGGCCTTGCTCAGAGCTGTGTGTCAAACCAAATTCACATACCATTAATAGACTAGAATATGTGTTCCAGGCTATACGCTCATGGAAAATGATAATTATTCGTAATACATTAAAACACTGGAACCAATGTAGTGTCAATACATCACATCATAAATTAGGACACGCACAAACTTGTTATACCGATCCTGTGAGTTGCAACTCAAAGTTCTTACCGCTTCAGTTATTGCATCCGCACTTCCCACAGATTCGGTACTTCACGAGAAACATTTACGAACTTATGAGACTAGTGGACAAAATTAATTGTATAGACAATGCCTTAGTACGGGGAGATCTACCTCTTCTGCAAAAACTCTCCAGCAAAACAGCTGAGAAAGCTTCCATGTCATATCGACCGTGTTCTGGAGTAATAAATCTAAACGAAGACGAAATTGCAAACAAATATAGGCGTGCATTCCATGAGCTAGTTCAACAGTCGATGGATACACCACAATTGGCTTGCGTATCGTGCGAAAAACTTTGTTATCGTAAAGACACGCGAGATATGAAAAAACTAAGAAAACCTATCACAGGGCACTATTGGTTACAGATGAAAACTCACATCGATGCGTCTGACAATGCGTCTGATTACATCTGTAAATACTGTTTAGAAAAATTCCGGAATAATGAAATGCCACCAACGTGTTTATTGAATCAGCTAGCTATAGGCGACGTACCACCTGTTTTCTCCACTCTTAATGACTATGAAAAAATTCTCATACAGAGGGCAAAGGCTTTTCAAACGGTACAAAGAATGGGTACAGTAGCGAAAAAAAATATTCCAAATAAGTTGCGAGTACAGAAAGTAAAGGGTCGAACGTTTCATTTGCCGTTACCGTTAGAGGAAACCCTAAAAAAATTACCTGCACCGACTGATGCGCTAAGTCTGAATCAAGAACTATTCGTGATGGTCTGTGGACTACCGAATAAGTCAAAAGTTGTGTGGAGTAGTTTGGTAGACGTGAATAAAATTTACGAGACACTCGTTTGGCTTAGAGAAAATAATCCCATTTATGCTAAGATTGAATTACCCGCTGAGCCAGAGTCGTTGTTAGATTTACTTGCACAAGACGTGGAAATTCAGATAAAGACGGAAGAGCCCGATTTGGGAGAACATGCGGATGAGGTAGTGGAGTGTAATGACGAGACAAGTACGAAGCGTCGGGCGATATTAACACAAATAATGGATAGCGAAGATTACTATGAACAGTATACCATCTATCCCATCAGTGCCGATAGGGAGAATAAGAATGCAACGGCTCTTTATCAAATGCTCAAGGTAGAAGAAGCACCGTTAAGTCAATGGGATAAATATCTAGACGTCATGTGCTTCCCAGACTTGTACCCTTATAGTAACAACGGCCAGCATCAAGACCGCGCGATCCCTCTGCGAGAATTCGATTCTATAAAACGCAGACTTATGTCCACTTGTTCCGCCTTTAGGTTGAATCAACAGTATTTGTTCTACCTGTTACACGATTCGAACATAAGACAGTTGAAGGGTGGTATATTTCACAAATTAAATGTTATCAATCCGAAAGAAAAAATTAATGCCGGTCAGTATTTAGAATTAATGTCAAAAGAACAGCTAGAAGGAAATCTGACCACCGTATTCGCCAAACTACGTAACACAGACCAGTATTGGCGCAAGCCGAGAAATGATTTAGGGTGCATGGTACAAAATTATGGTCCGGCAACGTGGTTTCTTACACTGAGTCCTAGCGAATGGATGTGGGATGATTTAGCGAAGTATATACGGTCAGTAAACGGACCAAAAATGGCTGGTATGTCGACGAATGAACTGGTAGCGAGAGACCCAGTTTCAGCCTCGCGTTATCTAGACAACAAATTTCGAGCGATGCTAAAATTCATATGTTCCACTGATAATCCTATTGGAAAAGTCAGCCATTACTTTTGGAGACGAGAATACCAAGGAAGGGGAACACAGCACTTCCATATGTTGATCTGGATCAAGGACGCTCCCACGATCGATGAATCATCTACAGAAGATGTTGCTGACTTCATTTCGAAGCATGTTACCTGCAAACTGCCCAATAAACATACATCACCGACGTTGTATCGCCGAGTAGACACGTATCAAAGGCACAAGCATAACAATTATTGTATGCGAAATAAAAAAACTAAAACGGGATTCGCGAAAGTATGCAGATTCGGATTCCCCAGGTCAATTACAGACACGTTAGTAATAAGAGACGTGGCTGTATCCATTGCGGGTAGAAAACAGCTAAAACCAAAGAGCAGACTCGTCGACTTACCGAGAAATGAAGACGAAGCCTTCATAAATGACTATAATCCGGTTGTCCTTAGGGCATGGGAAGGAAACATGGACATGCAGTTCATAGGCGAAAAATCGACAATACTCAATTACTATTGTACTAAGTACACTACTAAACCTGAAACTAGTCACGCAACCGATATATTTCATGATATCAATTCCACCAAGTCGTTGAGCAGTCGACTGTGGAGTGTAGCAATGCGCAGTTTGAATAACAGAGAATGCGGGGCTCTGGAAGCTGCCGACACGCTGTTAGGTATTCCGTTGTACGGAACTGATCCAGAAACAACCATTAAATGGCTAGACGTTAATCAAATTAGAAATAGAAGAGTTAAGCCATGCAAAACTGTAGAAAAACTGTTTCCAGGTTCAACAGATATATTTTATCCGTCACTCATTGACGATTACTACCCAAATAAACCGGAAGAATTAGAATCGGTACATTTATACGACTACGCCAAATGGTACGAAATAACTAAAGACATACCAAAAAATAGTAACGTAGAGATTTACGATTTAGGCGGTGGTTTGTATTTAAAGAAAAGACAGCGTGGTTATTTGATAAATCACTACAAGTATAATCCAAATGTAGAGCCTGAAAAGTACTTCCACGCCTTGTTGTTACTTTTCAAACCATGGCGCGATACTGATCAGTTAAAAAATGACTGTGCTTCATACGTCGAGGCATTCGAGAAAAGCAAGACAGACCTGTTAGAAGCACTGAGATACCACGAGCGTTTGTCCGATATTCAAAAAGGTTTCGATCAGGTCAAAGAATTAATCGAACAACAGCTGGACGATATCACGAATAGGATGAGCCAGCTGAGCCAAGAATCAAATGACAACAGAGATAATCCGTTAGGTTATCATCAGCCAGTAGAGGCTACCTTGGTTATGCAAGACTTAAATAACGCGGAAGAACAACTAAAAAACGTTGACGTAAGTGAAATGATATTAGAACTCAATGACGAACAGAAACGTATATTTGATACTGTCGTGACCTCTTTAATCTCAGGGCAAAGCGAACCATTACGAATGTTCGTAAATGGAGCTGGTGGTACAGGTAAAAGTTTTCTCATAAAAACTATTAGGTGCTGGACAAAACAAATACTTAACGCAACGACTGCTGTCACGGCACCAACAGGTCTAGCAGCATTCAACGTCGATGGACTAACAGTGCACAGACTGTTCCAGCTACCAGTTGAGCACGGCGGCACGCCCAAATACAAAGAATTGTCCGACGAGGTGTTGAAAATCTTACGAAGAGATTTGAAAGATGTAGTGTTGTTCATTATAGATGAGGTTTCAATGATATCGAACGTAACGTTAACGTATATTCACTTAAGACTGACTGAAATATTTGATACGAAAAATACTGATAATGGCTGGTTTGGTGGAAAACATATTCTACTTATGGGTGATTTACTACAACTACCGCCAGTATATGCGGATTCAGCATACCTGAACTTGACGAGAGACAAAATACAGAAATATATTGGCTCAGTAGGTGCGGTCAATCTATGGACCGATCTATTCTCGTACGACGAGCTATTAACAAATGTACGCCAACAGAATGAAACGACATATCAAGAAATATTATCTCGGGTTCGATTCGGAATTTTCACCACTACTGACCAACAGATTCTAGATTCTAGGAAAGTTAAACTTATCGTTACGTCGGTCAGAGCCAGACTCGACGAATTATGCAATTATATCAACGAATTATCGCTAGATACAGTCTGTCTATTTCCAACTCGGAACCAATGTGACATTTTGAACCTAGCCATGTTAGCGAAAATTCCAGGCGACGAAATTGAACTCAATGCCAAAGACAGCGTTGATTGCGTACCGTATTTGAAAAAAAAAAAAAAAAAAACTCTTGAATCAGGAACACGAAGACAGCACTCGTACAGCTGGACTCGCGAAAACTGTAACGGTTAAGATTGGAGCAAAAATCATGATTAGACGAAACATCGACGTATCTAGAGGTGTAACGTCCGTAGCCTGACGTTACCTTATTCGGGGTCTTGGCCCTGTTCGAATACTAGGGTATAACTAAAGGAAAACTAACTGAATCTTGAGCTGATACGTTTATTTATTATATAATTGTATGGCAGGTTCGGAAGAGTTGTTCTGTGTGTTCTGTTTGGAGGTTGGTTTAGAAGTGAAGAACTGTAAGGTAAGGTAAAGAGAGGGTAAAAGGATTAGCTGACTCGTTGCATTTGGCGGTGCCGTGTGCAACGAGCATCTTAGAGTTAGTGGGAGAATAGGATGTCGACGGCCAGGTTTCAGGTTAAAGATAAGAGTAGAAGAGGAGAGAACCGTGCGAATAGTTAGAGGATTGAGGTGGAGGTAAAAGTAGGGATGTGTTGAAGGGGGAACGTACGGGGTGATACCCGGACGTAACACCCCCCCCGTTAGAGGAAACATATCTCTCGAATTTGAGAGATATGTTTCCTGTTAACGTAGTTATTGTTACAAATACAGTTTACAATTAGGTGTGGCTTAAAATCTATCTTACGCTAGTTAAGTTTATATAAGTAATATTAAGGTTAACTGAGGTACAGTTTACAAATGGGTATGATTCAAAATTTATATAATTATATATAAGTATGTAAGTAAATGGTTTCCGAGTAACAATGTTATTATTAAAGTTAAATGAGCGTATAACCAACAAGGGAAAAAGAAGAAAAGAAGGTTAGATAAGGTACAGTTTACAAATAGGTATAACTTAGAATCTATCTTACGCTATTTAAGTTTATATAAGTATATAGGTAAATGATTTTTCATGTAATAATGGTAACATTGAAGTTAAATGACCGTAGCGACAACCCCTGTTGAGTTCGATTCATGTATTTAATCATAGTATTTTATTGGTGCTAGCGGGTGTGACTTCGTCGCTGTCCTGCGTAGGTGGTCGGGTTTTTGATTTTTTGTTATGTGTATAGTCGGATTTATTGGCGGGAGTGGGGGTGGTATTTTGTTTTGGGGAGTGTTGTATACTGGCTTGTGGTTGTCTTCGTTCAGGTGAGGGTGAATAATGCTCAATTGAATTGGTTTTTCGTACGTGGATGTTTTTAGGCGCCTGTTGCCGCGTCTTGTCTTCTTTAGGCAACGGAAGACCGTTGATATTTTTCCAAATAGTGAGAATTTATATATTACGAATAAAGCTGCTATAATTCCTAGGCCAGCGGTGGCGTAGAAAAAACCGGTCGTTAGACTGTCGGTGCTTTGCTGCGCGCGTTTGTGTGTACTAATTTCTTTTGCCTGTTTTATTATATCTTCCAGTGCTAAGGTATTGGATTTTATGTCATCAGCGTCTAGGAGCGTGGTTTTGTATCGGTTAAATGTGGGGATTGTGGATAGATTCACAGTATGATTTTTATTCAAGTCTTGATATATATCGGTTAAGTTCAGAGTAAATTCTGGGACGTAGGAGTGTGTTTCCGTCGACGTCATGGTGTTCGAGGTGCTGAGGCTTACAATTTCTGAGCGTCCTGAACACCCGCTTTTTAGCTTTAGTAACCCGGAGTTGGAAAGACTGACACGTGTAGTAGGCGCGTTGGGGCACAGGATATGGATAGTTTCTGCTTTCGGCAAGGAGTAGATCCAGGAATTGGGTGCTCTTAGCTTAGTCCAATACGATCCACCGAATGAGTTTATCCTAATGTTACATGTTTCTAGTTGGTTAGGCATACTACCTAGGAATAGTTGCATTTCGCATGATTTGTGATTATTGTTGTGGTAAATTGGTTGAGTTTGTTTACAGATATATAAGTTCTGCGAGAATTTGCATTCTGTGAATTCTGTTTTTGATAGATAAAAATAGGAACTTCTGTCTATTGATATTGCGATGTAGTCGCTGCTGGGGGCTATACAAGCGAAAGCATTCGTTTTCCTATCAAAATTTTGTTTAACTGGGATTGGGAGTAAATGATACAAGTTAAATGTGTCATCACTTAGTAGCGGGATTGATAGGGCATAGATTATGTTTGGTTCGCTGTAGATAACATCGAGTTCTGATAGTCTGATCAATTCTTCGGCGTATTTGTTCCTCAAGGGGGTAGGAAATTGTATAAGTGGTTCTAGGGTTTGTACGTATTGCAGGCTGATGATTAATTGTTTGGGTGATAATAGTTTGGGGTGTACAACTCCTTGCTTTGCGAATAAAATGGCATCGATTACACTGTTTAAGTCTAGTTCGTATTCATTTAGCATTTTGTCTAGTTTGTTGAGATGATGCAGAAATGTTATGGTCATTGTGTTACGTGTCAGGTATTTTGTCATGTTTGACATAGTAAAAGTGAAGGATACTATTTGGTTGTCTAGTTCCATGATGTGTTTTTCTATATTGTTAATTTCTTTCTGCTGCATGCTCAGCATTGATTGCATGATGTGCGTTTGATTCGTTAACAATGTGGCTATATGGTTTGTATCATTAAATAGTCTATCGATTTGTGTGTTTATGTAATCACCGTCTGCTTCTGTCAGCGTTCCGTAGAGTGTTTTGTGAATACTGCCAATGAAGTTAAACCATCCTCGTTTGACGCGTGTATGGGTTAGTTCGGCTAGATTCTCGTGCAGTCTATCCGTTTCTTGATATCCTACTAGGTCTTCTATTTGGTTTTGATATCCTCTTATGGATAATAGTCGGTTCTTTGATAGGTTTATTGTGTCTTGTACTATGCATTCCGTTCCTGTCGTGTTACAACTTTTATCAATTAGGTCGCAGTATCTTCCTAGTTTGTCGGATATGTCTATAAACTGTTTTATATTAAAGAAGTTTATTAATTTCCATTTGTTATTTGATGTTCGTAAGTCTTCCAGTTGTTCGTAGTAAATTCCAGGGTTTATTGTGAACGGAATCGAGGTGTATGGGTGGTTTCCATCATCGTTCTCGCGTGCCGTGCCGTATCTGTAATTGTTTGACTTGTTAGTCCCGTGTGTGTGCTAATTTTAATTTGTTTAGGTGAACTATTTTTGTTTTGTTCGGTGTGATGTAAATTTCTGCGTTTATGTTGTCAAGTATTTGTTTAATAATGTAAGGTCCTTTGTAGTGGTCACTGAATTTCGTGCGCGTCTCGTTTAGTAGGAAAACCGTTTGTCCTGTTTCGAAAAGTTTTTCGTTGATATTTTTATCGTAGTAAGTTTTTGATTTTAGTTTTGCCTCTTTCAAATTTTGTACAGCTCGTCTACGAATATCTGTGAGGTTTGTCAGTAAGTCAAGGATGAATGTGTTATAAGTACTGGTCATTGCGATTGTCGGAGTCACATCTGATGGTGATCGTGCTTCTTGACCAAAGATTAACTGATGTGGAGTAAAGCCAGTGCTCTCGTGTTTAGCAGTATTGTAACAGAATATTGCGAATCGTATGTATTCGTCCCAGTCATTACCGTTCTTTGTATAATGTTTGATGTGTTCTATGAGTACAAGATGGCTCCTTTCTAAGGATCCATTTGATTGTGGGTGATAGGCAGTTGTTCGGACTTGTTTAATCTTGAAAAGTCTGCTAATTTGTTTGATTGTGTTACTCATAAAATTTTGACCCTGGTCGGTTAGTATTGTTCGCGGTGTTCCGTAGCGCGTAATATAATCTTTAGCGAAGGCTGTACCTATTGTTTGGGCCGTCGCATTTGGAAGTGGTATAGCGTCAAGAAATTTGGTCAGATTGCACTGAATAGTAAGGAGGTATTGATGATTTGACTTTGTAAGGGGAAGTGGTCCTACGATATCAAGTGCGACCTTGTCAAACGCGTTTGCAGGAGTGTCTGTGATCGCCATTGGTAATTTGGTCTTAACTCGAACTAGTTTCTTTCTCTGACAGCTATCACAAGTCCTAATGAAGTTTTGAATTTGACTTTTCAAATTTGGCCAGTAATATTTTTCTCTAATTCGGTTGTATGTCTTCGTAACACCCTGATGACCACCTATTAATGATTCATGATATTCCCTTATTATTTCCTCGCGTAATGACTCGTTGGGTGTGATGATTTCATTAGTGCACATCTTAACTTTGATGTTGGTGTTTCTAAAGATCGCGTAAAATAGTTTTTTCACAGTAGACCACTCTAGGGTGTCTAATCCTGGGTTTGTTTTTGTGAATGAGAATGAATTGATTTTATACTTGAACAAAATTTGTTTTAGCCTAACGATCAGGCAGTGAAGATCTTCCAATTTCATTCTATCTGTGAGTTTATCTCTAGGTACGAGGGAGATTATGTATTTCTGTCTGTATTTTGTGACAGCTATTTCGCCTTTAGTCGGTTTTTGGGTGGTAAAAGTTTCTTTATTTAGCATGTTTTTATTTATTAATTGGTTTGTTAACTCATCCAGCCATGGGCAGTCGGCGTGAATGCAATGAACATAGTTATCGTTCTTCATGAATAGACCGTCTTTGGATTCTGTTACATTAGCCGTAGGCGTTATAGTTTCCAGGTTGGTTATGAACTCCTCAAAGCTGGGTGTATTTTCGTCTTCGTCAAATTTCGGCACGAGGTTTCGTCTGTGCTCTTGCATCAGAGTGTCGGGGTCGGATGAATTGATGTCGGAGGTTTGATCGGGATTAGTATTTTGTTCGTCCGACGAGTTTACAGTATTTTGCGAATGGTTACTTGCTTCGGTAACACGAGAATTATGAGGATCGGTTGGCGTGTCAGAATCGTTATCTGATGTTGTTAGAACAGCTGAAGGAACGTCGCGAGTGTGGCTTCGGCTTTCTGTGTTTAGTTTAGTAGTTCTGCGCGTCCTAGCTACTGGGTACGCAGGCGGTGGCATGGTGAGTGAAATCGGATCTTCACTATCTTTAGGTGTAGATGGTTCGTATGTTGATGGGTAATTGTAGTTACAAATAGTGATTTTGATATTTGTGTCTTTAAATATGTAGTGGATCATACGGTTGACCATGTCCCAATTGAGTTTATCGATACCACATCCTAATCTTGGTATCGATAAGGATTGTACTCCGTCTTGTATCAACGCTGATTTCAATTTAGCTAGTGTTTTATACATTGTCTCGTTTGTCGGTTTGTTGAAATAGTGTTGTTTTGTGATTAGGTTATAGATTATACGCCGCGGGTATTCAACTGTAATTATGTCCGTCACTACAGGGTCCATTGACCGCAAACGCTTACGTTGTATAAGTCCGCGTCTTACCATTTGGTCTGCTACACCTTCTGAAGCCTTGCAGTCAGCTGAGATGCAATGCGCAAGATTATCTTTTTGTTTCAATAAGTCTGTTTCAATTTCTCGAATATACCTGTTATTGGTGAATGGCAGAAAATCTAGATCTACGAGAAATTGACCGTATGGGGGTGTAGTTCCCGGATGTTCGTCGGTTGATGTACCTGCTTGTATGTTACGTGAGGTATTTTGTAGTTTTTCCATAGGTTCAACATGTTTTTCCGAAGTGTTGAGATCTAACGTGGAATCTGCAATAGGCTCTTTATTTGAGCTATCATGTTTTTTATAGGCAGGTAATTTTTTTCGTGGCATTGAATTGCCAGATGTTTCTGTCTCGCGAACGCGTTTGGGTGATCTTACTTTAGTCTGAATAGTTTCTGTATTTGAATCTTCTGTCAGGTCCGTAGTTGGGTCTGGTAGTTTAGCTTGTATCTTTCGTGGTCTTGTGTTACCAGAAGATTCCGTACTTCTATATCGTTTAGTTTGATTCGTGGGATACGGTAAAGGGTTAATCGTTTTACCGGGGTTAGTGTTTTTAGATTTTTCGAAGGTTGTTTCAACGTCAGAGCTGTCCGAGCTAGACAAAGTCGTGATAATGCTTTTACGACGGGTATGTACCTGAATGTCTGAGTCATCTGTAGAGTCTGAGTGATTATCTACGTTCGGCTTGTTCCGTGGTGCCGGGTTACCTGAAGATTGTGTTTCGCGATAACGTTTGTTCGGTTTCCTAATGCTCGGGTAGGTTTTTGGAGAGTTTGTTCCTGTATTTTCGGGTAGGTAGGTTGCCTCTTTCTTTCGCGGGGCAGGGTTACCCGAGGACTCAGTAGTCCTTTGTCTTTTAGGGGGTTCAGGTTTTTTATGAATAATTTCAATATCTGAACTGCTCGAGGGCGTTGACGTTGTCATTGTTGATGTTCGTTGCGCCTTAGTTTTCTTTGTTGGGGCAGGATTATTAGATTCGTCGGTGCTGCGTAGTCGTTTATTGTCTATTGGTAGGATTTGGACTGTTTCGAGGGGTGGGTTTCTTGACAGTGCATCTGCGTTTGTGTTTGTTGTACCCTTTTTATAAACTACGTTATAATTGTACTCGTCGAGGGTCAGTCGCCAGCGTAGTAGTCGTGACGTCGGGTCTTTAACGTTATTTAGCCACACAAGCGGTCTATGGTCCGTTACTAGTGTGAAGCTGCGTCCGTATAAGTACGGCCTAAAATGTTTTGTTGCGAAAATGATTGCTAGGAGTTCTTTGTCGATCGTTGAGTAGTTGAGTTCTGCCTTTTCAAGGGATCTCGAGGCGTATGCGATGGGTAGATCTTCGCCGATTTTGCCTTGGCTGAGAATCGCACCTACAGCGCAGTTTGAGGCATCGGTCGTCAAGACGAATGGTTTTTCGAAGTTCGGGTACTGTAGGATAGGTTCCTTACAAAAGCTATTACGCAGGGTCTCGAACGCGAATTGGTGCTCAGACGTCCAAAGGAACGGGGTGTTTTTCTTGAGTAAGTTGTTTATAGGCTTAGCGATTTTCGATAGGTTAGGTATGAATCTGCGGTAGTAACCGATCAGTCCGAGGAATTGTTTAATTTGTTTAGGATTTGTAGGAACGGGGTAGTTTTTGACGGCTGATATTTTTTCTGGGTCCGGTCTTACTCCGTCCTTCGTGATTACATGTCCTAGATATGCTACCTCTTTACGCAGGAATTCACATTTATCCGGCTGGAGGGTCAGTTCGGCAGTGGCTAGTCGCTCCATGAGTTTTTTGAATTTAATTGCATGTTCCTCTATTGATCTCGCGTAGATCACTATGTCGTCTAAATAGACGAAGACCTCGTTGCCTAGGAGACCAGAGAGTACTTGGTCCATTAGGCGTTGGAACGTGGAGGGTGCGTTTTTTAGTCCGAATGGCATTCTGTTGTATTCATAGTGGCCATGTGGCGTTGAGAAAGCCGTCTTCGGACTATGATCCGGGTGCATTGGTATCTGGTGAAAACCTGACGCTAGATCAAATTTAGAAAAATACTTGGCCGATCCTAGTTGGTCTAGAATGTCTGTTACATTAGGTAGAGGATAGGCGTCTCCGATGGTTTTTTCGTTTAATTTTCGAAAATCGATCACCATACGCCATTTCTTATTACCGGCGGTGTCCGTTTTTTTTGGTACTATCCACACCGGGGAGTTGTATGGAGAAGAAGAGTGCTTGATGATATCTTGGTCAAGGAGTTTGTTTACTTGTTTATTTATCTCTTCTTTGTGAATCTGAGGGTATCTATACTGCTTCGTGTGGATTGGAATGTCGTCTGTGGTAGGGATGGTGTGGTTAACTAGTTGTGTATGTTTTAATTTGTCGCCTGGTAGGAAGAAAAGGTGGTTGAATTCTGTAGCAAGGTCAGTTATCGACTGTTTTTCTTCGTCGTTTAAATGGTTTAATCGGAGGTTTTCCATGAGAGTATGAAGACGATCCGAATCATGGTTAGGGGAGAAGCAAAGCGTACGGGAATCTTTGTTAGTATTAGTGCTACGAGCCTTGGTTAGTAGGATTGACTGAACGTTGGTGAGTTTTGCGTCCGTCAGTTGGGGTCTTGTTTCCTTGAGTTCGTCGACTTCTTCTAAGGTTACTACCGGCCTTCTTATCTCCACAGCTGTTTCACCGGAGTTAATCGCGTAGGCATATGCTAAGCCCTGTCTGTTTGTGACTACGGCCTTGCCGAGAAAAATATCGGGACCCAGGTTTAAGTTATCAATGACTCCTGTTTTCACCGTCGGGTTGGCGACTTTCATTGATATTACCATACCAGTTCGGGGTGGAATAGATATAATATTTTCGTCTAGTATTTTTAGTGGTTTACAGTTATCCGTTGTCACTGTACCTGCTCCGAACGAGATCGTGGCGTTTTCATTGTATAGGAATTTCATTCCCAAAATACCGTCCTCTTTTATTGGGAAGGAATCATCGACTAAATGAAATACGTGCCAACTGTTGCCGATTTGCAAGTTGAGGCTTCCGAGAGTTTCGATGGTGCCATCCGTTATGCCGGTTATCTGGGTCTTGTCTGTCAGGGTACAGTGTGTGTTCGGTTTGACTGTGTTAAGTTTTATTATGTTTATGTTAGCTCCGGTGTCAACCAAGAGCGTATTTATCTGTTCTTCAAGTTGAGGTGTGTGTAGATGAATTTTAGGTGTTTGTGTTGTCGACGTTGTGAGAATGCGAGATGTATTTATATTATTATTCGAGGATTTGTAACGAAGTGGAATAATGCCTGTATTTCGGGAATGGAGTTGGTTGTTTTTAAAACAGATTGTTGCTTCCTCGAGTTGTAGAAAATCTGCGCTCAAGATACCGTCTTCTTGGATAGGGAATTCATCACTTACTAAGTGGAATTTGTGGCAAGTACCGGCAAATTCTAGATTAATGCTACCTAGTGTTTCCGTGAACCCTTTCGTTATTCCTGAGATACAACGTTTGTCCCTCGGTTCAAGACGAGTGTTCGAGGTGATAATCTTTTCTTTAATTAGGTTTAGGTTTGCACCGGTGTCTACTATTAGTGTTCCGGTTTTGCCGATGATTTGTGGTGATTGGATTGTAATAGTCGGTGATTCTAAAGGGTTCTGTTTGACGTATTTGGACGCTTCTCTAGAGTTCGGGATATCGGCGCGTCCGTGTGGTGATCCCGTTACTCGTTTAAAGGTTGCGATTCTAATGGAAAGCCGTAGGATTGCTCATGATTTTCTTGGGAATTGTTGGTATTTGGGAAATTCGTGTTTGTGTAATTGACGCGTGCATATCTTGGCTGTTCGAAGTTTGGTTTATTTTGGTTTTCGTTGTTAGGTCGGTTCGGACGCTGGTCAGGGTTATGTTGAGGTCTGTTCTGTGTTTGAGGTTGTTGGACGTAATTTGCAGTGTTTGGTTGGTGAAATGAAGGATCTTGGAGTGTCTGTTGGTTTTGGTAGTTTCGCGTGCGACACCTTTCGACTGTATGACCTTTACGTTTACAATATGTACAAGATAGATTGTCGGTACGCTCTCGTAATCTACAGTTTTCTATTGAGTGCCCAACACGCTTGCAGAACCTACAGTTTAGCGACGGGTCGTGAGACGGTGTTTGTTTTGAGCCGTTATTATTACTATTGTTTCGAGCTA
Organism: Tenthredo amoena; assembly: GCA_963966615.1. Classification (NCBI taxonomy): domain Eukaryota; kingdom Metazoa; phylum Arthropoda; class Insecta; order Hymenoptera; family Tenthredinidae; genus Tenthredo; species Tenthredo amoena. The sequence goes on from OZ016490.1 coordinate 9,904,389, forward strand.
GTTCATTCGTTTTTGAGCTGTTTCGGTCCTGTTTTGTGTCGTTTGGTGTAGGTGCCCTTAGTTTTTGTCTTTCTAATACTATTCTTTCCGCGCTCACCGCCTTATCGACCGCCACTCGCAGCGTATTTGGCTTCTCGTTTAACACTCTTTGTTCTAGCGCGTCACACAGACCTTTTATGAAAGCGCGTAAGGCGTTTTCTTCAACATTTTTTATTAGTATAGTTGCATGTTCGGCGGTTTCGTTTGAATCTATGATGTCGATAGCTGTATCTACAAGTTCTTCTATCCTAGTTCCGTACTCTAACGCGGTCTCGTTTTTCTCTTGACGTGCACACGCTATAGTGCATTGTACGTCTGATAGTCTTTGTTTTGGTTCAAATGTGCGTTTCAAGTTGTCTATGATAGATTGTAATGTCTGGAAGTTATCTCGCGAGAGTGCTCTTTCTGCACGGCCTTCGATTTTTGATCGAACAAGTGCTACGAATAGGAGCGTATCTCGTGGATCTATTAATAATCTTGCGTTCTCGACTTTCCTAAGGAAAGATTTTACTGCAATATTCGTGCCATCGAAAGTTGGGATTAGTGTAGCCGCAACCTTCAATGGTAGGAATGTCATTTCTGAATTAGACATGATTTTAGGCAGAGTTAACTTATCTTAAATAGTATACGTATCTTAAGTGAGCTTACTTTCTGGAAATTATGGTGAGTACAATAAGAGTGAGTATTCTCAGCATATTCCTAACGTGGTGATTGTTGGTGTAGAGATGGTGAATCTGGATCTGTCAGTTGGGCGATAGCGTTGGTGATGTCGGTGCAGTCTTGAAGTCGTCACCGGGTTTCGTCGTTGGAGCGAGTTCGCTCTTTGTGGGGCTCAGATGAGCCTTTGTGGGGCGAGGTGCCTTTGAGGTTCGACGGCTGCTATTAGTTTTAGCAGGTTTCGTGATTACTAATTATCGTCAATTTGATAATAGTGGAATGGTAGTTTACACAACTTGTTTAACACATTGGTTCATTTATGGTTCACTGTTCAATGTCACAGTTTGTTTATTTAGTAGTGTTATTAGTTCCGTTGTTTACTTTCCTTTTTATATTCCCTTAGTAACAGGGGACCACCGCTGCCACCAGTGTAACGTCCGTAGCCTGACGTTACCTTATTCGGGGTCTTGGCCCTGTTCGAATACTAGGGTATAACTAAAGGAAAACTAACTGAATCTTGAGCTGATACGTTTATTTATTATATAATTGTATGGCAGGTTCGGAAGAGTTGTTCTGTGTGTTCTGTTTGGAGGTTGGTTTAGAAGTGAAGAACTGTAAGGTAAGGTAAAGAGAGGGTAAAAGGATTAGCTGACTCGTTGCATTTGGCGGTGCCGTGTGCAACGAGCATCTTAGAGTTAGTGGGAGAATAGGATGTCGACGGCCAGGTTTCAGGTTAAAGATAAGAGTAGAAGAGGAGAGAACCGTGCGAATAGTTAGAGGATTGAGGTGGAGGTAAAAGTAGGGATGTGTTGAAGGGGGAACGTACGGGGTGATACCCGGACGTAACAAGAAAAAAAAGATTTTCTTCGAGGAGAAAAAAAAAAGTTCTCCAAAAAAAAAGTTTCCTCAAAAACTCGACTCAAAAAGTAAACTCGAACCCGAACTCGAACTCGAACTCGAACGCGAACGCGAAAAATCAAAACGCGGAAACTACCACATACCAATAGTAACCTCGCTGCACCCTACTTCCTCGACGAACATATGCGCCGAGGTCGTTCTATGTTGAGAACAGCTGATCTTCTTCGCACGGAACTCAGAACCCACGCCTGAGCACCACTGCTAAATGCGAAACTCGAAATTCAGAATAAAGATCGCGAAGTATCTCGAACCGACTGTCAAAGTCGACACGTAAATATTCCCCTCGTTACGGGGTACAGAGGGCTTGACGAACGCGAAAACAAAATTATTGCTCGATAGATTCCGTCAATACTCAAATTGAACGTCTCTAGCTAGCTATGATTGTTTATCGTAAGGTAACCCGCTGGTGCTCGGTACCGTTTTTACAGCGGTCCAACATGTACGGAATCACCTACAGTTGAGTATAACCACCACCACAATGCATGCACAGAGAAAATTCAAACAAACAGAAACACCCACAAAAAAAAAAAATCAATCAAATATTATGTCCTCACGAAACCGCTATATAATACACTATTACCACGAGTGTACGCCTCGCTAATCCCTCTCCGGTATCGAGAAACGTAAACAACAGACTAGAACTCGCTGTTACTAAGGGAGCTCGCTACGAAGGAACGAAAATTTATTACAACAAAATGCAAGTTATTTTCTCAGGGCCCCACGTTGGGCGCCAATTTGTGACGAGGATTTTGTTAACCCTCGGATCTGGACCGGATAGCCAGCCTCCGGGGTCAATCCAACGCGCACACAGCTATAGAAAAAAACTCGAATTTTAAATGTTTGGGCGCCAGGCGAACTATCTTCGCCACGAAACTCAAAATTAAGAAAAACAACAAAGCCTCACGAATATTTACAAGCGGCGGCTAGCTGCAGTACCGCGGAGAGGGGTCGGGATTATGTGAGGGATTAGCTAAGGCAATAACGACTCGAGATATTTAGAATTAAACAAAATAATAGAGAATTTATTCAACAAAAAAAAAGAAAAGAAGAAAACAAACTAATTATCTCGAAAAATCGAAGCCATGCGGCTCATTACAACTAGTTAATGACTAAATTCAGAAATTCTTAAAACTACTCGGTGGTGGTAGCGCAGAATCAAAACAACAAGAAGAAAGATAGAGGAAATAATAGAAACAACTCAAAAATTTATGCCACGGCTGTTGCTAGGCAGCAACCGCGACGACTAGAGGCTAGGCCTCTGCGTTACCGACCACCTATTTTCTTTCAATTCTTACTTAACTAACTTATTCTAACTCTGCCTCGGGGGCAACAAAATAATAAATGGGACTCTGAATTTCGCAAATAAAAATACAATAAAATGCAATAAAATAAACAATAACGAACTTGTTGGTGACTCAAAACCGTCTCAGTCTAGCCTAACGGCTGACTCTCCTTGTGGGAGTAAGAGAGAGAGCGCGACGGTGACCGACTCTGTCTCTGTCGCACTCGTGTGCGGAGATACTTGACTCTACAAAAATCTTATATCGGGCTCGAAAAGTTAGTCCAACAAAATTTGACTCGAAAGCGCTTCTTCTCTGGGACCCTGGTGACGGCCTACCGACTCAGAGATCGGTTTAACTTGATCCCAAATTCTAATGAGCCTCGTGGCTGCGAACAAGGCAGTATGGCTGACGGCCGTTGCCGGATTCAAATTATTCATGGGCTAAGTGAGCTATCGCTTACCGTTGGCCAGCCACCTGATGAACTAGTCTCCTTCGCCGGAGAAATCCCAAATCAATCCCTCGGGGGGGTCCTCAAAAATCCACAACTTTCCCCCGTGGGGTCTCACAAACTCAAAACTCTACTAGACTCGAAACTCAATCGCCAAACAAATTCGCTACTACAAAACGCACGCTAAACTCTCAACTACGATCTAGCCTAAGGCAAAGCCCACGGCAGAGTGTCCTTTGATCGCAAGGTGCCGGTCGTTAGCACCCTCGTTAGACGATCGATTGTTAGATCGCCTAACACCTGGCGGCGTATTGTCGTGCCGCGCGAAAACTCAAAATTCGCATCGACGATGGAAGTCCTCCTAGTAGGCCCACGGTTCGCCGGCTCTTGGGGGTGGTGGGAATCTCTTCCACCACCGATTTCCCTCGTTGCTGAGTGCCCTCGGCACTCCCCCGTGTCCTTGACCGTAGGTGAGGGAGCTTCCGTAGTCAGGTGTCATCAAAAAGCGTTGTCCGCGGGGCTCTCATGCCAACCCGCGGTTAATTCGGCGAGTCATTCGTCCGTCAATCGACATTGGGAATCTCCACCAAACGTTTGGCCGTGCCTCCCACATATCAGAGAAAAAGTTCCAAAAAAAAACAAAAGAATAAGTCTTAACTCAAAAATCTAAGATCGGTCACGGTCGCCTCTCGGAGTGAACATTAGCGTCGTGGCTATCCTAACCCATTCACACGGCTGCGCAGGCATTCGTTACACCCTTCACTAAGGTCGTCTAAGGGAAGGTGAGCGTATTGTAACATGCAATGTTACAATATATATATATATATATATATATATATATATATATATATATATATATATATATATATATATATATATATATATATATAATATGTATATATATAATATATACCGTGAGAATCAGGTGAAACCGAATGGTCCATCCGCCCAGGCGGCGAATATTTGGTATTTTCATGGGGATAGCCACTCGTTGCACTGAATATCCCTAGGGTGATTTTGGCGCGCGGTCGATGAAACTCGGCAGATCGACCGCGCGCCAGGATCTCCCTAGGGATTTTTCAGCGCAACGAGTGGTTAGCCCGCTAAAAATACCAAATATTCACCGTCTGGGCGGATGGACCATTCGGTTTCACCTGATTCTCACGGTATACCATAAAATTCTGAAATTTATATGATGGTTCGGATAAAGCGAGTCGCGGTTCGGATAACAGAGGTTCGGATTATTGAGGTTCTACTGTACAATACTTGAATCTCTTCCTCGTAACAGTTCGGCCTCACTTCATTGCAAAAATATTTTTTTGCTCATTCGTTTGTTAAAAATAATCATTCGCAACTATACTATACACATTAGTATAAGAAAATAAGCGCGTGCGAGTTTACGGAAGTGCTGTAGTGCGGGCGCCCGAAGGCCGCCACGACAAGATCGTGCCACGAAATCGAAGGATGCATTTCGAATGAGTGTGCATGTAACCAATGTTATCTACGAATTGGATATTCGTCAGTAGATCCAAGATTCACGACGTGTAGGTACACATATATCTAGCGACCGGAAACATAGTACTTTGAGACATCCATCAGCTGCCGAGTACCGACACAAGCAACTGTTCACAGTTCGGAATAATTGTTAGACAAACAACCAAACACAAAATGAAACTACAGGAAGTCGGGTTCTATTAATCTATAGATTTCGGATGCCAGATTTGATGAATGAACAATATGAAAAAAACGGTCGTAAAAAAATAATTCACAAGGTACGTGGAAGTACTATCAATCCAAAGCAAAAACAACAAACACAAAGAAAAAAAAACCGAATGTGCCCGCCAAGTACGGAGCTCTTGGAATGATGTTTCGATATCCTTACACGAAACTCGCCTTCACGACGTTGACTTGCTGAGAGATCGCAGGGGTACGTTCGGTGCTTGGCTTTTTTCTTGATTTCACGACAGAGCCTGGCGAAACGTTCTGCTTATAAGGCAATTGTGATTTCTGTGTAGGTACTTGGCGGCTTTTTTTACATCTACGATGTTTTTCCGTGGAATTTTAAATAAACTCGATAGAACGATAGCGATACGATAGACGATAGGTGGTACGATATTCGATACACGATGACGATACACGATGAGCGTTCAATGGGTAGCGCAGACGGAGCAAAGAGTAGGCCGATTAGCCTACGTATCCTCCTTATAAATATAGTCCTGATTTTTGCTCGTACCGACTTCTGATGGGTCACGTGGCTCATCACCTTCCTAATTGGTTGTCGTCATTTTTGGTAGTTTCGATGGACGTTAGCTGTTGGTGCGATCTACAGGCGATTCTAGCGTCCCCCTGCCGTTGCTTCTCACCCCTCTTCCTGCCGCCTTCCGTTGGAACTCCCTGGCGCTGGATCCACAAGAAATCTCGCTCGCCAGAGCTATTCATTAATTCTCCTAGGCCTTACATTAAAGTCAATCCTTAAGAAGTTAACCAATAACCTCGTGCTGGGCATACTAGGGCCTCGCTCACGATAGAATTCTTCCGGTAGGAACGCTGTACCGAGGGTTTTCTGGACCAACCCGGCCGCGATAACGGTTTCAGAGACAGTTTAGATGTTCGATACCTGCGACAGCTGACACTCATCAGATGGGAGGCTGCGAGATTACTCTCACATAACCCTATACTCCACCCTCGTTTCAGTAGCGCAGTTGTTGTGGACGGTAGCTTCGTCGGATGACGGGAGGATTTTTGGTGCTTCACGCACATCCCTATACTCCGCCAGTCCGAATCGTTGAGAGCAGTAGATCGTCCTGTTCGAGAGGAGGCGCTGACCTCGCCGCTTTCTTGGCGGAACAAAGGTTTGCGCGCCGATCGAGGCGTCGATGATGACTCTAGGTGTTGTTGTTTCAGGATGCCGTAGTTTTTCCGGTAGTTCCCACGACGGTGGATGCCTCGTAGAAGATGTACATGATTTACAAAAATAAAATAGTGCGTTAATTTAGCCTAATAATTTTCCCTAAATTTTTCCTTTTCCTGGAGGCCCTTGTCTGCGCTACGCATCGCCGTATTTTTCGATAGTGTGCCCTTGTAACGGGTCTTTACGAAATACCACGTTACAACATATACGATATGATATTATTATCAAGAACGCTCCTCATTTGATGTATGAGTTTTTGAGACTTTTCCGTGCTGTGAATGGGTATGGAAAAAATTAAACAGAATATTTCATGTGAGTTGTGACCACATTTTTCAAACAATTAGAAAACCACTAACAACCGAGCGAGCGTAGCGAGTGAGGGACAACGCACAATCAAACGAGTGAGCGAGCGAAGCGAGTGAACGGGCACAATAGTTTTCCTCAATTTTCATTTTCCAGAGATTTCAATTAAAATTTCGTTGGGAGAATTTGGAATTTTATCAAATTTATTTACCGCGAAGGTGGCTTCGGGATAGATTCGCAAATATCTATATTAAATCTTCCAAATGCGATGTCTAGATCGTCGAACCAGTTATATCAGAGTCTAGAGGTTCTCTTTGCAGTTCTCAGTTTGTATTTTTATTGTGAACATGAGTAAATATCAAATTTTCTTTCGATTGAGTACTCACAATCCGTATTGGTTTCAACACTGTGGAATCTGACTCACGAACTAATAAGGTAATTCAACCCGTACATCCCATATAGACTGTTGGACAGCCGGCGGTCCGATTTGGCTGGTACCAATTTTCACCGCTACAGGTCGTACCTTTACCAAGATTGAAGTAAGCTACTTCAAACGGTATTACATGCTCCAAAATTACTGCTCGGCATCGCTTCTCGGCCTCTTGGCTCCACTTGCCTCAGCGTGCCAGCGCCGAGCTAGTCTACCTCCCTCCCTCCCTCCCTCCCTCCCTCCCTCCCGTTTTTCTGTTCGTCTGCGGAATATCATCTTTTTGTTTCAAGAAATATGTTCGATTATAATGTATCATGCCTGGCGCTTGAGGGGACTCGTCCCAGAGCGCAAAATAAAAACTGCTTTCTCTCTCTCTCTCTCTCTCGCTCTCTCCCAGCCGGGGGGGCTGTGGCCTGCTCCCACTAGCAGACATGGCCGATGTCCTGATCATAGCCCATGCCTACCGTCTGTTGACGGTAGCTGATCCGGTGGTCAGGTCATTGGCCTGGGCGTCGCTGCGGCACGCGGTAGCCAAGAAAAAAGGTAGAGTCCCGAGCAACGAAGACCTCGCAACCTACCTCTCCGGCTCGCTGGAGAGGGAGTTTGCACGCGACGGGGGGGACATTTCTTCACTGTAGACGAGGGCTCGGAACGCGACCCGGAGGTCGAGGGACAAGCTCGCGGCGACCTGGAAATGGTCTGAACTGAGGCAGGAACTGGCGGTTACGACGAGAGGCTCGGGCGAAAGGGAGACGACGGTGTCGGTAGAGTCACGCGGGCAGATCATCCGCCGATTGCGGGCGGCAGTGACCGCGCACTACTTCCTCAGACTGAAACGCAACCCGGACCAGGGAAAGGTATTCCAGGTCTCGGCACGGTCAAACGTGTCGAACCACTTCTTACAAAATGGTAGCTTCACCCGTTTCGCTGATTGGCGTTTTATCCACCGTGCGCGCCTTGATGTGTTGCCTCTTAACGGGGCAAGACGTCGGGGTGACGGGGGTAGGCGTTGCCGGCGCTGCGGTGGAGCCCTGGAGTCCCTTTCCCATGTCCTTTGCCACTGCCGGCCGCACTCGGCCGCTTGGCAACTCCGACACGACGCCGTCCTCAAACGAGTATCCAAGGCTTGCCGCCTCCCAGGGAAATTGAGGGTAAATAGAAGAGTCGAGGGGGTCGACGGCGATCTGGAAGCGCTCTGTCCTGACATTGTGGTCAGGTACGAGCCCTCAAAGAGCATCGTGATCGTTGACGTGACCGTTGTGTTCGAAAACACCTATTTAGCCTTCGAAAAGGCCAGGGCACGCAAAGTGTTAAAGTATAAGCCCCTGGCCGACGCGCTGCACGGTCGCGGCTATCGAGTAGCGGTCTCTGCGATCGTCGTCGGCGCCCTCGGCTCATGGGATCCGGCCAATGAGCCTGCCTTCAAACAATTGCGAATAGGCGCAAAATACGCGAATCTCATGCGCAGGCTCATTGTGTCGGAGACCATGAGGTGGGGTCGCGATATCTACGTGGAGCACGTCTCGGGCGTACGCCAATATAGGGTAGAAAACGAGCTGCCTGTGGACGCTCCGAGACCGGCTCAGAATCAAGACTGATAGGCCGAGCCTCTTTCCCTCAAATCTAGCTTTAATTTTTCATTTATTTATTTATACATTCCGATTTTATTCTACATCCTAGCTAGACTCGACAAAGGATCAGCGATGGTCTTTATTTTTTTTATTTTATCCTATTTATTTTTTTACATTCGTTAACTCTATGTTTTTCACCATTGTACCTGACTTAGGACTGGTACTGGTCCTTTCTTTTTATCCTCTTGACTCTTCGTATATATTACACTGTACCTGACACAGGACCAGTACTGGTCCTATATATATATATTTTAACTATTAGCGTAGGCGAGGATCCAGGGCCTGGCTTTTATATTTACAATTTTATCCCATTCATCTTCCCTTTTATTTATACAGATCCATCTCGCTCATCCGTACTCTATTCGTACATCATCACTTCATCCACTCATACTCTCATTCATCTATTTCTACCTTTGTTTTTATTAATACAATCTCATTTCACCCATGCATTCACACCTCATACCCGTCACCAAACTACCAGGCCCTGGCCATCTAGTCAAGCCAAAACATAAGACTGTTTATATTATACTTAGCCCTCGCCTGAAAGGCGAGAAATGAACCTGTACTGATACCCCCGGGTGCACTTTTGTAAACCCGGGGAAACATGTGATGAATAATAAACGCCTTTTATCTGTTCTTATCAGCCTTATATCTGATACGCTCCTAAGGCTAACTCACCTGTCACAGCGTGCCGCCATCTTGACTAAGCAATCAGTTCCGAAGGCACGGTTCGTGTACAGGCTAAGGGCTACGTCTTCCCTTCCTAAAAACGCACGCTTGAGAACCATTAACGTCAATTCATAATTTGACCCCGTAGAACGGGTCCGGCGAGCCGCGTTAACGGTGACTCGAGTTAAGTGTAAATCTCGCAGCGAAAAGATCCCTTTCGATCCCTCTTTACTCACCCGCTATATGCTCTTTACCCTCTTCCTTCTTTTCTCTTTATATACCACTTGCCAGCGGAGCCACCGCAAGGCAGCAGCATGGTAAACGACAATAACAATAATAATATAATAATAATTATAGAATATCCGTTTCCGGAGGGGTTCCGCTGCCCGCAATGCTATGCTAATAATCAGGGCCAGAAAGCCGGAGGGGTGTACAAGTCGCACTCGGACCTGCTAAAACACGCGAAGAAATACCACCCGGGACATAGCGTTATCCACCGATGCGGCGTGTGCGGCGAAGCTGGTGAAGGGGCTTACCCTCTGAAGCAGGTGAAGCTGCACTACGCCGCACGGCATAAAGATCATGCGGCAGGACCGGGTGCGGCTGTACCTCCCGCGTCGCAACCACTTAGTCTTAATTTAAATACAAATCCTAATGCTTCGAGCCGAGGGAGGCACGACAATTTCATTAATCCTAGGCAAAGACGAACCGGAGAGACTGCTGCGGTGCCTGAGCGACCGCGAGAGACGGCCACCACCAGCGCCAACGAGGGCTCGGAGCCACGACGTCCCACCCGAGCCCGACCGGCGGCGGCAACGACGTCAACATTGAGACGCGGGGCCAACTCCACCCTGAGCCCCGCCATAGCAGCAGCGACGACAACACCGGCGACCCATGAGTCACCACCACCGACGATGAGACCTGACCTGCCACGGCCTGCAGAGGCCTCCAACCAGACAGCGGCAGCACCAACAGCCGCTCCCGCTACCCGAACGCCAGTCGCCGGGCCCAGCAACACCACCACCAGCTCAACGAGTCCACCGGCAGCGGGGGGCCGTACCTGCTCCCCCCGCAAGGCCCCGTCCTTCATCTACACGGGGCCGAACACCAGGAGTCGTCGATCCAGTAGCGTGCCGGTGGAAACACGACCTACATCGGCGGCCACCAAGGCACGATCGCCCGCCGCCACCCCATCACCTACAGCGGCGGGAAACGCAAGGCGCCCACCAGCCACTATCACCAGCAACAGGCCCACTCCGCCGGGGTCGAGGAGGACGGCTATATCACCCACCTACGCAGCCGTTTCAGCGAGCAACGCCCGACCGCTCCAGGCCACAGGAGGCACGATGGGGACACGCCGAGGGCTGCGGTCCAACACCAGAGCGACATCACTCCCGCCAGGGGTGGCGGGAGGCCCCCGCAGCCCTCCACCGAGGCTAAGCCGGGGCCCAGCAGCCCTACTCACCATCAGCGAGGAACCGAGGGTTCCGGCCAACGATGTCATCTGCCCTGTGACCCTCACCACCACCACGGTCACCACCACTATCTCCGGGGGGCCAGTGATGACCTCCCGGATCCAGAGAGCGGAAGGGTGGGTGAACCACGCCGTCCAGCTACTGGTAGCAACACCACCGCTTCCACCGGTGGCGATAATAGGGGTAGCGGGGCCATCCAGGGAGGCTGGAACATCCACACCACCGACCAGACGCACCACCACCTGCGAGAACGCGACGCCGTGGCAGGTAGCCAAATGGAGGGCCCGCCGGCACCACCGAGGCGGGCCCGGGTCGTCGGCAGAGTCGTCGTCCGAAGAGGAACTGCCGTCGCCGCCAGCAGCACCATCCAGAGCGAGGCCGTCCCCCGCTACCGCGCAGGCAATCCGCAGCAGCAGCAGAAATAAGACCTCACCCAGGTTTTCTAGGCAAGATCTCGGGGCTGGTCCCCGGGCTCCCACAGGGAGACACAATTCAAATAATAATAGCTTCAACACTTAAAACTCAGTAAATTCAAGTTTAATTGACTTCAATAATAGATTCAGCGCTCTTTTAGATTCTTCTAATTCTCTTGATATTATTTCAGGTACGCCCCAGACGTGCTCCACGGGGGGGTGGGGCCGCGAGGGAAACAGGAACAACAGTGTAAGGGGTGGGTTTTTGAACAGGTCCAGGGGGGTGGGATCAGGGGGAGGACGAGGAGCTCGGCGATGCGCACCCGGAACTGGTGGAGGGGGTGGAGCGTCGGGCTTCCCGGAGCGGGTGGCCCGCTCTGCGAGTAGTCACGGGTCGGCTGCGGTCTCTCGACACTCACCGACTCCAGCGCGGCAGTCGCCAACGGCTGCCGGCTGGGCCCTCCGTCGACGGCGAAACCCTCAGCCTCGCGCTAAGGACGAGCCACTGACCGAGAGGGACTTGCTGGTCGGCATGGCGGAAGCGGCTGCCAGCTACGAAGATCTGGAGGAGACTGCGACGCAAGTCGCAGCTTTCCTCCAAGGCGCTGGAGAGCCGGTGGGGGTCCGGAGGGGCAAGGAGGGAAGGCCGGATGAACGCCGAGAGGGAGGGAGACGTGGAGCTGGTCGCGGGCACGGTGCGGGGGATCGCCGGGATCGCCCGCAAACGCAACGACACCAGCAGCAGCAGCCACGGCCGGCACTTCCGGACAGAGGTGATCGGGTGGAGGAGGCAACTAGAATCCAGAAGTTGTTCCGGGCTAACCGGCGGCGTGCGGTTCAGGAGGTGCTCTTCGGCCGGTCCCAGCCCAGCACTGTCAAGTGCCCAGGGAACGTGTCGTGGAGCATTTTTGGGCCATATTCGCGCCGTCGGCGGGACTCGGAGCGCCGCCTCCTCCTTCTCTGTGTTGCAACCCGAGTATCAAGGTGTTGCAATCCAGATGTTTGGGCCACACTATGGCAATACTATGGAATTTGCAAGTACAAAGCGTTAACGCAACTAACAACAACTGTAGACGCAGCGCGACCTCCTTAACTTAATGAATAAGCGATCATTGTAATACTCAGCGTCAGAACATCAAGACCGAGATATTAGGGCAGGTTATGCCAGATCTCTGCTAGACGTAGTAAAGCCTTTGTAAAACTCTTTATATAATAATAAAACTTTATCACTTTTGTACGACTAAGTTCTAACTCTTAATACGACAACGAACCTTCAATAAATTGTAGTTGTATGAAAGATCTCAGGATCCCGATCCCAACATCTGTATGGACCTCCAGACGAGGGGAGCACCGACGCTCTGACTCGGCCCTTCACGGTGAGTGAGGTAGACCGGCGGTTATGGCGGACGTCAAACTCCGCGCCTGGATCCGACGGTCTGACTTACGATGACCTGAGGAGGGCGGATCCGGACTGTCGGCTGCTCACCGCACTTTTTAACGTCTGTTTACGTCTGGAGTCGATCCCTTCTATCTGGACGGAGTCCACCACCGTGCTGGTGCACAAGAAGGGCGATCACGACGATCTCTCGAACTGGCGACCGCTCGCGCTCGGTGATACGACTCTCAAACTCTTTGCTGCAGCCCTGGCTGACCGACTGCTCACGTGGTCGATCCGAAACCGGCATTCAAGTCCAGCACAGAAGGGCTTTCTGCCGTGCGACGGGTGCTACGAGCACAACTTCGTACTGCAGGAGGTCCTCGTTTCTTACCCGTTTTCGGGTTTTCTATTGAAAAAGTTGCTGGTCCAACCTGACGTTTTATGCGGTACGGCCCCTCATATATTGCAAAAAACTTCGTCATCTTTTTATTTTTTAAATCCGACACATTTAGTGCCTTAACCAATACTAATTCTCCTTCCTGAAATTTGGTCATCTTGTGGCTTTTATTAAATCGTGCAGCACGTATTTTCCCTTTCTTCTTCATATTTTCTCGCACTAACCTCAGCTTGGACTCATATTTTTCTGGCTTATTTTTTACTATCCCTAACCATTCTTCCCAGAATCGCGTGGGTGGTTGTTCTAACTGAATTGCTACCGGGGTATACCTCGTGGCCTCATGGTATGATTCATTTATACAACACTCTATTATCCTCAACTAATTTACCCACGCGGTATGCTTATCTGAGGTAAATGTCCGGAAAAACCTACCCAGCTCGCGATTCACTCTTTCTACAATGTTGCCCTGTGGATGTCGTATTGAGGAGAATATTGGTTGGATTCCAACCTCTTTTAATTTACCCAACCATAGCGCGGAGGTGAACTGCGTCCCGTGGTCGAACTGGATCTTTTCCGGCTTGCCATATTCCGGAACATGATGCTCAAATATTTTCTCGATCATGGTCCGCGCATTCGCTTGTTTCATCGGATATAATCTCCCAAATTTACTAAATGTGTCAATGGTGACCAACAGCCACTTATAGTTTCCCTTACTAGCTGGTAGAGGCCCGAAAAAATCGATCGAGACTAATTCGCCGACTCTTTCTTGGAGGATATTCTGCATTTCCGCATAGCTAACGTGGTTAGGCACCTTATTTCTCTGACAAGTATCACATCTCGCTAGCTCTGATCTGATCCGCCGACCCATCTTGGGGAAGTAGAATCCTTCGGATAGGATTCTATGGCACTTAGCGGCACCCATATGGCCATAAATTTCGTGACATTCGTTAATAACCGGCGTGACCATTGCTTCCGGCAGATACGCCCGCGTATTTTCGTTCCTATCTCGAGCATACAATATGCCGTTTACCATGTATCTTCGATTTTACGCGAACTTAAGCGCCTTTACGATGTCCTGGATTTCTAGATCCTTTCCTTGTTTTTCGGTGAAATTTTCAAATTTTCCTGCTACCTCCGTGCCTCATTCCTTTGCTTATCGTGCAATTGCGACTACTTGCCCGTCTCTTTTATTTGCTTCGTCTTCCTCTGGCGGGAACCTACCTTATGCATCGGCTACAATATTGTCTGATCCTTTGACATACTCAATCTCGAAATTATAACCCTGGATAAACAATACCCATCTGGCTAATCTTGGGCTTACCAATTTACAATTCAACAAAAACGTCAGGGCGCGATGGTCTGTTCTCATTGTAAGTTTTGCCCCCATTATGAATGTACGAAATTTCCCTAGCGCGAATACAATAGCTAACAGTTCCTTTTCCGAAGTGGAATAGTTCAGCTCGGCACCCTTCAACGTTCGGCTCGCGAATCCAATGTCTCGTTGTTCATTCTCTTCTTCGACCTGATACAACACTGCACCTACCGCGTAATTACTAGGGTCCGCCTGTATATAGTATCGCCTCGCTGGGTCCGGGTGGTGTATTATCATGCTATCACAGGACATATTTTTTACATCCGCGAACGCAGTCCTCATCTGCTCATCCCATTTCCATTTCACGTCTTCCCTTACCAATCCTAGGAGCGGCACCGTAGCCTCCGCGTATCTACTTGTGAATTTATGGCAATAATTAGTCAGTCCGAAAAATCCTTTCAGCTGCTTTATATTTTTCGGCTCGAGAAAGCTCATGATTGCTTTTATCTTATCAAATTGCGGTTGAATCTCGGCTTTGGTGATCCTGTGGCCTAAAAAATCTATTTCATCGCGTAAGAAATTCGACTTCGCGAAATTTACTGTCATATTATTCTCTTCAAATTTCCTAAACGGTTGCCTTAAATGGCTCATATGCTCCTGGAAAGACTTCGATACACATAGTATGTCATCTACAAAGTTCACTGTGAACCCGTCCACCTCTTTCAAAACCAAATCAAGTGCTCTTATCAAACTGGCTAGGCTTGTACTTAACCCGTACGGAGTGACGGTAAACTGATAGCATTTCGATTCATGCATGAACGCGGTGTACTTTCGAGGGTCCTTGTGCAAAGGCACTTGCCAAAAGCTCGCGGTTAAATCGACGCTCGACATTACTGCAGCCTTCCCGCGTTTCTGGAAAAGCACCTCAGTAGATTGTGCACAGTCATAATCCGGCACAATCAATTTGTTTATGAAGCGTGCGTCCAAAACCAGCCTTATGTCACCCGTTTTCTTTATCACCGTCACTAAAGGATTTACGTACTCACTGTACGACCGCTCAATTACTCCAAGCTCTGACATTCTACTCTAACTTTTTCTCGATACGCCATCGGTATCGGATACGATCTTCTTAAAAAGGGTCTATCCTCATAGATTTTTATTCTATGCTCGTATATCGGAATTCTCCCGGGTACTTTATCAAAAATTCCCCGATATTCCGTGATTAATTGTCTGAACCCTTGCTTTTGACTAGGGTCTAACTCGTGACAACTGGCTATTTTGGCATCAATCTCATCATCGGTTATCCCATGCTGATGCTGCAGCACGTCTCCGCTACGTCGTATAGCGTTTATAGCACGCATCATACTATCATCCTCCGGTCTCTCGTTTCTACTAAACCTATTCTCTCCTGATAACGGTCCGGATTCTACATTCCGTAATGTTATTTGCCTAATTAGCGGTGCTGAAACAATGTAGTTTTTTGATTTTATTTGCAACGAGTCCGTCTCTATATTTATATGTGGACTTCACCGGTTCAACACATCAATTCCAATGATCATTTCGTGTATCATCTTCGGCACTACTAAAATCCCAACCCGTTCCGCTATCGTTCCTATGGTTAGCTCAATGAACAACTGCCTTTTAATTTTGATTGATTTCGCGCCTGTAACGCCGAGAATCTGCGTATTCATTACTGGTAATTTTGCACAGTTCCCAAGGCTGTCTTGGTGACTCTCATACCAATGTTCTGACACACAGATCACTTGACTCCCTGTGTCTATTCACGCGCGCGTATTAATCTTCTCTACTAATACTTCGATCTCCAAGCGACCGCCGTCTTTGCTTTGTTTATGTTCGGGTTCGTTGACCAGGTAATTCGCTGGGTCCTCGAACTGTCCGCACTTCTCATCATGCATCTCTATTCTATTCGTTATCTGTGGATCATGGACGCCTGTTTTTACCGCATTCTTTATAAATTCGCGCCGTGGTTTTTCTACTTGCGGCCTCGGTAGCCTGGCGTTCTCTAGTTTTCCGGAACTGCGGCGGCAACCGCCCCCTGGCCCCCGGCCATAACTTGCGCCGTATTCACTTGATTTTGATACTGCCTCAGGTTATTCTGCCGGTTACTACTCTCACTTGCGGATCCCGATGTTTCGCTTTCGTTAGCTTGTAGGCTGGAACCGCTTTTAGGGTTCGTCGACCGCCACAATGTTTGTTTGCCGGATTTCCCCTTCTGGTATCGGCGGATTTAAATCTTTAGCTGACGCGTACTTGCGATTGGCGTACTCAGACGATGTTAACTTTGTCTCGATATGATCAAACCCGAATTCGATGTCTCGACGTATCTCCCGTTGTATTTCTTCCCCCCAAAACCGAGCTAAGAATCTTTGTCTAAATGCTTTCTGCGATCTTTTCGAGCGATCCACCAGTCCTTCGCATCCTCTCTCTCGTAAGGACACAAATTCATCCGCGCCTATTATTGTAAAATACTTCTCTACTTCTCTTAAGTCATTTGCGGGTTTTTCCCAATATTTTTCTTGATACGGCGTCATTTTTAACTCTTTCCCAATTAAACTCATTGTACTAGCTTCATTTCCAGAGCCTACCGCTAGTTTACTCTTTATCTTTGTCAACTCTTTTTCTCTCGATGTACGAAATTCCTCCTGCCTACACCCTAATTATTTGATTTGATCCTGATTCATCCTATGAGACTCATTTATCTTGGCTCGAATTACTTCATAACTCTCTGCAATCTCATCTCGTGTGTTTTTCTCACACTGAATGACTCGTCGCGAGTCCGGTATCATAATTTTCTTCGTTACTTTAATCCTAATCTCAATTTTTTCAAATCCGTCATCGATATTACTTACGACTCCGTCGCACTTCTTATTCATGCGTTGCTCTAATTTTACATTTTCTTCTATTGCCGCGAGCTGATACAAGTGAACTGTTTTCTGCAATTTGGCTACCTGTTCTTGTACATGTTTCTCCATTCGCTCATTACTTTGCTTAAGGCCTTGTAAAGACTCTAAAATTTCTGCTAGTTCGCCCTTTCGTTCACCCGCCAGACTTGCAGGCTGACTGAACATACTAGCGTCTCCTGAACCCGACTGATCGGTCCCTGGGTAGCCTGAATCATGGACTCTAGTTTCTTGATCGGAAACCTCATCTTTACTACTACTGCTACTTCCCGAATCCGGATTTTTATCCCGAACGATGTTGAAAATTACTCTATTTATTATCGATACCCAAATTATGGAAATTATGAATCCTGTATTTGATACTTAATATTTTATTTTTCTAGAACACCAACCGCGATAGGTTTTTTTTTTTCTGAGCCCCACGTTGGGCGCCAAATTGTAACGGTTCAAATTTTAAAGTTCGGCGTTATTGGGGATGTGGGTCTCAGGGTCGCAATTTGTGCGTGTGTTCTATCCCGATTCCTACCTTGTGAAATTACTCCTGTCTGATCAGCGGTGACGAAATGACGGCAATTTAAAAAAACATCGATTTTTTATTCTTGGAAAACCCCTATTTTCATGAAAATTTCAAAATGGCCCAACACAGGTAAAACATCGTTTTTCGCCAAAGCGCAGAAGCACGTGTCTCGTGAAACCGCATGAAAATTGATATACCAAAGTTACAAATGAATCGAAAGTGGTGGCCAAAAATCATCGGTAAATCCATATGGACTGGGCCATATACAAATTCGAGCCTCGTTACGCTGTGGTGCTAAGTCTATGTTTTACTACTGGGGATACGGGTGTAAGGGTCTCTGTCTTTAGGAGGTCGGAATTATGATGGGCCCGTGCATGGATGGAGAGGGGATGATGGTTATGATTCATTAAAGAAGCACATTTGTTTATGGTCTCAGCTCGTGTTTATTCATATGACTAAATGCATATACACGTTTCACCGGCTTAAATCTGAGTATAATAAGGAAAATCGCTAGTTGAGTGTTGGATAACATAAAATAATCTTATTACTAGAGAACAGGGGGAGTAAATATATATTTCTATCTTCCCTTCTATATTTTTATATCCCCTTTCTATCTTCTCAAAGTCCTGGTAGACTCTAAAACAGCTTGAATCTCCTCGGCAAGAGCTTGGGCGAACAAGGCCTTCATTTCGAGCATTGTCAATTTGGAATAGTTTTTCACAAAACTTTGTTTTATAACATTCTTAACGGAATGCTGTATTGCATCGAATTTCCTCGACACAAGATCCGTGTACTGCTCAAGCGGTGCCTCTAGGAGGTCATGGGCATTGGCTAGTGTAGCAAGTTCTTCAACCATCTCGCTTTTACACAGATTCGTTGTAGAAGAGCGATTCGAGAGGTCGGTCAAAATTCAGAAATGCAGGGCGCGACAGTGACAAGCCCGTCAAACGTCGTCTGCTGCATCACGATGGAGGAAGATGATGTGGATTTTGATTTCTTAGCCAAGGGTTCGTGATTTGGGCCTTGCCCGTGTTTACGCCATAACTCTCCGGCTCGGACAGAATAACTGCTTTCAATCCGTAAGCAGTAGTAAACGATAGTATTGAAGCCTCCAGATCCACGCGATCGCTCTTTGAGCTTTCGTCTTCGGTACACTCCGCGGTTTCAAAGTATGCAGAGATCGCTTCGAACTTTCGTTTCAAATTCAGCCATGTTGTCATGCACAGAGTAACATCAGCACCACTAAGTCCATTAATTTGTACAACAGGTTCGAAACTGTACTTACTGATCAAAGTATACCCGACCACCGCCGTTTTAGAGAAAGAACTGTTTAGTCCGTACCTAGTTGACAGTAGTAGATGTTTGCGCCGTTTTATCTGTTTACCGGTTACTCCCGTGGAGACGGCGGTATTGCACACAAATTCCTCAGCAGACATGATTATTGGACGTTTACGTGGTTCACAAGTTCCGAGATGATCACGTCTCGAGGTTCGAGCTGTTTTTGAATGACGGATGAGGCAATAGGGCCTTATTTGAAGGGTTTCCACCTCCAGTAGGAAACAACTGAATCGGAGGGAGGTGGTAATTTTTTTGGTAGTTTTTGAGATAGAAGCCTGGTTTGTGATGCTTACTCCTGCTTTTTAGCAGAAGAAGGTACTGTGACAGGTCCTGTCCTGTTTAGGAACCACCCGGGAGAAGTTATTCAGAGGATATTATCCCAAATACAGAAAACAACGTTTTGCAATACTCGTAAACTATGTACTGAACAGAACAGTGAGAACGGACCGACTCCCTTCTTAGGCAATGAAATGCAACTAGGTTTTGGATGCCTCGTCTGTTCAAGGGGTTCAAGAACTTTATCCAAGTGGTAATAAAGGGTTGTGACGTTGCAAGTCACAAACCCTCAAACCACGCGGGAGTAACCGAAGAAACACGAAATTAGCCAGGCAACGCGAGCCGATCGGCACTCGAATTAGAGACTTTGAGTGAGACGGACATCCCGACGTTAGCCAGAGAGCCTTTTTTGAGACCCCGATCTAAGCATCGTAAGGTCAGTACCTTTTTGAAAATATTCGTAAACTTGTAGACACACACACACACATACACCCCACTAGACACCGCCCCTGTATTTTTTTAGAACCTAAGTTAACCAATAAATAGTTTATCTCACCATACACCCCGAGCCGTTACTTCCCCGCTCTCCCTCCAGAATTAGCTGACGGGTAGGTACCCGTTACAGGGTTTAGTGGATGATTAACACCCTTCCTATCGTATCGACGAACAAGCTGAAAAAGGTGTTGCGACAAGTCCTGTCCTGCTTAAGATCCTCCCGGGTTAACGTATTTCGGTATTATTGCCTCTGCTGTAAAAAAAAAGCTTTCGAACTATTCGTAGGACATGAGTTGTGCACAACAGTGAGGACTGAGTGACACCGTTTTTAGGCAATAAAACGCAATTAGAGTCTGAATACCCGCATCTGTTCATGGGGGTTTCCAGAATTTTAACGAACTGAAAAAAGGGTTTAGCGTACGGTCGATCTCCTACTGCCGATGTGCAAAGTCTGAGCTAGGTGAAAAGGTTTTACCTTGCGATTGCAAGTCTTGACGTGTTTAATGACGGTACATAGGCATGTTACTAAGTGTAAAGGAGAATTCGGATTATCACTATTCTACAATGGTCTGGCTAAAATTTTATACACGCGCTTCTTAGGTAGCCGCGGTGTTTAATAGCGTGTGGTATACCTGGGGATCGGTTCCGTACAGCGAGCGTGTCGCAAAGAAAAGGTATACCCTGACCCATGGTTTACAGCGTTATTTCGCACTATGAACAATGGGGATTACTTCCTAGCCTTGGCAGTGAAGCGTACGAAGCTTGCTAATTAAAACTCTTTTCGCCTGTTCAAAAACCGAATCGTTTGTAGAGGATTATTTACAAGACGGTGTTACTCATGATTAGCACAACAGAGTAAGCCTGAAAACAATTAAGGACAGGTGGGCGGTAAAAATCGTCGACCACCCACTCCCTCTCAACCTCCCATGAAAGGTGAAACTAAGCAATAGGGTGAATAAAGAGGGGCGTCAACTGCGAACCCGCACCAGATCTCAAATCACCTCAGAGCCGGAAACTCCGTTCGTTTGGACTTATTCCTGCAAATATACAATTCCATACACAGTTACAGTTCACCGTTGTTCGGAATGAATTTTGAATTCTTACCTTGTTCTAACCTTTTTACCGTGTAAAATGTCTCAAATGGTCGCCGGGATGAGAAGAGCTGCCTTAACGGTGCTGCGGTACCTGATAAAGCACCACGCAGCACTCGTGAATAGGCTTATGGTATCGTTTTTCAAGGTAATACTGTGTACATCCTCTGTCGAGGACCTGCTGGTGATGTTTCGCGAAATAATAAGTGTGTGTCGAGTGGAAGTGATTGCTGCGATCCACCGAGAAAACTGTCTGAAGAACAACCTGCGTTGCATGCAGGTAGTACTAGCACAGGTGAGGTACTGGAATGGTGAAGCTGTCCCGGTGATCCAACCCATTACTCCGAAGTGTCTCAGCTCTACAGGAGGTTCGTTCTCCTTTCCCCGGTAAGTAAAAACAGCTATTTAATATCTATTTTAAACCACACTGTAGCTATAACTGTATCTCATCTAAAGCTGTTATTTCCAGAGCCAGCCTTGTCTCAGCAGAGTAGTGAGGATGATGAGATGGTTCTCGATGCAATCGAAGCGTACGAGCAGGCAGAGGTCTGCGAGGTGCTAGTTCGTAACAGTGATGGTGTTTCCTCCTGTGAGTATCCCTTTACGCTGTAAATTCTCTGCTCATATCTCAGAACTGTGTATAACAAGAGAATCATAATCTTGCAGCGAACGAAAAAGTAGCCGAAGGTGAAACTGTGACAGATGCAGCAGTGATGCGTGAGGTGTTCGGTGAGAGTGAGAAGTTACCCCACCAGTCTGTACAGGGTGAAATCGCTGACCATTGCGAAATAGTAAGCGAGACTAGTGAGCGTCTCTCCCAGGTCTCCATACTCAAGATGGAAGAGGCTTCTATACCAGAGCTGAAGAACACTACGGAGCGCCCGGTAGTGCGTCATCCATGGGATCGAGATGATGAACCCTTGTCAGAACTAACATCGCTCGATTCTATTGTCTTTAGCTCTGAGGAACGTGAGTGAAGCCCATAACCTCCTGTATTGAAGTTATCTCCTGGTTACTTCTCTTGACCGATTCTATAAATGTTTCCTAATCTCTTTTTCTACATTCTGCTCTGTAACAGCGGAGGTGATTACTTCAGGGGAGCAGGACGGCTACGTCATGTCTGACCTATCTCCTACCGATCCCAGTGTCTTTAGCTCTCTGGAACGTAAGTGGTACTTATAACTTTGAATAATAATCATTCAGTCGGCTCCCCCTGGCTGGTTCTGAAAATCTTTCTCAATTTTCTTTTTTTTCTTACCATTCATACTGTAACAGTGGAACCGATAGGCGACACTGCTGAGGACTCTCAAGTCTCCATAGTTGCAAACGCCAGTTCTAATATGTTTCGGGAAAATCTTCCATCAGATTTTGATTCGTTGGAGACAATAATAATACCATCTCCCTATGGGGAACTTCCAACGGGATTTGCCGCGGCTTTTGAGGAGTAGTTTTGATTGTACCTGATATACATCGATTTAGTGAAAAAAAAAAAAAATAATAATTAACTGCTTTTCTTAATCTCCCCGAATAACCAGGCAACCGTGAGGGTTCGATCGCATAGCTGGTTATTCGGGGTTAAAAACACTGCCTGTGCTACGACTGCACAGACGGGAGGCTGTGGTCTTCCATCGACAAGTCACGGAGCTTGCTCGAATGATCTACCCGCTGACGAGGTTCAACACCCGGATGACGAAGACACCGATGGCTATAGCCAGACGGAGCAGGCTGAGGTGGAGAACCCTATGAATTCGCGACGGTTTGAGGTAACGCGGCGGGTGAATCGGCGATTTCAGCGTTTCGGCTTAGGGGGGTGTCAGGTAGCGGTAAGAATTGGTGTTCCACCCGAATCGGTGAACCCTATTTTCTGGTTACAGGAGGCTTTCCGCGAGCTGTACAGCTATTTCACCTCGCTTTGCACTCCAAACGATATTATGGGTATTAGCTTCAACACCGAGGGGTCCACAAGGGGTTCTGCGGGGCTAAGCTTCCGACCGGCTCGCGATTTTCGCTTTGAGGATTTATGGAGACTTGTGTTTAGGGTTACACAGAGCGCGAGTGAGTTTTCTATTTATCAGCCGTTCACAGTAAACATAACAACTATCGCTGTTCCAGCAGGTCGGGGAAAACGTCTAGCCTTGAACGGTGAGCAGCTAGTCGGAAAACGTTCGATCGTGACTATTACAAACAGTGATAATTTATGTTTACCGAGGGCGTTGTTTGTCGCTGGGGTGCATGCGAGGAGAGGAGC
This sequence comes from Tenthredo amoena, assembly GCA_963966615.1. Taxonomy (NCBI): domain Eukaryota; kingdom Metazoa; phylum Arthropoda; class Insecta; order Hymenoptera; family Tenthredinidae; genus Tenthredo; species Tenthredo amoena. Next base: position 9,927,539 of record OZ016490.1, read on the forward strand.
TGTACGGATGGACCGTTACAGACGGAGTGAAATAAAGCTAGATCGTCGGGGAAGAAATACCAGACTGAGAAAGCTCGCCAGCTGGTAGTAGATGCAGGGGTCATCATACCTGAAGAGGGCTGCGGTATTGAGGAGGTTGCACAGTTTCAGCAATGTTTGGCACGACAGGGATACAATAGGTAAAGGCGGCCCGGCCACTTTTTAATAGAGAGGATATCGTGTTGGGTATGGGCTATCGCGGAGTAGTGCATAGACTCAATATTCTTTATTATCCACGCCGTGGCCATTATGACACTATTTTGAATATGAGAGGAGCTGCTGCCTCTGATTTCTTTTCTCAGCCATGTAACATAGGCTACGCTCATGGTAACGAGCACCGGTGCTCCAACAGATGCAACCGTTTTCTGTCGACACCGGCGTGTGACAGAAGAGTCGCAAAAGTGGAGTGTGAACTCTGTAAGTGCGATTTTTACGGTGTAGAATGTTATAGACGACACGCTCTGCAGGGCTCGTTTAGCGGTAAACGATCGGTCTGTAGTACCCTACGGATATGCGGAACCTGCGATATCTTTACGGATACCTCGAAGGGAAAGCATATCTGTGGACTAACATACTGCAGGACCTACCGCTCGAGCCAAGAAATTAATCACCGGTGTTACATGAGGCCTGTGAAGCGGGACACTGGCGAAGCTCTGAATCATATTTTTATTTTTTATGACTTTGAGACGCGACAAAACGAGACGATAGACGGTGACGAGACGATAAATATTCACGTGCCAAATTTGTGTGTTGCGCAACGAACCTGTACACGGTGTATGACTACAAGTATTCTCGAGCCCTGTCTCGGGTGTGGTGCTCAGCGCGAGTTTTTATTTAGGGATGACCCGGTCCGCGAGTTAGTAGAATTAACTGATAGGAAGATCGAGGGGTATGAGAAGGTTATTTGTATGGCGCATAACGCGAAAGGTTTCGACGGGCAGTTTATTCTCCGCTACCTAGTGGAGAAAGGTGGCAGGCTCCGCAGGTAATATTAAACGGAAGTAAAATAGTTCTTCTAGAGATGGTCAATGCCCGCGTTCTAGATTCTCTCGCGTACATGCAGATGGGCTTATCCCCCTGCTAATCAGGGGTATGTGGGTGTATTACCTGCGGCTGAGTTTTATGCACCGGACTCCATGACGGTAGAGGGTAGAGCTCGTTTTTTCTTGTGGTATGAATGAGCTGTAACTGAGGGTTACGTTTTTGATTTCGATGGAGAGATTGTAGAGTACTGCCGCTCGGATGTCAGCATTCTAAGACTCGCGTGTCTAGCTTTCCGGGAGATATTTTTGCGCACCGGAAAAGTCTGTCCATTCACAGAGAGCACGACAATAGCCTCTGCATGTTCAATGCTCTTCCGGAGAAATTTCCTTCGGGATAACAGCATTGGCATTATACCACCTGCTGGGTACCGACTAGCCGGTAAACAATCCTCCAAGGCTATCCAGTGGCTGGTCTGGAGAGAACATGAGCTAGGTCGCGAGATCTTACACGCAGGTAGGGCACGGGAACAGCGGGTGCTAGGGTGTAGGGTAGACGGGTACTACGAGTCGGAGGACGGCTTGCGTCACGTACTAGAGTTTCACGGTTGTTATTGGCATGGCTGTCCCCGCTGTTACCGTGTGAATAGGAATAATGAAATCGTAGGCGGCGAGAACATGGACAGGCGGCTTGAGGAAACACATGCAAAGACGCGACGTATGCGCACGCATGGATATGTTGTAGAGGAGATGTGGGAGTGTGAATTCTCACGACTGGTTGATGGAAGGGTTGATGTCCAGGCAGATATTAAACGTAACGGTTTCCTACCGAGTGCGGTAGACACTAAGCTGAACCCGCGTGAAGCCTTCTACAGTGGCCGGACGGGTAACACGTCGAGATTCCGCGAAGTGGATGCCAGACTCGGTGAGGAGATCCGTTATGTTGATGTCTGCTCATTATACCCTTGTATATGTAAAACCGGTAAATTTCCGAAGGGTCATCCCGTTGTATATGTAGGTGAAGAATGTAAAAAACTGACCGGGGCCAGTGGAGTAGATTTGTTTAGAGTCGAGGGTTTGATTAAATGTAAAGTACTGCCGCCTCGGAATCTCTATCATCCGGTATTGCCTCTGCGCATGCACGGCAAACTAATGTTCCCTCTCTGTAACTCATGCTATCGTACCATGGAGCAAGGCCCATGCCCTCACACGGACGAGCGTGAGCGGTACATAATGGGAACATGGGTTTCAGACGAGGTGAAAAAGGCCGTAGCGGTGGGGTATAGAATGGTATCGGTGTCAGAGATCTGGCAGTACGAGGTGACGGTATTTGATTTGTCTACCCCGGAAGGTGGCCACTTTGCACAATATATTGACACATTTCTAAAAATAAAACAGGAGGCCAGTGCCTGGCCCACTGGCTGTAACGATGAAGAGACTCAGTCTCGATATTTAGAGGAATACGCCCGGGTGGAGGGAATCTTATTAGATAAGGTTAAAATAGAGAAAAATCCGCGGCTGCGTTCCGTGTCGAAGCTATGCCTTAACTCATTCTGGGACAAGTTTGGTCAGCGAGACAATCTCTCAAAAACGAGTGTAGTCAAGACCAGAGAAGAACTGTTAGGTTTGGCGACAAGCCCGGCAATTCTACTGGAAGAACTAGTGCCTGTGAACGATGATGTTCTATACGCTCGCTGGTCGTACAAAGAGCCTCGAGTTTTTCGAATGTAATTATAGCCGCGTATACTACGGCACAGGCGCGCCTCAAATTATACGGTTATTTAGAGAAGCTGGTTCGGCGGCTACTATACTATGACACTGATTCTGTCATTTACGTACGGTCTGGTAACCCCGGAGAGTACGAGCCAGCGGTTGGTAGTTTTCTGGGTGACCTGACCGAAGAGTTAGAGCAATACGGTCAAAGCAGCTACATACGGGCATTTGTATCCGGCGGGGCGAAGTTTTATGCTTTTATTGTGGTATGCCCAGATGGGAGGGAAGTAGAAATTTGCAAGGTAAAAGGTATTACCCTTGATTATACGACGCGTCTGAAGATAAATTTCGAATCCATACATCAAATGGTAGTTGAGTAGGGGGAAAGTATTAATTTAAACTATCGTGTGATCCGACGAACCGCAATACATGATGTGGTGACTCACGATCAGTCGAAAACATGTCGACCAGTTTTTGCAAAAAGACGTTCCTGTAGGGATAGCTTTGATACCCTCCCATACTCCCATCTCTCTTTTTCTCTCTCTGGGTGAAGAGGTGTCTTCGGAGAGCGGGGACCTTTTTCGTGTGTTTTCCGTGCTAGAGAATAGAAAACCTTCGGCGGACTATCAAATTAGCATCCACTAAGCTGCAGCTCTTCGCAGATATGAAGGTAGGTGCCTTCCTGCCCTAATTTTTCTAATATTCTAGTTTTTTCTTTTCGCCTTCGTGTCTAACCTCAAAACACAGTGACTCGACAACGACCATCGAACGTTACTATCATTGCAGTTTGGCGCCTGCTGGCGTCATCTGCCGTTCTCCCTGAACTATCGATCGACCGATCGATAAGTATTCTATTGTATCGACGCGTTGATGAGTTATTGTCATCATCTGACAGGTGGTATTAGCGCTCTAGTGCCCCTCGGGGCCGATAAACTCATAATAAGATGCCGGACACGCGGGCGATGCGTTCAAACGCTAGCAGCAGCGCCGGTTCCTCTGCATCTAGAGATTCACCTCGTTGCGTTAGGCTACGATCAGAGGCTGATCCCGAAGATCCACGTTTTGCCAGTCCTCTTAAATCCGATGGCGAACAACCAATTTCATATAATAGGCTTAGGGAAATGCGTGCACAATTGAGTGTACATGACGGTACACTCGCACGGCTAATCAAATCTTCGAAATTAGCGTCAGACGAGAAGCAGGCTCTCAATCAGATAGCAATAGACTACCAAACTGCGTTTAGTACTGTAACGTGTTCGGACTGAACAGCAAGGCCGAACGACCGAATCACGACCATACGACTGCGCAATTAGTCACGCGCTGATCATACGAGCTACTCGTGACGACACGAGTGCTATATAAGGCGGCTCATCAAGCCAACGAGTAGCGATTCGTACTAAAGCAGTCGATCGACTCACAGGTAGCAATAAAACCTCGAGTAAACTCAAAGATCTCAAATAAACTCAATAAAAATCAATAACCTCAAATCAGTAGGAAATTAGCTAAAGCAGCAATTTGCCAATCAATCAAAAAATCAGAAACAATTTATAATTAGCTAAAACAGCATTTATAATAAAAAAAGAAATCAAAGAAAGAAGTAAATCCAATTTATCAGCCAACCAGAAACGAAAGAAAGAAAGAAAGAATAGAGAGAAAACAAATCAAAAATTATATCGAGACACTTTTCACTATATTTTCTAATATTGTTAATCACCCACCAAACCATATCTTTTATTATGTAAATAAATCTGACATTATTAATCACATCGTCCACAGAATCCTTGCGTTTCATTTCGACTTGTGATTACTTTCTTTAATTAACATAAATTCTTTCAGATTAAATTCACTTGTATTAAAATCGTATTTAGCTAGCTAACAGGCAGCTTCGGTGCGATACACTCAGGCAGCAACGGTATAGCTTTAATCGGTACCCGAGTCTGGAAGGTAAAACAATCCCAAGTCTGTAGGGAGGCAGCTCTGGTAGATCTGAGTATCTATCCGAGTCTGTATTAGGGAGGCAGCTCTGGTAGACCAAAGTGTCTATCCGAGTCTGTATTAGGGCAACAAAGGGTTTTTCACATTTTTCCAAAGAGGAGCTCCAAAAATCATCCGTGACCTGAACTCACGCGGACTAGCATAATTCCACCGACCTTCCGTTAACGGAACATATGCAGAAAAAGTTACAGTATGGTATCTTCGGCCTATGCCAAACTAGCCGCGGCGTCAACGACAGCCGATGAGTGTAAGCGAGCCGTCCTCAAAACATGCGAAGCTATCACCAAATCATGTGTAGATTCCGTAAATTCTGCCATCAGCAGAAGCGTACCGGTAATAATAGAGAAGAATATTCCTGATCTCGGAGCCATCGTAAGAGGTCATTTACCTGAGGCGGGTGGTGGCAGAACGGCAGAAGCCAGGTCCTTTGCAGAGGTCGCCAAATCGTCTGGTCCTAAAATCCAAGTGCCGAAAGGGCCTACCGTCAGAGTACAAAACACTCAGATGTTTGTCTTACAAGGGAACCCCGCCAAGTGTCCCCCTCCGATTTCAACGAAACTTTGGGAGATTGTAGAGGGGGTGAAAATATTCGACACGTATTTTTTTATATCTGCGGAATTCCACCCCAAGGGGGTGTAATCAACCCCTGAAAATTGCGGATTTCGCTATTCGATAGCTCGTGAAGAACGAACGGCCGAGGATTTTTGGCTGACAAGGTGCTACCGGGGGTTTTCGGGGCCGCTGATTACGAATCTGGCATCAGATTTTCAAAATTCAAAATGGCGCATCCAATATGGCGAACGTCGAAACGAAAAATGGTACCAATTTTCCCAAAATTCTGTACCCTGGGGTTTTCGGGGTCGCTGATTACGAATCTGGCATCAGATTTTCAAAATTCAAAATGGCGCATCCAATATGGCGAACGTCGAAACGAAAAATGGTACCAATTTTCCCAAAATTCTGTACCCGGGGGTTTTCGGGGTCGCTGATTACGAATCTGGCATCAGATTTTCAAAAATTATAAATAAAAGACCCCACAAACTAATAACAGTTTTATGACTGTAGAAAAAAATACGGTGTGGTAAATACCTCCCTAATTCATGATTAAGCTACCTTTGGCAATCGTTTTATTCACTTTTATAATATAATGGTGTTATAGTATACGAATATAATATACGAATATAGTATACGAATAAAGGTCTTATGTATACGAATATAAATCTTTAGATTGAACCTTACAATATAGCTTACATCATGCGTATTTCGTCACGGGTGATAGTTTTGACAATAGTGATATTCATGAAAAAAGTGTTTTAAACATAGCGACTTTTTACACCACGCATACTTGATAATAGCAACGTCGCCGCATATGTCACACGTTGGAGAACTCTCGGTAAAACAATATTGAACCGGATTTTCGAATTTCGGTGGTCTTGCGTCTATGTATCCACTTTTATACCATGAATATTTAAAAAGATCTGTAAATCTAGGAGACGAAAATTGATTGTGAGTAAGACTTTGCAGCTTGACGATATTGTCTCTCAAATGAAGATTCACGTCGTAATCATACAATATCACGATATCAGAGAAATGTTTGATATAATTCTTCCATATGCGAAATCCGTACACGTCCAGTGGCTGTATCATTCCAATTGTCCCTGGGGGAATGGTTAGAAGTTCTACTTTTTGTCCATTGAAATTCATCGTTTCAAATACGCCCGGACATTGACCACTCCATGAATCCAATAATATAACCGATTTCGGACTGGTGTGCGGAAGGTATACGTCTTGAAACCAATGTTTAAAATGTTCGGTTGTTAATTTCCCAGATTTCGAAGCCATAAGATATACATTCTGTGGTTTAAACATAGTCTCTTGCACTCGAGGACCAAATCCTCCACTAGATTCTTTTAAAACAATTAATAGAGGTGACAATAATTTGCCATCGGCCGAAATCAAAGGCTGTATGGTGTAGCTGTGCGTTGTTGATGACTTTGATTGTATTATTGATTCCACTGTTTTTTGCCCTCGCAACGCTAAGGTTCGCCCCGCATGTAGCTCCAAATTGAAACCGCTCTGATCGGAATTGTAAACGTTTTCGACTCCGATATCGACGATGTGGGTTTTTACTTTCTGAATGAAGATGGCAGCCTGCTCTTTTAAAGATTCCTGTGTTGCTAATGTATTTTTTGTTATATGTTTCGTAATTTTCCGCGACACGATTCCGTGACGTTTCTTAAATTCTAATAGCCAGGTTTTGGATGCCTTAAATTTTGCTGGTGCCATATCAAACAGTTGTCGCGCTCGTATGGCCCAACGTCTAATATCAATATCGTGAATTGGCAATTTCCTATTTAAAGCATCCATTACATTGTTAAGAGTATACTCACAGATCATTTTCAACTTTTCTCTGTATGTCCCACCTTGATTAACTTGATGTGCCCAGCGCCGTAATTGTCGCACAGACTGAACTTTTCTGAATTTTGATTGAACGGACGATACCTTTCTGTTTCCCGTTTTTCCGGACCTCCAAAATTCTGTCGCTTGTTTTTTGTAATCATAATCCAAATCTTCATCATCGATGGTGCAAACTTGGTCCGGTGCATCTATATTGGGATTCAGAAATCTTTGATGATTCCAGTCTTCTGTTCCATCGTTGTCTTCTATAATTTCCGATTCGTGCACTGCATTTGGATGTTCAAAATCCAAACTCCATTCAATTTCAGTTTCCATTGGCTGTATCATTGCATCTTTGATGATGATTTCGAGCTCTTCGCTCAACTGCCTTTCGGATTCCGTGACTGGAGAATCGAGTAATTTAATAGCATTGAATGCTAGAGACAAAAGCTGAATGACGTTCAACGGATTGACGTGCATTTTCCTCCAAGTCTCTTTAGAGGGATGGATGAACTCAACTCCATACGTAAAAATACACTGAACAACAACAGATTAAACCGTCTTATGTAAGTTCGGTTTATAAGATAAAACGCGTTTCTCATCACCGAATATTTCTACTTCTGGTTATCAGCACAGCATTTCTATCAGAACTATTTATTATCAATCATTCATTACTCATGATATGTCAATAGAAATACATTTACCGTACATATTTATGAACCAATATTTTTACGCAATATTGCATAAATATTTATGGAACATTCAATTTATGAAATTACCAGAATATTGGCAATAATTTTCATGAAAATATTTACACTGTTGTTTAGAAAATACTTGGAAATTACAGTTTTTGAAGATTTGATAGCAATTTCTGGAATTGAAATCATATTTTTATTGAACAAAAAATCATTACGTCATATTCTTGTCATCTCTAACGATACAATGTCCGTCTACTCATCTACTCGTAATTTTCCAATATCAATTTTCCAATTCTAACCTCAGATTTGTAATCAGCGACCTCGAAATCCCGGGGATACCGAATCCGAAGCAATCCACACCATTTTGGAAGAAGTCGGTCCGCCATTTTGTGTCAGTCATGTTGAATTTTTCAATTTCGACTACACATTTTCAATCAGCGACCTCGAAAACCCCCGGGTACAGAATTTTGGGAAAATTGGTACCATTTTTCGTTTCGACGTTCGCCATATTGGATGCGCCATTTTGAATTTTGAAAATCTGATGCCAGATTCGTAATCAGCGACCCCGAAAACCCCCGGGTACAGAATTTTGGGAAAATTGGTACCATTTTTCGTTTCGACGTTCGCCATATTGGATGCGCCATTTTGAATTTTGAAAATCTGATGCCAGATTCGTAATCAGCGACCCCGAAAACCCCAGGGTACAGAATTTTGGGAAAATTGGTACCATTTTTCGTTTCGACGTTCGCCATATTGGATGCGCCATTTTGAATTTTGAAAATCTGATGCCAGATTCGTAATCAGCGGCCCCGAAAACCCCCGGTAGCACCTTGTCAGCCAAAAATCCTCGGCCGTTCGTTCTTCACGAGCTATCGAATAGCGAAATCCGCAATTTTCAGGGGTTGATTACACCCCCTTGGGGTGGAATTCCGCAGATATAAAAAAATACGTGTCGAATATTTTCACCCCCTCTACAATCTCCCAAAGTTTCGTTGAAATCGGAGGGGGACACTTGGCGGGGTTCCCTTGTGAGTGTGTTCCAGCCGGCACCACTGCAGCGCGATGCCCGTCAACAGGAAGGGTAAGGCGCCGAGGACCTCCTGATCACTCAGCCGACTCCCCGCGCGGCATTCCTCCACTCGGCGGAGGAACTCTTCCGCGCTGGGCTCCCCCTTACCGGAGAAGGACAGATTCCACCGCTTAACGGTCTCATGAATGTCCCGAGGGCGCTCGGGCGGGGGCTGGGGGTACGGGGGGGCGGGGGTTGCCAGGGGGGGTGGGTTGGGGTTTGCTCTCTGCGGTGGCGGCCCAGGCGTGGTGGGGAAGGGCGCGCTTGGGGGACCGGCGGTGATATCTGGGGGCGGGGGAGGGTGGGGTAGAGCGGGGTTGGGGTCTAGCGACGCGGGGGGGTCCCGGGTCGCTGAGGGTGGGGGTGGCTGCGGGGTAACCGGGGCGTTAGCTGGGGGTGGGGGTGGACACGGGGTATGCGGGGCAGTAGGAGGAGGGTATGAGGTGGGGTGCTCGGGGACCCAGGGGTAGTAGGGCCCGGGAGAGTGTACCCGGGAGAAGTAAGGGGCCGGATAGGGGGGTTGGGGTCCTGGCGGGGTAGGTGGGGGTACCCAAGGAGGGTAGGGGGTGGGGTAGGGGGCCTGGAGTCCTTGCGGGGTCAGTGGGGGTCCCCAGGGAGGGTAGGGGGCGGCATAGGGTCGCTGGGGTCCGTACGGGGGGAGTGGGGTTGCCCAAGGGGGGTAGAGGTGAGGCGCGGGACCCGAGGGTGTCGGGGGGGCGCCGTGAAACGGCCCAAATGCCCTGGGGTTCGGTACCGGCTCCGCTGGGAGTGGGTACGGGGGGTTGCCCGGAGTACCATGGGGGTACTCGAAGTAAGGGGCCGGCAGCGCCGGGGCGACCGGCGGAGCGTAAGGCAGCCCGGGGGGGTGTCGCGGAGGCTCCGCTCGGTCCAGTTCCTCTGGAAACCGAACTCGGGAGCGTACGCCGACCGGTACGCGGCCCGTCGTCTCGTACTGCGGCGGGGGAGCGGCAGTCGGACCTAAGGGGGTGCTCACGAAGGGGGCGGGTGGGTTGGGGGGTGCGGGCGTGGGCGCGGGTGCGGGCGCGGGCGCGGGTGCGGGCACGGGTGCGGGGGCGGGACTGGGAGCGGGGGTTGGGGAGGGTACAGGGGGTCTGCTGGGCGGGGGTGTTTGGCTTGGCGGGGGTGTTCGGCTTGGCGCCGGGGCGGGGAAGGGGGTTGCGGGCGTAGGAGGCGGGGGTGCCTCGGGAGGAGGGGGTGGGGGTTCCACTTGGGACGGGGGTGGAGTTGGCTCATCGGGCCCCGGGACGGGCCCGAGGGCGGCCTGCGGGGCCGGGGGAGGTAGTTCGTCCTCGGCGTTCCAGGTCACGTCACAATTCCGCGACAGCTGGTGATAGCGGAGTAGCCTCCACCGTATGACCTCGGACAGACCTCCCGGGTTCAGGTTGTAGCTCTCTAGCAACCGTCTCACCGTGTCGTCGGACAGGCGGCACATCCAGGCGATCACCGTATCGGTGTCGTCGGGGTCGATTCCTAGGGCCGGGTATCGGCCCGGGCCCGGGGACGGGGGTCGGTTCCCCATGGCGGAGTCGAGCGCACTCGGTTCCTCAGCCGCGGGAACGGAGGGGTGGCTGGGGGACGACAGCGTATAGCCTACGAGACTCTCTAGGGGGTGCCGAGGAGGGCAGACAAAACAAACAAAGGTAGCAGGGGTGAATTCGGCCTACCCGAAGTGTCTTTATTCGGGCCCCACGTTGGGCGCCAAATTTGTAACGCGTATTTCCTGGACTCGGGTGATCCAGGAACGTAAGCCGACTACAAACCTGGGGCACCTAGGGGAAGGAAGTTGGGCGCCAGACTCCGGGCTCGAAGTCCTCTCTCTCTCTCTCGCGGCCGGCTAGCTACTTAGCCTAAGGTAGAGGGATTTCGTGGGGGCGCAGAATAAAGACACCAATGGATTATAGCGAATTAGAATGTTTATTAAAAAAGAAAAAAAGAAAAAGGTCGCGAATTTATATCACGCCCGCTACCTGGCGTATAAGAAATCTAACTAAATGGAACTAACTTAAATGGACTCTACTCGATGCAAATAAATACTCAAACTTGTCTCTAACTCGAACTAAAGGGATTCCTGGGCCTAGACGAGGCTCGTAGGCTCGCTCTCCGGCTACGTGACAGTCAGCTGTCACGGTAGCGAGATCGCTCGTCTGTCTCGACGTCTCACGACGGAGTGTCGCGGCTCGCTCTCTAGCGGCGGCGGGGGAAAGGGGGGGGGAGAAGGGGAAAGCGGCGGCTCCCTGACTCGCAGCAGCTGAGTGCGACGCGTGACGTCAGGAGGCCGTGGCTCTGTGGCGTCGGCGCGGCGCTCTCGGCGATCGGCGCAGCGGAGACCAAAACTGACACGGCTACGCGTCCGACAACACCACGTGACTCGTTCGAACGGTCAAATCCAACGGTTCGCGGGGAACGGTTACTTTCACGCTGGAACGACGCGAGGCTCAAGGGGTTAATTTAGCAGATGGGGGGTGCAAAGGGGGATGGATAGAATTCAGATCGGATTGATCCTACCTGGTAATACGGCGCTCTAGCGTTCTCCGGTACGATGGTATCAGTCAGTAAGGCCACACGTGTCCGGGGGAAGGCGAGGGTCGTATAGTTAAGCAAGGCAGTCCAATAAATCCAAATCCAAAATCACAGTCCAAGGGGTTAGCACGGGTCAACACAAAACACACGATACACAATCTAGAACACTCTCTCTCTCTCTCACACGGAAAACTCTCTAAAACTTCAGGCACACGAGGTTTACTCTCACGAGGGTCACAACGCAGTGAGGGTGATTTCCGCTATCTCTAGTACCAGCCGGCTCCGTTCGGCCTCGGAGCGCTGGCCGTTACCGGTTCGCTGCGTGCGACGGTATTTGGCCAAGATGGCTCCGACGGGCGAGGCGGCACCGATTTAAATCGGGCGGCGGAGCTCGCGTACGTCGGTAAGGCTGGGAGGAGGAGGAGGTCGAACGTTTGCCACGTTACAATATATATATATATATATTAGACTGGTCGTTAAAAATTAAATTTTCAGCGGCGCCCCCTAAAAAGCTTCCTTTTGATGAAAAAACGCCAGGGATTTTTTTTTTTTTTTTTATAATAATAACAACACGTGCCGCAAGACGATCTAAGTTCATTTTTTGGTAAAATCATGTTTTTTTTTGGAAAAACATTACAGAAGTAAAAGTATCAAAAATACTGAAGAAAGTTTATACTTGAGCTTTGGAATTAATAAATCTGCTCATAAAAAATAAGTTTGTACTAATTCATTTTTTAAATAAAATTATTAATTCAAATGTTTTTCATTTTCTATTAACTAGACAACATCAGATGAAAAAAATTTCGAAATTTTATTCATTTGAGTTCCAAAATTGTTTATATTTCAGGAAAAATACTATTTGCGATAAGAAGTTCCCGAAAAATATGATTTTACCAAAAACGAACTTAGATCGTCTTGAGGCACGTGTTGTTGTTATTATAAAAAAAAAAAAAAAAAATCCCTGGCGTTTTTTCATCAGAAGGAAGCTTTTTAGGGGGCGCCGTTGAAAATTTAATTTTTAACGACCAGTCTAATATATATATATATACATATATGATGAAATGATACGAATACAAATAGGCAAATGACTGTGATTTTACCACCATATACAGGTTATACATATGGTTGCCAAAATACTATTACATCCGTTACACCATGTATATACCAGTGGGAATGGAAAAAATCTGTAAATAGTGTGTATCCATACCTACATACAACCATTTGGCACAATGTTTAAAAGCTATAGTCAAAACGTAAAGTGACAATATAATTTTTCCCATGACTATAAAATGATAGTAATACTTTCTGTTATTATTATTATTATTACTATTATTATCATTATTATTATCATGTGCCAATGATACCAAATGGAACTAATAACCAAAACAATACATACATATACCACCGTTTGTGAATAAATTTAATGGTATGGTTAAAGTTATGTTAAAGAGGAGGTAACTAAAATATATCCAATAATGTGAAAAAAAAAAAAAAAAATGACCATGGTATGGCAAAGATATAGTAAAAAGGAGGCAACTGAAATATATCCAACATCAAAAAGAAAACGAAAATAGAATTTGAAAATGATTGCCAATAATTCACAAGATGATTACGTAAAAACAACAAGAATGGTCAAAAACGAAAGCAAATATAAAATATATCCAAACGTATATCTATACCTATGCACAAACAATTTGGCAACAAAATTAAACAGACTAAACATGACACATACATTTTCAATGACAGATTTATTCTGTAATTCAACTATTCATCACGGCGATATACCTACTATGATCTCTCACAGTTAGTTTGAATTTTAAGTCAAACAATGAAATGAAATAGAATGAAACAAGAAACATGTTGCCACAATTAATTGCTGATTATCGGCAGAAATGATTATGAAATAATCGATCAACTCAATCACATCTAGCATGCACTAATATCTCTTTACCTTTCTATGCATTCAGGTATGATAAAATTGTAATATACAATTTCGTTTGGTCGAATAGTTATTGAACCTAATTGTATTAATGAAAATTAATATCAAGTATTGGCTAAAACATTACAGAGTTACTGCTAGGTCGGTCAGAACTATCTACGTTTCATTCAGCAGCTGATGATGGATGGAAAAATTGATATTTTCATCATACATCACGTAACTCAATTAGAGTTCCACGCAGCCATGCGCATATAAGTTATGCGAATTCACACATCAACCTGAATGCATATAGAAGGGTATAGTGCTACTCATCTACTCATCTACTAATCTTTTATTTTATTACAGGATTATTGCGACCAAAACCATTTTTATGTTACCATCCAGTGTTGGAACGTCGCATAGCATATATTACAGAGTATACGATTCCCAACGCAATTGTACGTTTTATTATAATAGTGTGATAGAATTCGTTTTAAGCCTAGCGTATACGAACGAATATGAATGAATGAATAGTTGATGCTCCCCAGTCAAAGACACACATCTTAATAATGACATGAAGAATCGACCTGATTTTTTCTCCCCTTCACAACTCAATTATTATTCATAATGCAATAACTTGTTTGGTTCAGATATAACTATTCCATCATTATGCATTTTCATTATGCAGTATTATTCAAAATGTTCGAACTATAATTATCATGAACCATATTATCTACTTCGATTCTTCAAGCTTACACTAATATACACTATACACTACGCCATGTATACCGACTAGTATGTATATTGTATATCCACATCGAGCATAGTATAGCTATAAAAAGACTGTCAAAATATTATAGTGCTTAAGAATTAGTCGGTAAATCCATCCAACACTGGATGGAACAATCGTGCGTATAATTGTATGAAGAGATGATCAATAATGCCTACATCTGTTGATATAATATGACAGATTTCTTCGATTTTATAGGCATCGTCACAGTAGCTATTCAATCTCTATGTGTCGGGAACTTGAATTCAATTCTATCCTTCGAGGTAGCAGTCGTTTGACATCGTACAACGTGACAGTAATTTATTCGACTTTAAATTGATAGAATAAAAATCGCGTTGCACACAATACAGAATCACACTGATTGCAATATTAAGTCACATGCGTCGAGATTGGAAGTCTACTAAACGCATAATATATTACTTGTACTCTTCATAAATTGACACTCGGAATTAGCATTTCCACTCTAGTTCGGTGTGGTTTATCACCAATAATTGTAACTTAATGTAGAATATTAGGTTTTCTATTAGAATTTTATAGTCACATATAAGTTGCAGTCCATATACAACTCCAACTTTTACTTCTATAGGTATATAAATATTTGATTATTATTTAATTAATTATTATTTAATTTATTTATATTTATATTTAATCTCCTATCACTATATCACACATATCTCATATCATCTAGTCTGATAATCTATTCATACTTAATTGACAAAAGCCATGGTTGATATAATTGCAATATTGTCTCATTGAAGCTTATGTTATGTCTTTCGATTTGAAAAACTTATTGTTTAAGGACGTTAACCTAGAAATAATGTATTTGATCTGTCATAATTTTATGAATATTGTATACAATTTCATAGGATAATTATGTATACGACGGTCAGGAACTAGCTGTGACGGTAGGGCTTTGTTGTATTTCTTATTTTTTCTTCTTCACCGTCGTACTCTTCTAACTGTAAGAGGCTAATAGTTTATTTGAAATCGTCAGGTTGGTTATTAGAATTTCAGTCGTTTACCACCAGTGCAGCGTCTGAATAATATGATATCAAGCATGCTGATCACATGATCTATACTCAACATTCTCAGTCGCTTGCTTCATTTTTCATCCGAACAAGCGTCACCACAGGAACACAACTATTGTGAAAAGAGAATCATCTAAACTTGGGCAGTTGATATTCGAAACGACTGAATGAATACCTCGAAAGTTCTTATGTGGAAAGACATGCTATGGAATCAATGCCCCTAACTCACAATAATCGATGGAACAGAGCATCCAGAAGAACACAACTGCAGCATTCTTCTCAATTGGTACTTCGAGACTTTACAATCTACACAACTCTCTGAAATCTTATCCCGCAAAGCAAGTGAAACAATCACTCTGGATATCACATATTGAAAGGTATGTATCGAGTCGATATTTCCCAACTCACTTCCATCACGGTAACATGAGATATATTATTAGTAATTACTGTAACATTTTCAACTAACTTCATTCGTGTAGCATAGAATAGGGGCCACATCTGCACTCTTTATGTCAATAACTAATTATTCGTACATTCCTATATCTAACAGGGTAATCGGAATTATTTCCGTCATCGATACTTTGAAACAAAAGAGCATGAAAGCTCGCAAATGGAGATGTTTCAAAATAGAAGGTAACTCATCGGTTAGTCCAAGAACTCACACTTGCCATCCAATGTCGACTATGCTGCCAAACGTCAATTTTACCCAACTACTGATGAACCAGCAATAAAATGGCCATTGAGAGTACATTAGCCTGATCTACCAATGATTCTTCAAGTACACCTCATGACCCAATACTTCGTTTCATCAAAGAATTTACTTAGATACAAGAATTTACTTCTTGCTCCGATTAACAGGTCCAATCTCTCGTAAGCATTATACAAACTCGTTATTTGGACACAGCGACGGACTTGTCTCATATCAACAAATACTCGCAGAGAACATACCATATGGATATGCGCGATCTAGTAACCAGCTTGATGATCAATTTATTTATCAAGAATCGATAACAGAAAAGCCTTATTATTAAAAGTATAATTTTATTCTAACGCTCATCCACTATATGAGAATGAGAGCTAAGACCAAGAAGGTGCTGATCACTTGGCAAACAATCTGGTCAGTCAATTATACATACATAAGTAGAGCTATTATTACAGTCTTGCCAGTCACAAAATGTTCTCATTGTTTCCATAAATATTTAACATAAAACATAAAATCTAATCCATGCAATCTGTTGATAATTCGAAAATATATATCAAATCGACGAGCCCTGTTGGAAATAGAAATTTAACTGATTTTAACTTGAAATGAGAAAAACTCATTGCAAGGATACGGCATGACCTGATAACAAAACGAGAAATTATAAGCTAAGCCTCTTTAGAAAATTTAAGTTATTGACTGTTATTTTTACAAATAAATAACTTATTCGTGAATTTTATCTTTGGACATATTTTATTGATTAATTGCGAAATGCATAGTGATGAATGAGTGAACTTTACAAAATGAAAATAAAATCATGTAATAACAGTTAAATGTACCAAAGAAATGTAACGAATTCAATTATTTATTTGATGATACTCGCATCTCGAAATAATCAATGATAGTTCTAAGCTAGCACCCGTTATAAGCTATAACTGACAAATTAGTGAAATTCTAAGTTTAAGTTACGACTGTATAAAATGAAATAACTTCTATTTAATAAATGACTTACGTTTGTCACGGTTGACAGTTAAAGTAAATGTGTTTGTTGTACTGAAAATGTTTTCCCCCGTGCCCCACTACCGAATATCATTCGTGATATAATCACACTATAATAACGTACAGCCCCGTTGAAATTTAATGAACAACTTTTCGTAGAAAGAACGTCCACCTACATATACGTATGTATGCATACATATGCATATGTGTAATCGAACACGCGGCAGCATGCAAAAATTGGGATAGTTGATACGTAAATCCAATCGAAATCATTACTATTTCGGATTATTATGACCGAGAGACAACGATTGTGCCACGCCTAGGATGCGCTAAATAGACTACTAACGATACACCTGTAAGAAGTAGCGTGAGATGTATCCTCGGTAGCCTATTCCACGCATCCTAGACGCGGCACATTGTCAATGGGCGAACACAACTCTGTATATGACCTGTGAATAATTGGAGTTTGTCAGGGTTGTAGGTTGTGTATATATAACAGCGATATCAATATTCCATACTTGCAAAAAGGAGTGAAATCCCACGGAAAAACATCGTAGATGTAAAAAAAGCCGCCAATTACTCACAGAAAAATCACAATTGCCTTATAAGCAGAACGTTTCGCCAGGCTCTGTCGTGAAATCAAGAAAAAAGCCAAGCACCGAACGTACCCCTGCGATCTCTCAGCAAGTCTACGTCGTGAAGGCGAGTTTCGTGTAAGGATATCGAAACATCATTCTAACAGCTACGTACTTGGCGGGCACATTCGGTTTCTTAGAGCTATATGGACAACTCGCTTGCAAAACTGTTGAATCGAGAAAATTTACTTTGCTATTTCGGCATGAAACCCAAAACTCGCAGCTACGGTATATGTGTATGCATACGTAGTACGTAGATTATGACGGTTTAAAATAATGATAAATATGAAATTCAGTTGATGATTAGTTTGGTGTACCTATACTACTATGTCATACAATCTTGCTCGCTATGCATGCGTATGCGGTGCACAAGTGTATACACGTAGTGGGAAGGATCGCTTACAGTAGTACCTCGATAATCCGAACCAATTGGGACCCGGCCCAGTTTGGATTAGCGAAAGTTCAGATAATCGAACAGTAATGTTGGGTGAAGCGATGTTTCAATAGTGGGAAATACCTAAGACATATGTAATACACACATGTATGTTATAATATATATATGTCGGCGCGTATTATTTAGACACCTGATGGGAAAGACGAGTGATGTTTGATGTCGCTCGCACGGAGCCGTTACTGCACTGATAGTTTCTTCATCAGAAAAGGGACTATCGGTTGCTGGGAGACTTGTTTTTTGAAAAGATCTGCAAGAAGATTATTATTGCAGAATTTGAAAGGATCCCGCGGAACCGTGTTGTCTTACCCATCTTTCAAAAGAAATAATTCTGTTCTTAAATTATTGCTCTGTTCAATTTCTGTGTTACATTCCTCACATTGAGCTTGTTTACCCGTTTATACATTTGTTCACATTTAAAGTTCAGTTGAAATTAAAAATGAAGCCCACAAGAAAACCTTCGTCTCATTCTTCGACTTCAGAAGTGGGATCACTACAAGCTCTTGCTGAAGAACCACCACGACAGACTACGTCTTCTCAAGATATTTCAGCAGAAAATACTGCAGAGGAAAGATGGCAGAGACTGATGGAAGTGCAGACTCAAAGTATGATGGAGATAGTTCGAGCAATACGAAGACCTGTAAATACACCTTCCACCCTTTCGACTATAACGTTCCCAAAATTTGATCCTGATACTGGAGACATTGATGTCCAAGCAAGGTGTCTTACGGCAGATTTATGCATGGAGAACGAAATTCTAGAGGGAAGTTATTTAATGAATGCTTTGAGTCGAGCTATGAAAGGAGCAGCAGCTTCTTGGTTTCCTCGAGTCAGTTTTCCTGGAATGACGTGGAACCAATTCAAGGACATTTTACTTGCTCAGTATGCTACTGTGGAAACTCCTGCTGCAACGTTGATCCGCATTAATTCTGGAAAACCAGAAGAAGGAGAGTGTTTAGCAGCCTACACAAACAAAATTCTAAACTCCTTGATGACACGATGGCAAAATATGTCCGTAGAGCAAATTGCAGTGTCGGTTGCTCTAGCACATGCAGTTCAAGTGGAACCTCGTCTTCGAAAATTAGCTTTCACTTCTGACATAAATTCGAGGTTAACACTACAGCAAGAATTGATGGCCTCTGAGTTCCGCAAGCGAGCTTTGCCGACCAAGGGGAGCAAAGAAGATCTTCCAGAAACAAAGAAGCCAAGGACAACTACTCCGTTGAAGTGTTTTTCCTGTGGAAAAATTGGGCATAAGGCTGCTGATTGTCGAAGTCGGCAGATTGCTCAGGAATCGACTACATCGAAAAAATCTTCGGTAACCTGTTTCAAATGTGGAGAATTAGGACATATAGCTCCTCGTTGTTCCAAGATGACTCAAAATACGAATTCCACACAGAAGGGACGCCGAGTTGATACATGCTCTATAGCACCTATTTGTGGACAATTGTTACACTCTGGTGAGTCGTTTTCATTTTGTTTTGATTCGGGTGCTGAATGTTCTTTGATTAAAGAAAGTTTTGCAGACAAATTTTCGGGAGAGAGATTTCATACTCCGGTTACTCTTTTAGGAATAGGCAAAACGAATCTGCGTAGTACTATTCAAATTTTGTCTGACGTGATCATAGATAATTATTGTTCAGAAATTTTGTTTCATGTCGTGCCTGATATTTATCTTGGTTTTGGTATTTTAGTTGGTCGCGAAGTGTTAGATTTAGGGTATTCTGTAGAATTGAAAACCAACAGTATACTTTTGAAGAGAATCGCGACTGTAAATATTTGTGAATTAGGGGAAAAAGTGACAAATTTTGAAAATATTGTTACCGATATTTCAGAAAAAGACAAACTTTCTCTTCTTTCTCTTTTGTACAAATTTTCTGCTTCTTTTGTAGAAGGTACTCCGAATAGTAATGTAACTACTGGACAGTTACAGATTCGTCTTATTGATCCGAATCGTACAGTCCAAAGACGACCTTACCGACTTAGTCCGATTGAACGACAGGTAGTTCGTGATAAAATCAAAGAATTAATTACAGCGCATGTTATTAGACCTAGTTGTTCACCCTTTGCTAGTCCGATTCTTCTAGTTAAAAAGAAAGACGGCTCGGATCGCATGTGCGTAGATTATCGAGAACTGAATAGTAATACTGTTCCTGATAAATATCCATTACCTCTTATAGCAGATCAAATTGAGAGGTTAGATGGTGCAAATTATTTTTCATCCCTTGATATGGCTAGCGGTTTTCACCAAATTCCTATTCATTCGGAATCAATTGAACGAACTGCCTTTGTTACTCCTGATGGCCAGTATGAGTATCTTTCAATGCCGTTTGGATTACGAAATGCTCCCTCTGTTTTTCAACGCGCAATAAATCGAGCCCTTGGGGATCTCGCTTATTCATTTGCCATATGTTACATTGATGATATTTTAATTCCATCGCGCACCGTAAATGAAGGAATTGAGCGGTTGGGAGTTGTCTTAGAAGCATTAACAAAAGCTGGATTTTCGATGAATTTTAAGAAATGTACGTTTTTGAGAACAAAAGTAGAGTATCTTGGCTATGAAATTTCTTCAGGAGAAATTAGACCTAACCCTCGTAAAATCAATGCTTTGACTGAGTTGCCACCTCCTGAAACGGTTACGCAGCTTAGACAATTTATTGGTTTAGCTTCATATTTTCGACAATTTATTTCTAGATTTTCTCAAATTACTGCTCCGTTGTATAGATTAACTTCTGGAAAGGGAAAAATTGAATGGAAGGAACAAGATGAAAAAATTCGTCAGCAGATAATAACTTGTTTGACTAGTACACCGATATTAATGATTTTTGATCCTACATATTCGATTGAATTGCACACCGATGCTAGTTCGGTTGGATATGGTGCAATTTTCATACAAAAAGTTGATGGTAAATTACACGTAGTAGCTTATTACAGTAAAAGAACCACTCTTGTTGAGTCACGATATCACTCATATGAATTAGAAACTCTTGCAGTTGTTAATGCTGTAAAGCATTTTCGTCATTTTCTTCAGGGCAGAAGTTTTACAGTTATTACTGATTGCAATTCTCTCAAGGCTTCCCGTAATAAGGTAGATTTAACACCTAGAGTTCATAGGTGGTGGGCTTTTTTGCAGTCATTTGATTTTGAAATTCTTTATCGAGACGGAAAACGAATGTCTCATGCAGATTTCTTTTCACGAAATCCTTTGCCTAGACAGTCTGAAGAAACTGATGACTCTCTTATTCGATCTGTTGTTCAAAAAAGTATAAATTTCACTGAAATATCAGAAAATTGGTTGCAGGCTGAGCAACAAAAGGATACTGAAATTACTGACATTATTTCTAAATTAAATAATGATCAACTTGAGAATAATATTACTTCTACGTATGAACTCAGGTCTGGAATTTTGTATCGAAAATTACAGAGAAATGGTCGAACTTGTTGTCTGCCTATTGTTCCTAGAGCTTTTCAGTGGTCGATTATTAATCATCTCCATGAATCAGTAATGCATTTAGGATGGCAGAAGACTTTAGAAAAAGCGTATGAATATTATTGGTTTCCCAAAATGTCAAAATACGTGCGAAAATTTGTGGAAAATTGTATCACTTGTAAAGTCTCAAAATCAACGTCTGGAAAAGTACAGGTGGAGTTGCACCCAATTCCTAAAGATAATATTCCGTGGCGAACTGTCCATGTCGATGCTACTGGAAAGCTTACTGGTAAAGACAATGTGAAAGAGTATGTTTTTGTCATAATTGATGCATTTACAAAATTCGTTTTTCTTCGTCATTCCTTTCACATTGATGCAGTGAGTGCTATTAAAGCTGTAAATTCCACTGTTTCTTTGTTCGGTGCACCAGCTCGTCTTGTGGCTGATCAAGGTAGATGCTTTGCAAATAAAGATTTCCGAGAATTTTGTACTTCTCATAATATAAATCTTCATTTAATAGCTACAGGAACTAGTAGAGGTAATGGACAAGTAGAGCGTGTAATGAGTACTCTCAAAAATATGCTTACTGCGGTTGAAACCATTGATCACAGATCATGGCAGGACGCGTTAGATGATATTCAGTTGGCAATTAATTGTACTTCAAACAGAGTGACAAAGGTTAGTCCTTTGGAATTGATGATTGGAAGAGTGGCGAGACCGTTGAATCTAATTACTCTTGATAGTAATGAAAGAGAAGTAAACTTGTCGCAAATCAGAGAACAGGCAGTTACCCTAATTCAGAACAATGCTCAAAATGAAAAAGATAGATTTGATCAAAATAAAGCTACGATTTCCAAATTTTCACTTGGTGATTTTGTTTTAATTAAAAATCACGAAAGGAATCAAACCAAATTAGATGCAAAATTTAAAGGTCCTTTTAGAATTGTGGAAGTATTGGAGAATGATCGCTATTTATTAAAAGCTTCGAATTCGAGTCGTATTTTTAAATATGCTCACGATAGACTTCGTAAGATGCCTGAATGTTCTGTTCCCACAGACCTTGATGTTTGTAACCTAGAAACGTGATGTAAGATGATCGGTGGCCAGTGTCGGCGGATTAGAGTAGTTTTTGAGTAGATTCTAATTTGAATTTGAGTTGAATCTAAAATTGACAAAAAAAAGAGTGTCGGAGAGTTTACTGTGAAGTATAGCTCTGAGAGAAATGATGAGTATACTGAGATGTTACTCTCTTTTGGAACACACATTCATTGTGCTTATTAGTTGCAAATCATAAAGACCCTAACCCATTTGGCGGGCGGAGATGGAGCAATGTAACAGCAAATGATGTGGTGTTGTCTTATTGATTAATAACTGGTTGACGTGGTTAACAGCTGGTTGACATGGTTGATAGCTGGTGGACAGTTGATCAACGTGGTTGACAGTTGGTTGACATGGTTGACAGTTGTTTCATATGTTTGATAGAACATTACTTTGACACTAAGAATTGTTTGAACAAAACTCAAATTTGAATTTGAATTTTATAGAAATTGGTTGATGAAAATAAAATGGGAACAGAACAACCTTGTATAATTATAGTTGACTTTATAAATGAATAGTCAGGTAGGCCGAACGATTGAAAATACTTGAAAACTTGTTACAGAATTGAATGAAGGATCACACGAGGACGTGTGAAATGTCAGTATGGCCGTGTCGGCGCGTATTATTTAGACACCTGATGGGAAAGACGAGTGATGTTTGATGTCGCTCGCACGGAGCCGTTACTGCACTGATAGTTTCTTCATCAGAAAAGGGACTATCGGTTGCTGGGAGACTTGTTTTTGAAAAGATCTGCAAGAAGATTATTATTGCAGAATTTGAAAGGATCCCGCGGAACCGTGTTGTCTTACCCATCTTTCAAAAGAAATAATTCTGTTCTTAAATTATTGCTCTGTTCAATTTCTGTGTTACATTCCTCACATTGAGCTTGTTTACCCGTTTATACATTTGTTCACATTTAAAGTTCAGTTGAAATTAAAAATGAAGCCCACAAGAAAACCTTCGTCTCATTCTTCGACTTATATATATATATATATATATTGTAACGGATCGGGTGACCAGTCTTTTGCATCCTGATTAAGACATTAGCCTATGAGTTTTAAACCGAATTCATCGCAATCAGCTCCTACAAAGGTAAAGTATTCTTCTAATTCCTTAATAAAGTTAGCAGGTCTTTCCCATGCTTTTCCTGAATATGTTGGCATTTTGATGTGTTTGGCTATCACGCTATGACATTCATTGTTGTTACCAGAGTTTCTGAATCTAATTCTCCTAACCTCTGTGTCGATGTTTGTTTTCAAACATTCATGTTTGTTCTCGAGCTCTGTGAATTTGTCAACACTAAATTGATAGTTTTCCCTAACCTTTGTATTGAGTTTATCCAAATTTCCGTTAAACTCGCTTCTGATATCTACCTGGCAAGTTGTTAATTGCTCTTGTAAACCTACTACTTCGGAACTATACTTTTCGTCTAGATCACGTAAATTCGTTTCTACTGATTCTATTTGCTTGCGGTTTATTTGCTGCTGATCATCTACTTTTTTGGATATTCTATTTTCGAATTTTGAATATTCTTTTTCCGTATCTGTTTTAAATACCATCATCCTACGTTCTACCGCAGCAAATTTTTCATCTAATTTTTTATTTAGAATCTCCATCATCATGGATTGCGTTGGCTCCGCGAATTTACTTGATGTTCCTACTTCTGCTGGTTTATCAATAAACGTTTTGTCAAACTCAGGATTGCCTTCGTCTTTATCACGCCTACTCACATTCTTATCTGTAAGTTTCGGGCCGGTTTCCCTTTCTGCACCCTTTCTCGAGGCTGAACTGAGACCTTCCATATTGAAACTGACAATGACTCTAAGTTAACAATGACTCTAAGTTATGAAATGACTCTAATTCAAACAAATGACTCTAAGCAATGATTTTACTGATTCTACAGGTAAACAGAAGGTTTACCTCTAACCAACAAGGAGCCCCACGTTGGGCGCCAAATGTAACTTTTGAGGTGCTTTACGCGACACCTTCTGCGTATGGCTAGTTACTTGTGAGTGTCTTTACTCTAGATTAATTTCTAGGGCTCCTTGGTAGAGGTAATCAATTTGTTAGTCCCTAATACAGACTAGGGTGGAGCGAATCACACCGTAGCTGCCTCCCTCAGACCTGGATGCTGCAAGCAGCACCGAGGCTGTATCAGACTTGGGATTCAACGCACTTGCCGAGACAGTATCTCGACTTGGATGCGCAAAGCGCACCGAAGCGAGTATCTGAACTGGGCAGTGCAGTCGTCACCGAAGCTGTATATTAGCTAATTGAATATAAGGTGTTAGTCAGGTCAGTTCAGCCTATGGAGAAAAAAGGTTTTAAAGAAAAGGAAACCGTCCCGATTAACATAAAGTTTTAATTAATCAAATAATTCATAATAAATTGAAGTGGTTGCAACCGGAAAATTAGTCTATAAATTAAGTTACATAAGTTTAATTAAGAATTGTAGATTTAGCTAAGCAACGAATCTACGATCGTTATATAAATCAAATTATAGTTATATTGGAGATAAATGAAGTATGAAGTAAGATATAATGAACAAAAGAAAATAAAGATAGTAGTTGACTCGAAACGTAAAACGCCGCTATGGTCGTTTCCGTGTACAAATTAATGACTCTAAAGAGTACCAGGGCGCTTTGCCTGTCTGGCCTCGGAAAATTAGTGATGAGACAGTGTGGCGCTTTGCCTAACACTGCTGAGGAGCCATGTTAGCGCTGCGCTTATATAGTCACCGATTGACGTCACTTGTTGTACGCGGTTGATGCGCGTGGTGACGTATTGTTTCGGGTGTAGATCACCCGATCCGTTACAATATATATATATATATTAGGGTGATCCAAAAAAAAACTTTTATTTTATTTTTTCTCGCGCACAGGCTCAAAAGTTCCCTCCAGGTATAAAAATGAGCCTGTCAAAAGCTGAGCTCTTAATTTCAATATTAAGATGCTCCTCATCGCACTTTTCTATTTCCCATTTAAATAACACGGGAAAATTTGTTTTTGCTCCTTCTGATTTTTAAAACTAGCTAACGATGCGTCATACAGAAAATCTACAAACATATTTTTGTAGCGTATTGAATGCTCTACAAAAAAGGTCCCCTACACTTTTTTGATAAACTCAGCCATTCAAATGATATTCGAGTTCAAAGAACTACCTTCCTGACAAAAAATGAGTTTCTAAAATAATTTTATCAAAAAAGTGCAAGAGACCTTTTTTGTAGAGCATTCAATTCTCTACAAAAATATGTTTGTAGATTTTCTATATGACGCATCGTTAGCTAGTTATACAAATCAGAAGGAGCAAAAACAAATTTTCACGTGTTATTTAAATAGGAAATAGAAAAGTGCGATGAGGAGCATCTCAATATTAAAATTAAGAGCTCAGCTTTTGACAGGCTCATTCTTATAACTAAAGGGAACTTTTGAGCCTGTGTGCGAGTAAAGAAAAAAAAAAAGTTTTTTTTTGGATCACCCTAATATATATATAATGTATATAACATAAAATTCTGAAATTTATATGATGGTTCGAATAAAGCGAGTCGCGGTTCGGATAACAGAAGTTCGGATTATCGAGGCTCTACTGTACAATACTTGCAACTCTTCCTCGTAACAGTTCGGCCTCACTTTATTGCAAAAATATTTTGTTCCTCATTCGTTTGTGAAAAATAATCATCCGCAACTATATACACATTAGTACAAGAAGATAAGCGCGTGCGAGTTTACGGAAGTGCTGTAGTGCAGGCGCCCGAAGGCGCCCGCACGCGAGCACTGACGTCAACTCGACACGCTTATCTTTCAACTGCCACGACAAGGTCGTGCCACGAAATCGAAGGATGCATTTCGAATGAGTGTGTATGGAACCAATCTTATCACAACGTGTAGGTATACATGTATCTAGCGACCGGGAACATAGTACTTTGAGACATCCATTAGCTGCCGAGTATCGATACAAGCAACTGTTCACAGTTCGGAATAACTGTTAGACAAACAACCAAACACAAAATAAAATTGCAAGAAGTCGCGTTCTATTAATCTATAGATTTTGGATGCTAGATTTGATGAATAAACAATATGAAAAAAACAGTCGTAAAAAAATAATTCACAAGATACGCGAAAGTACTATCAATCCAAATCAGAAACAACAAACACAAAGAAAAAAAAAAACCGAATGTGCCCGCCAAGTACGTAGGTGTTGGAATGATGTTTCGATATCCTTACACGAAACTCGCCTTCACGACGTAGACTTGCTGAGAGATCGCAGGGGTACGTTCGGTGCTTGGCTTTTTTCTTGATTTCACGACAGAGCCTGGCGAAACGTTCTGCTTATAAGGCAATTGTGATTTTTGTGTGGGTAATTGGCGGCTTTTTTTACATCTACGATGTTTTTCCGTGGGATATATATATATACTTGAAACAACCATGCGGTGCCACTAAGTTTTTTCAATTGATTTTTACGACTGAATTCGTGTACGGATTTGCACCAAAATCAATAGGGAGCGAGATCACAGTTGCATATATCTGCTGTACAAATTTTAAGTCAATCCGTACAATCGTTCGACAGATATCGTGTCCCCAAGCAACGGTCTGCGAAAAATTGTCCCGAGAAGAAGAAGAAGATTAATTCACGAAATTATCATCGTTTTTTGTCAGCAACTACAAATTCAATTACTTCAAAATTTATATGGTGAGATCATCGGCGCCGCAGCATATTGCCATACAAATTTCATCCAAAACAATAGATTCGTTTAGGAAATATCGCAATTGTTTTATATACAGTAGGGATAGCGGTGAGCTCGCTCGGGTGAAGGATTCTCGGCAGCGCTTGTCAAGTCATGACGTCATATATATACATTATATAAAAGTACTTGGCGGCGATTCGCTGCCGCGAATTTTGAATTCTTTGACTTTTCGGGCCACCAACATCGAGATTTGCCATCACTGAGCCTCAGCCAAGAAGAAGGAACCTCAGAGGTACAGTCCGTGTCAGGAAAGTGAACAACAGCAAATGATTGGCTCATGATATCGATTGGTTTGGATTGCCTATAACGATTAGGCAAGCCTAGTATATCCAATAAATCAGACATAGCTAAAATATATCAAAAGAAAATCACCAAAAGAAGTTTTAATTTGCAGAGTTTGTATCCGCTCCTATATTTCTTGATACTCACACAAGATTTCTATTTAGACGTAAGGCTCGTTGTAAAGGCTTTATTTGGCGCCAAATTAATTGTTGTAATGCAACAATGGGATTATTATATTGGATTCATTGTCAGGTTTTGACTTGATAATCAAGCATTTTTTTCTTATCGCAACAACTGGGACTTTGAAAAATTCTGATATGTTTCTGTTGCAAACAATTGATATTCCCAAGTGCTGAGAGTCACAAGGACTGTTGTAAAGATATTGACTACTTAGAAAGCGCTTTGCTGTCAGAAAAATACTGTTATCTTTGTAACATATATCGTGGATGATAATTACACTTTCATCATTGAGCATGCAACAATTTTCATTTCCTTTCTTTTTCAGAGTGAAAGTTTTGAATTCCAACGCACGAATAGTTTTAGTATTTGGCGATGATGCTTGGGTCTTTGATGACTTGTCGTAATGGATAACAGGATATCTTTTAGGGCACGAAGAAATCACGCGAAATTGATTTTGTTCAGTTAACCTGTTGACGATTTGTTCCAAGGGTCTGCTGCTAGTCCTAGGTTTATTTTTGATTTTCTGCATATTGTTCTCAAATTTAAATGAGCTAAAGTTATCCAGGGGCCCGAATTTCCTGACATCATTACACAAGTGTATCAAATTATGTACATTATATGAAAGGAACTGATAACCATACAAGCTGCCATAGCTACTAACAAACCAAGTGAGCAGCGATTGGGCGTAATCAATGATTGTCGTACATAACTCTGCGTCAGCTAAGATTCGAATAGCAATGCTCAGAGCTAGGAAATGTGTGTAAAACCTTCGGGGTAATAGGTCTCGTAGAATGACCGGCCCGGTATAAAGCAGAAATTGTCTAAGTTCTGTGGCCTTCCATCTATCTATATCGTACAAGCTTCTTGGATCACGAGCGAATTCACTTGTTATAAACGGCTTCAATGAAATGAGAGTGTCAGATATGTCATTTAATTTATCTGCCGGTACTCTGACATCACGCTTTCCTTTAACCATGAATTGAACTATGCGTTTTACAACGCCTAAGCAGACTAAGTGTGCATAGTCATGTGGTACATTCGATACCATTCCTATATTCAAGTCTTCTAGACAGGTGTTTCCTATATGGTGTTCAGGGTGTTGTTTGAGCCTAAATGATTCGTCGGTCCTAAGAGTAGAATTCAACTCTGGAAAAGTTACCCTATGGTCAATGAAGTCACCTTCCTGTATGCACTTCGAGCAGCCAAAGTAGCCTGTATGTCCTTTAACCTGAGTTATGAAAGCTTTTGCCGGCGCATCAGCAATTATAGCATTGAAAGTGACCGAAATCTTTTTATTATTTTTAATCAATCCATTTTGCTGCGAATATTTTAGTTCATCTACGAAAGGTCTGAGAAATGCGTTAACATCGGCAGGTTTTTTTGTACCATGATATATACCAACTACAAAAGGATCAGTGTAGCAATCCGTAACGACCGAACCCATGATTGGCCAAAATTGACTAGAAGAACTTTTTGTTAGCGGTAGCCCATCAACATTAACATTGAATTTTACTTCATCTGGATAAATTGTAAAATACTCTTTCAATGAGTTTTCTATTCCCGACGACAACCCAAAATGTGTGTAGTGACCACCATCCATTGGAAGTATTCTAGATGATATTAATCTTGGGGTTTTCATTAAAGTACGTGCATCTCTCGGCACATCATGACCATATTTTTGTCACAATTCAAGCACGGCATTAACACTGGAATGGTTAACATTATATTTACAGACCCAATCACGCAAATCGTTTTTTAGGTCATTATTGTTGATTTTTTTATCATCGTCTGAGGTATGAAACACATTATTATTGTCCGTAACATCTACTATATCATGCGTGATATCACTGATATTAGTCTCTTTTTCAAAAATTTCCGATTCAAGGTCATAATCGTCATTGTTACACGGCAGATTCTCCGAATCGCCTCGTACTACAATGTTGTCTGGGCTTGGTGGTAATATTAAATCTTCAGATTCCGTTGTGGAACGGAAATCTTCATTAAAATTTGCTGTATCAATAGTACATTCGCGGGTATCTTGGTTGTAACGAGCGATTTCCAAATTTATTAATTGTTGTCTCTTTCGTTTTGATAATAGATGTAATTCTTTTGGCATCTTGATGCTAATAACCAACTATATCTATATATGTAGAATATATATCCCATTTGCATGTAATAATAAATTTCCACTCGTTATTTGTTTTAATTCTATAATAATATTCTATAATATAAGATTTATCTCAAGGGACATTCATACTATGTAACACGAATAGAAGAAGAAACAGGTACTTACGTTGTTGAGAAGCCAGAATTCGTATCAATCAATTCGTATATGAGTTTGGTAGAATACAACACAAGCGGTCGTGCACGTGGTAACTATGTAAGTTCACTATGACACGAATGATGAAACCGATAGTTTACAATCGACGGTTGAAGCTCGAGTGCTAACCCGCGCGGTCAGATTCAGCACAACAGCGGTATCCACCAATGACAGCATGGTTGAGAGAGAACCTCTGCTATGACGCGTTGCAACCCAATGTCGCCATTGGCTTTTGCAAACACGTGAGGCAAAGATCAGTCTGATGTGAATTTCTACCTTCTTGTTATATATGTCGGGGCGGATGACCGAAATGAACTACAAGCGCATGGATGGATCTGATCGGTTACGAGCGTATTCGGCTACTCTTGCAGGATAATCATTTAAACAACTGTTATTCAAACAAGCAATGGCATATACTCCCAATAATCGCAACCCGATATAACGACAGCATTACTTCATAAGCTTCAGTAACGCGAAGGGAGACATGATAACGAATCCACGAGCCGTTCTAGAATCTCTTAGAGGTCTTTTCTTGCAACCAGTTCTCTGTTCGAGATCAAAAATGAGACTGCCTCTTCCAAATCAACATTTCTAGGGCTGTGGCTACGTTCGACAAAGGCACCACCATAAGTGCCTCTATCTCGCATCTCCCTCTGCGCCACTTGCAGAGATCTTAGACCTAAGGGTCTCAATACTAACAAATATGTCTGGACGTAAACACATAAGCTAAACATCAACCATCGATAGGAATCCAGACTAAACTAAATTATAATAGTCGCTCAAAAGCAGCGTCCAAAATATCACGCGCCGACATATATGTATTGTAACGGATCGGGTGATCTAATCCCGAGACAATACGTCACCCCGCGCACCGTCAACCGCGCACAACAAGTGACGTCAATCGGTGACTATATAAGCGCAGCGCTAACATGGCTCCAGAGCAGTGTTAGGCAAAGCGCCACGCTGTCTCACTACGATATCTTTTCTGAGGCCAGACAGGCAGAGCGCCCTGGTACTCTTTAGCGTCATTTCTTTAATTACGGAAACTGCCATAGCGGGGTTTTACGTTAGAGTCAATTATTATCTTTACTTTTCTACTTTCATTTTCATTATCACTTCAATTACTTTATATCAAATTTATAATATAACGAAAATTTAAACAAGAAACGAGCGTAGAATCGTTGCATAGCTAAATCTACGAATTAGGTTAAACTTATGTAATAAAATTATAGTATAAATTTCCGGTTGCAACCACTTCAATTGATTATGAGTTATTTGACTAATTAAATATTTTGTTAATCGGGACGGTTTCCTTTTCTTTAAAACCTCTTTCTCCGTAGGCTGAACTGACCTGACTAACACATTGCATTTAATTAGCTAATATACAGCTTCGGTGACGACTGCACTGTCCAGATCCGATACTCGCTTCGGTGCGCTAGGCGTACCCAAGTCGAGATACGGTCTCGGCAAGTGCGTTGAATCCCAAGTCTGATACAGCCTCGGTGCTGCTTGCAGCATCCAGGTCTGAGGGAGGCAGCTACGGTGTGATTCGCTCCACCCTAGTCTGTATTAGGGACTAACAAATTGATTACCTCTTCCAAGGAGCCCTAGAAATTAATCTAGAGTAAAGACACTCACAAGTAACTAGCCACACGCGACACCTTCCGTGTCGCGTAAAGCACCCGAAAAGTTACATTTGGCGCCCAACGTGGGGCTCCTTGTTAGTTGGAGGTAAACCTTCTGTTTACCTGTAAATTCGGTAAAATCATTGCTTAGAGTCATTTGTTTAAATTCGAGTCATTGCTTAATTTAGAGTCTTTTGTTAACTTAGAGTCATTGCATAATTTAGAGTCATTTGTCAATTTCAAAATGGAAGGTCACAGTTCAGCCTCGAGAAAAGGTGCGGAAAAGGAAACCGGCTCGAAACTTACAGATAAAAATGTAGGTAGGCGTGAGAAAGACAAAGGCACTACTGAGTTTGACAAAACTTTTATTGATAGACCAACAGAAGTAGGAACATCAAGTAAATTCGCGGATCCGACGCAATCCATGATGATGGAGATCCTAGAACAAATAAACAAAAAATTAGATGAAAAATTTGCTGCCGTAGAACGTAGGATGATGGTATTTAAAACAGATACAGAGAAAGAATATTCAAAGTTCGAAAACAGAATATCCAAAAAAGTAGACGATCAACAGCAAATAAATCGAAAGCAAATAGAGTCTGTAGAAGCGAATTTACATGATCTAGACGAAAAATATAGTTCCGAAATGATAGGTTTGCAAGAGCAATTGACAACTTGCCAAGTAGACATCAGAAGCGAGTTTAACGGGAATTTAAATAAACTCAATACCAAGGTTAAGGATAACTATCAGTTTAGTGTTGACAAATTCGCTGAATTAGAGAACAAACACGAGAGTTTGAAAACAAACATCGACACAGAGGTTAGGAGAATTAGATTCAGAAACTCTGGTAACAACAGTGAATGTCACAACGTAATAGCTAAGCATATCAAAATGCCAACTTATTCAGGAAAAGCATGGGAAAGACCTGCTAACTTTATTAAAGAACTAGAAGAATACTTTACCTTTGTAGGAGCTGATTGCGATGAATTAGGTTTAAAACTCATAGGCCAATGTCTTAATCAGGATGCAAAAGACTGGTGGACTGCGCGTCGTGACGTGATCAATTCCTGGGACTCGTTCAAAAATAGATTTCTAAATAGATACTGGGGAGAAGAAACCCAGAGGGAGATTAGAAAAGACATTGAGTTCGGATTTTATAATAACGATACGAAGGTAACGTGGTCAGAATACGCAAATAGAAAATTCGCGTCAGCCGCAGGCTTGTCTCCACGCATGGACGAAAGAGAGATAGTTCGTTGCCTTACCCGTCATTTTAACGAATCTGTAGTAGAAGCAGCTAGGTGCCGTGACATCCGCGACATCGATGCGCTCCTCGCATTCTTGGACGAATTGCAATTTGGGGGTAGATCAAATGCAACTCGAAGTAAGTTCACTAACACGAACAAACAAAATTCACCGGTTTATCGAACGACAGAGACGCGAGATAAACAAGTGTCATGGCGGACGGAGAACGTTAATCCTGGTTCAAAACAAAGCGACGCCAACCAAAATATTAGGCCTAGTACTCAATATTACAGTCCAAAACAAAACTGGACAAATCATCAAATAAACGCGATCGACTGTGACGACACTACGGATGATCCGATTACAACGGAACCTAGTAACAGTTCGGAAAACTAGAAATCGCTGTGCCGGTCACACCGATAAACATACCGACACAGCATGAAGTCAATGTTTTCGCGGCAAATCTCACTGATTTAACTACTTTTGAAGATCCGTACGAATTTTTAATTGTGGAAGAAATAAATGAGAAACCTGTAGATAACAAATGTCCGGAATTAAGTCTCCGAATCGAAAAAATCGAGATGAAAGCTTTGGTAGATACAGGTAGCCAAATAACCTGCGTTTCGGATGAATGGTATCTCAAACATAAAGACGACTTATCAAAATGCGAAAAATTACCGGTTGTTAATTTTCAAGTACAGGGTGTAACAGGGGGCAGACCAGCCCGAGTAAAAGAACAATTTCTCGCGGAAATCAAGATCGATATGGCAGTCGATGAGGTGGGTTTTCTCGTCGTGCCTGGATTAAAACACGATGTAATTCTCGGTATCGACACGCTGCGTAAATGGCGAGCTGATCTAGATTTGCAAGTAAATAGATTAGATATCCAGATAAAGGAGAAAAAGTATTTAATTGAGTTGTATAGCCCAAGCGAAAAACAAAATAGATCGGATCCAACGGCTGGAATCTCTAGCTTAAAAACAACTATGGACCGAAGAAATAAATATCACATAACCGATGATGAGGTAGAGAGCAAGCTAACCGAATGTCAGGTACTACGAGCCGATGAAGTTAAAGCTTTCTCAGACCTGATCAAAAAATATCGGGATGTTTTTCAAAAGATTCCGGGTAGAGTCACCGTGTATGAGCATCAAATCAAAGTTTACGAAGATAGACCGTTCGTCAAACGATCATATCCCATTTCAATGATACACAGAGACAAAGTAAATGATGAAATACAAAAAATGTTAGACCTTGGAGTGATCGAAAGATCTTATAGTGAGTATGTGAATCCACTGGTAGTTGTTGCTAAAAAATCTGGCGAGATCAGGTTAGTCTTAGATGCGAGATACATCAATCGGCTTATAGTACCTGATCACGATTGCGCGCAATCTACTGAGGTTTTGTTCCAGAAGTGCGGAAATGCAACCGTAATGTCGAGTCTAGACCTAACAGCTAGTTTTTGGCAGGTGCCATTGCATAAAGATTCGCGAAAATATACAGCATTCATGCACGAGGGGAAAACCTACCAATTCACTGTCACACCCTACGGGTTAAGTACAAGTCTAGCCAGCCTGATTAGAACTTTAGATCTAGTGTTAAAAGACACTGATCAATTCACGGTTAATTTCGTAGACGACATATTGTGTTTATCTGACTCGATCCAATCACATTTAGAGCACCTGGAATTGTTGTTCAAAGTATTCAGAAAGTACAATATGACGATAAATTTCAGTAAATCAAAATTCTTCCGAGAGGAAATCGATTTTTTAGGCCACAAGATAACGAAAGAAGGCATACGGCCGCAATCAGAGAAGATTGAGGCAATTCAGAATTTTCCAGAGCCGAAAAATGTTAAACAACTAAAAGGGTTCTTGGGCCTAACAAATTATTACAGCAAATTTACTAAATCTTATTCCGAGGCAACAGCACCATTATTAGCGTTGGTAAAGAAGGACTCTAAGTGGGATTGGACCGAGGAAATGATAACACATTTTACCACAGTAAAGAAGTTGTTCTGTGACAACATGATAATACATCATCCTGATCCTAAACGTAGATATTATTTGCAGTGCGATGCAAGCAATTACGCTATCGGAGCCGTATTATACCAGCTTTCAGATCAAAACGAAGAATTAATTGTCGGTTTTGCGAGTAGAACATTAAAAGGGGCGGAGTTGAATTACTTCACTACCGAAAAAGAATTGTTAGCAGTAGTGTTCGCCTTAGGAAAGTTTCGGACATTTGTGGCAGGAGCTCGATTAACAATTCGGACAGATCATAAAGCATTAACATTTTTATTCGCGTGCAGACTATTAAGTTCAAGGCTAACCCGATGGATTTTGTTTGTTCAAACGTATAACTTCGAGATCGAATACGTCAAGGGGAAAGATAATGTTGTCGCAGACACACTGAGCAGATATCTTCCTGAAAAGAAAGAAAAAATAGCATTAATAAGGCAGATAATGATATTAGCACCTTTAGCTAAAGAAATAACTGATGAATTACGAATTAATTTAGAATCACTAGCTAACCATCAAAGACAGGATGAGAAAATTTTATCGATCCTGGATTCAGACGAAATTCAGTCAGAAAAACAATATAGGGTCGTAAACGACGTATTATACCACGTAGAGCCAGGGGGCGGTTTAAAAGCCTATGTGCCTGATTCATTAATTAAAAAGATAATTAAGGAATGCCATGAGATATATGGGCATACTGGATCAAGCAAATGCTATCGGATATTGAAAGAAGGATTCTATTACCCTAAATTTGCACGAATAATCCGACAGGAATTAGCGCGATGCGATAGATGTCAAAGATGCAAGGTACCTAGCTCCTATAGCTATGCAAGCATGCAAAACATAGTTCCGCGGGGGGTAGGCGATTTAGTATCCATCGATTTTCTGGGCCCGTTACCTTCTAGCAGGGGAAATTATAAATGGATCTTGGTAACTTGTGATGCATTCAGTAAATTTGTACGAATGTATCCCTTGAGAACGGCAAACGCGGAGTCCATCATCAAATGCATCTTTGATAAATATATACCGGAACTTGGAAAGCCGAGCAGGATCCAGTTTGATCATGGTACGCAGTTTACGTCAGCTAGATGGTTGAATAAATTAGAGGAAGAGGGTATAACCCCAATTTTTTCATCAATACGTCATCCACAAGGGAACATCGTTGAGAGAGTAAACCGAGAAATAGGAAGGTTTTTTAGGACATTCCTCACGGAGGAACATACCGCATGGATCAATTGGATCTCAGTGATTGAGTGTTGCATAAATGAGGTGTACCATGATTCAACTGGATTCTGCCCGTGCGAAATCCAACTAGGAGAACCTCCATCTAGATTCTGGGGGGAATGGCTCGTAAAAAATAGGGACAATATATCTAGGGACGCAAAACTAGGTTTAGTTCGACAGAATATTCTAAAACACGGATTAAAACGAGCCGATCGTTTTAATCGAACACACAGGCTAGTAAAATTTAATGTTGGAGATCTGGTACTAGTTAAAGCTTTGAACGTATCAGATACTAAAAATAAAAAGATGGGAAAGTTTTTCACCCTTTACGAAGGACCTTATAGATTAAAAACTAGAATTGGCGAAGCCACGTTTATTTTAGAACACCTGAACAATGGCTTAGAAAGAGGCAGATTCCATACTAATATGTTCAAGCTGTATCTAGAACCTTCTCGAGAAATATAGAAAAACATTTTGAATACACACAGACAAAACGTTTAGACTTGGTGACATAGGACTATAGTTGAAAAAAAAAGTACTCACCTATATTACACACCTGTAATTAGGCATCTATAAAAGCAGAGCAGCAAGGAAGACACCAGCAGTTTTCGGCAAGATGACCTCGTTCAATTACGGTTATACGAGTGTACAAGACAAGGAAACGCAAACTGAGTCGGCACCATACCTGGATAAAAATAACAATGAATTAAAAATCGTATACCCGAATAAAACATTTATCCCGGGGAAAGGAAGGTTTGTGAAAGGGAGAGCAGTCCAAACAGCCGCAATAGAGAAGAAATTGAGAAGAGGAAGGAGGATTGCAGATGAGGCTATTGAGTTAGAAGAGATTAATAACAAAAAATCACTTACCAGAACACGACCTGATCATACGATGGAGCCTGAGTTAATGAAAGAAGACCAGATAAGCACTACGATTGGAAAACTCACCTTACCTATCCAGATCGACATAGCCTATCTCAACGTCGCTGTACCTGAAAAACAAGACAAACCAACCTTACCGATTACGACGAATTTATCACCGATTATGACGAATACAACACCAATGATAGCTAATACTTTACCGGTCCAGACAAATGAAAAAGAAAAAAAGAAGACAACGGAAACGTACTTACCGTGGAAGCTGATACCAATGGAAATACCGGAGGATCGGAGATTACAGCGGAAAGAACACCGGAAGAAAATCTCGATGCTCAGATTGTTTGGATCACTTGATATTTCTGACGACGAAGAAAAAACGCCTGCACCGTCTAGGAAACATGACAAACGAGAAGAGATCGAGATACCGACGTTATTCGACCCTAGTGATCCTCTGGGTCTGAAGAGGCTGTAGATGCAACCCGGTACTGTATCAATCATCGTCCGACCAGCTGACAAATCATCCGAAGATCCGATGATTGAAGGGGGCAATGTAACGGATCGGGTGATCTAATCCCGCGACAATACGTCACCCCGCGCACCGTCAACCGCGCACAACAAGTGACGTCAATCGGTGACTATATAAGCGCAGCGCTAACATGGCTCCAGAGCAGTGTTAGGCAAAGCGCCACGCTGTCTCACTACGATATCTTTTCTGAGGCCAGACAGGCAGAGCGCCCTGGTACTCTTTAGCGTCATTTCTTTAATTACGGAAACTGCCATAGCGGGGTTTTACGTTAGAGTCAATTATTATCTTTACTTTTCTACTTTCATTTTCATTATCACTTCAATTACTTTATATCAAATTTATAATATAACGAAAATTTAAACAAGAAACGAGCGTAGAATCGTTGCATAGCTAAATCTACGAATTAGGTTAAACTTATGTAATAAAATTATAGTATAAATTTCCGGTTGCAACCACTTCAATTGATTATGAGTTATTTGACTAATTAAATATTTTGTTAATCGGGACGGTTTCCTTTTCTTTAAAACCTCTTTCTCCGTAGGCTGAACTGACCTGACTAACACATTGCATTTAATTAGCTAATATACAGCTTCGGTGACGACTGCACTGTCCAGATCCGATACTCGCTTCGGTGCGCTAGGCGTACCCAAGTCGAGATACGGTCTCGGCAAGTGCGTTGAATCCCAAGTCTGATACAGCCTCGGTGCTGCTTGCAGCATCCAGGTCTGAGGGAGGCAGCTACGGTGTGATTCGCTCCACCCTAGTCTGTATTAGGGACTAACAAATTGATTACCTCTTCCAAGGAGCCCTAGAAATTAATCTAGAGTAAAGACACTCACAAGTAACTAGCCACACGCGACACCTTCCGTGTCGCGTAAAGCACCCGAAAAGTTACAGTATATACATTGTAACTTTTCGGGTGCTTTACGCGACACAGAAGGTGTCGCGTATGGCTAGTTACTTGTGAGTGTCTTTACTCTAGATTAATTTCTAGGGCTCCTTGGTAGAGGTAATCAATTTGTTAGTCCCTAATACAGACTAGGGTGGAGCGAATCACACCGTAGCTGCCTCCCTCAGACCTGGATGCTGCAAGCAGCACCGAGGCTGTATCAGACTTGGGATTCAACGCACTTGCCGAGACAGTATCTCGACTTGGATGCGCAAAGCGCACCGAAGCGAGTATCTGATACTGGGCAGTGCAGTCGTCACCGAAGCTGTATATTAGCTAATTGAATATGAGGTGTTAGTCAGGTCAGTTCAGCCTACGGAGAAAAAGGTTTTGAAGAAAAGGAAACCGTCCCGATTAACATAAAGTTTTAATTAATCAAATAATTCATAATAGATTGAAGTGGTTGCAACCGGAAAATTAGTCTATAAATTAAATTACATAAGTTTGATCAAGAATTGTAGATTTAGCTAAGCAACGAATCTACGATCGTTATATAAATCAAATTATAGTTATATTGGAGATAAATGAAGTATGAAGTAAGATATAATGAACAAAAGAAAATAAAGAAAGTAGTTGACTCGAAACGTAAAACGCCGCTATGGTCGTTTCCGTGTACAAATTAATGACTCTAAAGAGTACCAGGGCGCTTTGCCTGTCTGGCCTCGGAAAATTAGTGATGAGTCAGTGTGGCGCTTTGCCTAACACTGCTGAGGAGCCATGTTAGCGCTGCGCTTATATAGTCACCGATTGACGTCACTTGTTGTGCGCGGTTGATGGTG
Source organism: Tenthredo amoena (assembly GCA_963966615.1). Taxonomy (NCBI): domain Eukaryota; kingdom Metazoa; phylum Arthropoda; class Insecta; order Hymenoptera; family Tenthredinidae; genus Tenthredo; species Tenthredo amoena. The sequence goes on from OZ016490.1 coordinate 9,966,798, forward strand.
CGCGTTGTGACGTATTGTCTCGGGCTTTAGATCACCCGATCCGTTACAACATATATGTCGGGGCGGATGACCGAAATATGAACTACTACGAGCGCATAGATGGATCTGATCGGTTACGAGCGTATTTGGCTACTCTTGCAGGATAATCATTTAAATAACTGTTATTCAAACAAGCAATGGCATACACTCCCAATAATCGCAACCCGATATAACGACAGCATTACTTCATAAGCTTCAGTAACGCGAAGGGAGACATGATAACGAATCCACGAGCCGTTCTAGAATCTCTTAGAGGTCTTTTCTTGCAACCAGTTCTCTGTTCGAGATCAAAAATGAGACTGCCTCTTCCAAATCAACATTTCTAGGGCTGTGGCTACGTTCGACAAAGGCACCACCATAAGTGACTCTATCTCGCATCCCCCTCTGCGCCACTTGCAGAGATCTTAGACCTAAGGGTCTCAATACTAACAAATATGTCTGGACGTAAACACATAAGCTAAATATCAACCATCGATAGGAATCCAGACTAAACTAAATTATAATAGTCGCTCGAAAGCAGCGTCCAAAATATCACGCGCCGACATATATATGTATGTTTATTGATTCCCCTCGGGGTTACAAACTCTTATCCTACTTATTCTGCTTACAACCTTATCCTACCTTGATTCTATCTCTACGCTACCTTATCTCTACTCTTATCTCTCTTCTCTCCCTCTCCCTCCTACTCAGTTCTTATCTTTACTTGAGAAGTACTCCAATATTTCCTATTAGTAGTTTTGTTTTGATGCTCATTTAGTTTTTATATATTACATTAAGAGTTGGCTTTGTATGAATAATTGTTTGGATAGTTGCTATGGAGTGGAAGAAAAGGCACTCGTAATAAATATTGGAAATAAACGGACGTGTTTTAAGTGATTAATTTGAATCGCTGCTTCTAAATTAATATACTTCATTTAAATCATATCCATTTAATCATTTAACCAATTCATTCCTTTGTCGAGTCAGGTATTGGTTGTGGAATAATGTTTTAAGGTCATCCGAAAGGACTATCACAAGATTTTAAGCCACATAATGTAAAGGTATCCGGGCATTAAAATATAAACGGAGTTACATCATTGGTGAAGATCTGTGAGATCTGTAAAACGTTATTTTAAAGGGAGAAAGAAAAGTCAGCTGACATACTAATTTTAAATAAACCAACAGCGCAGAACGACCCATAATTATAATCATTTCCACAGTTTTTCTAACTTGTGAAGGATTTTGTGACTGGTTTCAAAGGACGTTTCATAGTTTCGTATCAAGAAAATTCCTACTCCCGTCACAGAATTTTTGGCGACCGTGACAGGACAATCTGACGATCTGAAGTGTTTATTTAAAAATAATCAAAAATTAAAATAAATAAACAAGAATAATAAATCTCCATTGAACTATACTCAAGTGATTATTGAACATTTGGACTTTTGAAGATGAAATTAATCGCGACTCGAGAGCAATAGAAGACCGCTTCTAGAAGCTATTTATCGGAGTTGAAGCATAGTGGCCGTAAAAAAAAAAGAGTGTCAGATTATAATTTGTTATAAACAGATAAAAGACAATCTACTGTTTTGATTGACATACTTTTGTCAATTCGTAATTTTCTTCATTGGCTATACCAACCAAAACCTATGCCTATTCGAGAACCACTATACCAGAATATTCAGGGGAAAGGGGATACCTTCTTGCTGGTCGTGAACAGAATGTGATCAACATCTGTTTCTTGAGACAACTGAGTGACGGAAAGACCACCGTCGATTTTACAGCAGCTGGGAAGTTTTCACTTATTTTTTTTCTTTTACCTTCGATATCTGCCGTCAGTGGACACGGGGAAAGAGGAATATACATACTTTTTCATACTTTTAATTTTATAATTTTAATTTCCTTCGAACTTTGCTTCGTTAAAATTTACTATAATGGGCAAGAAAAACCTTAGATCCAATCGGTTTGCAAAATCATTAGATCTCTTAGAAGAGGATGATTTGAGAAATAAAGATTCCAGTAATATTACAACTCCTGAAAGGGAACAAACAAACAGTCCTTCTGTGGGTAATACTAATGAATTGCCAAGAAATCCTAACCGAAATAATTCAAATCAAAATGATTCGTTATACGAAGAATTCCTCCTATTCATGGAATTTAAGAATAGATTTCAATCCAATCCTATTTTTCCTAATATTAAGGATAATAATCCTATACCACAAACGTCTCATTTTCCTGATGTTCCACTTCCTAGATTTGGGGAAACACCAGTACGTATTTTACCTAAACCAGATCGGGAGGCACTGCCGAGATTCGATGGGTTTTCTGATAAGATGCATCCCATGCGTTTTCTCGATCAAGTCGAGGACGAATATTACTGGGAACAACGTGATGATAGAGCTCGACTCAACATTGTCCGTCAACGCCTTATGGATGCAGCCAGTGTCTGGTACAACGCTCAACAATTTGAGTCGTACAAGGATTTCCGTCAAAAATTTATTAATCAATTCTGGGGCAAAGAGAGACAATATAAGGTTCGAAAACAATTATTCACTTCGAAATTTGCTTTTTCTGTGGGTGATAGTCGGGTAGGTTACGTTCATCGAATGGTAGAACAGGCAAATTACCTGGACCTTAAGATCGAGGAACGTGAACTTGTAGATATGCTCATAGAGCATTTTGATAAAAACATAGACGTTGCCATATTTTTAGCCGGTAGGAATTATTTAACGATAGCCGAATTGGTGGAAGGATTAGAAAAGATTGAACTTTTATTAACTAGAAGGGACAATTTTTCAGGATTTCAAAAAAGAATCGCTCTGCCGGAAAGAAACATGAGTAATAACCCAAATAGTGCAGCTCCGATAAACTCCGATAGATCTAAAGGGTACGACCCACTGCAGAGACCGAATAATAGTAATTCTTCTAATTATCAACCGAATAATAGATTCAATAATAATTCGAATAATAGATATCGTGACTCAAAAGCAGGAGCAATAAATAATATTCAATTATTAGAAACCTCTGAATCCAGAGAAGTTGACAACCCCGAACAGGAAATGGTTACCATAAAAGCTGAGTCTGAGACAGTCAGTCATCAGGAAAACTAGAAAAATCCACCTTTAGAGTCCCGATTGGTGGAAGAAATTTATTAACAATTTTTGGGACAGACGAAGATCTGTTAGCAGAATCGCAGAAACAAATCAACGATTATTTAATCGTGAGACCTACTTTATCCGCTAAGCTAGAAGATATTAAAGTAGACGTGCTTTTTGATACTGGAGCCGAATTATCTTGTATGTCTGAAAAGTTTTTCGAATTAATCAAAGAATCATTCATTTCATATGAGATTTTACCCCTAACAAGTATCAATCTCCAGGGTGCATTTGGTTCGAAAACTAAACTAGTTTCCAAACAGATTCGTGTAGAGTTAGAATTTAACCAGATTAAAATTTTATCGATTTTCCTCGTAGTTCCAAAATTAATCAGACCACTTATTCTTGGCACAGACTGGATGTCAGAACACAAGGTTCAGATTGATTTTTCCACTTCCTTGATCCATATTAAAGAAAAAAAAATCCCTCTCAACATGTATGATAAAGACGGGCACACAGTGTTTAAATCCGAAAATCAAAGTACCATTTTGTCTATAATCAAAGAAAACATCGATGCTTATACTCACTTGACAGATATTCAGGTTTTCGAGTTAGATTCTTGGTTAAAAAAAAATAGTTCTGTTTTTAGCGACGAACCTGGTCTAACAAACAGGTACAAACATAGGATTGTCTTGTTTGACGATACTCCTTTTTTCAAAAGACAATATCCTATTCCGTTTGCACACAGGGAATCTACGAATAAACAGATAGAAGAGATGTTAGCCGCGGGAGTTATAGAAAGACGTCCTACTCAATATATCAATCCTTTGGTCACTGTAGTTAAACCTACCGGGGAAATCCGACTCTGTATGGACGCAAGATTCCTGAATTCCAAAATGGAGAAGGATTTTGAAAAGCCACCCAATCTTGATGAGATTTTAATAAATCTGTCGGAAGCTCGATTCTTTACCACTCTTGACCTTTCAAGCGCCTATTGGCAGATTCCTCTGTCAGAGGAATCAAAATGTTACACAGGGTTTATGTATAACAACCGCAGTTATGTATTCAATAGATTACCTTTCGGTTTATGTACAGCCGTAGCATCTTTTTCTCGAGCCATGGATAAAATCTTAGGTTCGGACGTTAAAACATTCTGTATCAACTATATTGATGATATTCTGATAGCGTCACCATCTTGGGAACAACATTTAGAACATGTAAATCTTATTTTAACCCGTATCCGACAAGCCAACATGACGGTCAAATTAAAAAAATCTAAATTTGCCAGACAAGAACTGGAATTTCTGGGTCATAAAATTGACAGAGAGGGTATGCAGGTTCAGTCTAAAACAATTAATAACATCAAAGAATTTCCTATACCTAATAGCAAGAAGAAGCTACAATCTTTCCTTGGACTTTGTAATTGGGAACGTAGATTTATTCCCAATTTCACTGAAACAGTCTTTCCTCTACAAAAATTCTTGAAAAATGATGTCAAGTTTTCCTGGGATTCGGAAGCCCAAATAGCTTTCGAACGAATCAAACAGACACTTTTTGATACGTGTAAATTATATCATCCCAATCCTGGCCACGGTTATTTCTTGGAATGTGATGCATCAGGACATGGACTCGGTGCAAAATTATATCAGATTGATACGCGACAGGAACCTAGAGTCATTGCGTATACAAGTAGAACATTAAAGGGAGCAGAGCTCAATTATACCACGACAGAAAAAGAGGCGCTCGCGGTTATATATGCTCTAGAAAAATGGAGAATCTATTTATTAGGAGCTAAAATTACCATACGTACTGATCACCGGGCTCTGGAATTTCTACAGACCTGCAAACTAACAAATGCGCGGTTAACTCGTTGGATTCTATTCCTTCAACAATTCAATTATAGTATAGAATACATACCGGGCCTATCAAATGTCACCGCGGACACTTTGTCACGGTTTCCGGAAGCAAAAAACAAGGCAGAAAAGGAGTTACAAGAAAATCTTGAATCTTTTAAAACATTCGAGATCTCATTGCTGGAAGAGGTAGAGAGCAGGCTAGCATATGAAAGATTAATTAAAAAAATTAAGGAACAACAGATAATTCAAAGGGAGATAATCATAGATAAAATACAGAACGAATATAGACTTAGGGTCTTACCGAGAGAACAGGTGAACAATCTTCTCTTCCTAAAAATAGATGACCGATGGCTATTATTCATACCACAGAACTGTGAAATTGAACTAATCAAAGAAATCCATAGGAAACTCTTACATTTCGGTACCAACAAAATAATTGCTTATATTAAGGAGCGTTTCTACTTTTCCGCGATAGAAAAAAAAATCAGATTAGTGATTAGATCATGTGATCTTTGTCAGAAAAGTAAATTCTATCAACAAAATAAAAAGGGAAAAGCTAAATCCATAATAACGGAAAACCCACTGGACGCGATAGCTATTGATTATTTTGGACCCTTACCAACTGGTAAATCCGATCTTAAGTATGTCATAGTGTTCATGGACTTGTGTACACGACTTGTAAAACTTTATCCAGTTAAAAGCCTCAAAACAGAGACTCTTATTCATCAAACTGAGAATAAATTTATCCCTGTAGTGGGAGTTCCTAAAAGTGTTTTAACTGACCACGGAGGTCAATTCATATCAGATAAGTGGAAAAACTTTTTAAAAAAAAAAAACATCCGACTTAGTCTAACCTCCGTCTATCACCCACAGTCTAATCCTGTAGAAAGGGTTATGCGTGAACTAGGAAGAATACTACGAGCTTATTGTTTTAATAAACATTCCAACTGGGTAAAATGGATCAAGCCCGCGGAAAGAGCCATAAATAGTACCAGACACTCTGCAACTGGATTTAGTCCTTATTCCTTGTGGCCGGATCTCGACTTGAACGACGAAACGCCTGAGAATATCGAGTTTCCTCCCAATCAAGGGTTGATGTCTTTGAATGAAAAATTAATTAAGGCTAGAGAAACGAATCGTTTAATATCGAAAAAAAAAAATCAAAAATTAGATGAGAAAAATCGAAAAGAAATTAACTTTAAAGTTAACGATTTGGTTCTCGTCAAAGTCCATAAGTTATCTAGCGCAAAGGATGTAAAAATTCGTAAACTTTTTTTAGTATACGAAGGTCCTTTTCGAATAAGAAGAGTTATCAATGACAATGCTTATGAACTAGCATATGAGAACGGCGAAGTTTATGGTACTCATAATGTTATCTATCTACGACCTTATTTCATACATCAACATAATCCTGAATTATTGGAATAAGTTGATGTAGGGGGGGACTGAGAAGTACTCCAATATTTCCTATTAGTAGTTTTGTTTTGATGCTCATTTAGTTTTTATATATTACATTAAGAGTTGGCTTTGTATGAATAATTGTTTGGATAGTTGCTATGGAGTGGAAGAAAAGGCACTCGTAATAAATATTGGAAATAAACGGACGTGTTTTAAGTGATTAATTTGAATCGCTGCTTCTAAATTAATATACTTCATTTAAATCATATCCATTTAATCATTTAACCAATTCATTCCTTTGTCGAGTCAGGTATTGGTTGTGGAATAATGTTTTAAGGTCATCCGAAAGGACTATCACAAGATTTTAAGCCACATAATGTAAAGGTATCCGGGCATTAAAATATAAACGGAGTTACATCATTGGTGAAGATCTGTGAGATCTGTAAAACGTTATTTTAAAGGGAGAAAGAAAAGTCAGCTGACATACTAATTTTAAATAAACCAACAGCGCAGAACGACCCATAATTATAATCATTTCCACAGTTTTTCTAACTTGTGAAGGATTTTGTGACTGGTTTCAAAGGACGTTTCATAGTTTCGTATCAAGAAAATTCCTACTCCCGTCACATACTTTCTTTCCTTACTTAACTACATTTCACAGTCTTACTCTATTGCACCCCTGGCTTCTGTTTCCCCTTCGCTACTTTCTTTCCTGCTTATTCTGTTTACCACCTTATCCTATCTTAATTCTATCCTTACGCTACCTTATCTCTACTCTTATGTCTCTTCTCTCCCTCTCCCCCCCTACTCAGTTCTTATCTTTACTTTCGCTCCTTACTTAACTACATTTCACAGTCTTACTCTATTGCAAACCTGTCTTCCTTTTCCCATTCGCTACTTTCTTTCCTACTTATTCTGTTTACCGCCTTATCCTATCTTAATTCTATCCTTACGCTACCTTATCTCTACTCTCATCTCTCTTCTCTCCCTCTCCCCCCCTACTCAGTTCTTATCTTCACTTTCGCTCCTTACTTAACTACATTTTACAGTCTTACTCTATCGCACACCTGGCTTCCGTTTCCCATTCGCTACTTTCTTTCTCACTCTCTCTTCTTTCTTTCTTCTCCTCGCATTTTTTCCCTCTCATTCTCTCTATCATTCTCATCCATTCTTCCCCCTCCCCCTCCCCTCCCAGCACCTCCCCATACCATCTCCTGCCATCCATTTCTTCCCGTCTCTCCCTTGCCCTCCCCCCTCGCGCACCTCTCCCATATATGCTCCCACGTCTCCTCCTCCCTCCCGCACACCCTACACACTCTCTTTTCTTCCTTTTCCCAATACCACGCTTCTCTCACCTCGTTTCCCAATCTGAATCTGGCTACTCTATTCCACCTGCTTTCCCCCCACCCCTTCCTCAAATACCCTGGGATTCCTCCGCCCTTCACTTCTCTGTACCACCTGTTGTATTTCGATTCTGCTATCCTTTCCCATCTCTCCTCCCCCTGTCTTCTCCTCTCCTCCTCTTCTATCCCCTCGAAGTCCCATTCCTCCCTCCCCGCTATGAACCCTTTCCTCTCCTTCTCCCACCCCCTTCTCGCCCCTTCTTCTTCTCCTCGCCTCTTTATTTCTTCCCAACATTTTCTCGCAATTCCGCTTCCCCCTGTTCCCTCCCCTAGTAGTTTCTCATACCTCCATGCCCTTTTCGCCGCCCTTAGTCCCACCTTCTCTCTCTGCATCTCCTCCCTTACCATGTACCCCGGCGTCCTCCAGTCTACCCCTAGCGTCCACCTCAGGTACCTCTCGTGCATTGCCTCTACCACCCCCCTCTCCTTCCACCCCCAGACCTCCGCCCCGTATTCTACCACCGTCCATACCAACCTATCAAATAGCCATATCCTTCTTTCCCAGTCCCTCCCGAACCTTCTCTTCCCTATCCCCCATACCTGTCTCATCACCACCCCTGCTTTCCTCATTCTCTCTTTTATATGCGCTTCCTGCCCCCCGTTGCTCCTTATTCTATATCCTAGGTAGCTAAACTCCTTCACCTCCTCCAGCTTTTTTCCCTTCCACCTCCAGTCTACTTTTTTCATTCTTCCCCCTCCTCTTCTAAACCTCATCATCTTCGTCTTCCCTACGTTCAGCTCTAAGCTTTTCCTGTCTAGATACCTCTCCAGCCTCCTAATCATCATCTCCATCCCCTCTTCCTCCTCCGCTATTACTGCCACGTCATCCGCATACGCTAATGTGTATACCCTCTCCCCTCCTAGTACTACTCCCCCCCTGTCCTTACCCTTCCTCATCTCCTCCTCCATGTCCGCTGTTAGTATATTGAAAAGATACGGGCTTAGCAGGCACCCTTGCCTGACCCCTTTCGCTATCCAAAATTCTTCGCCCACCTCCCCCCCAGCTTTTACCCTACTCTTCGTCTCTCTGTATATCTCCTCTATCCTTTTCCTCAGGCCTTCCCTTACCCCTCTTTCCCTCATTGCCTCCCACAGTTTTCCTCTATCCACCGAGTCAAACGCTGCCTTTAAGTCTATGAATGTCGCTACCATTTTCCCCCCTTTTTTCTCTATCTGCCTGTTTATTAGGTAGTTCAAGGCATATATATTGTCCCTCGTCTCCATCCCTTTTCTAAAGCCCGTTTGGTTCTGTGGGATCATCCCTTTCTCCTCCATCTCCCTTCCTAACCTTTCTGCTAGCACCGACGCATATATTTTATATAGCATATATTTTATATAGCGTCGGCATCAGTGTTACCCCTTTATATTCCTCCGCTCTTCTCCCTGTCCCTTTTTTAACTATCGGCGCTATCCATCCCTCTTTCCACCCCTCTGGCCAACCCTCTCCTCTCCATACCCTGTTGCACACCTCCCATACCCACTCCTCCATTTCCTCCCCCACATACTTCCATACCTCATTTACTACCCCGTCTTCCCCTGGCGCTTTCCTGTCTTTTTGTCTTGCTATCGCTCTCCTAATCTCCTCCCTTCCTATCTCCTCTTCTTCGTCCTCCCCCTCCCTCTCGCCCCTTCTTACTACTCTCTCTTCCACCCCTCCCAGTAGTCTCATAAAGTGCTCCTTCCACTCCCCCTTCTCTATTTCTTCGTCCACCCTCCTCCCTTTCTTTCTCTCCCTATTCACTATCTCCCACACCTTGCTCTCTGTTCTGGCTCCCTCCGCCTCCCTTATAAACCTTTCATTTTCCTCCCTCCTCTTTTCCTCGCACATCTTGTTGTATTCCCTCTTCCTGTCCCTATACTCCTGTCTTTCTACCTTCCCCGTTCTCCACCCCCTTAGAGCCCCTCTCACTTCCCTTTTCTTTGCCTTACTTTCCTCATCCCACCACCCTCTCTTTTTCCCCCTCTCCCCCTGCCCCGCCCCTTCCTCTTTTTCCTTTTCTTCTAAGGCTCTTCTCACTTCCCTAGTCACCTCTCTTATTTCTTCCCCCACGTTCCTCCCCCTTTTCTCTTGCCACCTGCACTCCCTCATGAACTTTTTCCTCCCTTCCCTTGTCCACAACCCTCTTGCGGTCTTCATCCCCTTCCTGCCCTTCCCCTTCCCTCTCCATTTAACGCATCCCCTCATTGTCACTATCACCGGTTGGTGGTCTGATTCTACCCTATCTCCTATTTCCATACTTTCTACTCCCTTCTTTACCTCCCTCCCCCCTATTACATAATCTATTACTGTGTCCCCCTTTGCCCCTGTGTATGTGAATTCTCCGTTTTCGTCCCGCTTTGTGCCCCCATTCAGTATTCCCCAACCCATCTCCCTTATACCTCTTAGTTAGCAGTACTCTTCCCTCCCCGTTCACCTTCTTGTCCTTTGACCTTCTCTTGTCCCTATCTTCTTCTCCCTCCGCCGCTCCCCAGCACTCCCTCCCCTCCTCCCCTGTCCTTGCGTTGAAGTCCCCCCCCACTATGACTTTTACCCCTTCTCGTTCCTCCTCGCCGTATCTCTTTACCCGTTCTACTTTCTTCCCTATGTCTCTGTTCACGTACACTCCTACTACCCTCCACCTCTCTCTCCCTACCTTTATTCTTATCCCCATCACCCCCTCTTCCTCCTCCTCCTCTAAGTCGTCTTTTTCTGCTATCTCCTTCCTGACCCCCACTATCATTCCCCCTATCGCCCTCCCCTTCCTGTTTCTTCTTTTTGCATATTGTCCTTTCCACTCGTATCCTTGTGGTAGTCTTCTCCTAACCTTCTCCCACCCCTTCTCCTCTAACCACGTTTCTGTTAGCACCATCACGTCCCATTCCCCCAGCCTCCTCCAGAACTCTTCATCTTTTCTCCCCATTCCCGCTACATTCCAGAAGGCTACCCTCCACCCCTTTTCTTCCCCCTTATCTACTCTCTCATTGCCCCTCTCCCCCTCCCTCTTCCCCCTCCCTCTTCCCCCTCCTCTTCCCCTCGCCCCCCCTGGCCTTCCCCCTGCCCCCCCTTTTTTTCTCTTCCTGCTTCCCTTCCTCTCCTCCACTTTCCTGTCTGATCTTTCCCCCTACTCCCCTGAGTACCTCGTTTATTTCGTCCCACCTCCACCATTCCCCATCTATCCATATCTTCCCGTACCCCACCCTGGTTGCTTTCCCTTTCTCCCTCTCACTCTCCTCTATTTTCCCTAGTTTTCACTGCATTCTTCTCTCCCCCCACGTTAGGTCATCTTCTATTCTTTCCCTCCTCCCCCTCAGCCTCCCTTTCCCCCTCATCACCTCTATCTTCTGCTCTGTGCTTCCCAGCTCCACCACCACCATGCTTCCCCTTTCCTCCTCTTCTCGCCCTATCTTTCTGACTTTCCCTATCTCCACCCTCGCTCCCGTTTCTCTTATTACCTCCTCTACCTTTGCTCTTAGCCCTTCCTCCCCCACCCTCATCCCTTTTATTACTATGTTTCTTCTTCTTTCCTCCCTTTCCCTCGCTTTTCTATTCTTCTTTCCATTTCCCTCATTCTTTCCTCCATTCCGCCCCGTTTCCCTCCCGTCGCGCTTCCTTCCCCCATATCTTGTTCCATCTCTAGTCTCTCCACCCTTTCCTCTATCTCTTTTATCTCCTCCCCCCCCCCGCTCTATTCCTTCTATTCTTTTCCCTAATTCCCCTGTGCTTTCCTTTATCTCTCTTTTCTCCCTCTCCCATTTTTCCTCCCTCTTCCTGGTCTCTTCCCTCTGCCGCTGTAGCTCCTCTCTTAGCTCTCTATTCATTTTTTCCATTTCTTCTCTAATCCCCCTCCCCTGTCCCTTTACCTCCTCTAATCCTTCCCTCATTTCCCTCCTTATTTCCATGAGTAGCGTCTTCAACCCCCCCGGTTCCTCTCTCCCTACCCTTCCTGCACCTTTCTCTTCCTCTGGTGACCTACCCACCTTTCTGCTCTTCCCGAAAGCCCTGATCTCTTCTGTTTCCCTCTCCTCCTGCTCCTCCCTGTCTCCTTCCTCCCTCTTTCTTTTAAGTAGGTCGTCTAGTGACCCGTATCCCTCCCCTCCCATTGCTGCTATTCTCTCCGCGTTCGTCGGCCTGCCCGCCTTCTTCCCCCCCCCCTCTCATTCCCGCTGGTTCTTCTCTCAACATCTTCCTACCGCGCGTTCTTTCTTACCCACCTTGCTTTCTCTTTCCTACTTTATCTCCCCGCCTTCTGCTTTACCTGCCTCCTACCGGCTTACCCCTTTCTATCCTCTCCGCTAGATGTCCTTCTTCCCTGTCCCTCGCTTTCGCCTATCTCCGCCACCTGCCTGGCTCCCTAACCTCTTCGCCTGTCTTTTCTCCTTCCTTTCCCTTTACTCCTGTCCCTTACGCTCACCCCGCCCTCTCTCCTATTGCTGCTCGCCCTTTCCCCTTATACTGCTCCCCTTTTACTCACCCTTCGGCCCCTATATGTCTCTCTATGCTCACTATTCTTTCTCACTCTCTCTCACACGACCACTCTCTATTCTCTCCGGCACCGGAAGCCCCCTTCTTGTTATATAGCATGTTATATTTGTGTAACAAGAATGCAACATTACAAATTATGTGTCTCATGTACGCTTGGCGTGTTTGATTCTGACCGATATGAAGTTGGCCCCACTGTCTTCTGTCTCTTTCTTTTCCTATGTAGCCACGAAGGATGGAAGAGGACAGAAGACTATGGTGCCAACTTCATACCGGTCAGAATCAAACATGCTTGGTGTACATATGTATATACTTATATAATATATTCATTAGGGTGGTTTTTATTTTTAGGATTTTTTAAGTTTAATACGAACGCCCCCTAGAATCCTTCCAAATATATAAAAATAAAATTCCTGTAAAGTTTGGGCCCTCAATATTAACGATAACACATGCACCAAAGCGATCAAAGTTTTAAATGCAAAATACATGAATTTTCTTGCATCGATTGTTTGAGAATTTTCATCTCACGTAATAATTAATAAAAAATTCCAAAGAGTGACACATCCTATTTTTCAACACGCTGTGCGTCGTTGTATTGAAAAACAAAGTCTTGCGGGAAGTCGAACTTTGCATGCATGTATTGCACAAAACTATTAATGTGAAGTTCATAATTCGGAAATTCATTCTCGAAACAAAAAAATAAAAAACCGTTTTATCCCTTTTGTCAAGTTTTGAAATTTTCGATCAATTATTACGTGAAATAAAAATTTTCAAACAATCGACGCAAAAAAAATATATGTGTTGTGCATTTGAAACTATTTGGTCGCTTTGGTGAGCGTGTTAATATTAATAATTACGGGCTCGACCTTTAGAGGCATTTTCTCAAATATATTTGGAAGGATTTTAGGAGGCGTCCGCATATTAAATTTTAAAAATACCTAACATAAGGACCACCTTAATATATCATATACAGGGTAATCCAGAATGAGGTATTTTCCTTCTACCAGTGGAATCCTCCTGAAAATCTAAGACGAAAACTATCAATTCTAAAATGTCAAGGAAGGAGCCGTTTTTGAATAAAAGCCGTTCAAAGTTAGCTAATACGAGAGCAGATACGAGACTGTCTCAGGGCCGCTATCGCCTGTAACAATCGCATTTTTCTGTTTTCATTGCATCGCCTGTATAGCTAACTAAGCTACAAACAGCCGAACAGCCGCGGCCACAGCCCTGAGACAGTCTCGTTTGTGCTCTCGTATTGGCTAACTTTAAACGGCTCTTATCTAAAAACGGCTCCCCCCTCGACATTTTAACATCGATAGTTTTCGTCTTAGATTTTCACGAGGATTGCACTGGTAGAAGAAAAATAACTCATTCTGGATCACCCTGTATAATGTATACAATTATAGTTTTGACAAAAATGCGTAATAACGTAAAAGCATCAAATCATCTAGCGACTTCGATATCTTCAATAGTTGTCTTGAGGACATTATATCATGAACCATTGAATAAGTATATATTATTCTTCTCAATATAGTTGCATAACATATGAACTGATTATGTTGACTATAGTTCAACAACCCCTGATATATCCTGACAAGCGACGACAGAGATGTCAAAATTGATTTGATTTAATTTTCTGTTTTTTTTTTTTAATGCGATAGAAAGTAGCAAAAAAATTAATTTCACGTACCCTGCACACCAATAAAACATGTTCGTTATGATGTCAAAAATATTTAAGCCGCCATATTGCAATCTCTAGATAGGTTTTCTAAGGAATTATAAGGCCATAAATACTATAATCTGTATAAGTATTTAAGACGTATACGGGGAAAAATACCTTAAGTGAGCCACTTTTTCAGTTATTTTTTCAATCTCATGCAAATTCCATGGAATTGTCACTGGCCCTTGGAAAATTATGTGGAAGCATTAAAACCGTATTTTAATAGTTTTCTGCTCGGCTTGGAATAAAATCGATATTTTGGATGTAATCGTTACATTGCAAGCGTTTCGTAGCTATAGTGATTCTCAAAGATATGTAAGTGCATCTGAATTGATATAAGACGCATGTAATCGTTATATCGCTGGCGTTTCGTATTCAGTAAGCCACAAAATTACATGACTGATACATGATGTATCAAGTGCACGGTTATATATCTATACGTACCTGAACAGATATGAAACACATGTAATTGTCACATTACTGGTGTTTCGTAGACGGTAATTGTCAAAGTTATATAACAGTTACACGATTCATCAAGTTCGCAGTTATGTACGTTGACAAACCTGAATTAGTATAACACGCCTGTAATTGTTACAGCGGCGGCGTTTCATGTCGAGCAATTCACAAACTTATATCACTGCTACATCGCTCGTCGAATGCACAGTTACGTATCTCTCTAGAGTAATAATGGTGCAACGATTCTATTGGTGTAATATTATGCCGGTACTATATAAAATTATTTCTACGTGACATGACTGCAATGCGATGTCTGATTGTAACAGTAACATAATTTGCATCAACAGAATGATATTACAATTATGTCCTTGTTACATAGTAATAATTACATATCTTGTGATTGCCCAGTTACATAACTGTAACTAGATGTGTTGGCTGGGACATTTGTCCCATTTTCCTTATTATTATTTGTGTACTTAGGCGAAACTTACCTTTGAAGAACGAATCCGACTCCCAACTTGCTACGTACTTCTGCGCATATATTTTTTTGTTTGTGACTTTTGGCATTATTATATTTTTTTACTTATCCCAATGACTGATGACGAGAATAATGGGTTATCTTTGCAGGAATATTACCTAGAATTTTCCTTTATTGTGATGGTATGATATATTTCGGTACTTTCCCTTCAACCTCTAAAGCAGCTGGATTGAAAACGCGGTCTGGGTTGCTTGGGGTTTGGATTATAATAGGCGTTTATGTCTTATATGTCCTATTTTCCTGCTTACTATAAACGTTATAAACAATGTCAAGACGATCGTCAATTTAAAAAATTGCGGTTCAGACCGTCCACTAAGTGGGGGTAATCTATGGGATTTCTAGGGAAAAACGGAATCGAGTCTAGGGGAACGCCGCAGAGACCACCTGGCAACACTGGGTCCAACTCGTAACAGATTGATTTTTAAGAAAATTTGTAACGAGCTTGGATTGAAAAAAAAACACCTTGATAAATTCAGAGCAAATTTATATTTCAAATGGCATCATAATACTAATAACTTCACTCATAAAATTGAACAGAACCCAGTAAACACATGTCGTAACAGCAATATAACCTGGAAGTAACAAGTAACGTCACGCTGTTATACTTGTATAGCATAATTGGCATGTAATAGGAAAATAACATGTAATGTATCATTTGTTACCTGAATGTGATGCTCATATTATGTACCATAGTGACATTACAGTTACATTGCTAAAACATATAACAGTAATGTAACATGCTTAAAACAATATGCGGATAACATTGGTTATGTGCAGGTCACGCAAATGTTATAAAAGCTTAGTATATTGCAGTTACATAACCAGTGTTGGCAACAGGTATATCATGCATATATATCGCCGTGTACATAACATTTGTTATGCGCAGGTAACGTACATGTTATAAAACGTTATAATATCCAGTTACATAACCGGTGTTTGTACCAGGTATACAAACCCTGTTAGTACCGTCACGTACACCAAGCGTGTTTGATTTTGACCGGTATGAAGTCTGCCCCACAGTCTTCTGTCTCTTTCCGTCTCTATGTAGCCATGAAGGATAGAAGAAGACAGAAGACTGTGGTGCCAACTTAATCATACCGGTCAAAATCAAACACGCCAACGTACATAATTTCGGTAACATGCAGGTTATACGAATGTTATTGCAGTGACATAACCAAAATTCATAACAGCGTTATATAATATACATACAACACCATGTATGTTAGTACCAACGCGCGCAATCTTCTATAATGGAATGAAGAACGTTGAAATACGCACATTTTCGGACTCGTCTTCGCCTCGTGTGCTCATCTACGATTCCTATTTCCTACTGAAAACATCACTTAAAAGTTCTACTTCTTCTCCATGGTACACTCAGCGTGTACTATTTTCAAATTTTTCAATAATTCGCACTTTTCGATAAGTGTACATTACGGAACATCGATTGTTCGGTGGAAGTGGCAATTCTAATTGAAACGACTGATCAGCCAGGACATTTCTGTCATTGGTGTGCTCCAACGAATCAACTGCGACCCCAGATCACAGCCAATAACCGACGATATATGCGCGGAAATATCGTTAGTGACTGGTTGTATGCAGCGGCTGATTCGTAGCCCTATTATATGTATCGTAGCCGTGCGTGTCGACCCCGGAGTGCCTCGTGTGCATCGCATCGTCACTCGCCGCTTGTGTTTCTGTTTGGATCCTGGACTCCGCGTGCCAAGGTAATTGCTGATTTTATTAATTAATTTATTTCTTTGAATATATTGTATATACAGGGTGACCCAAAAGTGCCGCACCTCCTTGAATAGGCGGGTTCCTTATCGAATTCTAAGACGAAAGTTCCTTTACGAAAACTCTCCAAGGCCGACGGTTTTCGAGTTATTCAAAATCGTGATTGACGAATCAGAGCGTTTCTTATCATCGTGATAGTGCCGGCTCAAAAGCAAGCCATGGGCACAGCCCGTGGTATGTTTCTTATTAGCTTGGACGACCGCTATTTTTATTATTATTGAATTCAATTTGTATTTTTGGTCGTCCAGGTCGATTGCACCGTAGTTCCTGACGCCCAGATCTATCGGGTCATGGTCTTCGCGGTCTAGGTTTCATCCGGCGTAGTTTACGTCAACCGCTCCATAGTTTTAGCGGTCCAGGTAATTCGCTCCATAGTTTCAGCGGTCCAGGTAATTCGCTCCATAGTTTTAGCCGTCCAGGTCATTCGCTTCATAGTTTTCGGCCGTCTAGGTCAACCGCTCCATAGTTTCAGCCGTCCAGGTAATTCGCTCCATAGTTTTAGCCGTCCAGGTCATCCGCGTCATAGTTTTCGGCCGTCTAGGTCAACCGCTCCATAGTTTCAGCCGTCCAGGTAATTCGCTCCATAGTTTTAGCCGTCCAGGTCATCCGCTTCATAGTTTTCGACCGTCTAGGTCAACCGCTCCATAGTTTCAGCCGTCCAGGTAATTCGCTCCATAGTTTTAGCCGTCCAGGTCATCCGCTTCATAGTTTTCGACCGTCTAGGTCAACCGCTCCATAATTTCAGCGGTCCAGGTAATTCGCTCCATGGTTTTAGCCATCCAGGTCATCCGCTTCATAGTTTTTAGTTTTTTTTTTTTTTTTTTAGCGGATGACCTGGACCGCTGAAACTATGCAGCGGTTGACCTAGACGGCCGAAAACCATGAAGCGGATGACCTGGACGGCTAAAACTATGGAGCGAAATACCTGGACGGCTGAAACTTTGGAGCGGTTGAACTAGACGGTCGAAAATTATGAAGCGGATGACCTGGACGGCTAAAACTATGGAGCGAATTACCTGGACCGCTGAAACTATGGAGCGGTTGACGTAAACGGCAAGAAACCATGGAGTGGACGACCTGAACCGCTAAAACTATGGAGCGGTTGACGTAAACTACGCCGGATGAAACCTAGACCGCGAAGACCATGACCCGATAGATCTGGGCGTCAGGAACTACGGTGCAATCGACCTGGACGACCAAAAATACAAATTGAATTCAATAATAATAAAAATAGCGGTCGTCCAAGCTAATAAGAAACATACCACGGGCTGTGCCCATGGCTTGCTTTTGAGCCGGCACTATCACGATGATAAGAAACGCTCTGATTCGTCAATCACGATTTTGAATAACTCGAAAACCGTCGGCCTTGGAGAGTTTTCGTAAAGGAACTTTCGTCTTAGAATTCGATAAGGAACCCGCCTATTCAAGGAGGTGCGGCACTTTTGGGTCACCCTGTATATATTATAAAGCCCGAGCACCTATTAAAATGTGTAAACAGAATTGAGTGAGTATACTTATAACAGCATGGACATATAACGAGTTGATCGTACGCGTCGTCGAGTTAAGGTTAAGAGAAAGATATTAAGACGTAGAGGTTATAGTTTAGGACATATCTCATTGTGTATCGTTTCGGTTTACGCAAAGGAGTCAAATTTGAGGAGATAAATATGGGGGCGCGAAATACTTTTCACTCATTTTAAGAAACGGCTTTCTGTCACTTTCTGATCCGCTTTTTTCTATAATGGAATGGAATGTATATATTTTTACTTTAATAAGCGATACTGCTTGGGCATTGTTTCTTCACTCGATTGTTCGTGACAATTAAAAGTTATCTTTTTTTTTGTGGTTCGAAAAGAACCCAATTATTTCACTGTCGAGTAAAGTAAGTCTTTTTTTTATATCGTGGTGAATTTTTCGACACGAAGGTTGGAGCACGAAATTAAAAATGAAACGCATTCCAAAAGCACATCATTTCCTCTGTATTTTCGTGCAAGTATGCCTCGATATCACAGTCGTGTCGTTTATAACCGAAGAGAGTCTTTTATTACACGAAGGGGTCAATTTTTCGAGCAGAGGTTAAGGGCTACAATCAAAAATAGCTTCTTTTAAAAGCACATAAAGGGTACAAAATTGCTTTTTATCTACTTTTGGTTCTATTCTAAATACTCTTTATAACTGCAACAGTGAATATAGGTACTAAATTTTCGAATACACCACCTCCACGCGAATAATCATTTTCTCCGTATTTCCGTGCAAACTTTTTACAAAATGCCAAACAATATCCCTTTTTTATCAAAACGTAGAAGAAATCAGTTGATTCTTGAGGAAATCGCACGGCATAGTACAATTAATAATCAGCCATGTACTCCTTCAGTAGTGCCTGAACTTCCTAGTTGCTATACAAGTCCGGTTAATAATGATTCAATAGAAAATAATGCACCTAATAAATAGTTGTTCACATCCAGTATTTCTGTTGATAGTCATACAATTCAAGATACGGTTCCTATTCAACCTGAAGGTGTAGCAGATACACGCGTTAAACTCATATCTGTGCCTGATAGTCTTGAGCATATTGGATCCCAACAATATTTGTCAGGTGATTCTCGTAGTGAGACCTCAATCGAACCTAACGATGAAATTACAGGTGCACAGAATACGACTTTAGCAGACGATTTACGCTGTTGGGCCATACAAAGTGACGTATCGCACAACATTGTAAATACTCTGTTAAAAACTCTTCGTAAACACGGTAATACTGATGTACCAGCGGATGTTCGAACTCTTCTGAAAACACCTCGAAATACATCATATCAAATTGTCTCGATAAACGGTGGAGAATACGTGCATTTTGGATTAATAGTCGGTCTGAAACGGTCAATTCGAAAATATTTTGATAATATTCCGGATTTTATCGGAATCAATATCAATTGTGATGGCTTGCCGTTATTTGAAAGTTCACGAGGGCAGTTTTGGCCGATTTTAGTAGCAATCGCAATGGATTTTTACACTGAACCTTTCGCAGTTGGTATTCATTATGGCGATAAGAAACCTCATGATGCTAACGGTTTTTCAAAACAATTTATCGATGAAATGGTTGATCTTCTCAACAATGGTCTTAGTATCAAGGGACAAAAGTGTCGCGTGAGTATTAAAGCTATTGTTTGCGATGCACCCGCAAAATCTTTTATTACTTATACTAAGGGTCACAACGGGTACTTTGGGTGTTCAAAATGTATTCAAGAAGGTAATTGTCTGTGTAGACGCACTACTTTTCCGGAAATGGATTGCCCGTTAAGAACCGATAATTCCTTTCGACGCCAATTGCAATCCGAGCATCATCGTGGTATTTCAGATTTACTGCGATTAAATATCGATTTAGTTTCACAGGTGACTTTAGATTATATGCATCTTGTATGCTTGGGGATTGTGAAGCGACTCATTCAATTCTGGGTCAAAGGCCCGAGAAACGTTCGATTTTCAAAAGACCAGCTGAGTGCTGCCTCACAAATTTTAATCGCAATGAAATTTAGCATACCGAAAGAATTTGTAAGGAAGCCGAGAAGTCTCGACGATATCGATCGGTGGAAGGCTGCCGAGTTGCGACAATTTCTCCTCTACACTGGTCCTGCAGTTTTGAAATCAGTTTTGCCATCCCAGTTGTACGATCATTTTCTGGCATTAAGCGTAGCAATTCGAGTTTTATCTGATCCTAAATTATGTTTCGAGATGAATAATTATGCTCGATGTCTTTTACGCTGGTTTGTTTCGCACTACGGAGAATTATACGGCCCTGAATATATTTCATACAATGTCCATAACCTTGTGCATCTCGCTGATGAGGTTAAACGGTTCGGCTGCTTGGATAAATTCAGCGCCTTTCAATTCGAAAACTTCTTGCAGACTATAAAGAAAAAAGTTAAAAACTCGAGAAACCCGTTACATCAGATTGTCAATAGAATGTCGGAACAGAATTCAATTCCTATTCAAAAACACTACCGTAAATCGTATCCAGCCGTACACTATATGAGAACTACTAGGAAGATTATTTTTCTAGAATTTGACGGATTTTCCATCTCGACGAAGCATCCCGATAACGTTTGTCAATTGCTTGATAATTCGATTCTTACCGTAAAAGATATTTTCAGCGAGAATAGCGTTCTATACGTGAAAGGAAATAGGTATAGTACTAATACGAGATCACTTTTTTCAATTCCGTGCGATTCCAAGAAAGTCAACATTTCTTTGATTGGCAAAAAAAAACACTTCTGAACGGGTAACATTACAAGTATCCAAAATAACGAGAAAATGTTTAACGCTGCAGCATCCAGAGAAAACTAACTTGAGAATAGTGATACCGTTACTGCACTGCAATTATTAACGAGTGAAATCTTTGCCGAATAGATCTCCCACTGCATCTCCCTATCTATCCTTCCGTCTCATCTGTTATATTTTCTTTCGTTCGGTGTTAAACTTTACTCCTTACAGAATACGATTTTTCACTAATATGGCGTATCTTGTGGCCACATTTGATGAGGATCAAAGCGTTTCCGAAATAC
Source organism: Tenthredo amoena (assembly GCA_963966615.1). Taxonomy (NCBI): domain Eukaryota; kingdom Metazoa; phylum Arthropoda; class Insecta; order Hymenoptera; family Tenthredinidae; genus Tenthredo; species Tenthredo amoena. The sequence goes on from OZ016490.1 coordinate 9,988,088, forward strand.
CTTCCAATTGGCTCGAAACAACCGACAACAAAATAACTTCATGTTGGTGGCCAACCGGCTGTAAGAACATTAGTTCGCTGATGGCAAAGCGGGCTGAGCCAGATAAACTGTCGTGGCAATTGCTGAGTATTACGGTCGAGAAATGGTGTCGTACGTATACATGTATACATATATTTATATATATTATATAAAATGATCGAATTTCTGCGTTTTAATTTCAGAAACTCTAGAAAAAGCTCGGAAGGTTGCAAACGATAAACATTATAAAACAACTGATGACGAAGAACTCGGAAAAGGTCGCAGGTGTGTACAAAATCGAGTAATAACCAGCTCTTCCGACGAAGAAAATGAATATTGCAAGCTACCGAAGGTTTCGAGAACGAAGCCGGCACATAAGAGTAAGTGGCATACCCATTCTGGTAATTGATGCTTAATTCTTTTTTTTTCGATATCATATACACATTATTTAATGCAAGTTCCGATTGACTTAACCCGAAATCTTCATTCGCAGTACGAAGCATATTAACAGATCTTCCCTTATTTCCGAATGACGCCGCTCCTTCACCGCAATCTACAGATTCGAACAATAATGAAGAGTCTACAGGGATGTCTTCACAATCCCCGAAAAATGTCGTTGAATCGAATCACTTGGACGTTGGTTTTACAGAAAGTGAGTATCGTTATATTCATAAACATAAATATTAATTGCTACTATAACAACATAACAAATGGATAGCAACACGTGATTCAACGTTAAATCAAGTATAGCTATAAATTTTTCATAGTTTAAACTGCCAATAGACCTTCATTGCAGTTTAAACTGCCAATAGCCCTTCATTGCCTAGCCGATCGGTGCAACCACCTGGGGTCCTTTTTGGGGTTCACAAAGTACCCAAAAAGCCACCAAATTTCAGCTGCTTTATGTTGAAAAGCAACCGAAATTGGTACTTTGACAGTCTTGTTGATCCCCTTGGGTTGTAGTGCGATTTGTTGTATTTATGTACCACAAATAGATTTGGACGAAAATGTCGGGAAAACTGGTTCTGTATCCGATACACAAGCTGACTTCATCAGGAAGGTTCTGATGCCAGCAGCTCCGAAAGCAACAAATATTCCAAAAGCTGCCAATGAAGCCTTCAACGGTGTACAACAACAGGATTGTACGATGGAAGGTGGATTGAATTGCCTAGTGAACATTTTCAAGGGTCATGTATCTACATAAATAAATTTCGATGTTATGTCCACTCTTCTCATGCAGAATATCAGAAAATAATTATTCGGATGATTGCGGCAATGCAAGTTCAATTACGAGAGATTCAAGTGGTAATCGTTCAAGTGGCAGTGATAATTGTTCAAATGATGGTGATAATTGTTTTTCTGATAATGGTAATTGTTTAAGTGACGGTAATAATTGTTCAAGTGATAGTGACTATTGTTTAAGTGATAGTGATTATTATTATAAATTAACAAAAAGTGATTTAACCCAAGGTATTCTAGATAGAAGTGACTATGACTCTCCGGACGAACACCATAATAACACTGGTGATATGCAAAAAATTCGTCAAACTAAAAAGTATACTTATAAACTCGTGGGTACATTAGTTACATCTTCGTCTAAAATTTTGATAAACAAAAAGGTTGACTCTGATTTACTATATCATCATCTGCGATTAATTTTACCAAATAAAGACAAAATTACCTGTATTCTAATTTTTGGTGATGGAGTAAGAACTGCAAAAAATCATCAATTATTCCGTACCTACGCAATCTGCAAGCAGCCTAATTGTTACACCAGACTAAAATTTAGAGGAAAAATAATAAATTTGAGAACCGTTATCACAATTCATTCAACTCAAAATTCATCAAATCATACTATCCCATTAAACTATCAATTAAGAGGTAGAGAGAGAAGTAAAATTCAGCAACGTTTATGTTATGCTAAACCCTCTACGGTACATGTTCAAGTCATGAATAAATTGAACGAAAATTTGGTAAAAAAAGAAAAGAATTATCAATTTGGATATTCAAAAGAAGTATTACAAAAAGCGAAGTCAGAGAAACTAGGTGAAAATGATCAACATTCGTGTGACAGTGCAGACATTTTACTTAAAATGTCTGCTGCCAATTATGATCACCCCTATATTCGCCATTTCTCTACTCCATTTACGATCTATCTAGGTATGGAAGACCAAATTAAATTATTAAATATTAAAAATGACATAGTTTTACATTTTGATGCCACGGGATCAATAGTAAGGAAACCAAATGTCCACTCAAAAAGGGTCTATTACTATGCTGGAGTCATTAATTATAATAATAAAATATATCCCATACTAGAAATGGTAGCAAACGACCACACAGCTGATTCCATCGCAAAGTTTTTGGACTTCTTTAAAAATTTGTGGCCTTTAAATAAATTAAAGTGGCCTTTATTCAAACAAGTAATCACGGACTGGTCATGGGCCAGCATTAACACGGTGATGATGTCTTGGAATACTTGCAGTGTTCTTGATTATTTAAACATATCATATGAATGTATTCAATCTAACCGACCTTTGCCTGACAATATAACACCACTTTTTACGTGCTACTCCCATTTTATGCAGATGATTGCTCGTCAAATTACTCAAAGAAATATTCAAAAATCTGCAAAGTCATTATATTTAGAAATTTTCGCGATTCTCGTTCATTGTAAGACTTTTCAAAATTTAATTGAACTATTTGAGGATTTTATTTATATATTATTATTTCCGAAATAAGAACCAGAAGAAATTAATGCAATTAAATGTCTGGCAAATACATCTGATTTCACAATTGATTTGACTCCTTCTAAAGATGATCAATTTAAATTTGATTTTATTGACTGCAAGTTTCTTTCTTTTTATCAATCGAGTCCCTTTTTTCAACATCTCTTGCCAAAATTTGAAGAAGTGAAAGCAAAAAGTTTGGAAAATGACCCAAACTTAGATAACAACGTATATTGTTCTCTAGATTTTGCTGAATACGTCATAGAAAATCTAGTTCCGTTCATTATCTTCTGGTCAATTATTTTGAATCCTGAAAAAAATCATTCTAATAATGCTACAGCTGAAAACCATTTTAAAACTATCAAACTTGAGAATCAGAAACAGCTCAAAGCTGGGAGATTCATTGACATCATTTATTCTCGATGGAACGCAATGTTCAAGACCATTGATTTATCACCATCCCATGTCATACTAAAAAAAAAATACAAGAATTAAAATTAACGAACCGGACAATATAAAATCTGGAGAATCATGGAGCCGCAATAGTTTCAAAAAAAAAAACACCAACGACGTATGAAGCTAGAAGTAAAATTCGAAAACTAACGAACGAAATAGATGAAAATTTAGTTTTTCATCGGAATAGGACGGTTAAAAATCAAAATTATTATTATTCAGCAAATTCACCGAGACAATATTTGATTGGGTATACAAGAAATGTAAATGATGACACTAAATTTATATATCTATATGGTGAAGATTATAGTACACTGTATGGGAAAAATTGGCTGTCCAATTTTTTAATTGATTACTGCGCTAGCTCAAGTATATCAGAATCTGAGCATGACACTAAAATAGCTGATTCATTATGTGAGATAAGCTCAAGAATTTTACTATCATCTGAAAATTTCGAAGAAATTTTTTTAGAAAACTTAAGACGAGAGTGGGAAAACAAGACAGCAATATTTTTGCCACTTAATGCCGATAACGTACATTGGGCGCTTGTATACATTGATTTGAGTAGCAAAAAATTTTATTATCTCGATCCTGGCGTAAATAACTCACTGAGTGTTACTGATATTTCGAAAAATTTTATTGCGCTCTACAAACCTGTTTTTCCTAGAAAAAAAATTCAATTAAAAATTGCGATAGCCAATTTTCCGAAGCAAACTGACAATTTCAATTGTGGCATTTATATTATCCACTACATACAAGAAATTTTAAATGGTAGAGTTAATAAAATGGAACTCGTAGACCCAATTTCTCTGAGATACTTATTGAAAGAGATAACCCTTATCAAGTCTTTACCTGTTGGAGACCTATGTCTTGTTTGTGGACAAGGTGAAGTAAGAGATGAAAAATTATCGTTCATTTGCAGTACTTGCCATAAATGGTCACATTTTAGATGTTTAAGGTATTTGAAAAAAATTGTCGAAGAAATTTCCGATGAATATTTTGTCTACAACTGTGATCGTTGTAGCGTATGGTTGACGATAATGCATTAAAAATATATTCAAATGGTTTATTTAGCAAGTTAAAAAAAAAATATTTATTTTCTGTTAATTATACTGTTAATATCCGTAACCGTAAGAAGAATCATACCATAATAATCAACAATAAAATGTAAAAAAGTAGACAATGAAATTGGTATTTTTGTTATAATAAAGAGTAGTTACTTTTTTTCCTATAAAACCAACCTTTTTATTCAAAGGAAATGAATGATGAAAACAAATATGTAAAAGACACGCGTGCGTTAGCGCGTGAAATATTTAATTGACTAGAAAAATATAGGTATACAAGAACAGACGCGCGCTTGCGTCTTAAGGGCTTTTGAGCGAGCCCCGACAACTCCTCATCCGTTGAGCGCCTCTAGCGGCCCAGCTCAGGAACCCTATTGCAGTAACCACTTTTATAAGACAGTTTCTGCATGTGTTCGTGTCGAACTAGCGTGTCACTTCGGATTTTAGTCCACGTCTTATACTGCTCCTGCTTCTCTGATCTTTCCCGGAATAATATCAGAAGATTGCTAACAGTAGCCTATACGGCGCGCTGGTTGTGCCGACTCCGATTTTTCATTGAAAGTCCAGGAAATAATGTTAAGGCTGTTGAAGGGGGTCCCATGGTGGGGGTAACGGCACGTACACATGTACACACCTACGAGTGAATTTCGCACGGTAAATTCTCGAGAATAAAGAATTATTTTCAAAATCTGATGTGTACGAAATGTTCCTTGATAAAAATTGTTTTGGGTGAAATAGCGGAGGTTAGCCACAAATAAGCCTGAAGTTCTAATAAAATCTTTATATAATATCCTCGTGACAGCTGGCACATGGGTACACACACTGACACAGTAAACATGGCTGCCGAGTGAGACGAGTGACATCTAATTTGAGCGATATAATGATTTCTTGCACTCGACTAGTACTGAGCACTATTTCACCCACAACAATATTACAGTAGAAATAGTTCAATCACCATCCCAAGTTGTAAAGCTGTCTACGATCGGAGAATTTACCGTGCGAAAATTCGTAACCAATAGATGGCGGCACTATTGGCTCATTGACTTAAACTGTCGGGACTCATAGCGAATACAAATTTCCGAGGGCCCCGTCTGTTTCACTCACACAATCACACACGTTTCCATCTTATACATAACGCACACTATGGCGGCTCAAAACAGTGCGCTACGTGAATATGCCACAGAATTTGGTATTCGTTTCGTCCACGGTTGTAAGCATCGATAACTTGCTCAGAGGTTATGAAAATTAATTCTGCAGATTATTGTTGATGATAAGCACAGAAAATGAGACAAAAATTCGGGATAGGCACCAATATAGTAGTATACTCGAATCGTAGGCATAATTAGCTGACGATTAAACTACTTATTAATTAATTTGTAGGTTAGAATCATACTCGTAGACAAACTGTCCGTGCTCAATAATGTGAACATGCATAAACTGTGTTGCACATTTTGTACATAATCTCATGTAATATAGTCAGATTATATTTCTCCATTCGGATGAAACTGCTGTGCATCTTCATTTCTTATCAAGTGAGGGAAAACGTCACTGAAACTTCAATAAAAGTCATTTTTTATATTTGCAAATGACTATAAAAGGTCCAATCGAGAAAAACTCATTGCAATTCTTACTTCATGGTGTATTTGTATGGAAAAAATAATTCAACCTTCTACGATGAAATTTCAGCGCAGGGAACCTTTGCAGCAATACATAGGAGACCTTCTGCGTAAGGTTCCCTGCGCATACAATAGTATTGCAGAAAATTGAGATTCATGTTCCAATACATATGCTTCCATATTCTAAAAATTGTAGAAAGCATTTCTCTAGTGGACCTTTTTTATTAGTTTGCAAAAAATTAAATGGTTCTTGTGAGAGTTTCAGTCGCAGACCCCCTTACAAGGATAAGTTGATTTAGTTCCTTGTTTGCATATAATTATGCTCACCTCAATCGATTCTAATATTCGAATTCCCCCAAAAAGATAAGAAACTCGCGAGTTCAACTGACATAATTGTGATAGAATAAATAATGAAGTATCTTCGCACAACTTTTTCTCATTACTGAGACAGAATTCTTGCATGCCTTGAACGTTCGCTTATTCATCGTTTTCATGATACATGTAGACAAACTGTAGAATTCGATACATAGAATGTCATATAAGTTAAGGTATAATCTCATATAAATGAGTTCGTGCCCAGATAAATTATCAAATGTGTTAACATGCGCAACACTGTGTATGCACTGTCTTCACATAACATATTGCACTCCTCAATTGAAATTATGTAATTAAAGCACGTATATGTTAAAATGCATGGGAATTGAAGCTATAATCATCTAACGTGTATTGTAGTGTATCCTTTTACTCATTTTGACCATGCGGATCATTCAAAACCTCATATTAGTTGTGACGCTACAGAGTAGCTGCCGTCACAGTTAAGATGAATAAACTAAAAATGATATGTCACTATTTTTTCAAATACTCGCAATTACTTTAATGTCCTTAATTGTAATTATTGAAACAATCAGACGTTTAATTGGGAATTTAGAATCCTCCGGACGATAACTGCAAGTAGAATTACTGGATTAAAGTTTAATGTGTCACGTCTACCATCAATTTTGATGTACCCAGTTCATAGATAATTCATGGATTTTGAAATATTGGCTGCAAGATTGTTTATAGATACGCAAGAATTTAGATTCAAGAAATATTCTTATTTTACAACAAATTGTGTGAAATTTGGGGCCCTCTAATTTGCACCCATATTTTTTATCAGCACGGTCCTGACGAGTTTAGTCCGAAAACTCAACGCGTATGGCGCTGCGAACGGTCGACAAAAATGGCCGGACCCCCTTCAGCAGCCTTAATATTTTACAGTATCTGTGTATCGGCGATGTAGTAGTGTCAGCTGATTTCACAGCTTCGTATAAATAAATTAATCATTAATTGGAAATACAATAATTTACTTTTCGGATACCAGCGCGCGCTAGCTAATAATCTAAGGATCATCCCTACGGAAGCTGATAGTGATCAGTGAACCGACAGAGACGTGATCCGTGGACTAAATAGCGGTCGTGACGACTGGCCGAAAATGCGTACTCCGTCGGTCAAACAGACGGTCGCTCAAAAGCCCTTAATTATGAACTCTAAAAATTTTCGTCCACTTTTATTGTTAAAAATGTACAAAAAACATACACATGTAAACTTGTGTTGTTGTGTTGGTCCATGCCTTTAAAATAAATAATTAAAATTTTCATTTTGCAAATTGTACCTTAAATATTATTTTTCTTCTAAACCAAAAAAATACTCGTTTAAATTTCGGAAAAATAAACAGGAGTAATTTTTTGGATTTCGAAAAAATTCATTTCTTCAAAAGTTAGAGAATTTTTTATTTGAAAAATGTCAAATGTCGGCTAACTTCAGGAAACAGAATTGAAAAATAGAAAAATAAAAAAATGCTCGTGTGGATTTCGAAAAACTAAAAAGAAACGGAGTAAATTTTGTATTCTTGTGTCGATCTAAAACCTAGAAATAAATGATTTAAAATTTGATTTTCAAATTGTGACTCAGGTAATTATTTTTTGACCAAACTAGAAAAATGCTCGTTTAAATTACGGAAAAATAAACACGAGTAATTTTTTTAATTTCGAAAAAATCGACTATTTCAAAAGTTGAAGAACTTTTTATTTTTTAGATGTCATATGCCGGCTAACTTCAGGGTCATGATAGGCGATCTCGTATCGAAGCGTTACCATGTATTATCATCTGCTGCACAACATATCGCTGCGAAACTCGCACCTAAATTCGCTGGTGTTTATCGCATCTCCCGAATTCTTTCTCCTGTAGTCTATGAATTATTGGAATGAGAGGGTACTCGTGTAGTGGGAAAAATGCATGCAAAAGATTTAAAACTATATCGTAACCCTGTACCTTATCCTCAGGGACCCTGTATCGTTTAAATCTGTTCAACCGAACCGGTCTATCGCTCAACACCTAGCGTAATGGACTCCTCCAACGATGAAATAGAAACCCCGCGAGGCTGGAATCGCCTCCAGAAATACGCTTCGCTCCTCGATCTAATGTGTGCCGCCCATCCTCAGCTGCGGTTAGACCTAACTGCCGCCTCTGCCGAAATTGCAGAGGACCGAGCTAATCGTTGGAGTCATGTCACTAGTGCCACCACTGTCTATGACCCACCCAAAACCGACGCAGGCACCCAATGCCACTCCTCGGTACTCATGATAACTGCTAGCACCCAGGCGGAGCCCTCATGACTTGGGATGAGTTTTATCAAACAGAGCCAATACCTCCAACTCCGATAGTAACAGGTTACCTTGGCTCAATATCGTACCGCTACCTCCGAGTCCTTACCCCAGACACCTATCGCGCCTACCTACGAATCCACACTCAAGACACCTGTCGCATCTACCTCCAAATGTCTTCCGGCGACTCCGACTTCTATTCTCTATCGACCAGGTCCCTTTCCACGATGTACAGCCAGCCCACTATTACCAAATCCAATCACACCAGAAGTTCACACCACCAGTCACATCCGGATATATCGCGAGCCACGCAAGAACCCCCAGCCTCCCTACCATCATCTACCGCCGCGTGTTGGAATTGTGGCATCGCTGGCCACCAATCGACTCAGTGCCCGCACCCCGTGCAGAAACACTGCTTTCAGTGCGGAAAACCCGGAGTCACCAAGGCCGATTGCCCTGCGTGTTGCCATGCATGGGCTGAAATTATCAACCGCCGTTTGGCCGAAGGGAAATCGAACAAGTCCTGGCGTTTCGTTCTACCGCCTGCACGCGACTCAGACAAGAACGCGTCATAACTAACTTGGCATACTACCGAAACCTCCAATATCTTCGCAAACCAATTTTTCTGTTATAGCATTACTCATTCCTAAACCGGAGGCTTATCGTAAAAGTATCGTCGCTAAAAATACCCAGTTATATCTTATTTCATAAACAAAATAACCTACCTCAGTATATCTAACTAGTTATAGGAACGACTCTCATAAAAATGACGCTTTATTTTCACATGAATATGTTACCTACTTATGTCTGAGCATTCGTCCTAAATTTAACTATCTTTTTTATGACTCCTACCGAATTAATTACCGTTAATTTCTATCGTTATGTTTATTTTATTCACGGATTATATCGTTATTTTCTTTTAAATTCTATCAATACCTGGTATGTTTAATAAACAATAACATAACCAATCTGTCTCAGGTAATTTAACCACTCCATTCACAGAAACTCCGAAAATGATCAAGGTAGAATTATCGAATCAGGGTATCGACCCTTCACCAACTAGAATCGGCTCATACTATACAGCAGAGTCTAAAATCGACCTAGTCAATCAACAGTATCGCAATCCTTTAACGTTGGTTCTATCCAAACAAATTCACGCGCGCTATCGTCCGTTCGCGGAAAAACTCACGTGTGCTATCGTCAAAAACTCATTGCTTTTGTTTCGTGTGCTCAGCACAACCTATGGTTAGTTTAAGTTTTGTTAAAAGATTTTTTTTTTTTGGTTTTGTAAATAGTTCAGCAAATACAGTCAAGCTACCGTTTAGGGTATCTCCAGAGAAACTCTCGCGTTTGAAGTCAAGTTTCGTTAAGATTAAGTAACTCTACGTATTCGCCACTCACGAGTTTATCTATCGTTTTTGGTAACTGATAATATAAACTCGTGTTTTCATTGAGGCATCACGGCCTTGTCGGCCTTCCTCTGGGAGGGAAGAGTTGTAACGTGGTATCTTGTGAATCCCCGTTACAAGGGAATTGAGGCGAAAAATGCGATGATACGTAGCGCAGACGAGGTCTCCAGGAAAAGACAAATTTAGGGAAAATTATTAGGCTGAACTAATGCACTGTTTTATTTTTTGTAAATTATGTAACTCGAGCTACATCTTCTACGAGGCATTCACCGTCGTGGGAACGACCGGAGAAACTATGGCTCATCATGAAACATCAGCGTCTAAAATCGTCATCGACGTTTTGATCGGCGTGCAAGCCTTCGATCCGCCAAAAAAGCGGCAAGGTCAGCGCCTCCTCTCGACCAGGTAAATTCTACCGCCCCTAACGAACTGGATTGACGGCGTACAGAGTTTGCGAGAAGCACACAGAAGTCCTCCCATCATCCGACAAGTCTACCGTCTGACAAGACTGCACAGCTGAGATGAGGGTGGCGTATGGGGTCAGGTGAAGGAATATTCACAGCCTCTCACCCAATGATTCATCAGCTGGAGCAGGTATCGTGCAACTACTTTCTCGGAAACTGTTATCGCGGCCGGGTTGGTCCAGAAAACCCCCGGATCGGCGTTCCAACTTTATCGTGGGCGAGATCCTTGTGGTCCAGCGCAAAGCTATTGTGCAATTGCCTTAAGGATTGACTGATAATGTAAGGCCTTGGGAGAATTATCATATAGCTCTGGCTAGCGAGATTTCTTATGATTCCAGCGTCAGGGAGTTCTATCGGAAGGCAGCAGGAAGAGGAGTATCGTGACGGCAGGGGTAGGGTAGGTTCCTCCTGAGAAACGCAATAACACCTCATACGTTCGTCGAAACTACCGAAAATGACAAGAGCCAATTAGGACGGTGGTGAGCCACGTGTCCTATCAGAAGTCGGTACGAGTACCGAGTTACTATCGTATCGAGTTTATTTAAAATGGTGTTGTGTTTTATCTGAAGCAAATTAAGGTAAGGTCTTGATTTCTTTATGTGAAGGCACGAGGTAGTTCGTATAAAAGTCTGTTTTATAGTTTGTTCTTGACCTCAGAAGCTCGTTTTTGGTTAGTTTATCGAACAACCTTGAGTCTGGCTGAATTCGTAGACTTGCTATTGCTTCTTGGCTATTATTGATGATATGTTGCTTTTTGGCTGATTTTCTATCGTATGGCTTTCATATTTAGTATGGTAAATATCTATTGTGCATGAAATCTGTAGAATAAGTACTTTTCCTGGAGAACCTGAGCGAAGATAGCCGCGAGTGGCCTCAGGCCTCGCGTTACAGCTAATGTTTGGTCATAATTTGGTTAAATTTGGCTATATTTTGTTATAATTCAGTATTAATACCGTTCTGTTTAACATAAATTCATTTCGTAAAGTTGAGTATCGTTTGGATAATTTAATACTGTGTCATTGAGTATCGTATCGTACGGAATTGGGTTTATTATATCGTTTACAGTTCAATCTATTAACGTTGCTTTGCTTAATTCATTTTGAGTGACCATGCGGTTCCTAGTTTAAACTAAAATTCAGGATATCGTAATTATCACGCTTAGCAAGCCCCTACGTTGAGACTGTATCGTTTGTTAACACGCTTTGTCGGCTAGCGACTACGATATAAAATCTTTGTCTTAGGCAGCGCTCCGAAAATAATTTTGCTTTGGGTACGAAGTATCGCTTTGTGATACGAAGTCTGGAGTCTAGTTACTAGTTTTATATCGAGTCAATTCTGACAGGCCTATGACTATTTTTGTATGATAAAACACGTAAATTCTATCCCGACAAGTAGGAAAACTATCGTAACCTATTGATGAAAATCTATGTCTGATTCTGTTGTCGATACTGATTAATTACTCACTTTCGTTAAATAAAATTGATTGATTGATGTTACCTCAAATACTCTTGTTGAATCAATAATTTGTATGGTGTGTACCCTGCCCCTCTATCTAAGGCTATCGTTACTGAGTTAGTTGAGTTATCGCTTGTCGCATTTTCGCGAATTTTGGTTTATCGTTCTGTTATATGGTATCGTCATTTTTATTGAAGAAACGGCGCATCAGCGTCTGTCGCCCAACCATCTAGTAAGTTTTCAGTAATTAACACGAGTAAGCGTCGAATTGTAGCGGAGTGTACGGTTTTCCTCTTCCTAAAGAAAACTGCGTTACAATATATATGAGCGGTTCCACGTCACTTCACTCGAAAATAAACCGTCAAGTCACGGATTTTTGCGCCATTCAAAATATCTTCAGTACTATGAAAAAAAAAAATACAATTTCAAGGATTTTGAAAAATTTTCAAAAATGGCGGAGTTAGAGCTATGTGAATTTTCGTGAACCGCTGTTGCACCGCTATGTTTAAAAATGGATATCTCCGAAAGTATTCAACGGAGCGAACTGAGCTTGGAATCATTTTGTTCGTAAAAGAATGCGCTTTTATGAAAGAAATTTAAATTCCAAAAAAAAAAATTCCTTCACTTTTTTTTCGTCGTTTGTTTTTTAAATTTCACTGCCATTTCCACGGGACTCACAGAAATTCATGGAGATAATTTTTTTTGGATACCTGGTTCCTTCCCCTTTGATCCTAAAAAAAAAAATTTATGGAGAAAATACCTGGGCCGAAGAAAAAAAATAAAACGTCTCGTCGCGCGTCGCCGCGCGCGCCAATCCACGTCCGCGCTACTCCAGTAAGCTCGTTGTGTTGCGTAGTGGAGTTATGACTGATGGATCTTTTGCAATATTTTGGTGGCTCTGAAGAGGGCCGATGTCTTTAGTGATGATTCGCTGGGAGACACTTAGTAGGACACCTCAGTTTGAAATCAATTCATAATTTTCATCGAAACAAATTTTTCTGATGCGGAAAGGAATTTTGTTTTGACGAGTTTATGGGATATTGGAATGACCACATGTAATTTCAGAGTACCACGAACTGTCAATGCCTTATCGAATCGATTTTGTAAAATAGATTCCTTCGCTTGATGTTCTGCAGACGTACAGTACGCGAAAGATATGCTGCGAAAATAAGAACACACCCGATCATCGTTGCAAGAAGCCTTCTCAAATAATTTCATCAATGATGTTACTTATAAACAGTGGATATCAGTGGATCGAACGGCTTTGGAGACATCACCAAAAAGTCCGAGGATTTCAATTCCTATAGAAAAAATAATTTATTTCTCCGCTGGAGCAGCTTCCCAATATAAGAACAAAAAGAATTTCATAAACATAACACATCACTTTGAAGACTTTCGATGCCAAGCCGAGTGGCATTTCTTTGTTACATCACATGGGAAAGGGTGGTGTGATGGGGTAGGCGGAACTGTTAAAAGATTAGTTTCACGTGCGAGTTTACAACTGATTGGCAACTCCGATCCTATTCAAACACCGCTGGATCTATATAATTGGGCATGTTCCTATTTTCGCAGCATATCTTTTGCGTACTGTAAAATCTATTTTACAAAATCGATCCGATAAAGCATTGAGAGTTCGTGGCACTCTGAAATTACATGCGGTCATTCCAATATCCCATAAACTCGTCAAAACAAAATTATTTTCCGCATCAGAAAAATTTGATTCGATGAAAATTATGAATTGATTTTAATCAGAGGTGTCCCACTAAGTGTCATCCAGCGAATCATCGCCAAAAACATCGGCCCTTTTCAGAGCCACCAAAATATTGCAAAAAATTCATCAGTCATAACTCCACTACGCAAGACAACGAGCTTACTGGAGTAGCGCGGACGTGGATCGGCGCGCGCGGCGACGCGCGACGAGACGTTTTATTTTTTTTCTTCGGCCCAGGTATTTTCTCCATAAATTTTTTTTTTTAGGATTGAAGGGGAAGGATCCAGGTATCCAAAAAAAATTATCTCCATAAATTTCTGTGAGTCCCGCGGAAATGGCAGTAAAATTAAAAAAAAAATCGACGAAAAAAAAGTGAAGAAATTTTTTTTTTTGGAATTGAAATTTTTTTCATGAAAGCGCATTCTTTTACGAACAAAATGATTTCAAGCTCAGTCCGCTCCGTTGAATACTTTCGGAGATATACATTTTTAAACATAGCGGTGCAACAGCGGTTTACGAAAATTCACATAGCTTTCACTCCGCCATTTTTGAAAATTTTTCAAAATCCTTGAAATTGTATTTTTTTTTTTCATAGTACTAAAGATATTTTGAATGGCGCAAAAATCCGTGACTTGACGGTTTATTTTCGAGTGAAGTGACGTGGAACCGCTCATATATACTAGGGTGGTCGTTAAAAATTAAATTTATTGCGGCGCCCCCTAAAAAGCTTCCTTTTGATGAAAAAACACTGGGAAAATTTTTTATAATTTTTTTAAGTCAAGACAACACGTGCCTCAAGATGATTTAAGTTAATTTTTAGGTATAATCATGTTTTTTGGAGATTTCTAATAATAAATACAATTTCATACAAAATATAAACAATCACAGAACCCAAATTCATGAGAATACAATAGTGAATCAAAATAACAATAGATATTCCAAACAATATGGTCTGTTAATTAAAAAAATCAATGATATTTTAATTAATATTTTTATTTTATTACAAATTTAATACAAATTTAATTTTAATCTCTACCCACACGGAACAAACATGTCGAATAGAAGTTCAATGAATATGAACATGGAATATTCAGGATATCTATGAGATGTTAAAATTACGTAATATAGACGTGTAATAAATATCCATATGTCGCGCTTTTTCACATCTTATAGATGTTTATAGTATATCGTTTTGGATATCGATCAGATATCATATACAAATTCTATGAACATCACCTAGACGAGTAATGATGACGTCCTATATATTTTCCTATATAAACGAATATACAGAAATTAGAAATTTTATTCATTTGGAATCGTACTTAAGAAATATGCTTAGCATGATGGTCACAGAATATCAATTGCACATGTAATAATCGGCTCAATACATAACAATATATATTAATGTACGCTGTTATAATTTATACTATGAAGAAAAATTTCACCTTGAACTTTACTTGTAGTTTTCATTATCGGGTCTATATATCTTCTAATAATTAGATCAGAGTAATAATGTTATTCACTAGAACATGCTTTTATACCTATACACTATTATAGCTATTTCTTCGATAATTACAATGCGAAAGATATTTTTCGGTATTTTTTTCTAGATCTTCTTTTTTTGAGATCTCGAATTTTTAAAACCGGTTACGACTCATACGTAACCGAACGTACTGATATCGATATAATACTCAAACTTAAAAATAATGGTTGCAATGAAAATAATTATTATGATATACATATAAGATATACGTATATCTAATATATACTTTATGCATGTGCTAGAAAATCCGCTATGAAAAATAGGATAATATTGGCACAATGTTTTTGCTATCCTACACGTTTTCCTCATTGCTATCCACTGCAGCATCTTCGTCGTTGTTATTCATAGCGTTTTGTTCTAATTTTTTGCATTCAACATCATAGCGAGCCTTGGCATGCTGAAACCATATTTTCACTCGTCGTTCAAACTTTTCCTGATCCACAGCCCGATTTTGACCCTGACCTATGATTCGGCCCACTGCGGCTATAATCGAGTAATGACTTGTCATACAGCAAAATACTAATTATAATTATTCGACCAGCTACTCATGCATATAGGTAGGTGTAATAGCAGAACTTTTTACTGCAGTAATCTGTTATTTACACTAATTAATTAGTTATCATGACTCACTGCCAGCAAGTTTCATTAATTGCAAGACACAGAGCTTCTGCTTGCCTTTTCTTCCTTCCCAGCTATACTGTGCAGCTAACTGGTTAGAAAAAACGCGAATTAGAATGCGCTTGACCGCTTCATCGAGAGACCGACCTCCAATATTAGTGTAGAAATTAACCTGTCAAAGACAATTCCGAATAACGTCAATTAGAGAATAGGACATTTGAATACAGATGTTTTCGAATTCAGTCTTTTACTAGCCATACTGTAATATACCAAGGAAGCTTTATTTTCACGTTTCTCTAAAAATGCTTCCAGTGTTTTAACATCTTCTGCTGTTTTCAATGGAAGCATGTCTTGTATTACTTCTGTAGGATCGTCATCTATAGCGACAGCCACATTATCAGGTCGGACCTCTGCATTTTCTTTCATGATACGTAAGACCTCCAGCACGTGTTTCAGATCATGCTTCATGATAGTGACATCTTTTTCGATCTTTTGCACGTACTCTGGAACGTACGAATTCATTCTGTGATTCAATGTGTACGACAGAACAGTGTGTACGAAAATTCACAAAACATAATGTGATGTTGTCGGAAGCTAAAGAATGTTAAAACACAACATTCGTACCAAAGATTGTAGAACCATTCTCTGAATGCCTGATTAGGTTAGTCAGGTTAGATTTAGACAAAGTTGGCTGATTTGTAGAGGCAGAGTTTTGAGACGCGCTCCTGACAGGTTGACGATAATTGGCATCTGGAATTAAGAATATATACAATATACATATACCGGATCTAAATTATTAAGTAATGTCGTGACTACTCCTCTATTAATGATTGAAGTGTTACCCATCGAACGATCTTTCTGCTTTGAAGTATCGTTGGAAGTGAGATGAGACGTAGCATCCTTAGATTTTTAGCCTCGACTTGTTATGTATTTCTCATTGTATATGTTCTCTATAGTGAAACGATTTGTATATATAGATAGAGCATTAACGAAGATTATAGTGATATTATTATAAAATTATAGTAAGCAGTAGTACATAATGTCTCACTTCTGTCTCTGGAATGACTAGTTAAAAAACATCGCTCAGGAGAAAGTTTCCTGATTTTTTGGTTTGACGTGGCAGGTTGACAATGTGAAGAGACACCTTTTGATCCTGTATTGAGATTTTCATTCCTCGCGTTATCAGCTGTCGAACAGCAACCAATATATAACCGAACCAAATAAAATCAGTATTAAAAAAATCCGATATGTATAATTATACATATTATTTTTATAAATTTGATGACACTAACACAGGTCTTCTCCACAAGATGACACCTCATCAGGGAATTTCGGAACATCCTCATCGTCACTATGACTCGTGTCATCAGATTCATTACTTGAATCTATATGTCTTTTTGCATTGATCTTTCGTCTGTTTTTTGCGGAGTCAGTGTCTGTTGTAGCGAGATCAGATGTGTCCTCTGCTTTTCTGCATTTCAATTGAGCAATCTCGAATGTCACTGCACATAAGACATTACTAAATTTCTGTTTCTGAGCATGCAGGATATAATGCATCAATTAAAAATAGTATCCATTGGCTTACAATAGTATCCAAATATTCTTATATATTTGAGTTTTGCCCAATCCTTGTTCGGAGCTTCTCTACGGCGCACAGCTTTTGTAATACGATCGGGCTTGAAATGATTGGGATAATGGCATAGTGATCTTTTTTCATCGCACCAAATCTTCGGCACAACCATGAGACCTTCTTTAAATTCCATCACGCAGAACAAAGCATCTTCGTTGTTCGTGTTTGAAGACATTATTATTATTGAAACTGAATGAACCTAAAACAATAATATTATAGCAAGAGTTATGTCGATAGAAGTAATTCCATATTCACATGCTGAACATTGCTTACAAGGTATTATTTCACCGGTTCATGAGTGATGCAATAGCGGCATAACTGCAAAGGCATCATCGAAGGGTAATTTGAAATATTTTTTATCAATACAATTAATGGGCCAGCTTTGTAACGGAGACAAGGACGATACTTTAAAACACCCAAGTACAGATGATTTACATGGACGATGATATATTTTTTCAATTGTTAAAAATTTACGACCCACAATAACGATAGCAGCTGTTCTCAAGACGCACAGGTTTTCTATCAATATGATTGATCCATCATTAGAACCGCAACAATTGTTGGGATTCGAAACAGACAATGAAAAGTGTTCAAGCTTCAGCTTTTTGTATTGCTGAATACAACCAGCCAAAACTGGTCCGGAATAGTGCTCATCTTTCAAACTAAAGCCTTCAGAGTGATCAAATATATCACGATGGCAACTAGCTAATTCTGAATATCTATTACTCAATTGCTGAAGAGGTTTATCTGATTTTCTTAATAATTTTTTTAATACACGCATATGATTCTCGTAGCGAAATGCACTAAAGTTGTCTAATGACCCGAAACTTCTAACATGATCGGTTAGGTGAATTAGTGCATGAATATTGTGTGATGTGAATTCTTTACCATAGATAATTTGAAACTTTTTTACGAAATAAATAAGTAGAGATTCCGCATAGTTGACATATAACAATTGAGGATCGCAGAGCAGGCGAAATGCTATATGCAATGTAAGGAAATGCAAATAAATTCGGCGAGGCAATACTTTACGTAAAACGACTGGACCACTATATAATAAGAACTGACGTAATTCTGTCCCCTTCCAACAACTGTACAACTGTATATCTCGTGGTTTTCGACTAAATTCTACAGGTACATGTGGCGATAAGTTAAGTAATTACTCAGAAATTCTTTGGACTTTAGAATTCGGCAATCGCACGCCAAGTCGTCCAGCTAGCCATGATTTTATTAGTTTTTTCATAACCCCAATGCATCCAAGATGCAAGTAATCTAATGGGAGCTTAGATGGCAATCCAACATGTGGGATGTCTAACAATATACTCTGACCCAAGTGATGTTCTTCTTGACTCTGATTATAAAAGCTTTCATCCGTTCGTTTCTGGGCATCAATTTCTAGAAAACACATACGACCGTTAATATAATCACCCTCCGTTTCACAATATGAACAGCTAAAATACCCAGTGTGTCCTTTGGTTGACGCAATGAAGGATTTTGCTGGAGCGTCACAGATGAATGAATGGATTTGTAAAAAATGTTTGTGTCCATTGAGTTCAAGACCAAAAGTGCTGAGTTTCTTTGCCTCCATAACAAAATCACGTAAGAAATCGTTCGCACTCGATGGCTTCTTATTGCCAAAATAACATCCGATTAAAAATACATCAGAATCGGGAATGATTGATCCCAAAATAGGCCATAATTGATGAGTCGAAGAATCTGAGATAGGTAACCCGTCGACCCCCACTTGAAGTTTAATGATTGCAGGCAACTTTTCTTGGGATTTATTAAAGGTTTCTACAATACCAATTTCTATACCGCGATGCCAATATGATCCAGGACTGACTTGTCGAATCACAGATGATCTGGGTGTTTTTAACAAACTCTTTGCATGTGCTGGCAATATTGAATAACATGGATGTTCTTTCAATACAGATAATAAAGCAGTTAGCGCTGTATGAGTAATACGGTGTTCTATTGCCCAATTTCTAATTTTATCTGGAAAATTTACATGTTCAGAATTCTCAGGGTGCTCCAATGGACCAAGTTCTGGATTGTCGTTATCGACGTCTAATTCGTTATGTAATACAAGATTATCTTGATGTTCATTACTGTGGGTCGATACAGAATTGAAAGAATTTACACTATCATTGAGAAAATTCAGATTTCCACCCAATTCGCTTTCGCAGCTTGACAATGGGTCAGAGCTAATTACAGAAAAGTCGCAATAATTGTTACTCTCAATTGAAGAATTGTCAGATAATTCAATTGAATTTTGAGTTATTTCCTGAGATAATTGAAGCTGACTGGGAAAACTGTTTGCTTTAATAATACGCTGTCGTTGTCGTTTGGAAATTTCATGGATTGGTTTTCGCTTAGGCATAACTCCCACCCACGATTGCTGCAAATCTGTGATAAAAAACAACAAAATTAGGTGAGTAATTAAAAAAAGACCCTACTATAAAATCTTGACAAATAACAGTTTTTTATTCTCCAATCGACTGAAAAGGTCCAATCGAAAATGAATCTATTAGGTTATAGATTATGGTAGAATGTGTACTGAACAATTTCATTCTTCTATACGATGAAAGTGAAGTTGTAGGAAACCTTTCGCAGCGCTGCGCAGGAAAAGTTCTGTGTTAGGCCCCCCTGCGTGTACATTTTTATCGCAGAAGATTGGCATTTTTTTCAATATAAATATTCTATCATAATGTTGAACTTGAGAGGTGCGTTTTTTATTTGGACCTGTTTTAATGATTGGAAAAATGGAAATCTGGTTTCGATAAAGATTTCAGCTAGTATAAATAGAATATTTTCTCAAAACAAATAGTATTTGCTCGGAACAATAAATTTTCTTTGCAAATCAGTTAAAGTATCCACCAGAAATCTATATTTTAATCAGTTACTGTCACGACTCGAAATCCGAATCAACTAGCGAAAAAAATGCAGTTTCACATACGCCTGTCGGCAGCGATTACTTTTTGATTTCCCACTTCCGAATTCCATCAGACTCAATGATTATTGATTATGATGGCAAAAAATATATTGAGGTTATGTATACAAACCACGGACGTATATCAATTGTCTCCAGCTACCAGATATCAGGCACGTGTGGCTTATACATTGAGGTTATGATTTGATGCACTATTATACATACCTTATTAGATCTTCAAATCAGCAAAACGGTAGACTGCAGCTTTCTCGGAATGAAATACGAATTTTACACACCACGCACTTACGATCAGTATCTCTTGTGAAGTGAGAATAATCGATCACCTATTATAATCGTGACCACGCGTGTTCATGCCACACATGAAACAATGTACGTTACCGCGCGAATCGGGCGGGAACCGTTGAAGCTTTCCACCAAACTTTCGACCACGTGCAGAACGCGGTATGGCCCATGCGCATGACGAGGTCAGATATGCATACCTGTTATACCCATATACATATACACATGTATGCTGACACCCAATTTATAATACTGCTACAGGGTATTATTATCAGAACATTGCAGGCTCTGTACAGGAAATGCGGTTCTGCGAGGTATGTGCAGTCTAATGCGGGTTTATACGCGAAAATTATAATGCGAATCATTAGACATTTACTCGATATCTATTAGATCTTATTGTGGAATCTATAGAAGACGTTAATACGTAGAGATTAAATAGATATCAACTATACATCGATGTGGAATATATACGGAACTTAGATATATGGAGGTTCACTGGATATCTATTAGATATTCATGACATCAAATGGATATTTGGATATTTGCTGGATATCTGTTAGATGTCGTGTTCCGTGTGGGTAGTTTTCTTCATTCCAATCCTTAAGTAAACTTTCTTTCGTTTTCTTAATGCCTTTGCTTCTGTGATCATCTAAGATTTGAATGAGGAATTGCTTTTGTTCTTCATCTTTTGTGAATAAATCGTTGTACTCTTGCATTAGTTTAACACCTCGTTCTGCAACATCGTTAACCACTGATAAATTTGTAACAGCAGTCAAACAATCTTGATAATTAGAGTCTTCTAACCAATTCTCACAATTTTCAGTCAACCAGCTAGTATTTAGTCCGAGTTTATGGAAAAAATTGATAGAAGTTGCATTAACAAACTGTTCTAATCCTTCGTCAAATAATTTTGGAATATCTGCACGAGATACTACAGCCTTCCTAAAAACTCGTTCATCATCACTGTCTAATAAATCAGGTTTATCTGCATTTTGTGATAATTCGATCACTTTTTTAACCATTTTCTGTTTCGTTTCCGTATCTACATCATCATCGAATAAAGCCAATAGACAATTTTCAGGATTCAGATACCACAAATGGTTCAAAATTTTACCTAAAGCACTCTCGTATATTTTTTTGTCAATAGGCTGAAAGTTATAAATAGATTTCATCAACTGAAAATCACAGTTCGGTGCCTTGATTGATAATGTGGCGATAAAACATATCCGTAAATAAATTTTCACAATAAACACGCAAATCATGGCCAGGCTTCTTTCTTCCGTAGACTTTAGTTTAAAAGTTGATCGTAACAGAAATATTTTCAACGAATATATTGCCTTAGCCGTCCACCTAGCCTGATGCATAGCTCCAGGAGTATGAAACGTGATATTATCAGGTATTATTCCAATGAACATCAAGCTTAATTCTAGCAGTTCTAAATAATCTTTTCTATCATGGTTCAAAGTAAGTTGTTGCTTAATGAATTCATGAATGTCTTGAATATCATTTTCCAATAATTTACTAATCAAGGGATCCGCTATTCCACTCTTAAATTGAGTTAGGTCTAATCCATCCCACTCTTTCTTGAATCTAGCAAAGATAGGCACATTTGGTCCAGAAACATTAGTTAATTTACTGTCAAATACAGCTCTCAATACAACCTCAAATATATGATGTCTGCATGGCAAAATAAGAAGATCTTTCTCTAACAAATGCTCAATTAAAACTGCTGCACCATTATATTCTCCAGTATTCGATGCAGTAGTATCACAACATAAACCCACTACTAAATCACTGACTCCATACTCTTGAAGAGCATCAAAAACTGCACTTGCCATCGCCCGGCCTGTAGCGTTTTCTAGCGGCGGTATAGATAGAATTTTAGTTTCATTTTCAAATGAAACTATTATCGGAAGACGTTCTACGAAATTCCTGCCACTAATATCAGGTAAGTGTTTACCGTCCCAATGAACAATCAATCTACGAAGATCTTTATTTGCAAATCTTGTTTGGATTTCAGCAGCTCTTTTTTTTCTGAAATTTTCACGTTTTTGTTTTATCGATGTTCGATTAACGATGTAGTGGGTTGCATCAAGTTCTACAGCTTGAAGAAATGCAATTAATAAGCCTGTTGCATCACGATCACTAATTTTGCACTTATCTAACATGGTACATAGTTTTGGAGTCAAAATGTCTATTGTTCCACGAGACCTTTTTGATGGTGACGATTCTTCATCTAAGTCCATAACAAAACTAGGATCTCTGTGAAGACTTTCTTGACTGAATGATGACGGGGATGATTCATATTGCGAAGTAGGCTCAGATTTTTCTATATTGGTAGAAAAAAATTTTTTAATTAGAGAATAAATTTCAAAAATGTCCGACTCATATTAACACTTACCAGATATATCTTCAACGTCGTCAATAAATCCAACACGATTCGGTTCACGTTGATTTAATAAAAATCTTTTTGTACTGTCATCAACCATTATTAAAACATCACTGTGTGCTATATCAAACAAATTATTTATATGTGACAAAAATAATTTTTCATTGTTTTCCTGAATATCATTTCGTCTTAATGAGTTTCTCTGTAAACTTCTCCAATCGTTGTATAAATCATCAATTTTTTTCAAACACCGAGATTTTTGTTGTGTTGGAATTTTTACTTTTTGCCAAAAAGTAATCAATTCATCATACACTAAACTTTCACTGACTTTTAAACTATGTTTCAATATTCGGGTGTTGTGAAACAAAAATTTCAATACTTGTAAATTAGATGGAAGTTGATTTCCAGCAATTTTATGATGTGTCGCTCCGATTAAAAATATATTTTCTTTTTTATTTTCCATTATAAAGGAAAAATGACACTTCACGAAAATAGTATCGTTTATAATGTTCAATGTTTAACCTTAAATACGCACCTCATGTAAGTCTTTACTAATATACCCCGTTCACGGAGAAAATACCCAACGATCGAAACAGAACTCGTCCGGTTCGGTCAGATCCCGCCCAACGCTCCGCCCATTTTACCCTCTCCATGTCGCCAAACGGGTCGTACGACTGAGCAGACCCGCTATAGTCGACACGGGGGCCCCGAGTCTTTAAGCCGAGCAGTCAATTTCTTTACAGAGCGTACATTATCGGCCGGGGCCCAAACGTATGATAATTCAGATACGGCGTTGAGTTGTGAGGCCCGTTACCCCCACCCGACTCTCAGGCCGTTCAAAGCTGCGCGACGTTTGGGTATTCTCTTCGTGAACGGAGTATAGTAATGAATTACTCAATAACTTCTAACAAAACATATCATTCAGTTCACGAGTAAACTCAATAAGTAATAAACAACAATACTTATGAAAGATAAGATGTTTTAACTATAACAATATTAAGTTAATCATTTATGTAGAGTAGCTGATACAAATTTTGTAATGTAAACTACACAAAAACTACAGACGTATATGCCCCTGTTAGTAACTTATCGACAGAGAATTATTTGACGCCTTTAAACAAGTTATCCAGCGCATGTGCATCCGCAATTTTTTAAAGCATTTTCATGAAAATAACTCATATATGAAGCCTGACAGACGTATAAAAAACTAAAAATATAAGAGAAATTAAAAGATAAGCTTGAATCACGAAGAATTTTAAACTTTTTCTGAAACTATAATTTGAAATTCATCACTGAGAATGATAATACTGAAGGTATTTCATTGTTAAAACTTTTCCAATCTTAAAATAATTATTACTTTATACTTAATAAGAAGTTTCCTGAAAAAACATGATATTACCCGAAAATTAACTTGAATCGTCTTGAGGCACGTGTTGTCTTGACTTGAAAAAATTATAAAAAATTTTCCCAGTGTTTTTTCATTATAAGGAAGCTTTTTAGGGGGCGCCGCAAGAAATTTAATTTTTAACGACCACCCTAATATATACATATTGTTACAAAGGTCGAAACACACCCCTCATATTTAATTTGCAAGGTCTAGTAGTCATCTAAGATAAATGATGTTAACATTTGATAAAAGATAGCGGTTTCTAATCACAACCGCATTATTGTACAAAACAGTCTTGTTTTAGCTGTGAGCTTAGACAGACGTGTATTTTCTTAAATACAACCCGATTATTATTTCACCTTATCTCGTTTACTGTTCAACTTATTTCTCTCGGGAACCCACAATTAATTATCTTAATAATCGCGAACCCTAATTTCGCAACATTGGTGTCAGAAGTGGGATTTATCTAGTATTCTGAGGTTGGAAAATCAAAGCGGAAAGCATCCCACCCTGGACCTATTCATCCTGATTTCCTGCTCCCCTCAGATATGATCGTTCCATTTTTATTATCCTGATTATTGTGATTATATCTCACATTTTAACCTTTAAAAGGATTTTTCTTGTTTCACGTTTTCTACGTGTTCAATGTGTTTTACGTGTGAAACTCATATTTGTCCTCCTATATAGGTCGTTTACTAAAAAAACTTTTGAAGAGGCTAGGATTGAGCGATTTTGGAACCGAAGCTCTGATTTTTTGAATGCTCCAGAGATTCCCCATTTTACGCCCTTCTGTCGCCTCCTTTTGCAGATTGCAGGACCTAACCACAATACCGCTCACATCCTGATTCTGTTCTTTTTGGATTCTTCTTTCAAGATAGAAAAAGCTTTGAAGAATATTTTTATACTAAATTTCACATTTTGATTGGTTAAGGCTCAACTATCTTCCCAAGTTCTTTTGTGTGGTTTTTCCTTGAGAGTGAAGACAAATGCCGGATAGTTTTTGGGAAAGAATTTTTCAAATTTTTAAACCACCACACTAACTTTGTTGCCCGCCTACGCCGGCAACCCGGCAACCCGCATGCCTATCTCTTGCGCGCGATCGGAGTCAGGGGGGGGGGGGGGGGGTGGGCCGGCGGGCGCCATAGCGCACCGCCTAAACACCTCTCTCACAATAGAAGTAAGGCTCCTATTAATTAACCTCCGTCGATTTTTAATGTAAATCAGCTTCGCTACGACAGTTGCCAAGTCGACGTAATACTCGACCGAACGTTTGTCAGAAAAGCCTTGCTAACCCTAATAAAGAGACGGTGTCTCGTACTTTCGCACAACTACGGTGGCTCAGTTATTTAACTTCCCCGACTACCTCTACCACGCCGACGAATGGTCGCGAACGATCTGTTCTCCCAGCGTCTAGCGTTGACTTCCGACAACATCCGACGGCTCGCCCTCGCCCAACGGTACGCGGCCCGCTGCACCGAGGAAGCCCGTCGCACCAAGGGAGCCCGTCCAGCGTGGTCTACCAAGCCAGACTCCCGGACCCAAGGGACCCAGATCGCCCCGGGTTCCAGGATTCCACGGCCGGTACCCTGTACCCAGACCGCAGAAAGCGGGACTCAGACGGAGGGACCCTCCAAGCGAGTCCGGTTCTCCCCGGCCAAACCACGGACGAGCGTGGTACGGACCTCCAGCAGCTGCCTAGCGAGATTGAGCCGCCACCTCCGCTGCTACCGCTGTACCAGCCTTACGTCCGACCCAAGGCCCCAAGACGTCGCGCCACGACGGTCCGAACCGACACCGTAGCGCCTTAACCCGGCACTAGCCATATTTTTCTCGGCTGGTCTCCTGACCAACCACCTAAACCCACCTATCCCCTCCCGGTCCTAACCAAGGGACGGGGGTCTTTCCACAGGGAAGAACCGTAGCCAACAACTTTCCCTATTAGAGCAAGCACACACAATTTGACTACTAGACATTTCATTTTTCTTTCAATTTTTACATTTCGAGAGTCGGGTCGACTCTTTTACTAAGGGGGGGGGGGGGGGGGGGGGGGGGGTAGTGTATTAATTTGCAAGGTCTAGTTGTCATCTAAGATAAATGATGTTAACATTTGTAAAAGATAGCGCTTTCTAATCACAACCGCATTATTCTACAAAACAGTCTTGTTTTAGCTGTGAGCTTAGACAGACGTGTATTTTCTTAAATACAACCCAATTATTATTTCACCTTATTTCGTTTACTGTTCAACTTATTTCTCTCGGGAACCCAAAATTAATTATCTTAATAATCGCGAACCCTATTCGCAACAATATATTGTAACATATCAGGCGATATGCCTGATACATCCATACGAAACGACCGCGCAGCGCCTATTACGCATAACACCTGACGTCACAAGGTGCTATATAACGAGCGGTGTTGCTCGTCAGAGAGTATAGCACCGGAGCGACTCACTCTTAGTTAGCCAGTATCTGACCGGCATAGAGCCCGGATACTTTATAGAATCACTAGCACATACGGAGTTTCCTATAGCAGGAGCTTACGTCTTAGAATCATTCAATTCCAATATCAACTTTCCTTGAACTGTTTCTGTTATATCAAAATCACATTAAAATTCATAACGGTACAGTCGTGGCATAGCCGAAATCTCTTTAATCCATCTAAATTTAAGTTAATCATAATTACCAATTCTGTTTAAAAACCTTTTTCTTTATTTTTCTTTTGTAATGAAGTTTTTGATTATTTTACTGAATTAGAACCATAATTCAAACATTGCTAAATTTATTTCCGAACGCCTTTCTAATTGTCTTTCACTAACATCTGTCCTAGCTAATATACAGCTTCGGTCAGGCAAACGCTGCCCAGATCAGAAACCTGCTTCGGTGCACTAGGTGCATCCAAGTCAGGATACTGTCTTGGTTAGTTAACGCCGACCCAAGTCTGATACAGCCTTGGTGCGGATCACCGCATCCAGGTCTGAGGAAGGCGGCAACGGTGAGATTCGCTCCACCCGAGTCCGTATTAGGAACTAACATTTAATTTCACAAGGAGTCCTGGTAATCAATCCTAGATAAATCAACTCACAGTAACTCCCGGCTCGCGACACCTTCAGTGCCGCGACCCACCGCTCTCGCGAAAAGTTACAATACATACATTGTAACTTCTTTTTATTGCGTTCGTGACACTGAAGGTGTCGCGGACGGCAAGTAATTGTGAGTGTCTTCACTCTAGAATCAATCTAGGGCTCCTTCGAAAAAATAAGCTGTTCAACAGTACCCTAATACGGACTAGGGAAGAGTCTAGCTCTCCGTAGCCGCCTCCCTCAGACCTGGATGCTGCAAGCAGCACTGAGGCTGTATAAGACTTGGGTTTCAACGCGCGTACCGAGACAGTATTTCGACTTGGGTGCACCAGGTACACCGATGCGAATATCTGATCTGGGCAGTGCAGTCGTCCCCGAAGCTTTACATCAGCTAATGATGGAATTTATGTTAGTAGTTCGAGTTCAATCTTGGAGAATAAGGTTTGAATGATAAGGAAATCGTCTCAGTTGATCCTAGATTTTAATTCAACATTTAATTTTATATCTTAAGCGTGGTTGCAACAGAAGCCTAATCTTAAGGATAACTAACAATGAGTAATATTAACACAAATTTGTAGATTTAACGACGCTACGGATTCTACTGCCGTCAAGTGTAAATTGAAATGAAAAAAGAAAAATAATTGAATATAGGTAAATTTACAAAGGAATGAAATGGTTGGCTCTAATACATAAAATCCCGCTATTGCGATTTCCGTCTAATACAAAATGAAACTAAAGAGTACTGCGGCTCTATGCCTGTGCAGCCTCGAGAAAATAATAGGTGAGTCAGTCTAGCGCTTTGCCTAACACTGCTGATTTGCTATGTTAGTGCAGCGCTCAATGGCGGCGTCAGGCGTGGGCGACGTGGGCCACCGCCTACGGCCTCGCGGTCCGAGGGGCCTCGCGCCTTGAAGGTTTACGGAGCGTTCTATAACAACTAAATATTCATATTGTTATTTGAATTTTGTTAATTATACCAGTAAGTACAGCCTCCGCTGAAAGGAGCTTCTCAAAATTGAAACTAATCAAAAATTATTCAAGAAATACAATGAGTCAACAAAGACTTTCAGCCTTGGCAGTTTTATCTATTGAAGCAGATATATCATCGAAACAGTTATTAGGAGTTTAGTACGGCTAAAAGCAGGAAATTTCTGCTCAATCGATTATTGAACTATACTAGACACTATTAGGTATTTTATGGCTTTATAATGTCAGATAACGAACAAATTAAGATGGTTGGATTTACTTGAGTTTCAAAATTAAGTTTCAAATTTTTTTTTCTTCACACAAAATCCGTCCTCTTCCGCCACCAGAGGGCCTCGCAAAATTTATCTTGCCCACATCAAATTCAGGTCTTGCCCCGCCGCTGGCAGCGCTTTATATAGGTAGTGTTTGACGTCACTTGTTGTGCGCCCTTGACGGTGTGCGTGAAAAATGTATTGTATCAGGCTTATGACGCCTGATCCGTTACAATATACAGGGTGATTCAGGTTGGGCGCACCACGTTACATGGGTGTATTCCTCCTGATAATCTTAGACTAAATTTCCTTTACCAAAACTTCGAGGGACTAACGGTTCGGGAGCTACGGAAGATCTTAGTTGACCAATCACAGGTCTTATGAGTGACGTAGATAGGGCCGGTTCAAGAGTGTAAGTCAAGCAGTGCCCGCGGCGGTTCGATTTTTATTGTACGACGTTTCAGTTCGATTTCTAAGTAGATGAGTATGACGGCGTTGCCTCCTGGAGATGTCTTCGTACGGCATTCACCTCCGTTCTCGTCGTTCTGATCCTCTGCTTCATAGTTTCAGTCGTCCAGGTCCTTCGCTCTCTAGTTTGAGTCGTCTAGGTCCTCAAACTACGGAGCGGACGACCTGGACTACGAGAACTACGAAGCCGCGGACCTGAACGACTCGAACTATGGAGCGAAGGACCTGGACGACTGAAACTATTGATCAGAGGATCAGGATGACGAGAACAGAGGTGAATGCCTTATGAAGACATATCCAGGAGACGACGCTGTCATACTCATCTAGAAATCGAACTGAAACGTACAATCAAAATCGATCCACCGCGGGCCCTGTCTGTCACAGCGTCTGTCGTTCTGCCTCCAAAGCCTTGGGATATAAAATTGATTGTTCCATCCGGTGTAGAGGATATTAGATATTTCAGAGTATTACATTTTTTATACTCCGACCAAGTGACACTCTGGTGAATCGCGTTGCCAGGTTTCTGGATTTCGATTTCAAAGCAATCAATTATAGATTGGACATGACTATATTTAGCGCGCAATGGTAATGGTAAATTCGACGTTATTGAAGCTGCTGAAGGCCAAACGATTAACTGTTTTAGAAAGCGTGCCAGCAAAGGGATCGTCTGTCTAAATATTGTGTTGGCGTTGCCACTACTAATACCGAACTCGTCGCCAAGCCTCGCAAACGTGTCATTCAGTTTGATTTTAGATAGCGTTAAACAAATATCCTCAACTTTGATTCCTGTTGCATTGTGAAGCAATTCTATAATAAAAGAGCCATTATCTGGAATTCCCAAGTACATCTTCGGTTTACTAGCAATAATCAAAAGTTTCATTCTTCGGATCTCTTGTTTTCGCGCAGAAACACTTTGTTTCACAGCCTCTTCACTAGTTTCATCCGAAGGCAAGTACTCTGTACAATTTTCCAATGTATCGTCCAAGTTGCATGTGGTACTGCTGGATGTCGTCACTGAAGATTCTTGTTGAATTTTTAGAAGGCCTACACTTGTTTTTATCTTTATGGGCGAACAACTCGCATCTTGCATGAGAGGGACGCAGCTAGAAGCTTTACTTCTAAACTTTGGCTTCGGCTTAGGTAAAAGGCACACTTGCACACAAACATCTT
The DNA here is from genome assembly GCA_963966615.1 of Tenthredo amoena. Lineage (NCBI taxonomy): Eukaryota > Metazoa > Arthropoda > Insecta > Hymenoptera > Tenthredinidae > Tenthredo > Tenthredo amoena. The sequence goes on from OZ016490.1 coordinate 10,018,400, forward strand.
TTTGTACAGGTAAAGTTTCAGCTACTGCACTCGTAGAAGGTGAAATGGGGTCTGCGAACACATATCCACATTCTACAGCTTCATCATGACCGATGTTCACAATGTCCTCTTCGACCGAGTTGAGATTCACAAGATTTGAAGCGACCGAGTCCCCAGCTGTTTGTGTTGGATCAATGTTTTTTATCTTCGAAAGCGCTCCTGATTCTATTTCTTGAAGAACCTTTCTCGTCTCACGTTTACGCACACCAGGTCGCACAGGTTTCGCAAAGGCGCGTTGTCTGTCAGGCTGACAGTCAAATTTATGAGGTAACGCACCGGTTTTTAGTCTTACTGAAGCAGGTTTGTCTTCCACAACTCTTCTATAGTTCTCCAAACATTCCTGTAACTATATATACAAAAAGAGTTAGATGATAGCTAGGATCAGCTATACTGAAAGTGTAATTTATTAGTTACAGATACATTATCTTGATTCACTCAAGTAAAATGACTGTTATAAAGTCAAACAAAATTTTAACTTACGTCCAAGTGATCTTCACAACAGTATAAAGCGTTTTGGAGTGAGGTTAAGTCGCTCCGCCGAGCTAGTTCAAACCATTTCTTCCTCACCTCACCTTTTGGTACGGGTACAAATATTTTCGAGCGTGCCGATAAACTGGTATTTTGACACAGTGGAACGAAACACCACTTGTACGAACGTTTTTTTCTTATTTCTTGATTTTCACTCATTTTCAATGGACCAGGTCCCGAGTTTACCCAATTCTGACGTCACTCGGGAGCTTGTGTAATGGCGCCCAAGACGGGACCGTTTCAAATCGCATCATAATTGAAGTGCGTCAATTAACGTTTAGGCTTGGATTTTTTATGTTTTATATTTTTTTCAAGGGTTTTTGGTACCTAAACTTTATTTTGAAACAATAAAAAAAAAACTCGTGAACAACCCTATTCAAGTTGAAATGAATTGAAATATGAGCGTGGGCCCATTCCATTCGAGATGACGTCCCGGAAAAATGTGCGGACGTTTCATACCCGCCCATAAACAATTTGAAAAGTTACCTACAAATCAATATTCGTAAAAGAAGGGGTCTCGTTTTTCTCTGATAGCTCGGAAGCTATAAGTGATAGCGTAAATTTAAAAAAAAAAGATTTTTAAAGATGAAAAGATTAAAAATAAAAAATGCCTGACTCTCTGAACTCTATCCTAATTATTTGTACCTGTAATTTAATCTTGAAAGTAGAGCTCCGTGCGGCGAACACAGTGGCGTTATGCTGCCGCGATACCGACCGTGAAACATAAAATTGAAAATCACGTCATGTTACAATCTTATTAAGTATGGCTGTCAAATAGTATCCACGAAGTTGAATAATTTCATCAACTCTCCTTAAACAATTACGCGACCTCCGATATAGACGAGAACTCCAACAAAAAACGGCTCAATTAACAATATGTTCAAGTGGTTTTTGTGTAACCACATATTGATATTTATTCTGATAACTTTCGATCGTAATCTTATACGCAAGCCTGCGATCCTTTTCAAATAAACTCCATTCAATGCAAATACGAACTTAGAATACCTTTATCTCCAGTGCCTTTAGGACCGTCACGTTGTCTACTGTTTTTTTTTTTTTTTTCTGAAAACCCGACGATCAAAAAAATAAACATATAACAGCTATGCAGTCACGTAACTCACAGTCAACGCATAAACTTTTGAAAATTATGGCGATGAACGATGAAACGTTTATACTTTTGGTCGAAAAATATAAACCGATTTACGACATGAGTGATCCGCGGTATGCGAATCAGCAGTACAAAGAAAATTGTTGGCACGACATTTCGCGGGCGATGCAGCTACCACGTAAGTAAACTGGAAATTCAATCAACATCACATAGAGATTTTTACGTCTATTCGAAACCTTCTACACTTTTCATTCAGTATTTTGTATAATTATCATATTTGCGGCGTCGGTCGGCCTACAATAAAGTGAACTGTACCTTACGAAGATATACAATCAAATTATACTGTTTTAATATAATCCACATCATTTTCTTGAGCATAAAATTTGTTTTTATGAAATTTTATACATTTATTAGTATTAGATTGATTATTGAAATTCATCAGAGATTTCGACTGCACAGTATTCGTAGCCTTGCTAATCTTCCCTTCTACCCATTCGGACTCTTTCAATCTGCTATTCAACACTGCCCATCGGAGACACAAAATATTCTTTGAATTGGTTTCTTATGTTGAAGCCCTCAATCGACGAATTGCCACCCGTATTCCTTACAGCATTCACGCCGTGATGTTCTTCAATATTGTCGAGGTTTAAATTTTGGACGGTATCTTCTCCAATAAAATTATGCAGGCAGCATGTAGCCAGGATCACTCTGTCTAGATATTCGGGCTTCATTTTGATTCTACGTTGGTATATTCTAAATTTTTGGGTCAGTATTCCAAACGCGTTTTCTGAAACTCGCCTTGCTCGAGATAGTCTATAATTAAAAATTTTCTTTGTCTCATCGTCTCGTGATTGCGCACCAGGATATGGGCGCATTATATTCCTTCTTAACGGGAAAGCTTCGTCGCCGACGATTACGTATGGTAGCGACTGTTCACTTCCGGGTGGCGGCTCATCGTCGGGCACGTTGAAGTTCCCAACGGGCTTTGCCGAAGGTGCTGTTCGCAAGAATCCCTCCGTCGCTATTCTTGCCGTATGCACCAACGTCAACGGCAATAAATCTATAGTCGGCATCTACTAGGGCCATGAGGACTACGCTGAATGATTTTTTATAATTAAAATACTGGGACCCTGTATTTCCAGGCGCTTGGATGACGATATGTTTTCCATCCAACGCACCAATGCAATTCGGAAAATTCCATCGTTTTTCAAAAACACTTTCAATGGATCGCCATTTATTGATGTCGGGTACTTGCATCACAATTGGGGATAGCCTGTCCCATATTACCGTACACGTCTCGTGTATAATTTCACGTACAGTTGTGTCCCCCAATCTGTAACTTGACGCAATAGCTCTAAAAGAATCGCCAGTCGTCAAATATCTATAACAAAAATAGTACTTTTGCGCGTATTTATGCATTCATTTTGACTTTCATTTGTATAGTTAAAGAGTGCAAACTACGTTGGCGTAAGCTTCGCGACTACTATCGTAAAGCCATGAATGCGCGAAAATCTAAAAGCGGGCAAGCAGCTACCAAAAAAAAGGCCATGGAAATATGAGAAACAAATGCAGTTCATTTTGCCATATTTAACTGACAGACAAACGCATTCTAACGTCTGCGAAAATTCGTCTACCGAATCCCAATTCGAAACTAGTCAAGACGACTCACCGAGGCAAGACTCTGATGAAAATACGGGTTTGGTAGAAGATGATGGAGATGATGATGATCATACTAATACTGGCAATTTAGAATTATCAAGAAACGCGGCTAACGGATCTGGTGAGAGATAATATTGACATACACTCTAATACTGATACTTCGTGACTTTAATCATTTAAACATACTTAAAAATCTGTCATGATACAATTTATAATTTTATTATAGATATTAATTATCTACGAAGACTACGCACGCACGTGGATATTTCAAATCCTTCAGATTTGAAATATTAATAATAATTTCATTCGAATCAAAATCACCTATCTTTAACGAAGATAAATGGTGATTAAAAATTATGCAACTTCAATATTCGTAAGAGTGTTAAATCATTGTGAGACAACTGTCAAATTTTCTGTAATTTCCATAATCTGTACCCCAATTATTGTTTGTCTTAGGCATCGCATCGGCATCTTCCAACCGACAATTAGAAATGCGTCGATCACAAAAGAAAAATGCTCCTGGCTCACATTTATCATGCACGCTTATCGATTATTTGGAGAAAAAAAAATATAACAAGCCAGCTGCAGGGCAGAAACAAATACTAAGTCCATTAATGAACTTTTTCGTTGCAATGGCACAAACTGTAGAAAAATTTCCAGTCAAGGATCAAGTTGAAATCAAATCGGAATTATTTAAAGTAGTGAACGAGTGTGAGATGCGTATAGCAAATACGGTTTCAAGCCATCACAATACAAATCAACCACAATGCGGTGACGAGCGTGACTATAACGATAACCGCGATAATTTCGGAAACCGCCGCTCGTGCTTGTCCCGCGGATCGGGAGCTATTCACATAATAAACGATCCATCAGATCCTACCTCAACCGGTACTTTGTTCTCTCTGTAGTAAAATATAAGAGTTTAAATTTTATAAAATACTAATGGTATTGTTTATTAGTTTAAAATTTTTAATATTCATATTTTGTAATATTTCATATTTTGATCGTCAAAATTTTAATTAAAGAATCGAATACAAATATTGACATTTGATTCACGATTTTATGATTATTATTTATTGTGCGTACAGTTGTCAGTTTCGTCATCGAAGTGTAAGTATGCATCTAATTCTGTTATAAAATACGTCATGCGATATGAATTGACGATAATGCTGATATTTAAATTCTTATTAATATTTACTTTAAACAAACGGCCAGCCTTTCTTCGGGACATATCGACCGCCGAAAAGTCATGTGTTCTTTAGTCAAATCTCGCTCCAATAACTGCAACAAGAATTTAAATTTTTCGTGTGACATGTGAAAGTACTGCTTGAATTTACTTTGGTCACGCACAAGTTGCGGAAATAAGGTACGAAACTCCCCGTGTATCTGACGTTCTGCACATATCGGGTGCACCCACTTTCGTTTCTTTGGATTCATCAGTCGATCAGCCTCCTCGCAGAAGAGAGCTAACACAATATTTTCTTCGTCAGAGCTATCCATATCTGATGTTGTTTGCTTCTACGATCGTACATTTGCCAAAACGACAGTCTACGTATCTATGGATACATGGAATGGAATGAGCCCACGCTCATATTTTAATTCATTTTAACTTGAATTTACACATTTCTTAAGATGTGGACCAGCCTACATCATCAGATAGCTCGTGAAAACTTCGTTTCACTTCCGATCGCTTCCGATACCTTCGTTTCGCTTCCGGTGCCTTCGCTGCGCTTCCGACGCCTTCGTTTCGCTTCGCTTCCGCATAGTGCGCGTTGACCTTTAGTCGTCCAAGTCCCGCGCTTCGTAGTTCTCGCAGTCCAGGTCCTCCGCTCCGTAGTTACAGTCGTCCAGGTCCTCCGCACTGTAGTTCTCGTAGTCCAGGTTCTCGGATTCGTAGTTTGAGTCGTCTGGGTCCACCGCTTCGTAATCGTCCAAGTTCTCGGCTTTATTAGATAATTATCGATTAACAATTAATATTGTACAAACAAATTTGATGAACTTATCTTTTTACAGCGAGTTGTAATTTGGCAGAACCGGTGCGACCCATAACAGCTGTTACTAAAAATCGGGCTTTATCGAATAGTAATGAATTATGCTTCGTATGAGTACAGGTAAGCTGTTAATGTGCCTGCATGTCTTCAGAAAAGTACACAGAGAGAACGAGAGCAGTAAATGTCCGTTGAGAAATGTATGGGTTGATATTTGAACGTTACAACAGTTGTTATGGTGATCATCCGATTCATTTGATGAATCTATTATCACGTTAATAACTTTACTAAAAGAATGAAAACAACAACAACATAATGAGCAATGACCAATAATTATTTAATAATGATAATACTAGATATAATAATTGTAACATCAATATTTTTTTTTTTTTTTTTTTTTTGGGAGGGAAAAAATGCCTTAGCACCGTCAGGGGATATTCGTATCCGCTGGTGTGTGGGACTCGCACCCACTGAAAAACCGCCTCCTCGACAGGCATGTATAAAATAATTATTCGAACAATAAATTAAATAAGGTAACCGAACAATAATATAAAATAAGTAATTGAAGAATAAATTAAAATAGGTAATCTGACAATAAAATAAACAATAGCGTCGTCCGCTCCACTCGATTCGGTGTAGGTGAGTCTGCGATGCCATCACTTTCAAACATCCGGTTGATCCTGCAAAATTTCAAACCAATGATAATTGATAGACATTAAATGATGAATTGCTTGACTCACCTTGAGTAGGTGTTCGAAGTGGCCCCCTTGCATCTCAATGCAAAGGTTCGCTCGTCAAATCAGATTATTCTGCGCTCTGCCGAGCATTTCGGAAGTCAGTGTTGCGAGGGCCTCGTCGATGGCATCTCGCAGTTCTTCGACGTTATTGTTAGGTGTTCGGTACACATATTGTGGTAATAATAAAACACGATATATATAAATTGGTATTAGGGATGGATCAAGGGCGGCTACCAGCGAGTTAATTCGTGTATGCAGTGAAAACTATTACTTTATTTAAATATCAATAAGCTCTTATTAGTCAGGCCTGTTTGCCTCGGCACGTCTTGCTCCTTCGATGGTCGTACAAACTCTACTCCTCCCTTGTTCTTAAATAAGTGCGCCCTCGGCGCCAAACACACTTGCATCTTCTTTCAACCAATTCCCACATTCCGCATTCACACTAGACTGTGTCAAAATAACTTTTTTTTTTTGATTAAATATATCTAAAAAGTTTCTTCAATATGAAAAAAAAATTCTCCTCAAGTTTGAGCTCAATATCTCTAAAATTGAGCTGGCGCAAAGGGGGGTCCCCTTTCCCATTTAAAATACATGGGAAAAAAAATTTTTTTTTTTAGTTTTAAAATAACTGCATGAAAAATTTTTTTTTTTTAATTTTGTTTCTTATTACCTGATAGGAAATTTAATTCTCTACAAAAATGTTCTTGTGCATTTTTCTCTAAACCCAACAGAAACGAAGTTACATAGCGCTAAATGGGAGGACAAAAAATAATTAATGAATTAATAACAGAAAAAATTTTATTATTCTAACTTATCGATAAAATAACTCAATATACTTAATTACTTATCAAAAATTTATGAATTCAACATTATTTCAACATAAAAAATTGAACAAGGTCTACAATAATACAGAAATTAATTTTAATTATTATATTTACAAATTATTTTATTCACTGTTGACTAGTCTGATTTATGTAATATTGTTTATTGGACGAAGGGTATAATTTGCGATGATACTGTACAATTTTCCATAAATATTGTTTTTGTTCTTCGTCTTTGGTACCAAACTGATTGAACTCTTCAACTAAAGCAACTGCTCTTTCAGCAACATCGTTCACTACCTTTACATTTTTTAACAACGATAAGCAAGTTTTATAATTTTGATCACTCGGCCACTGTGTAGGAGGTGAATTAAGGAAATCACTTGAAAGCTCAAACCGTTCAAATAAAGCCATAGACTTTTTCGTTATAAAATCACCAATATCTTTAGTACATAATATATCCAAATTATCACCTTTGATTTATATTGTCTTAATCTAGAAGAAAGATTGAACGGAACAATATGAGGTTAGTTGTACGTGAAGTTGTCTCTTTAAAAAAGTCCTATGTTATGAAAAAGTACTATTTTTTCCTGCTAGATGTCATTAATTGATAAATAATAGAAAAAAGCAACTTTATCGACTGTAATATTCGATTTTTATTTTGTCTTCCCATTTAGCGCTATGTAACTTCGTTTCTGTTGAGTTTAGAGAAAAATGCACAAGAACATTTTTGTAGAGAATTAAATTTCCTATAAGGTAATAAGAAACAAAATTAAAAAACAAATTTTTTTCATGCAGTTATTTTAAAACTAAAAAAAAAATTTTTTTCCCATGTATTTTAAATGGGAAAGGGGACCCCCTTTGCGCCAGCTCAATTTTAGAGATATTGAGCTCAAACTTGAGGAGAATTTTTTTTTCATATTGAAGAAACTTTTTAGATATATTTAATCAAAAAAAAAAAAGTTATTTTGACACAGTCTAATTCACACATGCACGCATTCCTCCCTCACACGCAAACACCCTTAAGGATCCGTGCCCAAACGTTTGGTACATAAGTGCCTAGCCTAACGTCATTCCGTAATTTATGGCATTGCCTGATTTTCGTCCTTTCCTCGACGCTAACTTTCACTCGCCTTGAAAATAAACTCATCTTCTAATACTTTAACATTACTCTTAAATCTACGAACACTTTCCGATACCACAATATTCTTTAATGTGTCCCCATAAAAAGTAGTCCAGCACCGTGAGGTCCGGAGATCTTGGCTGCCAGGCAACGGGTCCACCACGGCTGATCCAGGCGTTCGGAAATTCGCGTTCAATTACATTACGCGCGCGTAATGCAAAATGCGCGGGTGCGCCGTCGTGCTGGAACCACGTATTTTCGTCGATTATGACTCCCGCGTTTCCCAGCAATTCTGGCAAATCATTTTCCAGGAACGCTTCGTAATTGGCTCCGTTCAAACGTCGCAGGAGTTCTATTGGACCAATCTGAAAATAATTAACGACATATTAATGTTTCACTCGAGGTGCATGATATGCAGCCAAACTGATTATTTTTATAATTATTGTGTGATCTACTAACGTTCATCATTAATGTATACAAATGTTTTATTCGTAAAAAAATTATATGAAAAATAAGCTTACTAAATCGTCGCCTCTTATACCAGCCCATAGATTTACTCCAAATCTGTACTGGTAACCGCGTGGCATTGTCACATGTGGGTTTTCGGAATCCCATACGTGATAATTGTGTGCGTTGAATGTGCCCTCTCGTCTGAACGTTGACTCATCTGTAAAAATAATTCGTCTGGTAAAATTCGGATTCTCAATATTTTTCGCGACGAGCCCTCTACAAGAATCTAAACGCCGCGGGTAATCGCCCGGTTCTAGACTCTGCACTCGCGTGTAGTGGAACGCGTGCAACGCGTTATCGCTGAGGATCCATTGCGCTGTCGAGTAGCTCGTCTCGCACATCCTTGCTACCGCGCTAATTCCGAGTGTCGGATCATTCGCGATCGCATCCAGCACCATCTCTTCTTTTCCCTGAACACGCGCGTCTACGCGGCCTCCGATCGCATTCCCGTCATCTCTATTCGGCACGAGTTGCCCTGTCTCCCTGCTCCGGTTGATTAATCGCAGAATTACATTTTTGTCCGGGTGTCTACGATTCGAAAACCGCACGGAGTATTCGGTCGATGTCACCCGCGCGTTTTGCCCACATTCGCCGTATAAAATGAGCATATCGCAATATTCTGATGCAGTATATTCCATTTTATTGATATCTTTCGGTGGTAAAAATGATAGCTACAATACAAAGAATGCCAAGTAACTGATTGTTTATAAAAAAAATACATAGCGAAACAAAAAAAAAAAAACGATCACCCGAGCGCCAAGCTGTTACCGAAACAGATTTGGAGACATCTATGAGGTGCGACAAGAGACGGGGTGATCGTTTTTTTTTCTTTGTTTTCTCCGAAAAAAAAAAAAATGAATAAAAAAAAAAAATATTGATGTTACAATTATTATATCTAGTATAATCATCATTAAATAATTATTGGCCATTGCTCATTATGTTGTTGTTGTTTTCATTCTTTTAGTAAATTTATTAACGTTATAATAGATTCATCAAATGAATCGGATGATCACCATAACAGCTGTTGTAACGTTCAGATATCAACCCATACATTTCTCAACGGACATTTACTGCTCACGTTCTCTCTGTGTACTTTTCTGAAGACATGCAGGCACATTAACAGCTTACCTGTACTCATACGAAGCATAATTCATTACTTTTCGATAAAGCCCGATTTTTAGTAACAGCTGTTATGGGTCGCACCGGTTCTGCCAAATTACAACTCGCTGTAAAAAGATAAGTTCATCAAATTTGTTTGTACAATATTAATTGTTAATCGATAATTACCTAATAAAGCCGAGAACTTGGACGATTACGGAGCGGTGGACCTAGACGACTTAAACTACGAATCCGAGAACCTGGACTACGAGAACTACAGTGCGGAGGACCTGGACGACTGAAACTACAGAGCGGAGGACCTGGACTGCGAGAACTACGAAGCGCGGGACCTGGACGACTAAAACTACGGAGCGGAGGACCTGGACCACCGAAACTATGAAGCAGAGGATCAGGACGACGAGAACGAAGGTGAATGCCGTACGAAGACATCTCCAGGAGGCGACGCCGTCATACTCATCTAGAAATCGAACTGAAACGACGTACAATAAAAATCGAACCGCCGCGGGCACTGCTCGACTTACACTCTCGAACCGGCCCTGTCTACGTCACTCATAAGCCCTGTGATTGGTGAACTAAGATCTTCCGTAGCTCGCAAACCGTTAGTCCCTCGAAGTTTTGGTAAAGGAAATTTAGTCCTAGATTTTCAGGAGGAATACACCCACGTAAGGTGGTGCGCCCAACCTGAATCACGTATACCGACAAGATTCCTTGAAAGTTAACACTCAGTCACAGCCAACTCGGCACACTCCAGGTTTTTCGTCTGTTTATTGCAGGCTGGGCATCCACTATTATCTTCAGTTATTTAATTTGCTTCTTGAAAATATCAATTCGACCAGAAAAAAAAAAAAATAGTGGATGGCCAGCCTGCAATAAACAGACGAAAACCTGGAGTGTGCCGAGTTGGCTGTGACTGAGTGTTGACTTTCAAGCAATCTTCTCGGTACTCCCTAATTTTTTCAGATTTTTATTTCATTCCCTTCGTCTCCCTATTTTAGGGTGAAGTTTTAAATTATTCAAAAACATACGTATATTTTCTTTATTCCAGATTAAATGGTATTTGAAGGTTAAGCGTAAGCAAAAAGTTATTCAAAAACATACGTATATTTTCTTTATTCCAGATTAAATGGTATTTGAAGGTTAAGCGTAAGCAAAAAATTTGTAATTTCGAGTATTCCGAAATCGAACATTATGTACTATAATAATTCGTATTTTTCAACACAAAGAACACAGAGACTGGTGCGGCACCATGATCGAATAACTCACATGACAGTGCTATGTATCATCAAAGTCATCGAAGTGCAAAAAGCGAGGTAATTTTTCTAAAATCTAATAATTTTTTGTTTCGAAAATACGAATTATTATAGTACATGATGTTCGATTTCGGAATACTCGAAATTACAAATTTTTTGCTTACGCTTAACCTTCAAATATCATTTAATCTGGAATAAAGTAAATATACACGATATGTTTTTGAATAATTTGAAACTTCACCCTAAAATAGGGAAATGAAGGGAATGAAATAAAAATCTGAAAAAATTAGGGAGTTATTTTTTCATAATTTGGAACCGATTGGAGGGGCTCCAGCACGGATTTTTTTTTTCTACCCCAAATAAGGACCACCCTAATATATATGAGGCATTCCACGTCAAACCAGGGGGTTATCGGCCTAACCCACTGGGATTTTGATGAGCAATGGATTTTTTGGTTTGTTCCGGTCAAAAATGATACCTCTAATTTTTCGAAATTTTTCCGCCATTTTGTAACGGTGTGGCGCCCTCAGATATCCTTTACATGAAGATGGACATTTTTAAAATCGATGAAACTTTTCTGTAAAATCGGGGACTCGAAAACAAATGTTCTCGTCATGGTGCGAAAGTGGGACGAGAATGGGATATATTTTTTTTTCAATTCATTTTTAACGATGGTTTCTTGTAGTAAAAAATAAAATAAAAAAAAACTTCGTTTTGGTAAAATTCGATTTTCGTTTTGGTTCAAGAGTAAAACGAAGTAAACAATCCCTGGTAGAAGTCGGCCCGGGCGTTCCCTGTTCCCTGCTAGCGGTTAGACGGGAATAACCGGGTATTCCCAGGTAGGCAAGCCGAACCGGGCACCCGATCAGCGAAAGTCGGGTGTTTTTGGGCAGGCAAGCCCAAATCGGAACCCGATCAGCCAAAGTCGGGTGTTTCTGGGCTGGCAAGCCCAACCAGGCACCCGATCAGCAAAAGTCGGATGTTTCTGGGCAGGCAAGCCCAAATGGGAACCCGATCAGCCAAAGTCGGGTGTTTCTGGGCTGGCAAGCCCAACCGAGAACCCGGTCAGCCAAGGTCGGGTGTTTCTGGGCAGGCAGCCCTGACCATGGACCCGGTTAGCCAAAGTCAAGTGTTTCTGGGCAGGAAAGCCCAACCGGGAACTCGGTCAGCCAAAGTCAGTGTTTTTAGCTGGGCGAACCTGACTAAGAACCTGGTCAGTCAAAGTCGGGTTTACCCTGCTATTCAATCTCGATCGGAAACCCAGCCGGCTAAACCCTGGGACACCCGTATATAAGTTTTATATAAAGAATGAAGACAGACTTCGCCTAGCAAGTTGCGCTCAATCTTATGTGTGACGAACCTACTCGATCTTATGTGTGTTAACCAGCTGATGTGTGACGAACCTATACAGTATAAATACGTGTAGATTGTTGATTTGGTCTTCCACGTTAATTACTCGAAGTGTTTTATGGAAAACATCATTTGTGAATCTAGGTTTAATTCGTCACGTTCACTATGTTTTCATTACATATAGTTAGTTGATATCAACATAATATATTTTCCAGAGAACTGAACTATGGATTTTAAACAGCAAAAAAACCTAACCTTAGCTCGTTTGCGTCAACGCAAACGTCGGGCTTTTGTGAAGTTGTTGGAAGCTGATAGGTTAGGAGCGAAAAGAATGCGGAGAGAATGCCCTCAAACTGAAGAGAAAATTGTGATCAATGTAGTAGACTATGCTCACACTTTACAAAGTCATCAACTTAATTCAAAAGATAAAAGCACACGTCGGAATTTTGAAGAGGCTAATTCTCTTTTACATTTTCAAAATGAAGTCAAAAAAGTAGTTGATCAAACTTTTCTTAAGGATCAGGATGAAGAGCAATTCAATGCAGTGGAAGACAATAGTGATATTGCTGATAGTTATAATAATGATAGTGTTGCTGACAGTGATAATAATGATGCCGCGAGTGAAAGTGACGGTAATGATAGTATGAGTAATAGTGACCACGGACGTAACGAAGAATGTAATGACAATGGTTGTGATAGCGGCACTGCAAACGATGGTAGCATTGAAAATGATGAAATTGACAATAATGGTGCAGACAATTACCTAGTTCACGTAGAACGGAATTTTACACAAGAGTCAGGAGAGCAAAGTTTAATGGACTGGGCACTGAGACACAAAATTCCTCACACCGCTTTGAGTGAACTTCTTTTGATAATAAGGAGAAAATGGTGTCCGAGACTATCACAAACAGCCAAAACTTTTTTAGGTACATCGGGTGCTGTATACGACATCAAAAAGATGAGAGACTCGACTGATGCTTTTGGAGAGTTTGTGTATCTAGGAATAAAACAAAGTTTGCTAGAATGCGTGAATATTGATGCACCGGGCGAACGCATTCTAAACATATTTGTAAACATCGATGGTTTACAAATATTTAAATCTAGTTCTCAGACCTTTTGGCCGATCTTAGGTTTGATTCATTCCAAGCATGTTGAGTATAAGCCTTTTGTGATTGGAATTTATTCTGGAAAATCTAAGCCTAAAAATTCTCATGAATATTTACGTGAATTTGTTGAAGAAATTAATGTTCTCCAAAAGGATGGGATTTTAATATCTGGTGTACATTTTAAAGTTCATTTGAGAGGTTTTATCTGCGATACACCAGCACGTGCATTCATAAAGTCAACCGTTGCTCACACAGCATTTCAGGCAAGCGAACGTTGTCATGTTGTTGGCAAAAAAGTTGATAAAACTACGATTTATGTAAATGACAACCAACCTAATTGTAAGTTACGAACTGATCAATCGTTTCGAACCTTTGAGTGCCCTGATCATCATACTGGTATCTCATTACTCACATTCATTACACCAGCTATCAACATGATCTCATCAGCAATACTAGATTTTATGCATCTCGGATTTCTTGGTGTAATGAAGAGAATATTGGAATATTTGAACACTAATAATCTTAAAAAAGTGAGTAAAACCAGCAGGGATAAAATTTCCCGACGATTGGAACTTTTAAAATTACAAATTCCAGCTGAATTTCCTAGAAAGTGTCGGTCGTTGAACGATCTCAATAGATTCAAAGCTACAGAATATAAATTAATTGCCTTCTACTTAGGCATAATTATATTCAAAAAAATCTTGAACGAAGATATATACAACCATTTCCTATTATTCTGCGTCGGCTCCCGATTGTTATGGTCTCCAAAAACTGCACTACAGAACACTGAATTGGCACAACAATATTTGAGGCAATTTGTTGATGAATTACCAGAACATTATGATGCTAAAGCATCTGTATTGAACATGCATCATTTGATACATGTAGCCGAAGATGTAATCAGTACAGGTTGTAGCCTGAGCGAAATAACTGCGTTTCCTTTTGAAAATTACATGGCTATTCTGAAACGAACGATACGTTCTCCTAATAAACCACTGGCCCAGTTCTGTAGAAGGCTTCATGAACAGTCAAAAAATAAAAAACCAGCTCCTTTGAAATCCAGTTTGTCAATTTTAAGGATGAAACAGAACAAAATTTTAAAATTGAAGTATAAACAAATGATTTTATCTACTAAAACTCCGAATAATATTGTCATTTTACAAAATACTAAAATAATCGAAATAATGAAAATGTATAATCATAACAATTCTGTCATTATTGAGGGCAATATTTTACTTAAAAAAAAACCTATATTTACATATCCGCTCGACTCATCTCTTTTGAAAATGTGGGAAATAGGAAACAATGTTTCATCTCAGACAACTCGGTTTTCCATTAATAATATAGCAACCAAAGCTATGAAATTATGCCTAAACTTCGAGCCAAATGGTAAATTAAGAAAATTTATAATTCCACTTCTTCATGAGTGATGTTATCATTGTAACCATACTATACGCGTGGAATAGGGTTCTTGCTCTCTATTTGAATAACGCGCCGGAACAGACGAAACAGCAGAACAGCACCGACGCCATTTCCGCCCAGCTACTGGAAACTCGGGGATTCCCATTCTTCCGTATTTTCTATGTAAAACGTGGTGTAAGGTGAAAATCGAGAGGATTGAAATAAATGTGAAACTATTCCAGTATTGAAAATCATCGCAATAATATAACCAAGAAGAAAAGAAATATGAGTGATTCACTAGAGGTAAACTATGAATTGTTTAAATAATTTTTATTAAGTTACGTTTAACGTGAGATATGACTATCTAACCTCAATTTTCGGGGGGTAGAGTTAACATACTTTTCCGGCGTTATTCATATTTAGTAAGGATTTCTCTACGTCAAGTTTTCAATTGATGATTAAAAGTATGAAGACACCGATAAATGCTTAACTATCTAAATATATCATGTTCCTAATTTTTTTCCTTTCTGAAAGGATCTAAATACTATTTCCTTGGTTTTTTTTGAACCTTCATTTCTTGCATATTCACCTTGATGAGAGGAGTATATGCACTGATATAGCATACGTTTTGTTCCCTATTCATAACAATATTTCCACTTATACTTTCATTTCAGTCCGCTAAATCAGATCTTTCCGATCAAGATTTTTTATCTGACGAAGAAAATGATTATGATTTTTTTCTGGTGGAGTTCATAAAACGTGGGCCAAAAACAAAAAAATCGATCGACATTGTATATAAGACTTGGCTCTCATGTAACAGAGGCAATGGAAAATTAGTTGCAAAGTTCATGAAACCTCAAAGCAATAACAAGATTCAGTATGTGGCTGAAGATATCAAATTGATTCATGATTTGGTAAAACTGAAATCTGATGCCCCAGAAGATTGGCCTACTTTTAACTGCAAGATAAGAGGCCGTGCAAGTCTGTTTTCACTATTCTCTATCATAGCGTTATATACACGTCTTATGGAAATTCAGTGTACCTAATTTTACTAACAAAATTACGTTTTACACAGAGTCATATGAGGATGCTAAAAAAAAACTTGAAGCTTTACATTATAAGGAAGATGTCTTTACGACAGAGTCGAACATGGAGCCAGATCAAAAACGCCAAGAAATTGAGCAATCTTTAAAAAGGAAAGCTCTCCAAGAGAAATTTGCTCAAACTCAAAAATTGATGACCGCTAACCTACCTTTACCAACTACTTCTTACAATCGATTAAAAGGCAAGGATTCTCCAAGAAGGAATACTAACGCTTCAGAGAGAGTGGTGTCCTCAGATATCTCGGAAGAACAAAAGAGCACTGGTACGACTACTGGAGACTTAACATTATCAAAAAAAAAGACGTTATGTATCTATTGTCATTGTATTTTTCGTTTTTGATAAATAGACTGCATTGAAGGCGAAATTGATGTGCTTGATAAGACAGTCGACACGGTCGACCAAGTAATTCAAGAAAGCAAGAGGCGTAAAATCGGAGAAGGTATGCAGAATAATGACCTATTCATTATATATAACTTTTAGCATACCGTTGCTGAGTTTGATTTCATAATCTTTGAAATACATGGAAATTTTGTTTTTAGAAAAAAACAATTTGGAGGTATCATCACTGGGGAAGACAGCATCAACACTGTCTTACATGTCGGTATTGCCTACGAACATTTCTGTTGAGCAAGAATATGAAGTACAATCAACAGAAGACGGTGACTTCCTAATGATAATGAAAGCATGTTAACTTTTTAATACATTGATCACTTGATGACGTAATTTCATGCATTTCAGATTATTTACTAACGAATAAGGAATTGACCAGAATGGAGTCTTGTCTTACTGATAAGATGACTGAAATGGATTCGCGTTATACACAGATATTGTCTGAAATGGATTCTCGTTTAACAACAGTGCAGACTGGAATCGGTCAAATTATTGCCTCATTGAACCAACGTCGAGTAGAAGTTATTCCACAAGGAACTACTTTTGCCGATAAATATTCTATTACCTTGCCGTGTTTGACTATGGATGATGTGACAGCGCTTAATACCAATCTCGAATCCAATTCATGTCATCAAGAATTTGTAAGTCTTTTCTATTAAGTATTTTATATGATTGTCTTTACCTCAATATGTTTTTGTGTAAATCCATTGTTTTATTTTATCAAATAATATTCCATTTAATTCAGTTTTGTATTATATTTTCAGAATAATCTTATCAGTGCCGGTGTTGATGTTGTTGGTGGTCTGAGTAAATCAACAACCCGAATGTTAAAAATCTGTTTAAGAAGACAGATAGCATTAAATCTGACTGCAGTCAAACAAATGCCCAATAAAGTTGCAATTAAAGAAATGCCGTTCGCCAAAATTATTGAGAGTAATTAGGACATTGATACTTATTATTATGCGTGAAGATTGTTTCCGAGTTTTATAATCATTTCCTGATTAATACGTGAAATTTGCTTTCTTCCATTCAGGCGTTTTGAAGAAAAACTTCCCTCTAGTGACTGAGAAGGATATTTGGTCAGCTATAGGAGATGCACTCTCTAATTCGAAAGATTGGGAAGGCTATAGAAAGAAAAGGGGGAAAAAAAATGATGAAATGGCAAGAGCAGAGGCAAACTCCGAATAAGGATAAAGCTATGATTAAACAACACTAGTCAGTATAAGTTAAAAAAAAAACTCCGTTGGAGGAGGGTGCACTGAAATTTTTGTGTTCATTTTAATATTTTTGAAACTTGAAACAACATTTCCACGCAAAAGGAGAAATGTTACCCGCTGCGGGGAGAGAATTTTATCTTTTGAGTGGAAAAATGATGATGATGAGTGGATCCTCCTCCAACACAGGATTTTTCAATAGCGTATAGTTCTACGACCGTAGTAGTACCTTTATATAAGTTATTATTGCATTTAAATATTAATATATAATCATTTTTAGTGATATAAGTATTATGATAATCATCCAAGATTAAGAACAAAATAAAGTGTGTCCTCTAAAAAAATCCTATAATTGAGTATGGATTTAATATATAACCCGTTCAGAGTTTAGATAGATTGCCCGACTAGAACCTGCCTAGAATTCCTGAGTGGCGTATGGCCAGAATTCTCGACCAGAGCCTACGTAAAATTCCCGACCAGAAACCGGGTAAAATTTCCAACCAGCGTATGAGTTGAATTCCCGATCACAGCCTGGGTAGGGCTCCTGACCAGATGCTGGCTATGTACAGCGTGACATCCCAGACCTGGTTCCCGGTCAGATTTCCCGGTCAGCGCCTGGTTTCAAACTGGGCCAGCTGACCAGGAACCCGACCAGCGCCCGGTAACGATTTCTACCAGGGATGCTTAATTCGAAAATAGTACATTGTGCAACTAGTGGGCAAAGATAGTTATTCTGGCACGAGTGTGAAGTTTATCGCCCGAGCGAAGCTAGAATTACTATCTCTGCTCACTAGTTGCACAATGTACTATTCTGCACTACCTTTTGTCGAAAGCGCGATTATTGTGGAGTTTTCCAGGCACTCGTGCTTGGAAAATCGCGTTTTTGACAAAAGGTAGGGCAGAAAATAGGATGTAGGGCACGGGCGCTTAGAGGGACTTCATGACTCGTGTGAGTGACGCGCTCGCCTTCGGCTCGTGCGGCACTTTCACACTCGTCATAAAGTCCCTCTTCTCGCGCCCTTGCCATACAAATAACTATTCTCGAATGAGGCATCGTTTTCTTCGTTTTACTCTTGAACCAAAACGAAAATCGAATTTTACCAAGACGAAGTATCCTTATATTTTATTTTTTTACTACAAGTAACCATCGTGAAAAATGAATTGAAAAAAAAAATATATCCCATTCTCGTCCCTTTTTCGCACCTTCACGAGAACATTTGTTTTCGAGTCCCCGATTTTACAGAAAAGTTTCATCGATTTTAAAAATGTCCATCTTCATGTAAAGGATATTTGAGGGCGCCACACCATTACAAAATGGCGGAAAAATTTCGAAAAATAAGAGGTATCATTTTTGACCGGAACAAACCAAAAAATCCATTGGTCATCAAAATCCCAGAGGGTCAGGCCGATGACCCCCTGGTTTGACGTGGAATGCCCCATATATATATATATTAGGGTGATCCAAAAAAAAACTTTTTTTTTTTCTTTTCTCGCACACAGGCTCAAAAGTTCCCTTTAGTTATAAGAATGAGCCTGTCAAAAGCTGAGCTCTTAATTTTAATATTAGGATGCGCCTCATCGCACTTTTCTATTTCCTATTTAAATAACACGTGAAAATTTGTTTTTGCTCCTTCTGATTTGTATAACTAGCTAACGATGCGTCATATAGAAAATCTACAAACATATTTTTGTAGAGAATTGAATGCTCTACAAAAAAGGTCTCTTGCACTTTTTTGATAAAATTATTTTAGAAACTCATTTTTTGTCAGGAAGGTAGTTCTTTGAACTCGAATATCATTTGAATGGCTGAGTTTATCAAAAAAGTGTAGGGGACCTTTTTTGTAGAGCATTCAATTCCCTACAAAAATATGTTTGTAGATTTTCTGTATGACGCATCGTTAGCTAGTTTTAAAAATCAGAAGGAGCAAAAACAAATTTTCCCGTGTTATTTAAATGGGAAATAGAAAAGTGCGATGAGGAGCATCTTAATATTGAAATTAAGAGCTCAGCTTTTGACAGGCTCATTTTTATACCTGAAGGGAACTTTTGAGCCTGTGTGCGAGAAAAAATAAAATAAAAGTTTTTTTTTGGATCACCCTAATATATATATATATATATATATATATACCCCCAAAAGCACCTGCCGTGCAAAAACCTTGCGCCAAGTACATTAACGTGGGCACTCTATCTGAAAACATTCGCCCATTCTAAAAAGTATGGTAAGCATTTACCAAAATACTTTGTTCCCCATACAAAAAAGTATTGAAATCAGATATTACTGCCAAGTACATCGTCGGATTTAATTTATCTCCAGTATATAATTAGACCGACTTATGCGAAGATTCTCATTTAGTATCCATGTACCGCAATTGGAGAAAAAACGTTATCAAACGAAGAAAAAAAAAAATTAGAAACAAAAATTGGAGGAAGTGGTACTTGGCGGGCTTTTTGAAAAAAAATCACAAAATATCAGCCCGCCAAGTACCACTTCCTCCAATTTTTGTTTCTAATTTTTTTTTTTCTTCGTTTGATAACGTTTTTTCTCCAATTGCGGTACATGGATACTAAATGAGAATCTTCGCATAAGTCGGTCTAATTATATACTGGAGATAAATTAAATCCGACGATGTACTTGGCAGTAATATCTGATTTCAATACTTTTTTGTATGGGGAACAAAGTATTTTGGTAAATGCTTACCATACTTTTTAGAATGGGCGAATGTTTTCAGATAGAGTGCCCACGTTAATGTACTTGGCGCAAGGTTTTTGCACGGCAGGTGCTTTTGGGGGGATTTCACTACTTTTTGTACCATTTTGGTTGATAATAATTCTTGTTTGTAGTGAATTATAAACAGATGTTCCCAACATGTAACCCTACGTGCAACTCTTATTTTCAATCCAGGGATGTAATTGGCAACAAGAGAATTACTTTCAAGCAGCCGTGTTATAGTTCCTGGTATCTTTTCGGCACAACGTCATAATTGTCTATCGATTTCTTTACTGTGATTAGATCTGCTGTAAAAAGAACATATATATGCATCTTGAGCACTTCTCAGCCATTTCTACTTTGTAATGTTCGACTCCGCTCGCTAAAACTACCCGCACTGTTTCTATGTCATTAATATTAATAGTTTGGGATATTGAATTAACTGTACCAATTTTATCATTAACAAGACCCAACGTCTATGTTTCGTCTGATCTTAGTGACCATTTTTGCCAGACCTGCAGTTCGAGAACTATCCTCGCCAGCGCCGGCCTTAGGGGCGGGCGAAGCGGGCAGTAGCCCGGGGCGCCGAGGTTCAGGGGCGCTTAAATGAGCTTTTTTTTTTTTTTTTTTTCTTTTTTGAGTCAAGTTTTTTCCCGTGCAAACACGAAAATTTTCATCGCGTGAGAATATCGAGTGCATTCGACTCGGGGCGCAGTAGTCGAAGCGAGTTGGGTTGGGCGCACGGTCACAATGGATACATGCACGGTCGACCGAAGTACCTAAGTCCACCGTTATGTGGCGGCGCGCCTCGACAGTTCCACTGCCGCTTCGACGGCTCGCCCGCATGAATAGTATGTTCGGCGTAGAATGATAAGGCCCCGTTTGAAAGCGCTAATGAACGCACATGTAGATACTTACCCGTAGTAAAGCAGTTACAAGTCGACAGTCGTTCTGGTCACGGTTTTCCTAGTTACGCGCATCTTTCATATTATCGGGCTCATATTGCGTATACGATTATAACAATTAAATGAGCTCGAATATGGTTTGAGATTCTTTCTCATTCTGAGTAATAGTAGATTTCGGTTGTTGTTCACGCTTGACGAAAATATTAAATTATCTACATCACTTTACGTTTGCTATTTTCACTTTGTACCTAAATTAGATAGTTTTATTGAGATTCCGCGCTTATTACTATTTACTAGTAATAGCTAAAATGTCGTCCAAGCCATCTGGGGCGCAAAATCGTAAAAGAAAAGCCAAATATGAGCAGGAGAACGCTTCTGCTGCGAAAACGATGGCAGCATTCATGAAGAAAAAAAGCGAACAGTCCAATATTACCGAGGCTACGCCTACGGAGAGTTCTGCTGCAGATTCGTCAAGTTTTGTTGCCACAGATACCTTGCAACCTCAAGTAGAAGTTGAAAGTATCGATAAAGTTTTTCATATTAGCGATCAAGAAAAAAACACTCATACAGATTGTTTTGAAAAATCATCACCGGAAAATCTTGTAACTCTGGAAAATGATTCTGCATATTCAGACATTGGACAGTGGCCCACTATAACAGCTTCTATTCGGGATGTCATTGTTACTAAAGGTCCTATTGCTCTTGCGGATCTGAAATTAGCCTCTTTTCCGAGAGATAACAAACATCGTAGCTTTTCGGTATCTTTTTTTCAAAGACTGCTTTCAAATGGGGAAACTGCAATTAGGAACTGGTTGCAGTATTCGAAATCAATGGACCGCGCGTATTGCTTTTGCTGCAAACTCTTCGATCATTCTCCTGAATCGAAATTAGGCACAGAAGGGATTAATAACTGGCAGCACATTGGAGACTACTTAAAGAGTCATGAAAGAAGCGGGAAGCATTTTTTATCGTACCAGAAATGGATCGATGCTGAACAATCGCTTCGAACATGTACCGGAATCGACATTGATTTACAATCGCAGATCAATAGAGAAGCAGCACACTGGAGAGCTGTATTAGAGCGCTTAATCGCCATTGTCTTATATTTGACGAAAAATAATTTGGCCTTTCGAGGAAGCTCCGATCGTTTGGATACGTTAAATAATGGCAACTTTCTAGGTCTCATTGAATTAATGGGGAAGTTTGATCCTGTTCTGATTGAACATGTAAGACGAATCAGATCGCGTGAAGTTCACGATCACTATTGTGGAAAAACCATTCAAAACGAACTTATCCAACAACTAGGTAGTCGAGTGAAATCTACCATACTAGATATCGCAAGAAAATCCAAGTATTTCTCCATAATAACAGATTGCACGCCAGACATTAGTCACGTTGAGCAAATGTCTTTTACAATTAGATTTGTCGATACTTCCGACGAAAAAGTTCAAATTAAAGAACACTTTCTTGGTTATCGCCCTGTAACAGAGTCTACTGGAGAAAGCTTAACATCTGTAATCTTAAATGAATTTACAACAGAATGTAACTTGGATATGCGTAATTGTCGTGGCCAAGGATACGACAATGGAGCGAATATGTCAGGTAAGCACAAAGGAGTTCAAAAGAGAATTACTGATTTATATCCTCGAGCAATCTTCAATCCGTGCGGATGTCACTCGCTGAATTTGGTAGTAGGTGATGCCTCTAAATCTCACGTCAAATCAGTTTCATTATTTGGAATCGTACAAAGAATTTACACTATTTTCAGCGCGTCTACCAAACGTTGGTCAATTTTGAAAAACCACGTGTCAAATTTGACAGTTAAACAAGTTTCAGAAACTAGATGGGAGTGTCGTATCCAAAGTTTAAAAGCCATACGATATCAGTATATTGAAATTTATGAATCTCTCATAGACTTGGAAGAAGAATCTACCGATCAAAAAATCACGTCCGAAGCAAGATCATTGGCAATGCATATGTCAGACTTCGAATTCATCATCACGCTCATAGCGTGGTATGACATACTTTTTCAAGTAAATCTCGCAAGTAAAGCTATGCAGGCAAAAGACATGGATTTACCTAAAGCTATCGAATTACTTCGAGGTTGCGAAGACTATCTCGATGGCTATCGTCAGACAGGATTGAATACTGCAGTTTTAGCTGCCAAAGAAATCGCGGAAAAATCTGGATTCGAAATGACTTTTAAAACTATACGTCCCCGTAAAAAAAAGCAAATGTTCACCTACGAAGGACGTGATAATATTTCTCTAAACCCGGAAGAAACCTTCAGAACTCAAGTTTTGTATCCTCTGGTAGATACGGCCAGGTCTTCCATTAACGAACGGTTTACGCTTCTGAAAAAACACGAGGAACATTGGGGATTTTTATATAATTTTAAACATTTGCCACAAAATTCTGAACTCCTTCAACATTGCCTCAATCTTCAGTCACAGTTGACCGAATCAGGGGATATCGATCAGACAGATATTGATGGGACTCAACTACACACCGAGCTGCTACATATCCAGTCTGTAATTCAGGGGAAAAAAGCAAGTCCTCTTGAAGTACTACAACTAATTCACGATAATAAAATGCAGGACTGTTTCCCAAACTTATGGATCAGTTTACGTATTCTATTAACAATTCCTGTAACTGTCGCAAGCGGAGAACGCAGTTTTAGTAAATTGAAGCTCATAAAGACTTATTTGCGGTCTACTATGAGCCAAGACCGTCTTTCAGCATTGGCAATTTTATCTATAGAAAATGACACAGCATCTAAAATGAATATTTCGGAACTAATAAAAGACTTCGCCAATGCCAAAGCAAGGCGTGTCAATTTTGGAATTCCGGATAAATGCTAAATTATTAACCGAATTCATTTCGATAAGTTCGCAATTCCGGGGGGTAATGTGGGGGGGGGGGGGGGGGGGCGACTATTAGTTCGCTTGCCTGGGGCGCGAAAAACTCTAAGGCCGGCGCTGTAGACCAGCTGTGTCGTTTGATAGATTCTTCATATAATCACATAATTTGCGTAGCCTATTTGCGTACTCCAATGTGTTGAACTATAGTTTTCTTGAATCTAATGTAGTTGTATCCGAAATGGTAACGACCCCGAGATGTATTCTCGGAAGCATTTCGCAGTACGATTGATCGTTTTGTTGCAACATATTAATCGTTCATCATAACTAAACAAATTGGACCAAAGATTAACACTTCCTATTAACCCTGGGAATTTATCCGTACGAGCACTCGATAGTTGTACAAAAATAGGTCCTTCGCGAACAGGTAGGAGTTGTAACAAATCACCAAAAAACAGAATATGTTTTTCACCGAACCAATCATCTTCGCAGTCTGTAGTATCAAATTTTCACCTAAGCCGAGATGTAATATTTGAAATCATCGGGACTTTGTCGATAATAATGAGTACAGCATTTCCGAGTTGTTTCCTCATAATTTTCGCAGCTGCATCCGATAGTTGTTTGTATTTAGGAGATCAAATGCTAATTCTTTCACATCGTGAACATCTTTACAAAATTATTATTCCAAAGTAGATCAATTAAAACACCTATAACTGTAGCTTTGACTTGAAGAATATGATGTGATTGCTGTAGCTCAATAATATTTTGTATGAAACTTGGTTCTCGTCATCATAAGGCTACGCTGTGAATTTCAGGAAAATATAAATTCCGTTGTGAAAAATCTAGTTTGCAGTCTTGGAATGAATGTATAAATGTATCAGCGTGGTCTGAATCTTCCAAAATGCCCTAATTACGAATTTTGCTCAGGTAATAATTGAACTCGGTGGTATTCTCTTGGTCCTGTCGATGCACTCTAAGTACAGTATTCACGAATGTTGTGATATAATGATTCTTATTTAATATGGAACACTGAAACACATTCCACGAAGGATAATGTTCTATAGTGATATAATGGCCTATACCCATTCATTACCACTTGTCTAGAAGTTTGAGATGATTGCAGGAATGAAAATTAATGCAAAATAGTCTACAACGCAAACCAGATATTATAAAAACAGCAACATTGATGAAATCAGCATCAATGTGACAGATGAATTACATAACCTCAAAAATTTCAGCTTCGTAAAATAAACGATTAATTGAATAACCAATATTCATTATTCTTAGAAGTTGGGGCTAAATTTGACAATAACAATGTTTTACATCTCATCAATGCTCGCTTTTATATCAAACATTATCGTTTTAAACAGTTTTGGGATACTCGTAATAATGTTTCTCAGCTGTCATCTCAAGCTACGGGCGTGCTATAGTACGTGTGCAAGTTTCAGACCGTCTGCTTCATAGACCATAGAATATGTACAAGGCATAATGAACCTCTAGAGCGGCATGCTCCTCCTGAATTGAGACCTATGTCATTTTCGTCTCATCGAGGTACTCTCTATGTAGTTTCATGCCCATACAACTTTTGATGACGTCATGTCGACGACGGAGACGGACGCGACCAAGATTTCGTCGTGAAACTGGCCTGCTCGATTTTGTGAATTATCAGTAATCGGCTATCCGTGCATCGATTGTATTGATTTTGGTCTTAAATTAAAACTGAATTGGCCCTGATTCCGAAAATCAGGCGTTTATCCTGAAAGCGACTTCAATAACGCTTGAAAAATAAGAAACAAGATCGCCCACTCCGCCGAAGAGCTGCCGTTCGGGTAAAGAGACTCGGTTGAGTCTCGTCTCGCGCTGCACGTTAAAAATTCTTTTTAATGTACTTGGCGCGAGACTCTACCGAGTCTCTTGATATAAAAATATCTATTGTTTACTTTCGGGACAGGGGTTATAGAAATTTAGTTATTCAACACATACTTTGGGGACACTGGTATACTTTGGGGACTGTCCTCAAACTTTTACGTATCTAATGCATAGTTTGAGGACAATTCCATAAAATACGGTCCTGAGATCCGTCAAAAAACAAAAACCACAACACACACCTCAATGCGAGGACGCACCCGAGTGTTATCATAGACCGACTATAGGCAGTATTGTAATTAGGCGCCCAAAAAGTCGATGTCCCCAAACAATGCTTTTTACATAAATATATATATATATATATAGATTTTAGATACTTAGATTTTCATGAAGAATCCACTGGTAGAAGGAAAATACCTCATTCTGGATCACCCTGTATATATGTCGGAGCGGTGATCGAACAAACTACGAGCGCATAGATGGATCTGATCGGTTACGTGCGTATTTGGCTACTCTTGCAGGATAATCATTTAAACAACTGTTATTCAAACAAGCAATGGCATACACTCCCAATAATCGCAACCCAATATAACGACAGCATTACTTCATAAGCTTCAGTAACGCGAAGGGAGACATGATAACGAATCCACGAGCCGTTCTAGAATCTCTTAGAGGTCTTTTCTTGCAACCAGTTCTCTGTTCGAGATCAAAAATGAGACTGCCTCTTCCAAATCAACATTTCTAGGGCTGTGGCTACGTTCGACAAAGGCACCACCATAAGTGCCTCTATCTCGCATCCCCCTCTGCGCCACTTGCAGAGATCTTAGACCTAAGGGTCTCAATACTAACAAACATGTCTGGACGTAAACACATAAGCTAAATATCAACCATCGATAGGAATCCAGACTAAACTAAATTATAATAGTCGCTCGAAAGCAGCGTCCAAAATATCAACGGGCCGACATATATATTAGGGTGGACGTTAAATACCATCTTGAGGAGTGAAGCCCCAGAGTTTATAGACGAAAAATAGAAAAAAACGTTGACCCCAGTGCGAGGTTTTTGAAATGAAATTAACCCGTGCCGGTAAGGTCGCAAAGTTTCCCATGTAAAACAGATGTATTTTTACGGATCTCAATTCAAAAATTCACTGTGAGGCTAATTTCAATTCGAAAAATTCTAAACTATGTAAAAGTATCAGGTATGTGTACTACTACATGGAGAAAAATCGAGGCCCCGACAGCTAGACTATGCCTACCGAAATCTCCTACCGCGTTTCCAAATCCTGATAAGGCGCGAAGAGCTTTTAGACCTCGATGTCCTTGAAAATCTGGCTAGACGGTTTGAATTAAGTTACAGTGTTGCAAGTGCCTATCAGGCTCCACCAACCCCCGAACGTTTCCTCCTACCGGAACTAGCGTACCACGGAGCGCGAGGTAACGCAAAGCAAACGCGAAGTACGGCCAACGCATGTTGTCTGGAAGACGGTACTCTCGATCTCTCCAACGCCACCATCGCCCCCGGCGCGGCGAACAACTCCCGCAATACGAATAATACTCCGAAGAAAAACCCGAATAACTCAAAGAACGGGAAAGCAACGACTGCACCCACACCAGACCCCATAAATCTCGTCGAACCGAGGCAACCGCCGGCCACCTCTCGTCCCGTACAGTGCTGGAATTACCGAGGAACGAAAAAAGTTTTGTTACCGTTGTGATACCCCGGACGTAACAAAAATAACCTGTCCTAAGTGTTCGGAAAACCAACAAGGGAACCGCCCATAAGGGCGAATGCGGAACCCTTAGCCCAGCCCGCGAGTGACAACCTGTATTTATCCCCGGGCAAAAATTTCTGTAGTTCCGTTCAAGAGCCTGATGGCATACTGTTGTTCTTCCTGACTTTTAAGATTCTCGGTCAACCTGTAAAAGCTCTATTTGATAGCGGATCCTACTGTACGTTCGTCGGCCCAGCTTCAGTACCATTACTTGAATTATTGCACCTCCCGATCGCTGAGGAGGAATCAGGTCTGAGGAGGGAGTAGGTCAGTCCTATTGTAATGGTTAAGAAACCCAACGGGTCTTATCGTTTGTGCATTGATATCTTAGACAAACTACGGTCCGCCCGGTGCATTTCAACAATCGACCTCAGTCAAGCCTATTTTCAATTCCCTCTCACGCCACAAAGCCGCGAGATAACCGCCTTTATCGTTCCCGGGAAAGGATTATTCCACTTTACACGAATGCCTTTCAACGCCTTTTCCCGCAACCTTTCAACGCTTACTAGACCAACTGATCGGTCCCGAAATGGACCCGCACGCGTTCGCTTACTTGGACGACATCATTATCGCTACTAAGTCTTTCGAAGAACACCTCGATTGGCTACGCCGCGTCCTACGAACCATCCATCAAGCCGGGTTGACTATCAACCCGGAATAGAGTAAGTTCTGTTGTTCCGAAGTCAAATATCTAGGCTTTCTCGTAAACGAAAACCGCTTACAAGTCGACCCAAATAAAGTAGCCCTCATTATCGATTATCCCACACCATGTACCATTAAACAACTACGTCGGTTCTTAGGCATGGCCTCGTGGTATCGCCGCTTTATCCCGAACTTCGCGAGTACCACTGAACCGTTAACACGGTTACTCAAAAAGACTCAAGTGTGGACCTGGGAAAAAGACCAATCCCGAGCATTTTATACTATTCGTCCGTGTTTGACTACCGCGCCGACCCTCACGTGTCCCGACTTCACCCTTCTGTTCGCGATACAAACAGACGCTAGTGCCGTAGGCATGCTTACCCAAACTAAGGAGGACACGGAAAAAGTCATCGCCTATGCTAGTAGAACTCTATCAGAAACAGAGCGCCGATACTCCGTTACAGAACAAGAATGTCTCGCGGTAGTCTGGGCTATTGCCAAATTCAGAGTCTATATCGAGGGGTACCACTTTACTGTAGTAACAGACCATAGTCGTCTGCAATGGTTGCACAGGCTTAAAAACCCGACCGGACGATTAGCCCGCTGGGCCCTGGGGCCGTCAGGTTACGACTACACCATTGTCTACCGAAAAGGTGCTTTGAATTACGTTCCCAACGCTCTCTCCCGAACTTCCGAAACCGATGCCGAGCCCGAGACGAACGTAACGGCTGCGATCGTCCCCGAAGGACCTTCGGAATCTTGGTACGAACGACGGAAACGCGAGGTAACCACGTCACCGACCCGATTCCGCGATTATAAAATCGAAAACAATAACCTATATTTCCACCGTACCAATCCTACCGTGAATACCGTAGTACCGGACCTAAACGCCTGGAAGTTGGTCCTACCCGAAGATCAACATGAACCCGTCCTCAGGGAGGCACACGATACACCCCAGGCAGACCACCTTGGCATTGACAAGACCTACCGTCGCCTAGCTGTTGACTATCACTCGTCTGGAATGTACTATGACGTTGCGGATCATGTTCGAAAATGTATTGTCTGTCGAAGGTGTAAGGTTAACCAAAACGCTTCTCCCGGTCTGATGGGACATCGCATAGTAGAACACTCATGGATAGTAGTTGCCGCGGATATAATGGGGCCGTTCCCCCCGAGCTGATCAAGCTTCGCATATGTCTTGGTTATGCAAGACCTTTTCACGAAGTGGGTAGAATGTTGCCCACTTAAAAAGGCTACCGGCCAAAAGATTCGGGAAGCATTCGAGGAACTCGTCATCACTCGCGCTGGGGAGTACCTTAAGTACTACTTACCGATAACGGTACTGAATCCAACAATCAGACAATAGAGACACTAGCTATAACGTATGGTATCGTTCACAGGACAACACCTCCATACCACCCAACGGCTAATCCCGTGGAGCGAGTTAATCGCATGTTCGAAACGATGATCGTGTCATTTTTGGAACAAGACCATCGCGAATGGGATACACACCTTTCCGATTTCCGATTCGCCTACAACACTGCCCATCACACTCCCATAGAGACCAGTCCCGCATTTTTAAACTTAGGTCGAGTTCCGAAAGCCATCAATTCCCTACGCCAAAAAGTCGCCGGAAATTCCGAAATCGAACGGCAACTTCCCGAACAATGGTCTCAGCGAATGCAGCAATTAACGCACCTACGCAAATGGGTAGTAAAGCGCCTTCACGACGCGTTTACTCGTCAGTCCCATCAATATAACTTGCGGCGACGACCCCAAACATTTAAACTAGGAGATCTAGTATTAGAGAGACAATATACGCTCTCGTCAACCGCCCAACACATTGCTGCGAAACTCGCCCCCAAGTTCTCTGGCCCGTACCGCATCTCCCGTATCCTGTCTCCCGTAGTATATGAACTGCATGAAGTAGGGGGTGCCCGCGTAGTGGGAAAAATGCATGTGAAGGATTTAAAAT
Organism: Tenthredo amoena; assembly: GCA_963966615.1. Classification (NCBI taxonomy): domain Eukaryota; kingdom Metazoa; phylum Arthropoda; class Insecta; order Hymenoptera; family Tenthredinidae; genus Tenthredo; species Tenthredo amoena. The sequence continues at coordinate 10,048,574 of OZ016490.1, forward strand.
TGTTTGTAACACCTAACCCTAAACCTTAAGGCTGTCGAGGCTACCGATCCAGCCAACCTCTCATAACAATGGACTCCGACGAAAGTGAAAAGGGACCCCAACCTTGCGGTTGGGCCCGTCTCAGGCCCTACCGACAGCTGTTCGAGCAGTTGAGAGACCGTGACCCCGGCGCTTGGCTGGAGTTCCAAACCGCGGCCATGGAAGTCCAGGATGACATCGAATACTGCCGCACCACTGGCGCCACTCGCGGTAACATACGGGATTCTCCCGTAATGATAGACCAGGCAACCTGCTGCTGCCGTTCGCAGCCCAAAGCCACCACGGCCACCCAAACACATGCACCCCACCGCACTAACCGGCCTACCCAGACGGACAGAGTGCGCCCTGATCAATTGCCAAAACGATCGGTCGTGGGTCCTACCGACCCATCATTAACGCCCTCAACAACACCGCCAGTCGCGGCTCCTCCCGATTCGCGACCAACTACCTCCCGGCCTACAGAGCCCTATGAAACACCCTCGATGTATCGCAGGGTACCTCCCGAACCTCCAGTTACGCCGGCCCCATCTATCCACAGGGCCCCTGAGCCAATGGTAGTAGGGACACACCATATGTGCCCGGCGTCTGCTGGAATTGCGGCCTTTCGGGCCACAACTCAGGATGCTGTACCGCCCCAACAGTATTGTATTGTTTCGGGTGTGGCCGTCGGGGGGTCAGCAAGGCGAGCTGCCCCCACTGTTGTCGCGATTGGGTTGACGACTGAAACCGGCGGGCAGGGTTGGAAAGGCCAACGAACAAAAGAAAAGACGAACGTGGTGAATCCGAACACGAGAACCACGCATTCCTTATCGCCTACGCGTCCTCCCGTATCTCGTATCAAAAGCCTATAATAATTCTTATTCTCTTTGTCATCTTACTACCTTGAGTCATTCGAACGTGTACCTTATTTCTAATCTTAACATAATATTGAAATAAACGTAAAGAGTTCTGGACAAAATCCGTGTCCCCCTCCCCCCCCCCCCCCCCCCCCCCCAGCCCTGTCATTACCACCACCACCTTTGGAAATTCCAGTTAAACCATACCTCCTGGGGCATACCTCCAGGAAAGTCTCACATCAAGAGACTCGGTAGAGTGTCGCGCCTAGTTATATACAAAAAAAAAAAAATTTTGTATGTGCCGCGCGAGACTCGACCGAGTCTATATACCCGAACGAGAGCTGAACGGCCGTTACGGCAATTTATGATCGTTAATTTCTTCCGTCTTAATATAAATACGGAATTGTTATATTTATCGCAAGATGTGGCCGAGAAGAGCTTTCATTTAAGCCCTATTTCGATTAAATCGGTGAACGTAGAGCTGAGATATGATTATTCGACGTTTTAGATTTAAGTAAATCATACTTGTTTTCGTCGAGTGTTCATCATCATCATCTCCTTCAGTCAGTGTGACACTAAACCTATGTGTATAAAAATTAGCATAGAGCGGCCTTCGCTAGGCTATGTAGAAAGAAGAGACCTACCGAGTACGGACGTCAGTAGCCAGATGGCGCTTTGGTTAGCTCTTTATTTTCACCAACTATTTTTTTTTTTTTTAGATCCTTTTTAATGACTTATATCTGATAAGGAATTCAGCCGAACCACCAAATACAGTACGGTATCATATCCCATCATGCGGGGTATGATTTATTATGTCATTTTATTTTTGGTCGTAATGTTATGTGTATAATTCAGCAAATCATCATGTAGGGTATGGTACGATTTATTTTTTATGAGATAAATTGAAATTTTTTTTTTCCTCGGAATCAAGTTTAAAAGTTTCGTTTAGGTACTGTAACGAGCAATCTTCCTATCCGGAGGAACTAGATAGAAAAACAAATCCCGCACAAAGAGCACCAACGTGAACCTCACTCAACATACGCACAAGAAGTTAACTAGACTAAGAGGTAATGTTGGGCGCCAGGCACACGAATGTGCCAGATAAGAGAAAGCGAGACGGCAAGATAGAACGAAATCAAAATGAGCCACAAACAAAACTCAGAACTTAATAGGTAACCGGCTAGATAGACGGAGAGGGGAACATGGGGGCGTAGAAATAACACACTTTGACGCAAGAGATACGGCAAAAAAAAAAAAAAAATATAATTCCAAGAAGTTAGCAAAAGAATACAAAAAGAAAAAGATACGGTACGGAAGGTACGCTCAGCGCGTAGGCGACGCGGACTCAGCTGACGCGGTCGGACACACAGGCCGCAACGTCGCTGGCGACCGCCACCCTACACGCACTCACTCACACACGCACAGGCCGCGGCCAGCACCCGGAGACGATGGCTCTGGATGCGGCACGGTTTTCCCCAAGGCACGGGAAGCAAGGTGGAGGTAGCAGAAGGCTCAAAAACTACACAAAAAAAAAAACCAGTGCTGCTTCAGACTTCGACAACCCGTCGGTCGCTAGAAGAGCGACTCCGAAGGAAAAATAGCACACCCAAAAAGAAAGAAAAACCAAAAAAAAGAAAGAGGTACGGAAGAAAGGCAAAGATACGAAAGACGGGTGCTCGTAGTCTGGGCGAAAGCCTACCTTGCGCTCCGGCAATAATCCCTCGGCACGGCACGGAACGGCAGGATCGCACTCACACTCACACCACTTAAATCTAAGGCTGAATTACTCAAAAAGGATGGCAGAAGGCCCCAAAATAAACTAATCAGGTAAAGACTACAAAACTAAAGAAATAGGTAGACTGAACAACGATAATAGAACGAGAAGGCAGAACGGAAAAGAATGAAAGAGAAGGTACAGGGCTCAAAACTCGTCACGCTGCAGGTAACGGTCAGCGCGGAAGAACGATGTCCGTTTCCAAACGTCTTCTCCTTCCACTGGAGATCGGCAGGAGTCGCCCGCGTCGCGGGGAGGTATTTCCGCCGCACTCGTTGATTTCGCTGTGCCTTGGCACAGTGACGTCAGAACGGCTTCGGTTGACTCGAGAGGCATGAAGCAGATCGGCGAGGTGGTGTTGCTGGGAGGCGCAGCGCTCTCTCGGTCGGCTGGCGGGCGGTGATCGCTCTTTGGCAAATACCAAGGCACAGGTAATTTCAACGAGCTTGGCAGACGACCCTCCCCGTTGCCGATCGTCCCTCGTTGTCCCTCGCAGTCCATCGCTGATTTCACCTGCTGACAAGGACTTAGAGTAGACAACGGAACGCTAAAAAGGATTATTGGCTTGCCTTGGGGAGTAAAAATCAGAATCACACTACCAGACACAGCGAGTCATTCCTAGCGAGAGGGGAAGGCAGAAGTCCGTGGTGGATTGAACATCTGCCACGTTACAGTACTAAAATAGGCCTGTTAAAATATAAGCTCTTAATATTAATATTCAGATGGACCGCATCGCACTTTTCGATTTCCCATAAGGATAACACAGGAACAACTTTTGTTCCTTCTCATTTTTGTAACTAACAAACGATACGTCGTACAGTAAAGTTCTAGGCATGTTTTTCCAGAGAATTGAACGCTCTACAAAAAAAGTCTGAAGTCATTTTTTGGTAAGTCAACTCGGTCAAAAGTTATTCAAGGAAAAGTTATTAATTTTGACCTCCGTTATGCCATTTTAACATAAATAATATCAATGAATAGAGATTATTATTATCGATACTCGTAAACCAAGATTCATGAGTAAATGTATAGATATCTTTATGCGAAGGCAATAAACACTATATAATTTTTACGAGATACTTTTCTCATGTGGAAACTAACCTTTTGCTCAAATTTTTATTCGACGCAATAAGCTGTGATAATATTACATTTGCTTAATTCATGTCGCACTAACTTGGAAATTTCCCATGCGTTACAATCACAGGGCGATTGACTTTTTATACGAGGGATCCAGTAGACAATAGAACGCCAAAAAAGGCACGATATTCTCTCTCTCTCTACATAGGGGAGGGTAGGGCAAAATAGACCGGTAAAAAAAAAAAACTGGCTGATTGAAAAACTTGAGTATAAATAAGAACTTTATTGATACAATTGATGTGGAATTGAAGAAAACTCGAAGAACATTCAAGATCAGTGTGATTATTGTGTGCAAACTAGAAAGCCATAATGAATTATGTTGCTGTTTTTCTTTATTTTAATTTTTTTAGTCTTTAGTTTTTTTTTTCACGTTCTAGATTTTTTGTCAATTTTACATCAATTGTATCAATAGAGTTCATATTCATACTCTAATTTTGCGACCATTTTTTTTTTTTCTTTCTTACCGGTCCATTTTGCCCCACCCTCCCCTATATATAAATATAGTATACCGAGAAGAAACTTTGAAAGTTAACCCTCAGTCACAGCCAACTCGGCACACTCCAGGTTTTTCGTCTGTTTATTGCAGGCTGGCCATCCACTATTTTTTTTCCCTTTTTCTGGCCGGCAAAGTAGGTAATTGAAGATAATTCATCTCATTAACGTTATTAGTGAATAAATCAAATGGTTTTAATTAATTTTATCACGTTTAACAATTCCAAAAATATCAATACAACGATGATAATAATAGAACGAACAACAACACGGATATAATGATGATAATGCAAATAAAAACAAGAACAAGAACAAGAACTGTAACAGGAATACGAACAGGAACATGAACATGAACATCGAGAACAAATAATAATAATTTAAATGATAATAATATCAAAAACAGGAACTGGAACAGGCAAACGAAAACGAACACGAACATCGGGAATGAATAATAATAATGATAATGACAATAATAATATGAAAAAGTACATTAACTTGAACAGTAAAACAAACGTAGACATCAACACCGGGAGCGAAGAATAGTAATAGTAGTAAAACCTTCAATGTAGGGGAGGGAGGGGCAAAATGGACCGGTAAAAAAAAAAAAAAAAAAGTTGCGAAATTCGAGTATGAATATGAACTTATATGAATATATATGAATTATGTAAAAGTAATTGACAATCGATTATTTTTCGAAAAGAAAAATGAAATTGGTAATTGATTTTTTTGTTTCAATAAGAAATTGGAAAAGTAATTAGTAATTGATTATTTTTAAATTAAAAATGAAAAGGAATTGATAATTGATCTTTTTGTTTGAATAAAAAATTGGAAAAGTAATTGGTAATTGATTATATTTAAATTAAAAATGAAAAGGAATTGATAATTGATTTTTTGGTTCAATCAAAAATTGGAAAAGTGATTGGTTATTGATTATTTTTCAATGGAAAATTAGTATTTAATTGATTACTCATTCGCCAAACTCTGATCAGAAGTCTCAGATTTTGCATATTTTGTCAGTGAGCGAAATTTTATGAATAATTTGTCAACATCTTTCACGGACGTTCAGTCACATTCAAGCGAATAAATAATGTTTTCTGGTAGGGGGTATTTATTTCGCCAGAGTACATATCAAAACACATGGACTAATTATATTTCAGTAAGCCTACTATAAATAACAATAAAAATTACGATTTAGGTTTGTCACGAACTGCGCACGTGATACGATAATGAATTTTGGAGGTTATGTCGATGTGACAACCGACTGACACACGTGTTCTCGTAATGTTTGATGATTATGGTAGTTTTTTACTTACTTTGCTTCAACGCAGCCACCTCTCAATTTAATCCTTTCGTATTATGTATACAATCAGTGCCCTATACTTTCACTGGAAACAGAAATATCGCGAAGGATTTGTTTTGATTTGGTGAGACGCGCGCTCAACTCGACTCGGTTGTGGCAACGCTGTAAAGTCGCACCGAACGACCGATATTCGTCGCTCGTCGCTCGTTATTCGTCGCTCGTTGCTCGTAGACGAGCGCGGTCTCCTGGCGTCCTGAGTCTCGCGCGTGATTGGCTAGCGCCTTGTGTGCGAGCCAACTACCCCTGTACGTGTACCGATTAACGAATGCCGGCTGCCGAGAAGTTTGTGCTCCGGGCTTAAGACTGTTCTTCTCGCACTCGTGTGCGGCCGGACATAACGCGACAAAATTACAGATCTTAACTCGAAAAATCGTATACCAAAGCAACGCGAAAATTCTCTAGTACAGGGAGGACACTGGTGACGGCCTACTGACTCGGGGGTCGTCTTTATCTGAATCCCAAAAATACAAAAGAGCCTCGTGGCTTGACTAGTGGCAAGATGGCAGACGGCCGTTGCCGGATTCAAATCAGTACATGGGTAAAGTTGGCTAACGCTTACCGCTTTCCAGCCACCTCAAAAATGCATCCGCCTCGTGGGCAAAATCCATTTCCTACACGTCTGAATGAAAGGTCCCACAGGGCACCCACACTCTCACCAATAATGCAACACTCAAACGAAAAAGACAACGCAGTCAAAAGCTATTCGGTACTTGCTATAGCGCCAGCCTAACGCAGAGTGATCTCGCGAGACCGCATGGCGCCGGTGTTGCGCACCCTCGGCAGTCAGGTAATTATCGATTTGCCTATCGACTGCTAGATCGTAAACTATGGCGGTCTGGCCGCCCTACGCGCGAAACTTCAAATTCGTACAGGGGGATCCCCGAAGATTCTTCTGGCGGAACGCGGTTCGCTGGCTCTTGGGGGTGGCGGGAATCACCTCCACCACCGGTTTCCCTCGTCGCTGAGTGCCCTCGGCACTCCCCCGCGTTTTCGCTGACTTTTTCAGTGCTCGACGTAGGATTAGGCCCCCAGGGGCATAGTGGCCTGCAGTTTAGGTGGGCCTCATACGGTCTGGATCGTCCATGTAAGTGTGTGTCGGTCGGGTCGTGTCATACTCCACCAACAGTTTGGCCATGTCTCCCACATAATAGAGAAAGTGAAAAAAAAAAACAAACAGAATAAGAAATCAAGTCTACAGTCTCAATACAGTCACGGTCGCCTCTCGGATAGTATGTCCTAGCCTCGCGGCTGCTCTAACGCATTCGTGCTTCCCACATTCACGCGACATTCCTTAATTACAGCCGCCTAAGGGTTCGGGAGCTGATTGTAACGGCAGGTGCACCTTGCAATGTTACAATATAAATAATCATTATTACATGAATAACTCAGTTATGCGTGGTCGATTATTGCTCAAAAACAATAAGGGGCGAGATTTCGATGACAAGAACACCCCTACCAAATTGCAAGTTCATAAGTGCAACGTTTCGACAGATATCGTGGTCCCAAGAAAAACGTTCTGCAAGGAAGAAAAAGAAAAAGAAAAAGAAGCAAAAGATTGTGTTTTTCGATCAACTTTGACGGTCAATATCTCCGAAATCACTTGGTCGATTCTGTTGAACTTTCGCGAGCAAAGTCGAGTGGGGAGGGCCTTACGCCCCTATGAATTTTATTGGAAAATAATCAGCGGTTCAAAAGATGTTACAGATTTTTCACAAGAACAGGAGCTTGCTCGGGTAAATGATTCGTGGCTGCCGCGCCGAGTTGGAGGGGAGGAACTCGGCTGCGATTCGCTGCCGCGAATCTTGATAGAGTTCCCTTGTGACTGGGATTATCAAAATACCATGTTACAATACAAAAAAAAATAATTGAAGAAAAAAAAAAATTCGAGTACGCGGTACTAGGCCGGCCTTTTCTATACAAGTACAAGCGAACGGCGATTGAACCACGTCAATAATCCTAATATGATAAGACGAAATATTCGCCGCCCGCCTAGTACCACGTACTCGAAATTTTTATTTATTTTTTTCAATTATTTTTTTCTTTATGTTTTCTGTTTGAACCAATGGAGGCGTCAATCGCCTTTCGTTACCTCTATGATTTTACGTGGCAAGACAAGAAGGCGGTCAATACCGTGTTATGTGAAGCCTAATTGTTAATTCGAAAAAAAATCAACGTGATCTCGGTACTAGGCAACTAGGGAATAGCATCTGATTTCGAATTGTTTTTTTACGAGGAAGGAATTTTTGTATAAAATAATAATTGTATAATGTTTTCTTGGCATGAGAATGTATTTTTTTGTGGGTAAGTATCACATTTATATAACTAGGCGAAAGGTTTTTGCACCAAAGGTGCTTTTTATGGGGATACTATATTAATCGATAAAGAACAGAGTCACGCGGCGAGAAATGGCCAGCCAGAGGGTAGTGTCTCGTACGGAAAAACTCGGGTCCTCGTTGTGACTCTACAGCCTTGCCCGCCTTCTCTCACGAGGGAGGAGTTGTGACGTTGCATCTAGTAATGCCGTCACAAGGTCGACCTGCGGGCGTCTGGTGTACGAAATTCCGAGATTGGCGGGCAGCTAGGGAAACTTTAGGCTAAATTGATGTACTTTGATTTCTTTTTTTTTCATCTGGAAAATGTAATCTGAGCTATCTGAGTTGCCTCCCGTCGATTTTCCTGAATTCCTTTACCGTTATCAATTTGTAAAAAGAAAACTGGCGTAAGAGCGCCTGGCGCCCAACCTATCGTGTGGGTACCCAGGGAGTCGCCGAAGAGTAGCGTAGTCGGGGAATTTCCTTCGCCCGAACCAAAAGCTACGTTACAACATATGTAATTTTATGTTATTCATTTACAAAAAAGAAGGTGAGAAATAAGCTTGATTATTATTTCAATCATATTCTTACATTCAATCTTTATCATTGTTATTGTTATTGTTATTCTTATTGTTATTGTTATAGTTATTGTTAATCTTATTGTTTTTGTTATTTTTATTACTTACTTCCATTGAAAAAAAGTACAATACTGTACTACCATATTCAATTCAAATGATACTCCACATTTGATCTGTATGAAATGGAACGAGGCTGACTTATGCCATGCCAAGATCGTCGGTAGCAGAAGCAAGACACCGTCGTTTGTCTGAGGATTGCGAACGAGAAAGCATGTCCCATATACGTGCTTCGTAAATAAGTCTATTTATAGTGAATCACTGAATATGCAGTTTAGATACAACAGACCCTTGTTTTATTGCACTGTTTGAAGAAAAAAATATTTGGAAAATCCCCTTTGGGTACATTTAATTACTTTTCTCAAGTGCAATATTAATGTTATAGCCTGAGTACTTTACTACACGCAAAATCACAATTCCTATGATAACATTATGGGACATTCATAAAAATCCGAGTATTAAAACCACTCATTAGAACTTCGTCGGGAAGATTTGGATTTGTCTTATTGTAGATAATGATGATATTGTCTCGTTGACGATTCGGGATATCATATTGAAGTTAAGACTACCCGTATTTTCGTTGAGAAAAATGGTGATTTGTCGAATATTTTTTCCATATTGTAAAAATGTTTGTATAAATCGATCTATCTATGAAATAATATGAAACAAACAAATAAATATTTCTGTATTTGCCTGGAATTTTTGTATTAATTGAGACAAGTACTGTGTGTGTGGTGAATTCATATCCGGGTCCAAAAATATCTGAAATGTAAAAAAATCTGCCAAGTACCCAAATTATCTTGCAATGAAAATTCACGACAAACCCATCGCCAGTCTTTGTCATGATATTAGGAAAGTCTACAAAGCACTGGGATTTCCCCGCAAGTATACGTCGTGGAGTCAGATCTTGCTGTTTCGTGTAGTGATATCGCAACATCATTCCAAGAGCTACGTACTTGGCGGGCACATTCCATTCCTGCATTGTACTGCAATCATATCTGAGTCTATATTTACATTCTGTCAGCTGCAGGATCAATGAAGAATTTGCCTTTGTTTTTGCATAAGATAGTAGGTTTACAAATTAATTTGAACCAGAGTCCAGTCTAGTCGTTGAAACCTATTTCATAAAAGAATCATCATCTGATTGATGTCTTACAAGGGGAGGTCACGGGAGACGCATTTTTGTAATTTTTCTACCCTATCGCAAAAGGAGGGGCAGACCCCCAATAACAATTGCCCAAAGCCATAGGACCATATAGCCAGAGGTTTCCGAGAAAATCGAGTTTGAAATATTCCGAGTAAGCTATGAAAACTAGATGTGAAGCGGTTGGCAACAAGGCGCGTGGCTCAGCCGTTAGCGGGCGAGTCTAGTAAGCAGTAGATCCTTGGATCGATTCCCGCTGTAGGCAATTTTTTTTTTCGTTTCTATTTTTTTTTTCTTCTCTTTGTTGCTTTCTAATATGTATATTCACGTCATTTATGTGTAAAATTATTCGAATTCATATTTCTTGGTTAACAATATTTATTATTATTTTAATTGTGGTACACACATGAAGAACATGGGGTCAGGTATTAATAAATTCGTTATTATCGTTACAATCTACTTATTTATTCTATATATATTCTATTATTTATTATATAACTTCTTATTCTGCAGTTGTGCAGGAGCCCGGGTGGTACTCATCGTAGAAACAACCGAAACAAAATGTTACTCGGCACCTTGCACACTGCACGAATGATGCGTTGCTGCACGAGCATTTTTTTTTCAAAATATCTGTAGGGAAACACACCTCGTTAACATTCACTGTTCGTACTTGATTGAAAAAGCACGGGAAATCAACGCCAGAGAGGACTGCTTGAAGATCCAATCGATCGTGCATCACCAGCTATCCTCCCCGATTTTCCATAGAATGATTCGATACGCATGGTTTGCCTCGAAACTATCCGATCACAGGGACATTTTTTTGAATGTTAACGAGGTGTGTTTCCCTACAGATATTTTGAAAAAAAAAATGCTCGTGCAGCAACGCATCATTCGTGCAGTGTGCAAGGTGCCGAGTAACATTTTGTTTCGGTTGTTTCTACGATGAGTACCACCCGGGCTCCTGCACAACTGCAGAATAAGAAGTTATATAATAAATAATAGAATATATATAGAATAAATAAGTAGATTGTAACGATAATAACGAATTTATTAATACCTGACCCCATGTTCTCCATGTGTGTACCACAATTAAAATAATAATAAATATTGTTAACCAAGAAATATGAATTCGAATAATTTTACACATAAATGACGTGAATATACATATTAGAAACCAAAAAAGAGAAGAAAAAAAAAATAGAAACGAAAAAAAAAGTTGCCTACAGCGGGGAATCGATCCAAGGATCTACTGCTTACTAGACTCGCCCGCTAACGGCTGAGCCACGCGCCTTGTTGCCAACCGCTTTACATCTAGGTTTCATAGCTTACTCGGAATATTTCAAACTCGATTTTCTCGGAAACCTCTGGCTATATGGTCCTATGGCTTTGGGCAATTGTTATTGGGGGTCTGCCCCTCCTTTTGCGATAGGGTAGAAAAATTACAAAAATGCGTCTCCCGTGACCTCCCCTTGTTAGATGTTAGATTTATGCGCGGATGGAACCTTCATGAAGCTAGCCCCCCGATACTTGATAAATTTTTCTTTTCAATTGCTACTTATTGCTCGATGTTTGCTCGTGATTGCCATTTTTTTTTTCGTTTGCCCCTTTTAAATATCGAAGTTATAAATATTTAAAATTTAGGGGGAGCCAACTTCCGCCCCCCAACATTGAAATTCAGAATATTTTTTTATACAAAACGTGTCGGATTTCGTTCGCCCTCGAATGTCCTGTTGCAACCCGAGTATCAAGGTGTTGCAATCCAGATGTTTGAGCCACACTTTGGTAATACTATGGAATGTGCAAGTACGAAGCGTTAACGCAACTAACAACAACTGCAGACGCAGCGCGACCTCCTTAACTTAATAAATAAGCGATCATTGTAATATTCCGTGTCAGAACATCGAGACCAGTAGTCAGTTACAGTAAATCAGATATCAGTTAGGATAATCAGAAACCTTTGTAAAGATATTAATTGTTATTTAATAAACTATTCACTTGATTGTACGATTGAGTTCCAACTCTTAACTCAACACGAACCTCCTAAATAAATAAATTGTAGTTGTCTGAAGGATCTCAGGATCCCGATTACAACAGTCCTATGCTCAGTTCCGTTTGCCATCTCTCCAGTACGGAGATAAAACAAAGCGGAGCGCGTAGAATAATATTCAAATCATTTTTCGTGATCGGAATCGATGTAACTTCGTTTGCCCTTGAAAGCCCTATGCTTAGTTTCGTTTGCCATCCCTCAGTCATAGAAAAATAACGACGCTAAGCGCTTTATATAATAGTTGAACAATTGTTCATCATCGGAATCGATTCAACTTTGTTTGCCCTCGAATGCCCTATGCTTAGTTCCGTTTGCCATCCCTCCAGTACGGAGATAAAACAAAGCGGAGCGCGTTGAATAATAATCAAATCATTTTTCGTGGTCGACATCAATCCAACTTCGTTGATCGCATTTGAGAGAGAGAGAGAGAGAGAGAAAGCGGTTTTTATTTTGCGCTCTGGGACGAGTCCCCTCAAGCGCCAGGCATGATACATTATAATCGAACATATTTCTTGAAACAAAAAGATGATATTCCGCAGACGAACAGAAAAACAGGTGGTCTTAAAATAAGTTGATAGATAGTTAAAGTAATAAGTAGATAAATAAATACATAAAATTCACAAAGTAAAACAAAATAAATAAAAGGTATAAAGTCGATAGCAAAAAGCCAAACAAGCGAGGAGAAACAGAGCAAACAAAAAGCGAAAAAAAAAGCAGAACAATGCCGACCGCTAGACCCCATGACACACGAGCGAGCTATTGAAGGTGAAAGAAAAGCATTACTACGACATGATTGTTTCACCTTAGAAGAGGCCAAAGTGAAGATTGGGACATTTAAAATTTTTTAAATCACTACCGCTTTTTTTTATTTGATATACAACTTCACACTTCCGGATAGCATGTTTGTCTATGTATCCCACTCTTGGCATTACTCAGGATCAACGGCGCGAACGTGGTGGGGAACTGATCCCTTCGGGATGCTGGATTAACGTGAGTCCCCTCGCCTCTCACTTTCGGGGTGCTGGATTAACGTGAATAAAGTTTTATTTCCTCAAGCTCGTATTTATTGTGAGGATCACCGTGGGACTATTATATGCGACACAGAAACAAGCATGAAATCAAGGGAATAATATATATGTAGGTATAATTAATAGTTTCTATTAAGGGGGAATATACACCTTTGATTTTTGAAAAAATCGATTTTTCGTTTTTTGCGTTTTTGGAACGCTAGGGGTCTAAACTATCTGTAAAAAAATCATCATGTGGAAATACGTCAAAATGAATAAGTTACAGCCATTTAAATCCCGGAGTACAAAAGCGCGCCGCACGGCACGCTATAAGCACAACTGGCAGACGGATTTTATGACGTTTTACGCATCCCGCCTGGATCCTGTCATTCTCTTGTTGTCTTCTAGCATTATTGCATCGTCCATCAGTAAGATCAGCGATGACGGCTACAGCGAGACCGATGCACAAGGGTATATGCTTTTTGATTTGGCTATTTTTTTCCAAAGTTTGCAGGACAACCTAAGCTGCAACAGATGTGGGAGTGCTATCCGCATGGGAGAGGTTAGGATTCATTGCTTAGGTGGAACCTATGGAATCGAGTGCGGTAAGTGTCCCATCAGCTCTAAGTTCAACACCTCCAGAATGGTCGGAAAGAAAAACAATGTCTTTGAAATAAATCGACGATCTGTATTGGCGAGCAGGAGCGTGGGTCTGGGTAGCGTCATCTGGAAGCTTTGTCCTAAGAGTTTATTTTCAGGTCGTAACGTTCTTCAAGTTGGAGCCAACATTGCAGCGATCACCTTTTCCAAAGGTAAGCGAGGTATGTTGAAAATTATGCAAAAACTTTGAGTCGAGCCAAGACGCCTTGCCTTCGCTGCGGCAAAACTACAGGACTTGGCCCGGATCAAAGGTGCTGATAGGGGAGCGGAGCAGAGGACGAAGGAAGCTCGTGTTGCTCTGAGGCAACTACGGATGAACCAGCAGGAGGAAGCCATTGAGATGGAAGGTTGTAACTATGAGCCAGGAGCTTTCTAGAAATAGGACGGCTCGCTACGTAGGCCACGTCGCAAAACAAATTTTAACTTCGCCCGTGTCGATCCAAAGCCCGGATTAAGAAAAAGGATGGGAAATTGTTTTGCATCATTAAATGAGATGATAGATTAACATAGAGAAATGTCACAGTAGTTATCGGAATCTAAAACCCTCAACGTAGAAAAAAAGTTTAAAAGTCAATTTCTGAACAATCACTATTTTGACCGGTTGTCGTAAAGAATCAGGAACATCGTTGGACCGATCTTCGAATTCATGGTCCTCAATTATTCGTAAGAGATGCCTCTATGGAATGAACGTAGAACTTTTTGATAAACCCATTTTTCTCTGAGATATTGAAAAAATAAGCCAACAAAATTTGAAAATTCAAAAAAAAACATCGAAAAAATCGAATAACTCAAGTAATTTTTGCAATATCAAAAAGTTCTCTGTTCATTCCATAGAGGCAACTCTTATGAACAATTGAGGACCAAAAAATCCAAGATCTGTCCAACGCTGGTTCTGATTCTTTACGACAACCGAGTGATTCTGTATTTTCCTATCTTCAGCGCAACTACAATCAGACTGAAAGTAATACATGATGTAAAATATGGATAATGAGGGTCAAACCCTCCCTAAACATGATGATTTTTTTTCAATTCGTTCGGAGTGTTCAAGTTGCAGAAAAACATTTTTATATTTTTGAGAATTTCAATCAATTTAAAGGTGTATATACCCCCTTAATGGGATTAAAAATATCTATGTCGAAACGGTGCAGAACATGCTGAGGGGAGGATATTAATACATGTATATAGAAATAAGTTTGAGAACAATTCTTTGGTTCCCATACATTTGACCAATCTGATCGTTCAAGTAGGCACCTTCACGTAGGCAATAATGACCGGCTCCACAAAAACTCTAGATAATGAAGTTTCCGGAATGTTAACTGCTTTTTTATTGAGATCGTTGCGCTCTTCCCATGATCCAATGAATCTCCGACAATAAGCGACGTAATGTCCAACGCCATAGGCCATTAATGCTGGAATGAAATGTATTACACCTATCAAATTACATCTTATACCCTTTACGGTGAGAGTGCAGGGTATGTCAGCGAGCGCAACAACTTCTGGTGCATTCGGAAAACCAAGCTCTACAGAAACTGCACTCATGAAAGGGTGTTCGGTTTCAATGAATAAATGTCTATCTGGTAATCTATTTACCGTCACACGTGTCGTACACGCTTTGCAGAATACTTTTCCGTTTAAAAAACAATCATCTATACTTTCCTGGAGGCCCTTTAACAACCCCTTCTGGAGTATAGGCTTTGACGTAATTTTTAAAAGTGGGACATCTTCTCGTACCTTATGTTAGTTTCACAAGATAGGCAAATGCCTTCGTCAATTGCACTAGGAAATTCAATCAAGATCTTATCAATAATAGTTGCTATATTACATTCACAATAAATCGTGCTTCCCTGTTTGTCCAATAAGGCAGATAAAAATATTGCTCTTTCCACGTATCACGCGTTACTGAGGCCGTTCAGAAGATAGTCGGAAACTAGACAGCAAAACATTAGATGTGTCTGGTCGTTATCTGTGGCTGATTTATAAAACGCTGAGTCGGTGCATGCTGATGAAATCAGTTCAATAGTTGGATCGAAAGCACATGTAAAATACACTTGCACACTTTCATTGCCTACTTTGACTGTGCCGCCATTTTGTATGTTATTTTCTCTTCTTCTACGTAATGGACGACTGTGAAGCGATTCTATGTCAGGGCATGGCTGAAGATATTTACCCCTTTTGGGCGAATGTACTTCAAATGGCTTGCGTTTTCCACATGAAATTTCTATATTTTTGTTTTTTCCTCGCCAGTTCTCTTCTCCATTAAGATGGTCCGTTGGTGGTATAACAATTGTATCCATGTCGTCCCGTTCACTAAATCCGGTATCATTAGCTATGTCTGTACAGATAAAATCTTCAGTTTCATGTGTGTCCATAGGTTCATTTTTTTCGTATATTGGCGAGTAGGAAACATTGACAGCATCGGGCAGTGAATTCGTACCTGATGACTTTTCTCTTTCCACTTTTTCGACTCGAGATATTGCGAGCGTGTTGGATTTGTTCTCATGATCGTCAACATTAGAAACCTCCTGTGTCAATTCATCGAGTTCAGAGGTCGATAAGTTCTTATTGTTTTGGTCTAGAGCGGTATTATACGCTGCTCGTTCAATTTTACATGTACCCGTGATGGAACGCATATGTTTTACCAAAAATTTGTCAACGCGAAGCGGCTTCCCCTCATCACTTAAAGTATTATTTTTCAGATGATTAAAGTAAGCCTCGGATCTCGCAGACGAAGCAATGTTGTATTTGGTATGACTGATCAGGGCCATAATATTAGTCTATGAAGGAAAGTATTGACACAGTCTCAAAAACGGAGTTACGAAACTAGGCAAATAGTAAGGATTTAGCCGTTCGAGCTTTCTTGATTCTTCGGCTACTTTCTCGGCGTATGTTTTTATACTGGCGAAATTTGGCAAGCCAGTACTCGAATAATCATCTAGGGATTCAAAATGCTCGTTTAATTCGTTGCCGTTTGAATCAAACTCCATCCCGTCGATCGAAAACGTTCGAATTGAACTCAAAAGGGACGCTTATCTTCTACCGCATTCAGAATCGGGGTCGTCAGCTTCGCACAACGCAGTGATAAGTACAGCGGATATCATATTTTCCAATTCTTCTCGGGACATGCAAGTACTCATCAACCCAATGCATCGAAGGTAGAAGTCCTTTATCCTTGACACTTTTCCAGCAAAACACTTCCATCTGGTTACCATTTTTATCGTGTGGGCGATATCGACACGCATGAAACAATGGGGTACTTTGCCCGTCCAAAGAAAGACAGCGAACACAGATATTTATGTAAGTCCTTAGAGTACATTCGTTAAACGCAAGGGAGACCCCGTTTAGCAAGGCGAGTGAAAAATCAGTGACTGTTTCCTTCGGAATTGCGACCCTACAACGGAGCCACTCTTTCAACCAATATGAAATTATGTTTGTATCCTGCTTTTCTGACAACATCTGGCAGACTGGAAAAATTCCTGATTGCCCTTGAACAACGGCTTGATACAAAAAATGGCACCAGAGAATCCGTTCGGTCGAGATATACGCTTTACGACTGAACCTGTGGCATAGCTATAGTTAGTGGAATGCCACTCTTTATGAGATCCTTGTGTACACCTAATTGCATATCGGACCAATACAGAGTGTAAAATTTATCCAGTCCAATTTCTCGTATGGTTCCGAAAAATTCTACTTTATACTTCAAAGTATGCAACGAATCAATGGTATTGTGCAGGTTGTATAATCCCAGTGCCTTATCTTTGCCTTCTTGTCGCGCCTTTCGTAATACGTCGTTCTTGTACAGGTGAGGAGGTTCTTCGTCACCATATTCCATACGATTTGTCGCATCGCAACGCCATGTCGCAGCTTTTTTATTAATAAATTCTTTCTGAATCTCTACTCGTGTATTACCCTTCAACTGGCGTTTTTTTTTGCAGTGCGGTATACCTCTGGTATCAGAAGTTTTCATCGATATTTTAACTTTTTGCCCGCATTTTGGTTTTTCAAGGCAATGCCCAGCGAAAAGGGAGCCGCACTCTTTACATTTCCCACTTATCGCGATATACATCCCATTTTGTCGAACGTAAACTTTTGCTCTTTTAAATGAATAGGCGCAAGTCAGTTTTGATTTTTCCCAGCAAAGGCCATGTAATATATCAGTCCAACCTGTTTGCAGTACAAAGTAACGTCGCTTGTTACCATAACGTCCCTGTTCCTTATAAATAACAGATCGAGGTTTAATACTTTTCCATGTTTTAGGATCAAGTTCTATATGATACAGCAGATCAGGACAGTGATACCGATTTTTTAGAAGAACCGCGCCATCGTCGCTCTGAATATTTTCAATGAATGTTTCGATCAAATCATTATTCAAACCATCCGTAATTATGTTGGATGTCGACATTCCCTGACTCTCTCTAATCTTAGTCAATACATCACCACGATTTTGGTGATGCGTGAGTGGAGGTTATCTTTTTTATTTTATTATCAAGGGCTATGCATGCATCATTCCAAACTGTATGGGTTCTCGGTCGTAGTTCGCCAGATTTCTCAAAAATGTCCATGCATGAGATTTTTTCCACGATCGTACTGACTGAAACGGTAGCAATAACTGGCATGATTATAGCTTCTTTTTGCAGCTAATGAAAACATAGACCAGTAGAGAATCAACGTATCAATAAATCTACGCTTGAAAAATAGCTGGAAAACAATAAACAACGTGATGACTAGAAAGTCAAATATGTATCAAACGAGAACTTAAGTTTCGCAAGGAAAAACCGTCATTGCGAAAAGCCGAAAATAAAGAATCGAATGTTGTCAAGACGTAGTATAGAATGCAGATTTATGCTCGTCGAGAGAATCTATACTCCGTTCACGGAGAGAATACCCAACGATCGAAACAGAACTCGTCCGGTTCGGTCATATCCCACCCAACGCGCCACCCATTTTACCCTCTCTATGTCGCCAAACGAGTTGCATAGCTAAGCAGACCCGGTATAGCCGACGCGGGGGCCCCGAGTCTTCAAGCCGAGCGGTCAATCTCTTTACCGAGCGTACATTATCGGCCGGGGCCCAAACGTATGATAATTTAGATACGGCGTTGAGTTGTGAGCTCCGTTACCCCCACTCGACTCTCAGGCCGTTCGAAGCTGCGCGACGTTTGGGTATTCTCTCCGTGAACGGAGTATAGGCGTGAAGGTGCGTTTTCATGCAGCGAGTAATTCGCAGCGAGTAGCGAGTAGCGAGTAGATGCGAGTGACGTAACTAATCGCGAACAGAAAATGTAGCAAGTGCAACTAAATCAATAAGTGAATCAGTGCTGTTATGAACGAAAAAGTATCGTCAATTATTGTTCTTTTTTAAATTTAGCTATATATTATAATTGCATCACCTTCAATACATTCAGCTTTAGGATATAGCAGTTTGACGGCAAAGTCGTCGCGTAGTTGGCTCAACGACATGGCTTCCAGTGGATCAACCACCGAGTGATTAACTAAACATACTATGACTATTGACGTAACAAGGACTGGTCAACCTCGTCGCGTAGTTGGCAATACTTCAATTTTTTTATCAGTGTACTGATTTCACGAGTACTCGCAAATAGCTGAAATAATCCAGCGAGTAGCGAGCACTCGCGTTTGCTCGCAAAAGTACCACGTGACGTCTACTCGCAGCGAGTAACTCGCTACATGAATTCGCACCTTGAGAGCGCAAGAACCCAAGAGCTAGGCACAGCCAACATACGCTTGTATGATTCGCGCGCAACTTGCCCACAGCGGTGAACTATGGTGCGCCGCCGAAACGACGAACGAATATAGTGGGGATAGGCAAGCTCTAGAGCGCTAGCAGTTGATGTTTTAACAACAAGACTCAACGTTTTCATTAGACACTGTCAGATACGTGTCCCGCTTCGTGTTCTATTTTGAAATATGCTCAAAGCATTTGTCGTAGGAGAGTTCATGTTATCTATTATCACTGGCGATGAAATGAAAAACTGAAAATAATGTTAATAGAGAGAACAAAGAGTACAAAAAAATCAACACACAACTTAGTAATGCAGGAGAAGTGAAGTAAAATAACAAACAAAAATTTGTAATATTTAAAGCGTTAAGCGTCGTTCTTTTTCTATAACTGAGGGATGGCAAACGAAACTAAGCATAGGGCATTCAAGGGCGAACGAAGTTAAATCGATTCCGATGACGAACAATTATTCAACTGTTATCTAAAGCGCTTAGCGTTGTTATTTTTCTATGACTGAGGGATGGCAAACGAAACTGAGCATAGGGCATTCAAGGGCAAACGAAGTTAAATTCCGATGACGAACAATTGTTCAACTATTATTTAAAGCGCTTAGCGTCGTTATTTTTCTATGACTGAGGGATGGCAAACGAAACTAAGCATAGGGCGCTTAAAGGCAAACGAAGTTACATCGATTCCGATCACGAAAAATGATTCGAATATTATTCTACGCGCTCCGCTTTGTTTTATTTCTGTACTGGAGGGATGGCAAACGGAACTGAGCATAGGGCATTCGAGGGCAAACGAAATCCGACAAGTTTTGTATGAAAAAATATTCTGAATTTTGATGTTGGGGTGCAGAAGTTGCCGCCCCCCCCCCCCCCCCAATTTTGAATATTTATAACTCCGATATTTAAAAGTAGCAAACGAAAAAAAAAAAATGACAATCACGAGCAAACATCGAGCAATAAGTAGCAATTAAAAAGAAAAATTTATCCCGTATCAGGGGACTAGCTTCATAAAGGTGCGGATGGAATATACCGTGTGGACAAAATAATGGATATACCGTAAGGATCAGGTGAAACCGAATGGTCCATCCACCCAGACGGTGAATATTTGGTATTTTTAGGGGTATAACCACTCGTTGCGCTGAAAAATCCCTAGGGTGATCTTGGCGCGCGGTCGATGGAACTCTGCGTGCCAAAATCACTCTAGGGATTTCCAGTGCAACGAGTGGCTATCCCTATAAAAATACCAAATATTCACCGTCTGGGCGGATGGACCATTCGGTTTCACCTGATTCTCACGGTATACTCAGTTTTATTTCACCTATAACTTTATTACTGGTTGCTAGAGGAAGTGCCACAAGAGATGCGTCACTCCACTGCGCGCCATATTAATACAACACAATTTCAAATACGTAATCTACTACTAATGTTTGCTACATTCCAACACCCTCTCTCAAACATTAGTTAACCCTATGCCTTGAATACAGTATTTCAATTTTTGTTGCGGAACAGCTTTGGTCAAACTATCCGCGATCATTTTTTCAGTAGACATATGAGCGGTTCCACGTCACTTCACTCGAAAATAAACCGTCAAGTCACGGATTTTTGCGCCATTCAAAATATCTTCAGTACTATGAAAAAAAAAAATACAATTTCAAGGATTTTGAAAAATTTTCAAAAATGGCGGAGTTAGAGCTATGTGAATTTTCGTGAACCGCTGTTGCACCGCTATGTTTAAAAATGGATATCTCCGAAAGTATTCAACGGAGCGAACTGAGCTTGGAATCATTTTGTTCGTAAAAGAATGCGCTTTTATGAAAAAAATTTAAATTCCAAAAAAAAAAATTCCTTCACTTTTTTTTCGTCGTTTGTTTTTTAAATTTCACTGCCATTTCCACGGGACTCACAGAAATTCATGGAGATAATTTTTTTTGGATACCTGGTTCCTTCCCCTTTGATCCTAAAAAAAAAAATTTATGGAGAAAATACCTGGGCCGAAGAAAAAAAATAAAACGTCTCGTCGCGCGTCGCCGCGCGCGCCAATCCACGTCCGCGCTACTCCAGTAAGCTCGTTGTGTTGCGTAGTGGAGTTATGACTGATGGATCTTTTGCAATATTTTGGTGGCTCTGAAGAGGGCCGATGTCTTTAGTGATGATTCGCTGGGAGACACTTAGTAGGACACCTCAGTTTGAAATCAATTCATAATTTTCATCGAAACAAATTTTTCTGATGCGGAAAGGAATTTTGTTTTGACGAGTTTATGGGATATTGGAATGACCACATGTAATTTCAGAGTACCACGAACTGTCAATGCCTTATCGAATCGATTTTGTAAAATAGATTCCTTCGCTTGATGTTCTGCAGACGTACAGTACGCGAAAGATATGCTGCGAAAATAAGAACACACCCGATCATCGTTGCAAGAAGCCTTCTCAAATAATTTCATCAATGATGTTACTTATAAACAGTGGATATCAGTGGATCGAACGGCTTTGGAGACATCACCAAAAAGTCCGAGGATTTCAATTCCTATAGAAAAAATAATTTATTTCTCCGCTGGAGCAGCTTCCCAATATAAGAACAAAAAGAATTTCATAAACATAACACATCACTTTGAAGACTTTCGATGCCAAGCCGAGTGGCATTTCTTTGTTACATCACATGGGAAAGGGTGGTGTGATGGGGTAGGCGGAACTGTTAAAAGATTAGTTTCACGTGCGAGTTTACAACTGATTGGCAACTCCGATCCTATTCAAACACCGCTGGATCTATATAATTGGGCATGTTCCTATTTTCGCAGCATATCTTTTGCGTACTGTAAAATCTATTTTACAAAATCGATCCGATAAAGCATTGAGAGTTCGTGGCACTCTGAAATTACATGCGGTCATTCCAATATCCCATAAACTCGTCAAAACAAAATTATTTTCCGCATCAGAAAAATTTGATTCGATGAAAATTATGAATTGATTTTAATCAGAGGTGTCCCACTAAGTGTCATCCAGCGAATCATCGCCAAAAACATCGGCCCTTTTCAGAGCCACCAAAATATTGCAAAAAATTCATCAGTCATAACTCCACTACGCAAGACAACGAGCTTACTGGAGTAGCGCGGACGTGGATCGACGCGCGCGGCGACGCGCGACGAGACGTTTTATTTTTTTTCTTCGGCCCAGGTATTTTCTCCATAAATTTTTTTTTTTAGGATTGAAGGGGAAGGATCCAGGTATCCAAAAAAAATTATCTCCATAAATTTCTGTGAGTCCCGCGGAAATGGCAGTAAAATTAAAAAAAAAATCGACGAAAAAAAAGTGAAGAAATTTTTTTTTTTGGAATTGAAATTTTTTTCATGAAAGCGCATTCTTTTACGAACAAAATGATTTCAAGCTCAGTCCGCTCCGTTGAATACTTTCGGAGATATACATTTTTAAACATAGCGGTGCAACAGCGGTTTACGAAAATTCACATAGCTTTCACTCCGCCATTTTTGAAAATTTTTCAAAATCCTTGAAATTGTATTTTTTTTTTTCATAGTACTAAAGATATTTTGAATGGCGCAAAAATCCGTGACTTGACGGTTTATTTTCGAGTGAAGTGACGTGGAACCGCTCATATATTTCAGAATTAATTTATCATTACTTATGCTTTCTCTTATGAAATGGTAGCGTATGTCCACATGCTTAGTTCTATTATGAAATACAAGGTTCGTAGCTATCTTCTGAGCGCTTTGGCTATCATTATATATTAATACCCGTTAATTCAGCTGTTATTTCTTCTTGATCAAGATTCGCGGCCGCGAATCGCCACCAAGTACCCGTAAACAGGCGAGAGCTAGCCGGGAATATTTTCTCGGAGGAACTAGTTATACCTGTAAGCACGGTGTTCTAACTCCGGAACACGTCAATATTTTTCGATGAAATTTACACGTCAGAAAGTCCCTTCCCACATGACCTCGCTGTATAAATTTGACCGAAATCGGTCTACTGGTTTACGAGATATTGGTCTCGAAAGTTGATCGTCTTCTTCTCCTCCTCCTCCGTCTTTTTCGCTAGACGCTGGCTATCGACATCGATTTCGAACAAACGGTTCTATCGAATGACTTCAAATTTGGACTGAGGGTTTGTGTCATAGAAATGTCGCCCCCCATTAATTTGAGGCGAAATCCATTGATGCTTACGGTGTTTTTTTTATTTATTACAACGATATTTGTGGAACAGTCTAACATATATGTTCTTGAAATTTGGACTGTGAGGTGTTTACATGTCAATATTGACTCAATTTAATTTTCGTCAAAATCGATAACAACGCTTAAGGTCAACGCGCACTAGTCGGAAGCGGACCGAACCGAAGCGCGCCGAACCGATGCGAAGATCGCGAAATTGTACGGTGAGAATATTTTTCGGTTCGCGGCGCTTCGCTTCGGTTCGCTTCTGAATGGTGTGTCCACGCAGGTCGGTAGAACGTCGTCGAAGCATGCGAATATGAACGATTTATACTTGAATCAATTGAATCGTTTTTTGATTTTGCGACACAGAAATTTGTGTTTTTTCAATAAGTTTTCGTATTTATTATTGGTTGAATGATTCTGAATACATTTGTCAACATACTAAGCACAGACGAAGTTCTGGTAGAAATATCAGATGAAGACCTGTGGTAAGGTACTCATAGTGATTTGTAATTAATAATGTATGAAATGGATTTTTTGTGATTGTTAATTTTATTTATTTCTGAACTGAAAATTTGTACAGTGGTTGGTTATAACAATTTGTTGTTATTAAATTCTAAATTTAACCAAAACTGCCTAAAAAATATAGCTTGATTTGTTTGCAAATATGTTAGAGTTAGTAAATATGTACCGGACCAGATTGATAGACCGCAAGGTTTATTAAACTGTTTTTTATGTAAAAATTTCAAACTTCGTCAGTCATTAGTATTTGATATACGAAGTCCTAGCTGAAAAATATTTTATCGATCTTGATACGAGTTACTACATTTCGCCGATTCTGAAAGTTTTGATAATTCGAGTACGAGTCTTACAAAATTCGTGATCTATTTGAATTTTCGACATTAAAATTTTCGTATTACATCATAAGATCGAGAATGTTGTAAGGAATGTAGTACTGACTGGTTCATATAGGTTCATAATTCACGACTGACAATGAGTCCACTTTCAAGTGCATTTTATTCTAATGTATCTCGATGACATCGACCACTTTCTTTGATTCATATGAGGATCTGTGAATCCATATCGTTATGGATATTTGTTGATCATTTTCTTATGTAAAGAGTTTATATTAGACATTACACTATACGAAAATATACTTCTTGATATTTTATTTTTTAACGCATTTTTTTACATGGAGTATGTTATTTCCAGCCGGTATCGCCCACAATAGAGAATTGAAACGTAATTTGTAGTTTATATTGTCAACTTCCTGCAAATTATTTAACGTTTTTCAACAATAGTTGCTGTGTAATTTGTTTAATTTTTTAAATTCTATAAATACTCAAACCAGTTCACATTCGTGAACCTAGCATACGTCCATATTGCAAGAACGTACACGCAGTCGTGAATGAATGACCTCATAATTAATATTAACTAATTGGATTGTAGATTTTAGCTTTTTTTTCTCAATCGTCAAAAAAAAACAATTGTTTACTGATTTTGCAAATGTTATATCGAAAACCAAATTTTGAACTATGTGACATTTGGATGGGTCGGATTGCCGTTTTATGATATTCGGTGGTTAATATTTTCATGATGATAAACAAACGTGCCGAAGATTCTGCAAGTGTCCATCAATAGTATAATTACAATAAAAGACGTCGGATTCTGAATACAGAAATCATTGTAATGTCGCTATGGCGATTTCGACACATGAACTTCGTGCGCGTCAACAAGTTATTATCCGCGTCGAGTTTACATCATTTTTTTTAAATTTTAACAAATTTATTTACAATGAATAAAGAAACCCTCATACTCCTTGTCGAGAAGTACAAGCCTTTATACGGCATGCGTAACGCTAGTTATTCGAACCACCTTATAAAAGAAAATTGCTGGCATGACATTGCAAGGGCTATGCGGCAGCCAAGTAAGTAGAACTTGAATTCGTGTATGAATAAATTGAACATGGCGATGGTAACCTCTAAAATGGTAACCAAAATGTGATGGTTTTTTTGTTTAAAAAGGCTCTCGAGTATCCATCCTACCCTGTCAGACTATTTCAATCTGCCATTCAACTGCACCAGTCGGAGAAACGAAATAGTCTTCAAACTTGTCTCTCACAGTCATTGCCTCTACTGTTGAATTGCCTCCTATATTGCTCATAGTACTCAGACTTGAAATGTTATTGCTGCCGGTATTTTCACATATTGGAGCGGAATCATCTCGCAAGAAGTTGTGTAGACAGCACGTTGCCAGTATAACATTGTCTACATTCTGAGGCTTCATCTTTATTCTACGCTGATAAATTCGAAATTTCTGGGACAAGATTCCAAAAGCATTCTCTGACACTCTCCTTGCACGTGATAGTCTATAGTTGAAAATTTTTTTCGTCTCATCTACTCTTAATTGAGCCCCCGGATATGGTCGCATGATGTTTCTTCTTAGGGGAAATGCTTCGTCACCGACAATCACGTATGGAAGGGGCTCATCACTACCAGGTAATGGTTTGTCATCGGGTATATTCAATGTACCCTCATTTAAAGCTTTGCCCAATGGGCTATTGGCCAAAATCCCACCATCGCTGTTTTTGCCATAAGTACCTACAAGCACCTACGTCCACGGCGATGAAGCGGTAATCAGCATCAACCAGAGCCATAAGAACAACACTGAAAGTTTTTGTATAATTAAAATATAACGATCCGCTATTTCCCAGAGCTTCGATGTCTATGTGTTTGCCGTCCAGGGTCCCGATGCAATTTGGGAAATTCCAACGTTCTGAAAAGACATTTTCGATATTCTTCCATGCACGAATATTTGGTGTAGGCAAAACTATCGGTGAAAGTCGGTCCCAAATTATTGCACACGTCTCATGTACAATTTCCCTAACGGTCGTGGTCCCATGCGGTAACTGAACGCTATGGTTCAGAAAAAATCTCCGGTTGCCAAAAATCTAAAATCAGAAATGTAATTACATAAACCTAAGTAAACTTGTCAAAATTATAATATCTCCGTTTTATATATTCCTGAAGTCGAAGACTGTAAGAACGCATGGCGAAGACTCCGCGATTGTTATCGTAAGGCAATAAACAATCGTAAGAGCAAAAGTGGGCAAGCAGCATCAAAAAAACGACCATGGAAGTACGAAAGACAAATGAACTTTCTCGTTGAGCACATGGCTGAAAGGCAAACTCAAACTAATATTAGGGGTTCAGCCGATTCATCAGAATCACAGCCTATAAGTCTGAAGGATGTGTCACAGCCTACAAGTCCTGACAACGTACCTATTATTACAAATAATGACAATCGTGAATTTGATCATGACGACGATAGCGAATCGACGAGTAGTCCGATTGAAGATACAAGTGAGAAATAATTGAGGGGTCGGATGCAATAAGGGGATATATCTTTTTTTCGCTCCGAAAAGTTGGCCCCTGAGCAGTTTGAAAGGAAATCGCGAGTTTCGAATTTTGAGACATACATTCCTGTAGAGAATTTAACTCCGCATCTTTTTTTCCTCTTGAAAAAAGTTGTAGCTTTCGTAGTTTTCGAAATATTTACAAAAAACGTGTTTTTTGGAAGGTGAAAAATTCCCACCATTTTTCACTTCAACTCGCTCCGGATTGCCCAATTTTTGGAATTTTCGAACGAAATTTGCAGGGATCATGTATTATAGTGTTTAGAAATTGACTAAAGAAGAAAAAAAGTCAATATTGTTGTTAACAAAAAAGTAATTAATTTTTTTCCGAGACATTGCAGAAGTCAGGTGTGGATATCTTCAAGCGCTTCGGAAGTCGAAAGAATTTCGAGCGACCGAAAACTTCCAGCGGGAAAGTTGTTCATTAAGGTACAAATAAGTTTTCTGGAAAGTTTCACTTCAATCGAATGAATGGTTTAAAAATTATTGATGTTTTATTTCACCACCGCCTG
Source organism: Tenthredo amoena (assembly GCA_963966615.1). NCBI lineage: Eukaryota > Metazoa > Arthropoda > Insecta > Hymenoptera > Tenthredinidae > Tenthredo > Tenthredo amoena. Next base: position 10,075,848 of record OZ016490.1, read on the forward strand.
GCTGCCGCGCGCGTAGGTTATAGCGAGAGTACATGAGCAGTGACTCGCAGTTCGGCAAAGATGGAAAGTAATCAAGACTCGGTAGATATACGAAATCATAGCTTATTATTAATTTTTTTTTTCAATAAAAAAGCAAGGATTTCAATTTATATATTCCCAACAAATAACGTGACATTTTCAATTCGCTATATTCAATTCTTTTCTACTCGCGAATCATGCGTTATGATTTTGAAAGATCTCCATTTGTAAACAAACCGACGCAAGGGTATTCGAACTGCTGATTTAAAAGATTAAAACACGGAATGATTATTCTCGTTCTGTTCGGAGAAGAGGACGTCGGACAATTTTCTGTCAGTATATATTCTTGATAAAAGATACATAATTATATAAAACCAAGCGATCTTGTTTAATTATTGTAAAATGGAAAATAGATTACAGCCTACTAGAGGCAGGAAGCGGACAAAAAATGAGGAAACTTGGAAACGAAATATTCGTAAAACCAGCAGAAATAAGGTATATTCATAAGAAATTTATTCAAAAAACAATGTGTAATTAACAAGAATGAGAGCAATAATGACGACAAGAGTAAACAAAAAAAGTAGGAAGAAGAATGTGCAAGAAAATGAACATAAAACGTTACAGGAACCTGAAAATGAATTAAAGAATCGCGGAAAAATACAGATTCAAAAACATTAAAATGAAAATGTTTTAAATAAAGGAAAATACTTTAATTATTTCCATTTTTTTTTTGTATATAAAGTACTGGTTATTCTTTATCGCATTGCAGGGAGATGAATATATTTCAATTGCACAAAAGCTTGTTCCAATGAAAATTTTCAAGCCCGTTGAATCGTGTTGTATACAGAATTGCTTCAAGAAATGTGCGATCAAGCAACAAAAGCATTTATTCGAAACTTTTTGGGATTTTCAAGATTACCACAGACAAAACGTTTTTCTCAGTACGATGATGAAACGCAAAGACCCGGAGACAATAGGCGGTATTGAACGTCAGCGATTAATATCATGGATTTATTCTGTTGCTACTGATGAAGACAATATTCGTGTTTGCAAGAAATTCGTTTGTAGTCTTCTGAACTTGGGGAAAAAAAGATTAGAAACCGTCCAGAAAAAAAAATTAGCTAATGCCAGTTTTGAAGATTGTAGGGGGAAGCACGACAGTCATAGGGGAGAGTAGGGTATATCGTACCACCGGGTAAATCGTACCACTTGCATATTTCGAATCCTGGTACGAATAGTTGACGCCTGGTGATAGAAACACGAAGTCTTTTTATCATCAAACGCCGACACAAAGTTAGACGCGACTAGGCAAACTTGTCTCGAAGGTACGTACTATTATTTATTTCACTAGTACTTGATGCAGATTTCGCGAGTCAGCCCTAAGGCTACTATGTTTGTGAAAAGCCGAATGATACAGCGTATGAATAATGGTATAAAAGTGTGATCTTTTCCGATTATTTTCATACCGTAACATTGAGGTTATTTTTGATGTGTGTGCAGTACGCAATTTTTTCAGAAAACAGCGCGCAGTCGGCTAATTCGTACCACTGTTGGTCGGGTAAATCGTACCCCGATACGATTTACCCGACCAACCTGGCATAAGGTCAAGTCTATGCCAAATCATTGCAAACAAAAAGTTGTGGACTATAAAACGTTTTCGTTATTATATTTTACAGTGTACTTGCAAATGTCACAGAAAAGAAAGTACCGTTCGTGGTCTGAAGATGATATGTCGCGGGCGCTTTCTGCATGTAGAAACGGAGACTTCGGCTTCAATGAAATTTGCAGAATGTACAACATTCCGAAACCAACATTAAAGCGTCATCTTGAAAATAAAAATGCGTTTGCAAACGAAGACTCTAAGTTTGCTGGTCGACCACCTACTTTCTCACCAGCTATTGAAAAAGAACTAGTAGATTATATTGTACAAATGCACGAACGAATGTTCGGACTAACCATAAAAGATATTCGTAAATTGGCCTTCGATATTGCTGAACGCAATGGAATACCACATACGTTCAACCGGTCTACAGGAATGGCAGGTAAGGACTGGTATTATACATTCATAGCCCGACATTCCAATTTGAGTTTGAGACAGCCCGAAAATACTTCAATGGCCCGAGCGAAGGGTTTCAATAGAGAAAACGTCTTCGAATATTTTGATATCCTCGAAAAGATTTGTGATTCGCATGTTCTTGATGCAACGAGAATCTACAACGTTGATGAATCTGGTTTTTCTACCGTGCAAAAGAAAGGTCAAAAGGTTGTAGCCCTCAAAGGGCGTAAACAAGTAGGCAACATCACTAGTGGCGAAAGAGGAGTGAATACTACGATAGTGTGCTGTGCAAGTGCAGCAGGACTATTTGTACCTCCGATGATTATATTCAAAAGAATGCGGATGGTTCAAGAATTGAAAGTTGGTGCTCCTCCTGGCAGTATAGTTCACGTATCCGAAACTGGCTACATCAACAGCGAACTATTTTGTGTGTGGCTAAAGCATTTCATCGATGCCGTTCATCCTAGCCAGGATAGAAAAATTCTATTATGTCTAGATGGGCATACTACGCATACAAAAAATCTCGAAGCTCTTGAACTATGTCGAGAAAATGGCATAATTTTGCTGCAGTTACCAGGTCATACTACGCATCGCCTACAGCCGCTAGATGTATCTTTTTTTAAACCATTAGAAACGTACTACGCACAAGCCGTCGAGAAATGGTTACGTACAAACCCTGGACTCTGCGTTACACAGTATCAAGTAACACAGTTACTAGCTGAAGCTTACGGAAAAGCAGCATCAGTTGAAAATGCCATTAGCGGATTCCGAGGAGCTGGGTTATGGCCTGTCAATAGACATCGCTTTACTGACACCGATTTCGTTCCATCCGATGCATTGCTCGTGGAAAATGTATCAGTAGAAAATAACCATCTGGAGCCGATCCCAGAATTGGCCGATGTGACGAATAATAATTCTACGTCCTCTTTAGTAACCTCTATCGCAGAAATATCACCTCTACCAAAACCAAGGCAATCGAAACGTATTAAAAAGGGAGCACAACGCGCTGTAGAACTTACCAGTAGCCCATACAAAAATGAGTTGAAGATCAAAAAAGAAACCCAAAATACGAAACCCAAACCAAAACCAAAAGCTAAACAAGCAGCCAAACCAATCAGACTACCCCCCATAAAAACTACTACACCTGTTGTCGCGTACACATCAACCAATTCTACCATTGACATTGTCATTAATGAACAGGAGTGGTATTGTGGAATTTGTGAAACTGCTAAGATTCAAGACATGATTCGATGCTGTGAGTGCAATTTATGGTTTCATGAATCTTGTATTGGATGCAAACGTGGAATCAAAAGATATGTGTGTGCTTCATGCAAACAAGATTAGAAGAACATTATAAAGCAATATAAATATATTTTATATAAAAAAGTGCAAATTAGTTATAAGTTGTTTTTAAAGTTCGAAATAATATAATTAAAGTATTTTATAGTTAGGATTAAAGCACTGTGAGAATAGCATCGTATATCATAATATCAATATTGCAAAACTACTGTATTATAAATAAATGTATGCAATTATGTGCTACTGTAGTTTTTTTCTGTATTTATAAGGTGGTACGATTTATCCTACCGGTGGTACGATTTACCCTACCAGTCGGCTATATCGTACCGTTTGCAGAGTCTTAGTAAAAAAATGTTTTCTTACCTTTATCTTCAAATTAGAACAACAGTGATTTTTTGGGGGGTTCGCAAAGGAATATATAACACGAAAAAAAATTACCCGAAGCCATTTGATTGAAAACTAAAATTTGAAAAATGGAAAAGTCCAAAGTGGTACGATATACCCTACTCTCCCCTACTGTTAAGTTATCGCAGGAACTGAAAGACTTAATTAAAATTCATTGTGAATCTATACCACATCAAGAATCGCATTATAGCAGAGAATCGACTACCTTGAATTTTTTTCTAAATCCCGAATTAAATTTAAAAATTTTGTATCATCAATTTCTAGAATACTATGCCGCTGTGACACAGGATCGCGAGATTCCACTGCACGAGTCCACGTATTGCAAATATTTCAATTACAATTTAAATTTTACATTCAAATTACCGCGTACGGATGTTTGCAATAGATGCTACGAGAGTGAATTGCAACGAGTAGAATCTGATGCAATCGGTAAACATAAGGAAGAAGTTAAAGAGTATCATAGCCTAAGAAAAAACTTTCTTTCAGAAAAAAATGTCTTGTGTTGCGAATTTGATTACGCACAAAATTTACCGTTGCCCAAAATTCCGGTTTCGGATCAATTTTACAAAAGATTGCTGTGGTTGTATCTGTTTAATGTTCACATATTTAGCTCTGGAAATAGTTATATGTTTAGTTTTTTAGAAGGAAGTGCAAAGAAGGGCGCAAATACCGTATGCACTTTTATTGACTACGCGATCGATAAAGAATTTAATAAGACAATTCACGAGAAGATTGTTCTGTTTTCAGATGCAGCTAGTGGACAAAACAGAAATTATACGGTATTTGCGTTTTTATTAGCACTGTCCGCTAAGCTTAGCGTTGATATTTGGCATATATTTCCAGTACGCGGTCATTCTTACTGCCAATGCGACCGAAATTTCGGATTATACTCACAGAAAAAAAAGAAATTAGAACGGATCGAAACACCTACCGAGTACATTGATTTAATTAGAAATGTGCGTGATCCGCCGTTCACGATAGTCGAGTCTGCAGATGAAATTTTACATGATTTTGACAAGACATTTAAGAAAAAAGTAAAGTATCCAAAGGGACTCGAAATTAGCCAAGCTTATGTAATTCACTATTCGCCAGCCGGAATCGTACAAGTTTTCGAAAATTACAGACTGGAAAATCCTTCTTCATTTAATATAGTTTCAAAAATTAAACTTGAAGATTTAACAAGAATTCGTCCTCCGACCGTCGGAATCACAAAAGCCAAGATGAATGACGTCAAAAGTTTGTTGCGATATCTATCTGCTGGAGGACAATCATTTTTTAACGAATATTTCGACTCGATTACTGGCGATAAAGGGACAGATGACAGTGACGAGGACGAGTAATACGCAAGCTCATCTATTTGTTTTCTTTGCAGTATATCTTTTGTGGATATAAAAATCGAAATAAATCTTGAATATAATAATATAACGTTGGTATCTATGTATATAAGTTTACGTTCTATAAAAAGTTTTATAAAATTTTTTTGATTTGGAATCATAAATAGAATAGTAAGATGCTTGTTTTGTAAAGTCTTCTGATTATATTTATTGCCATAGGTTTTTAATCATTATATGAATTTGAAAAAGATGTCAGGTTATTTATTAAGAATATATAAATTGAAATCCTTGCTTTTTTATTGAAAAAAAAAAATTAATAATAAGCTATGATTTCGTATATCTACCGAGTCTTGATTACTTTCCATCTTTGCCGAACTGCGAGTCACTGCTCATGTACTCTCGCTATAACCTACGCGCGCGGCAGCCAGGCGGTGGTGAAATAAAACATCAATAATTTTTAAACCATTCATTCGATTGAAGTGAAACTTTCCAGAAAACTTATTTGTACCTTAATGAACAACTTTCCCGCTGGAAGTTTTCGGTCGCTCGAAATTCTTTCGACTTCCGAAGCGCTTGAAGATATCCACACCTGACTTCTGCAATGTCTCGGAAAAAAATTAATTACTTTTTTGTTAACAACAATATTGACTTTTTTCTTTTTTAGTCAATTTCTAAACACTATAATACATGATCCCTGCAAATTTCGTTCGAAAATTCCAAAAATTGGGCAATCCGGAGCGAGTTGAAGTGAAAAATGGTGGGAATTTTTCACCTTCCAAAAAACACGTTTTTTGTAAATATTTCGAAAACTACGAAAGCTACAACTTTTTTCAAGAGGAAAAAAAGATGCGGAGTTAAATTCTCTACAGGAATGTATGTCTCAAAATTCGAAACTCGCGATTTCCTTTCAAACTGCTCAGGGGCCAACTTTTCGGAGCGAAAAAAAGATATATCCCCTTATTGCATCCGACCCCTCAATTGTTGCTCTTCTGCTATTATCACACATTATAATTCTACGTCTCATGAAATCTCTTTTGTGGAAGCCAAACTCGCACATTCTACAAACATTCTTAAAATTAGTATTATACACACATATATAAAAATTCTGAATCTGACTTTCTGGTGATACATTTATGATGTGTATTTATCTCGGTATTTACGATGGTGTACTTGTCCTAGAAAGGAATAATTTCTGAATTCAATTAGGTCAACTCTTTGAATTAAAAAGAAAAAGCGGAATTCCTTTATATCATTTATCAAGTTAACCGTTTTACATTTTTGCTAGGCCATTAAAAATTTCAAGAATTGCGGATTTTATTCGTTCAACTGAAAATCGATGATTTTGGTAGACATCAATTTACGACATCCCGCAATTCAATTAGGATATTTTTTAATATATGTGTACTGTGACGTTGCATTTTGCAACCGTCCCAATACTGCGCGAGTGTCGAACGACGTGAGGACGGACAGCTCCAGAGAAGTAGCACAGGTCGTAAACTAGCTTGATTACTAATTTGCTAATTAATTTGATTATTATTTCTATTGATGGTTTTATTATTGGTACGATTAGCCTGATTTATTATGTAACTCCCTTTGCTTTATATCGAGTCTCTATAATAGCGGAGCTCGGGAGGACGACGCCAGGACGTCGAGGGACTACTTCCGACGTCTGAAATCGAGGTCCTTCCCGAACTACAGCTTCCAGCCGACACGTCTCTCTTTCCCAACTCCCGGTCGTGGATGCCGCAGGAGCGGTTGAATAAGGATGACCCCCGGAGTCAAACCCTCCCGTTCCCGCAGACTGATCAGCCTGGTGCTGAACCACTCCCGTCAACCAATTCTGGACGTCTAGGCAATGGTTGAAGAGAGCAGGGCGAAATTCCAGTAACCCACCAAAGCTTCTCGTTGCCAATGACTTATCGACCTGGAGTCGAGCTAGACCTTGTCATCGGCTTTCCCGGTATCGTCCCGCTACCGGTGTTACTCCCGAAAAGTCCCGGTAGAAGAACTGCAACCATGTGAGGCAGGCCTGCCTGTAAGCCTTCCACATCGCTCATGGGGAATTCTGGATGCAGATCCGGTCATTGGGGCATCAGAACTTCCGCCAGATTCTCTGACTGGTCCGTTTTTCTTGTTAAAACGCAGCCAGGGTGCACTTCGTCCCGACGATAATCCCGAGGAGTCCCGCGACAAGAACCGAAGTTGGAAGAGAAGACGCAGAGAACGAGAATCACGTACGAGTCCCGCTATACCAGCTTTAAAATATCCCGCCGTACCGCCATGTTGGATGAGCACTTGGACAAACGTCTACTACCTGAGCGTCCCGGACTACGCGTCCCGAAACTCATGCCAGCGAGGACGACTAACTGCTGAGTCTGACGACTAAGGTTTTGACGAAAAATCTAAGTACGACGATTCAAATCGGATAGCAGCTAGGGGATCCCGCACCTATAAAGTGTGGGGTAACGCAGGACTCGGCCTACTTCTACGCTTGTTCGTCCTCACGTCAAGACCATCTAAATCCCGAGTTCCCGTTACAGTGCTGAATAGTGTGTTAAAGCTTTTGTTAATTATCCCGTTACCGTTATTGTTAAATTTATTGTTAAAGTTCAAGTTATAGTTTGTTGTTATTTTTATATTATTCCCGTTTTGTTGGGTTTGAAGGCGACTTATCGCCGATAAGGTAAGACCTATTTAGTTATTTAGTAGGTTATATTTGGTGTGGCGTAGGCCACGATTATGGTTCGTTAAGTCCTCAGACTTCGTCCCGGTTATGTTTTATTATATTTAGTATTGTTAAAAACGGATTCTCGAGTCGACTCGTGTTTAGCGACTATTTGTGGCTTTTCTCTTGCTTTAGCATGCGGTAGATTCTATTAGGTTTTCTTCTTTTTCTCTGTCTTTCTCTCTTATTCTATTATTTCGATCACAAACGACCTGTAACGACTATTTCCCGGAGCTAGCGAGCGTAGAAGCCAGCATTGTTATTTAGTTTTTAGTTTCTTAGTTAATAATTATTTGATCGATGTAGTTTCATATTTTCTTCTCTTTAAGTCCCGTATAATTTGATTAATCTTGTATCAAGACGATTGCTGTGAATTTCCTTATATTTTGTTATATTGTGTCATATATTTTGGATACTGGATTGATTAGTCTGTTCTAGTAAATTTTCCGAATTTTGTCTGAATCACGAAACATAATTTTGTAAATATTGTACTGCCTATTCCCGTAATTATTGCGGATTGTGCATTAGTTTTCCCGTATCGGCATTTTATGTCCGAATAAATTCTTCGAAAACGTAATTAATTGTCTTTGAGTATTAATTGGCACCCTGCCCCTCTACCGTTTAGTTGCTATTATATTCTGAGCTATCTGGCAATTTCCGCCGTCAATTTCTATCTTCTTTAGTCTTTCGAGTGACGTGAAAACGTCTGGCGCCCAAATCTTAGTCTTATAATTTTATATTAAATAAACGTTGACGCCGAAGTGCGCGGTTCCCGGGTAGACCCTTCCCGTTAGAAGTGCACCGTTGCAGTACTTACAGTGATTTTAGTAATAATAAAATACCGATTGTTAATAATTATCGTCGAATTTTATATTGATCAGATTCTTGATCTGCGCACATGTTCATTTCTTCATTTCAGACGAGATCTCATCTTTGGTCTATTCTAGACGACTCAATTTACATGAAAGATCAATGACTCGAAATTGTGATAAAACGCCGACGTCAGAGATTGCCACCGTTTTAATGAAATACTTGAACAATAAGTCTAAAAAGCCCTCGAACGAAACATCGAGCAGTCCATTAGTGTCTTTCTTCACGACTATGGCCAAAACTGTTGAAACATTCCCACACCCATACCAAGTTGAAATCAAATCAAAATTATTTGCGTTGGTTACTGACTACGATATGCGTTGTAACGACGGTGTCAGAGATGCACCACCGCACCCTACGGCGTTCCTCAAATAAAATAACGAATTTACGAAATAAATGTCCTAGCGGTATTGTTTGTTGGGCGCCAGACGCTACTGCGTCAGTCACAGGTATCTACAGTAATTCAAAATAAAAGACACAGAAAGGTTTTCGGAACGACGGCCTTAAAGCCCACGATTAGCTCAGATGTGCAGCGATAATAATAGAGTGGGTAGGTTCGCCTTAATTAGTTAAAGAAATAAAGTTCGATACACCAGATAAATCCTTCCAGGGAATTAATAATTCCTTATATTCACACTTTTCAGCGGTAACAATGAAATTCAATATAACAAAAGAACATGATCGGAAAAAGCCACTAGAATTACTATAATAGAGACGATATATGATATGATTTGATATGGGATAAATACGAAATTACAAAGAAAAGACTATAATGGAACTACGCCTTATTTTCGACGCAGCGGTATGAAAAAACGATAACACGCCGGTCGGCTAGCGAGCGCCTTAGAAGCAATACAAAACAAGCTATTATACAACGTTTTAGACTACGTATCACCGAGCGATACGATACTCTGGCAAATTCTCTAACACGGCGGCACGCTAGCGATATTAACTATGATTTTGGCGATACGACTTTAACAAATGACTCTAACTGATTTGCTTAGATAACAGGTTAAGTTCAAATAGACTAACTGAAATTATAAGCGAAGGGTTCGCAATGTATGGAAAATTAGGTATCACCGATAAATGGCAGATTCGCAGATATGATGCGGGATTCGGATAAAGAAATTACTTATTAATTAACTTAGCCTATGACATCTACGTTCAGCCAACCCTCGGGGAGTTGGAAATTAATTAGCGACACACCATGCACAATAATATAATAAAAACTACAAAAATAGATCAAAGGACTAAATACAGATAATAGATAGAGCAAATAGATAGAGAAAATAGATTAATCAAGCGGTAAAGTAAGTAAGCAGCAAGATATCAAACAATAAGCATCGGAAGTATTCAGAAAAGATAGATCTACTCAAATGTGCAAGAGAAAATAGCTACAGTCAGTCACGAAGTCCTTTTGCTGAATTTCCTCAAAGAGAAAATGAACTAATCACGTGGCCCGTAGGCTACACGCTACACAAAAGATACGTTAAGCGGAAAATCCAGCGAGACCTCGTGGCTTTACAACGATATAGAGCATAGAGACCTTACCTTAGCGAAAGATGTCGGTTCTCACACACTTGACTTTACTTTAACAATTTAACGGCGGTAATATTACGGTAACAATGACGATAAACTTAACCAACGATAGTTAACAAATTATACCAGCGGAAACTTAACAACGATACGAGTCACTATAACGACAGAGAGATTCAAACGCGTCTGTCTTACGCAATAGTTGAACGTAGAAGTGACGAGTTCTTGCAGGATTTCGGTGGTCTCCTCGCTGCTCCCTACGCCTAGGGGGTGGGGATCCTATGAGGTACATCTCATTACTTGATTGGTTCCCTTAACCGACGACTTCGTAGCAATTGCTCGTCAGCCGTTGTCTACGAAGTGTCATCTTGTTGCCGGCCATCAGGCGCAGGGCTCCGCGCTTCTCAGCGGTAACTCAGCTGTTCCTCGAAGCTGGGGTTGCGAGATGACGTGGAGGAAGGTGTGACCTTGGCTCTTATGTAGCGGTACCGTCCTTGCGTTACTAATCTCTTCGGAATAGGCTCTACAGCGGCAGACTCACCCGAAGTCGACCTCGCTGCAGCCTCCTGACAGGATCTAGGTGCCCCTGGACCGGATTTGCACCTCTGTTGATCTGCCAGGAGCACGCGGGACGCAATTCTCGCCCACTCTCACGTGGCTCATCCTTCGGCGATAACGTTACGCCACGAGTCTTTCCTGGACCAAACGTGGCGTCGGTAATAATAACAGGAGCGGTAGATGGGAGCTGGTGCGTTGACGGGAGGTTGCGGCGTCGTGACGTACAACCCTGTACGCCGTCGTTGCAGGCCAGATGCTCGGCAGTAAGCGACATCAGCTGACAGGGAGCCGTATGCAGGCCCTGTTCACTCTCAGCGGCATCTTCGTCCAAGGTCAACAACCTTCCCTCCAGATGATGCGGTACTACCCTCGGTACTTTCTAAGGTACAGGTCCCGGGCTGCGTACCGCGGAGGCCTCAGTGGCGATAGTCGTAGTCATCTCAGCAGCGGAAGTTCTCGGAGCGGAAGTTCTCGAAGCGGAAGTCTTGATCTAAATCGTCTCTCTCTCTCTCTCTCTCTCTCTCGTCGTACATTAACAAAAAAACACATCAAATTAGTCTAATTCTAATATTCCTTAACTAGGTGTGTCGCTATTATCCCGAGGTTGAGACGTGTTCCACCTCTCTCTCGCGGTATAGATAGCTGAAAGAATTCGCCGGAAGGGCTACTGTGACGGCAGAAAATCTGCAACGTCACAGCGTGTTGCTAGACCATCTTTAAGCAATCAACTACAACATTTTGAAGAACTTCCACAGACTGAAAACAGACCCTACGACATTCAAAGTTTATTACCGAATTTCAATACAAATACGCCGTCGTGTTCGTCAGTCCCGCAAGCAGAAGGTATCACTGGAGACGAACCCTCTGACTCGACAATGCCTTATCTGTACTCTATGTGAATATTTGTGAAAAATACGCTCATTTTGGGTCAAATTTAAAATGATTCAATTTTATAATATGCATAATGTGTTACTCTAAGATACCTCTTTTAAGGGTAGGAGATACTGAAATTTGAGTGCGAAAATTCCAAAAAAATCGATTTTCGGTTTTTCACGGAAAAGTGTTCTTTGAACTCTTATCTATGCGTACACAAATCCTTGAACCGAAAAAAAATTCATTATGCCCCGTTTACTCAATAAAGAGAATAATGTTTCAGCAGGAGTTTCCAATTTTCCTATATTTCGGTTATCGCTATTTCAATTTGTAAAAAAAAGTAACTTGAGATGCATTTTTTCATTCAGCTACCATACTGAAGTGATTCACATGAGATGTTCTCGGTAATGCAGTTGTTGAATCTATAATTTTAGTCGATGGCGTGAGATGGCACTCATGTTGGGTAAGCATACCGCGAAGGCGGGAATTCGAGTATTACGAGCAAAATTCACGGTGTGCTTTACTTGAATAACTCGTGCTTTGATAAAACAATGGATCGAATTCATCGACGTTGGCGAAAGCCTAAAGGTAGAAGTAACGCTCGGCAACAGCAGGCGATGGATGCTCGGAAGATTCTGGCCCAAAAACGGGCAGAACGGGCAGAACGGGCAGAACATCAAATAGAGCCGAGTGGCTCGAACGACCCTAACCTCAATCCCGATCCCCATCCAAATCCACCTGTTGAAGCAGGTGATTTTTTACTAATTTATTCTTCGTGTTTACAGGATTTAGTGAAAAACGTGAAGTGTACTAACTGTAAAAGGCAAAAAGTGTTCGTGCAACTGCGTGATCGTCATGGTTTCAGTGTAAAATTATTATTGAAGTGTAGTGCGTGTGGTTTTGTGCTTGGTGATACTTATTCAAGTCCACGTGTCAAGAACGAAGAGAGTTCAAGACCACCTTTTGTAGTCAACCGGAAAATGGTTGATGGAATTACGTCTGTCGGATTGGGATATGGAGCTCTGGAAAAATTATGCATTGCCACAGATCTCCCCGTCATGACTGCCCGAACGTATCAAAAACACCTGCAAGCCTTGTCACAGGAAGCCCATAAGCTTGAGGCGCAAGTCTTGGGTGAGGCAAGGGAGAAGATCCGCAATGCCCATGTCGCTATACAGCCAGAGTTGGAAGATCAGGCCGTTATAGACATTACAGTCACCTTCGATGGTACATGGCAGAAGCGAGGTCACCAGTCTATGTACGGAATTGGAATCGCCATAGATGTCGTCACCGGACTTGTAATTGACTTTGAAATTCTTTCCAAGTATTGTCACATGTGTATTGTGGCTGGTGTCGAACTTGGCGAAGATTCCCCTGATTTTGCTCTCTGGCTGGAGGGACATAAATCAAGCAAAGAGTGCAACCAAAACTTCATCGGCGCATCAGGCTCAATGGAGGTGACGGCAGCAGAGAAAATTTGGTCAAGATCCATTGAGAAAAACCAAATGAGATTTACCACCATGGTGTCTGACGGGGATGCGAGAACATGGTTACGCCTGAAGGAGATTGCACCTTATGGTGATACTCGTATCGAGAAGGAAGAATGCGTCAACCATGTCGCCAAAAGGCTAGGAACAGCACTTCGTAAGCTGTCTCAAGATCAAAAGCTGGGTGGAAAAGCTATCGGAGCACTGACGGTGACAAAGATCGATTCATTGACGAACTATTATAGAAGAGGAATCGTAGAGCACTTGGATGACATCGTGGGAATGAAGAGAGCTATTTACGCTACACTCCATCATGCCTCATCAACAAACGAAAGACCACAACACACACATTGCCCTACTGGTAGGAAATCGTGGTGCTTTTACAATAGAGCAACAGCCAGACAAGAAGAACCAGGATGCCACAAGAATATGAAATTGATTCTGAACGAGAAAGTCGTCGAAAATCTACTACCAATTTATGAACGACTCACGAGTGACGAACTTTTACTGCGATGTGCCCGAGGAAAAACCCAAAATGCCAATGAGTGCCTAAATAGTTTGATATGGAGAAAGTGTGTGAAAGAAGTGTTTGTTTCGAAGAAGCGTTTACATTTGGCAGTGGTGAGCGCAATAACGGAGTACAACAACGGGATCGAGAAAACAAAAATCATGAAAGCGACACTTAGAGGAGAAGAAGCCGGACCATCAGGGCAGACAATTTCAAGACAACGAGACAGGAAGCAAAAATTGGCAGGAGAAGCTGAGGCTGTACAGACCAGAAAGGTCAGAAGATCAAAACAAAAAGAGCAGAAGAAAATGAATAAGAAAGCAAAAGGTGCAAAAGGAACAAAGGATTACGCAGCAGGTGAATTTTAGAAGCTGGTTTGGTATAAATTAGTGTGGGTGGAAAAAATTTTAGAGTGGTACTAGTGCAATAGAAATATGGAATAGTGATAATATTTATGTAGTTACCAATATCCCGTAGTGTGAGTGAATTAGAAGTTGGAGTTGTACTAGTGCAATGCAATTCAGAGTAGTGATTTTTTGTGTGATTTGAAATATACCATAGTGCCTGTGTAATGATCTGATGCTGCTTTAGTGTAGTAGTCATATCACCATGTGATGTAATAATCTTCATTTATTTTCAGCTAGTAAGTCGTAAGAGTTGTCTTGAAAAAATTGCATCTCGCACAAAGAAGGATGTTTTTCACCAAGCCTCAAAAGATAAGTATACGTAAATATCTAATTGTGTAGATTTCTAATTTTTGTTTCTGTTTCACAGAAATAGCTTTCGGTAGTTGACCAACAGAAGTTTCTGATGTGAGGCCTGCAATGAAGTCACTGCTCTACTAAAATTATGTTGGAGACCCAAAAGTTTTGAGACCCATTCTAAAAAAAGATATGTATCAAATTTTCTCAAAGAATAATTATTATCTTGTCTTACTCTGATATTTGTATTTACAGAAACCGTTCCTAGAAAGCTGTCATCAAAGTTTTTGGCACACACTCCAATAAAGATGAGTATAGCATGTATGAAGATATACATTTATGAAATTCCTATAGCAAATCATTATTCGTCCAAACCTTTGTATTCATTCCACAGAACCAGATTTACAAGTTATCAACCGCACGATTCGCTGCCCGCAGGTCAGATTGCTCACACTCGACGAGACCAAGTTTATATCAACCGAAATGTTAAAATATATGTTCAAAATTCTTCAAAGTTAAAATAATTCATATCCTTTATAATTCCATCCAACTTCCTTGAAATCGTAATTTCTGAAATGTAGCATGTGTAATGAAAATGTGAATTCCACTCAAATATTGCAAGAGCAATTTTTTTTTCAACGTAACATGCTTCAAAACTATTAGCAATCTTGTCCGAAACTAGTTTTGTTCAGACAGTAATTAAAATCTTGAATTTTGTCAATAGTCTAAAAAAAAACTTAAAATCGATTTATCTCAAAACTATGTTTTTGCCAATTCAAAAATCTCCCTGCCCTGAAGCTTTTGTTGAAGACTTCTGAAATTTTCAGGGCACATTCTTACATACATTAGCTACAAATTTACGTCAGATTATGTAAATCGAGAAACAATTACGGATTTTAGAAAAAATAATTGAAATTAAATTTTCCACTCTTCATGAAAACGAATGTCAGAAACGAGTTTCGCACCGATCTCAAAAATACGACGTAGTTTTATAGCTTATGTATCCAAAAGTATGTGTGTGGAAGCCCAGCAAGATTCAAGGATAATTGGAGCGCAGGGAGGTGTTCGAATAAAAGCTATTTCCAAAGCATTGTGGAGAGTAACTCTGTACTTATCGGTTCAAATGACTTGAAATTTGCACAAAGTCTATGTTTTGAGATGGAGAACATGTATGTAAAACCTCATTTGAAAATTGCAATTTTCTGAGATGGGCAGATTTCAGTATCTCCTACCCTTAAGGCAGTTATTTTATACTGCCGTGCGTTATTCACCTTTGTAGTCATATTTATACAACGTTATACGGCATTTTTGCAAACATGGAACGATGTTTTATTAATTTAAAAAATATATGTACTTGAAAGGTGACTCTAAGGACGCTAGAAGCAAGAATTATTAAAAAAAATATACGGCACAAGGTTTTATGATGCAAATGTACAGATGAAATCATATCAAATTGTACATAATTACCTTAAACACAATGCAAGTCTTTCTTCCGGAGTTATGGATCTTCGAAAAGCTGTATTTGCCTTCATCATATCGTCTTTTATCAAGTTTAACAGAACTTGAAATTTTTCATACGACATACGAAAGTATTGAAAAAATCTGTCACTGTCTAGCACAAGTTCGGCAAATAACGTGTGATATTCGCCGTGGATATGTCTATTTCGACATATATTATGCACCCACTTCCGTTTTTTTTTTTTATAACGCAGTCTTTCAGCTTCTTCGCAAAGAATTGCTACTGTAAACACGTCTTGATCAGAGCTATCCATTATGTGAATTCAAAAACTGACTTTGGAGAGGTTCGTAATTACGTATGTATAGTAAATAACCATAAAACAAAATCCGTAAATATTTACAAAAAACCGCCGTGTTGCATAAAACTGATTGCATCTTGAATCGTAATTTTCGCCGCGCTTCGCTACCGTTCGCTCTAGTGCGCGCACAATAAAAAATTTTCGGCGCGCTTCGCTTCGGTTCGCTTCGCTTCCGACTGGTGCGCGTTGGCCTATGTGCGATGCAAGAGAGAGAGAGACAGACGATTGAGATCAAGACTACCGCTCCAAGAACTTCCGTTCCGAGAACTTCCGCTGCTGAAATGATCACGACTATCGCCACTGAGGCCTCCACGGTACGCAGCCCGGGACCTGTACCTCAGAAAGTACCGAGGGTAGTACCGCATCATCTGGAGGGAAGGCTGTTGACCTTGGACGAAGATGCCGCTGAGAGTGAACAGAGCCTGCATACGGCTCCCTGTCAGCTGACATCGCTTACCGCCGAGCATCTGGCCTACAACGACGGCGTACAGGGTTGTACGCTACAACGCCGCAACCTCCCGTCAACGCACCAGCTTCCATCTACCGCTCCTGTTATTATTATCGACGCCACGTTTGGTCCAGGAAAGACTCGTGGCGTAACGTTATCGCCAAAGGATGAGCCACGTGAGAGTGGGCGAGAATTGCGCCCTGCGTGCTCCTGGCAGATCAACAGAGGTGCAGATCCGGTCCAGAGACACCCAGATCTTATCAGGAAGCTGCAGCGAGGCCGACTTAAGGTGAGTTTGCCGCTGGAGAGCCATCCTGGAGGGATTGATAACGCATGGACGGTACCGCTCCGTAAGAGCCAAGGTCACACCTTCCTCCACGTCATCTCGCAACCCCAGCCTCGAGGAACGGCTGAATTATCGCTAAGAAGTGCCCAGCCCTACACCTGACGGCCCGCAACAAGATGACGCTTCGTAGACAACGCCTGACGAGCAGTTGCTGCGACGTTGTCGTTTAAGGGAACCAATCATCTAATGAGGTGTACCTCATAGGTTCCCCACCCCCTACGCGTAAGCAGCAGCGAGGAGACCACCGAAATCCTGCTAGAACTCGTCACTTCTACGTTCAACTATCGGTCGTACTAGACGTGTAAAACCTCTTCCTTGCGCATATACTTTAGACACTCAATTCTTACCAGTTGTTAAGTTTCGTCGTTATTGTTTCATTAGTTATCGCTATTAGGTTTTATAGTCATTTTGTTATCGCTGTGTTCAAGTTAAATTTAAGTGAGTGACGAACCAACGTCTTCGTTAAGGTAAGGTTTCTTTGCTCTATCTTTTGAAAAGCCACGAGGTCTCGGTAAATTATCCGCTTATCGTATCTTTTGTGTAGCGTGTAGCCTACGGGCCACGTGATTAGTTCGTTTTCTCTGAGGAAATTCAGCAAAAGGACTTCGTGACTGGCTGTAGCCTCTTCTCTTACCTATTCTAGTAGACCCATCTTTTCCGATTATCGCTGATGCTTATCGTCTAATATCTGCTGCTTACTTACTTCACCGCTTGATTCAGCTATTTTTCTCAATCTATTCTCTGTAGTTATCTCTTTGATCTATTTCTGTAGTTAGTACTGTATTATTTTGTATGGTGTGTCGCTAATTAATTGCCAACTCCCCGGGGGTTGGCTGAACGTAGATGTCATAGGCTAAGTTAGTTAAGGGGAGGGACCAGACGATTTTTACCGACCTATCTAATTTCTCGAATATCTCCGAAACGGGGCTATCAATCGGATTTTACTTTTGGCAGCCGATGTTTGACGAGAAATGAGTTCGAGCTAGCTCCCAAAATTCAATGAAATCGAAATTTTTGTTTAAATTTTAATCGCAGAATGTAGGGGTGTCACTTATTTCGACTAATATCAGAGCCCACGCATTATTGACGCGAAAATAACTGTGTAAGCACCATTCTACACGGCATAACAAACACTCCTATTCAAAAACATTTTTGTTTCATGTAGGAATAAAGTCTCTATGTGAAAACTCGCAATTCGTTGTAATTAACGATTGTAAATTGTTGGGAAGCCATGATAATCCTTAGTTCCCGTAATGCCCGAGAGAGAGAGCTCAGCGCGCGAATCGTGCATCGGTATTAGTGCCGGCCAGCGCAGGGCCGACTATTATATTTGGCATAAAGTGACGTGACTAATATTTTTTTGCAGGTTTTTCGAGTCATGGAATTTATATATATATATACATATATATTTTTTCTTTCTGTCTCAAGTGCAGCAGGTAACGGTAAGTACGACTAAGTTATATTTTGAATAATAATTCTATCCATTATATCGCGTTCTATGAATTAGTTATCCATTCGCTTGTCAAACCGGTCATAAGTTGAAACAAATATAATATGCAAGAACATGCATCAAACACGAAATGGTCAGGGTCAGATGTCGGCCGAGTTGACACGTAATGTCCCATGTATGAATAATTAAAAAATAGTCTAGTGCAATGAAAGAAGCCTCACCATACATATAATATAGTTCTCAAATTGGAAAACTAATGGCAATTTAGTGACTGAAGTCTACTCTTCAGAATAAGTTTCAAATATCAGATGATTTTCATTGTGTTATTCAATTTTTAGTAACGTCAATCACATGTATGCTGAAACGGTCTGATTCGCGGACTCATTCCACTGCCACATACACAGTAGTGACGCTACTCAATAATGAATAATTTGGTGAGGATAAATCGGAAAATCTAAAAGTGAATGCACTCCACAGAAGGTACTTTATGCTTGAAAACCATCACTGTCAAAATTTTCTGTTTTTTTTTCACACCACAGACAACTTTTAAAAATAATTCTATACGAGCAACAATCTTCTTTTTCCATTATCATTTCGTCAGATTATTATCAACAGAACATAGGTGTTCAAGCATTTTTTCAAGATAGCAATGTTCATATTCCCCGTACGTTTTCGACAGTCCCAGGCAACAAGTCGGCCCTGCGCTGGCCGGCAGTAATACCGATGCACGATTCGCGCGCTGAGCTCTCTCTCTTTTTCGGGCATTACGGGAACCAAGGATTATCATGGCTTACCAACAATTCACAATCGCTAATTACAACGAATTGCAAGTTTTCACATAGAGACTTTATTCCTGCATGAAACAAAGATGTTTTTGAATAGGAGTGTTTGTCATGCCGTGTAGAATGGCGCTTACACAGTTATTTTCGCGTCAATGATGCGTGGGCTCTAATATTAGTCGAAATAAGTGACACGCCCACATTCTGCGATTAAGATTTTAAAAAAAATTCCTATTTCATCGAATTTTGGGAGCTAGCTCGAACTCATTTCTCGTCAAACATCGACTGCCAAAAAGACAATCCGATTGATAGCCCCGTTTCGGAGATATTCGGGAAATTAGATAGGTCGGTAAAAATCGTCTGGTCCCTCCCCTTAATAAGTAATTTCTTTCATCCGAATCCCACACCCATGTGAAGTTAGCCCCCCATTTTCCGAAAATCAATTTCTTTGCAGAGTTCTAGCTTCTTTTTGGGGAGTTCTGAAGTTCCTCATAAGTTATAAAAATAGTTCTGTTGATTTTCGAGATAAAAAATCATTTTTAAACAATGGGGGGTCAATTCACGGAACCGATAACTAAAAACTTGCAGAACTTTTTCGTTTTCGGTCCGATTACAAAACCTTATTGATATTTTTGACAGAACTCTTGTAGGGCTACCCAGAAGTTCCGCGAGAAACGCGGAAACTCAAAAACCAAAATTATTTCTGAAAATCTTCTACGGTCCGGACGAACAACTTGCAGAACTCTGTAGATTGCGGGTGAATGGCAAAATACCATTGGAGTTATTGTTGGAACTCTTGTAGGGCTACCCAGAACTGTCGCGAGAAACGCGGAAACTCAAAAACCAAAATTATTTTCTAAAATCTTCTACGGTGCGGACGAACAACTTGCAGAATTTTCAATTGTGGTGCAAGTTTTCCATTATCAGTAATATTGGTTCAAATTATGCATACGTTGTACAATGCCATCGAATATTTATGATAGGGACTTTGTTGATAATTGAAATAATAGCATTGTTTTCGATCATAGATAATCCATATTAGGTGCAGCACCCTTCATTGTTAACGCAGTATATTAGTTCATTATTGGAATTCAAGTACCTATTCATACATATCTATGTATAAAAATCATAAGACCAGAGTTATTCAACCGTAGTAAATAAAAGTAGCGCAATACACGTTACTACTGCTGAACAGCTTGGCAGTAAAAATTGATGTGTCACGGCAAACGGGTAGTCATTTGCAACAGAAGAGAGAGGATTATTTTGAGTGAAGACGTGTTTTTATTTTTTTTGTTTTGATTGATCCTTTTAATTCATACGATTGCTCTATAATATTATATATTTCTTATTATTAATACAGCATTCCCCAAGGCCAACGACATGGACGTGGCGAGTTTCTGGCCTCTTTTTTTTGTCATTTTTTGTGATTTTTTTTTTAATTTTTCTGATCTTTTGTATTTTTTGTTTAATTTTTTGTTTAATTTTTTTTTTGTATTTTTTTTTTAATTTCCCCATCATTTTTTTGTCATTGTTACTTCATTTTTCTTTTTATTTATTTTTTCTTAAATTTTTTTATCTGTTTGTTTTTTATTTTTTAACATTTTCTTTCAATTCTTCTAACTTTTCTTGTATTTTTAATATTTTCTTTAAATTATTCAGTTCATGCGTTTCATGATATCATGCGTGTCTTAACGAACATTCATTTGTTAGCTATGCTTTAAATTATTATTTTATCAATTTGGTGTGATCGTTTTGACCAATTTCATTAACACTCCACTTCATTTTTATTTTTTCAGGTCTGGGTTTTTTATGTCACCGTTCTTATGTAAATAATTACGTGCGGGTGTACATACTCATTGCCAATAACATTACGACGTTTCTTTTTAAGACCGTCATATTCGTACCAGTGCAGACCCGTAAACGCCCAAGCAACATAGTGCTCTCGGAATCTCTGGTAATCGACGACTTCAGCAAGTGTGAAGTTCTGCTGATCTATCATCACATTTTTTGCGATAGAATTCAGTTCGCACTGCGCATCATCGACATTAATGGATTGGAGATAACTGTCGTCCGTACAAACAGTGGTGTCGATCATTATATGCCGTCCATAGGTTCTTGTCACTTCCATAAAGTTTTTACATTTCTTACACGTAGGTATATTCTGCAACCTCGCGTCTACGATGGCCTCCTGCATTTGGCCAAAACCTTCAAGCAAAAGAATGTTCACATTCACATTCAGTGTAGTGAACAATTTTCTTTCGACAGTATGGCAGTTATTACAAGTGCTGGCCACCGTGTTACTGAGAAGGTCTTTGAATAAATAATCAAGCAAGTGCGCCGCATTGCATTTAGCATCTATAGACTCTACGTGTCTAGTCTTTATTGGCCGGTCGAATATTTCAATCGTCTGTAAAATCAATGCTCGTTGGACATAATGACCCGCGTTCAACTTTCCATGGGTTAGTATATTCTGAGCTAATCGCAGAAGAGATGTTTCAGTAACAATATCTTCCTTGTAACACGGAAATATACCAAGAGCGTTCGTCGTTATTTGCAATATTGAATCAAACGCGCAAGTGTTCCGAACGCCAATACGTTTTTGTGAATTAATAATTACAGCAGTGCACAGGTTACCGTTTAGCATCGAAGGTATTTCTACTGCTTTGTAATTTTGTACAACGTCCTATTCTGGGCACGGGTCTAGATAGTTAGGTCGTTTAGCACGCTTTGCGGTCTTACGTGAACTCATTTCCTGCACCGGGTTTATAGCGTTTCCCTTCCAATTTTTGCATTCATTTAATGACTTGATCAGGATTTCGCCACTGTTTCCATGTGCAATTATTTCCGTCGTTATGTCATCATGTATTTCAATACTCTTTGAATCACAAGCATCTTCAGTGCGCGTATCGTTTTCAGTTTGAGGTTCGGCGATGTTTATAGTTATGTCATTATTTACTAATTCGTCGATTGTACGGCTTCCATCACTTTCAATGCTGGGTCTCGTAGTTTTGTCGATTTTATCGTCAGTGTCGACGAAGTAAGAATCTGTTTTATTTTGTTTCGTCGCAACACTGTCCTCGCCGCCCAAGCTGTTATTAGTAATATTTTTTACAGAAGTGTCCGTGTAATTTATTTGGCCGTGATGATCGAATAAATCGTCACCATTAGTTTCATCATCGTTCACAATACTTTCCGGTCCTGCATGTTGAGCTTTATTATCACTGCCAACGGCGCTGTTCTCGATTTGATGGGTACGGCATTTACCAGATACCAATTTCAGGGTTCCCCTGATATAATCAATGTGGCGCAACACATTGGCAGTTGCCCTTTGAACATATTTTTTAATTTAGAAAATTCCGCTCCGACGTACGAAGAAGACGCAATTGTATTACCGCATTTGAAATATTTCATCAGGATTCCCGTCCAAAGAGGGAGATAACCCGTTAGACTTTTTATCTTCTTAGCTGCTTCTGGGTTATAATAAGGGTTTGGTGAGCCATTATCTTTGCATCTAAGTGCTGTTGCTTCCGCCGAATTGTAAATTGTATCCGCCGTACACTTCCAGCTGCTCGATTCTTCTTCTTCTACGCTAGGCAGTTCTTCGCAATCTTCTTCATTTGTATCAGCTTGGTCCTCGATTCCTTTGATCACATTGCCAATTTTTCGGAGGTGATATTCGGATTGCAATATGTAGTTTGCCTCTGACACGCCAATGCCTTGACTCAACGCATCCACCAATACCGATTCGAGAAGTTCTTCAAATTCGTCAAATGAATTCATTTGGTGAACTCGGCCGACAGATCTTAGATAAAACTGGCGAACTCTGGGAAGTTTTCCTTTCAGCGATGGCCACCTAGCCACCATTGCTATCAAATGACTCACGTCTAAATGGATGAAGCATTTTGGAAGCATTTCGACGTCCTTTAAAACAGCAACAGGATAACAAGATTGCATGTAGTGTGCCAAGTCCATTCCGCAAAATGCCCTTGCAACGGCTATCAAAATTGCTTGTCCGAAATCACTTACCACAATATGAACCGTGTTTTGAAGGGTGGTGTATTTGGCCATATATAAATTTTCGATAGGGTTCGTGGTCGATACTTCGAGTCTTTTTTCTAATTCCTGTTGTTTTGCTTTTCGCAAAACATCGCTGGAAAATAGTATTGGTGGAATGCTGTCTCCAGCATCCATTAACCGATTTGCTTCCTCAATTCGCCAAGTACCGGCATGTTTGGCCTCATCAACCAGCTTTCGGGCTCCTTTATCGCGTGGGTAACCCTTTAGCTACCTTTTTTTTGTGTGTACAACATCTTGACGGAAACCAGAAAGTTTACATTCAAACATAACATCGGTCTTTTTGGCAGGCTTTTTGAAAAGTGTACCGACAAGATGCGCCCCACACTCGTGACAATTTGCCTCAAATCTTGTATCACATTTCGCATCTTCATTAACATACACTTTGGCTCGCTTGAAAGAGAGTCCGCAAGAAATCTTTGTCTGCTGCCATATTTTTTCCGCAAAGATACTTGTCCATTTGTGAGGCTTAAGAATGTAGTACCTGCGTTTCGCAGAAATTTGTGATTTGGGCTTTATTTTATTCCAGCTAGCACAAGAAAGAATTGATTGGAACGTTTTGGTCTGTGTCTTGCCCAATATGCGACTATTTCCGGATACATTGAAACTACTGTTCTCTGAAGCATCTTATTGTAATACATTACACATTGAGCTTATTAACGTGTATTGAAAATGTTCCACAAATTCTGTCATAAATCCGTCCGCGATTGTTGTTCACGATGGTGTGGACGTGCTTTGCCGATATGCTGGAACCTTTGCCACGCATGGCATCTGCGACTCGTTCATAAACCTCATGGGAAGGTGGAAGGACCTTTCTATTTTCGTTTACAGTTTTATAGTTTTCATCGAGTAAAATGGTATGGAGGGCTTCTTTATCGTACATGATGTACACAAATCGATAGTAATACAAAGAACCAAAATAATATGAGAATACATGAAATGAGAGGAGAAAAAGAAAAATTTAAGGATCGGGTGAAGTATTTAGTTGTGTGACACTAAAATGTTATATATAATGCCTATAAATACAATTATCAATCGGAAATACCATAGGCTGAATAGATTGAAAAGTAAATTGATTTTCAACAGTACAATATGCATTGATTCTTGAGAAAGACCAGAGCATAAAATAGTATGCTTGGAGCGCAACGCGTTACCACTACTTTGTAATAGCTTTGCTCGCTGGGACTCTGCAGTGAATAAGAACTTGGAAATAGCGTGGAGCACCTGAAGGTTTCACTTATACGTATGTTGGAGATATTTCCATTACTCAACATTCTTCTCTGCGCATGCGCACTGCGCACGCAGCCCCAGTCTTTCTTACAACGAGACGTTGTGTGATGCCAACCGAATTTCGGAACAAATATAGGCCTATCAAATTAGACGTCTCTTGTACACTGATCTCCTCATTTTGCACCGTTGCACGAAAAATTTAAAATTTCATGACTCAAGCACTTCTTCAGATGGGAGGCAGCAGATTCACCATAGTCCGTTTCTGTTTATCAGGAAAGGATAGGAAATACAGAATAAAAAAATTAGACGCAAATCCTGTGTATAAACAGTCTATCAGAAAAAAAAAAAAAAATCAGGTAAACACAGAAATATTGACTTCGGTTTAGTAAATGGACTCTTACATCACAATAGACCAATTAAAATAATGAATTCATTCATTTAATTTAATTTGATGTTTGAGCACGTTTAATAAATGAACGAGTATTTCTTCGTTGGATTTAGATGCAAATCGATAAAACCAAACTGTACAGTGTACAGATATTGAAAATAATAAAAAAATTTGAGCGCCATCTCTGGGTATTGAATGCAATTATTAATACATATTATGAAGCTGGAATTTACAATTTATTTATAAATGAAACGATATTGTGCATTCGATATTGTCATCCTATTAACATTCATAAGTTCATAATTGAGCTACGTCCCCTAGTTAGGTATAAGGTGAAAGGAGGAAAAAATAGTTCATAATTGTACGACAAAAGTAGAAGAACTGAGTTTATGATTGTTCGATGTATCGCTGAATAAACAAACAAGAATATATTGTCAAAAGGTTTGTTCAGTTCTGCTAGGTGGTATTCTTTTCTTTTGTTCCATTTTACTTTCAATTAAACCTAATTTCATTCATTTTTGAGTAATGGTTCTGACCGTTTGCCTGTAAAAACATACTTTTTAAAGCTCGTTTTTTTTTTTTTTTCTAATTTCAGAAAAGACTCGCTGCCACAAATCAATAGAACTTTTTTCTCCTATTTATTGAATCCTTTTTTTTTCTCCTCATTCATGACCGATTTATTCCTTAATAGACTGTCAGATAACACTGATAACATTCGCTAATCCAACTGAAATAAAAAGAGTTGATCTTTGTTCATCCGCACCGTAGAAGATTTTGAAAAATGATTTTGGTTTTTGAGTTTCCGCGTTTCTCGCGACAGTTCTGGGTAGCCCTACAAGAGTTCCAATAATAACTCTAATGGTAACTTGTGATTTAACCGCAATCTACAGAGTTCTGCAAGTTGTTTGTCCGCACCGTAGAAGATGTTGAAAAATGATTTCGGTTTTTGAATTTCCGCGTTTCTCGCGACAGTTCTGGGTAGCCCTACAAGGGTTCTGTCGAAAATATTGATAAGGTTTTGTAATCGGACCGAAAACGAAAAAGTTCTGCAAGTTTTTAGTTATCGGTTCCGTGAATTTGGCCCCCCATTGTTCAAAAATGATTTTTTATCTCGAAAATCAACAGAAATATTTTTATAACTTATGAGAAACTTCAGAACTCCTCAAAAAGAAGCTAGAACTCTGCAAAGAAAATTGATTTTCGGAAAATGGGAGGCTAACTTCACATGGGTAAAAATTACCAGTGGTGACTTTCCAAATAATCGGTGTGACGGGAGGCAAGCCCATTAAAATCAAAGAGCAAATTCTAACTACGGGTAATATAGGGGATCTTACCGATCAAATAACGTTTTTAATTGTAAATGGCCTTAAGCAAAATGTCATTATTGGCATAGATACTTTGCACCGCTGGAAAGCAGATCTAGATTTGAGAACACATAAACTCAAATCGAAACAACACCCGGCTATGGACAAATTCCTTTACATAAATCAATAGAGAATTATGATAATCGAATAGCCGAAGTTTTATCTAACATTAACGAATAAAAAAGCGTAACAGCCAAACAGGGAAACGAATCCGACTTAAACTATAGGTTGACCGAAGATGATTTCAACGAGAAACTGTCAGAATGTCGGGTGTTACAAGCTTGTGAAATAGAATCGTTTTCGAATATATTAAAGAAATATCGAGACGTGTTTTTTAAATTAGCAGGCCGCATAACAATTTACGAACACAAACTCAACATTTATGAAGATCGACCTTTCGTCAGAAGATCGTATCCTGTTCCAATGATGCTTAGCGATAAAGTCAAATTTGAATTAGAGAAAATGCTAAAACTAGGACTAATAGAAAGATCTTACAGTGAATATGTGAACCCACTAGTCGTTGTAGCAAAAAAGTCCGGAGAAATCAGATTATTATTAGACACACGATTTATTAACCTACTATTACAGTAAATAATACCTGACCACGACTGCGCTCAATCGACTGAGGTCTTATTCCAGAGATGCGGAAATTCTTCGTTTATGTCTAGTCTCGACCTTACGGCTAGCTTTTGGCAAATTCCTCTTCACAAAGATTCAAGAAAATATACGGCATTTATGCACGAAGGTAAAACATATCAATTCACGGCTACGCCATACGGCCTAAACACTAGCTTAGCTAGTTTAGTACGAACTCTGGATTTAGTCTTAAAGAGTATGAAAAATTTCAGCGTTAATTTCGTTGACGACATTTTATGTCTTTCTGATTCCGTCTCGTCTCATTTGACTCATTTGGAGATATTATTAGCAACGTTTCGAAAATACAATATGACATCAAATTTCAGTAAGTCAAAGTTTTTTAGAGGAGAAATTGATTTTCTAGGCCACCAAATCACGAGAACCGGTATAATGCCACAGCCAAAAAAGGTGGAAGCAATTAAAAACTTTCCAATACCTAAAAATGGTAAGCAACTATAAGGCTTTCTCGGCATAACTAACTATTACAGTAAATTTACGAAAATGCACTCAGACACGCCAGCTCCATTATTATCACTTATCAAAAAAGGAGCCAAGTGGGATTGAACGGAAAAAATGAATGAGCAATTTCAAATAGTTGAAGATATTTTTTGCGAGGAGATGATAATTCGTCACCCCAATCCAAAGAAGAGATATTATTTGCAGTACGACGCAAGCGATTACGCGGCAGGCGCGGTTTTATACCAGATATCAGATAATAACGAAGAACAAGTAGTTGGATTCGCAAGTCGAACCATGAGGGGAGCAGAATTAAACTAGTTTACGACGGAAAAGGAGCTTCTAGCTATCGTTTTTGCGCTAGAAAAATTTAGGTCTTTCATAATCGGAGCAAAATTAACAATTCGAACGGACCATAAGGCTTTAATTTCCCTCTCTTCGTGTAAATTGATAAGCTCGCGATTAGCTCGTTGGGCACTTTCTATCCAGACTTATAATTTCGAAATCGATCATATCAAAGGCACTGAGAATATAGTTGCCGACGTTTTAAG
Source organism: Tenthredo amoena (assembly GCA_963966615.1). Lineage (NCBI taxonomy): Eukaryota > Metazoa > Arthropoda > Insecta > Hymenoptera > Tenthredinidae > Tenthredo > Tenthredo amoena. Next base: position 10,103,757 of record OZ016490.1, read on the forward strand.
TAGATATCCACCAGAAACAGAAAATAAAAAACAGTTGATGAGTCAAATTCAATCCATAGCACCATTAGCGAAGGAAATAGATGACAAATTAATTAAAAGTCTAAAAGAAATGAGGTAGTATCAAAAATCAGATCCAAAAATCAATGAACTACTCGATCTGGATAATTTAAATAGAAAATCTCTCAGTATTCAGAATGGCGTTTTACATCACCAAAGTCCAAGGGGCAGTCCAAAGGCTCATATACCCGAATCAATTTTGAAACCGTTAATTGAAGAATACCACGAGGCATACGGACATGTAGGTGCAGCAAAGTGCCATAAATTACTACGAGAAGGATTCTATTATCCACAACTTGCTGAAAGAGTACGACAGGAAATAGCTAGATGCGATAAATGTCAGCGCTGCAAAGTTACGAATCAGCATAGCTATGCCAAGATGCAGAATATAATTCCAAAAGGAGTAGGATATTCGATATCTATCGATTTTTTAGGGCCATAACCTTCTAGTAAAGGGAATTACAAATGGCTGCTCGTAACAATTGATGCGTTTTCTAAATTCGTTAGATTATATCCATCAAAGGCAGCGAACGCGCAATCCACCATAAATTGCATCTTCAAGCAATATATTCCGGAACTGGGTAAACCAAGGCGAGTACAATGTGATCATGGGACTCAATTCACTTCTTCACTGTGGGTGAATAAAATAAACATGACGAGATCACGTTAATATTTTCGTCGATTCGGCATCCGCAAGGGAATATAATAGAACGGGTGAATCGAGAAATCGGTAGATTCTTCCGGACTTTTCTAACTGACAAGCATACTCAATGGATAAATTGGATAAAAGTCATAGAAACCTGCATTAACGGAGTATCCCATGATTCCACTGGATTCACACCTTGTGAAATCCAACTAAGGCAAAATCCTACACGTTTTTGGGAAGATTGGATTACTAAAACTGATAATAATGTGAAACACGAAACTAAGCTTTGCCTAGTAGAAGATAATATTATAAGACATGGTAAACGAAGAGCCGATAGGTTTAATGCCATGCACAAGATGTCTAGATTTAAGATAGGTGATAAGGTTTTAGTTGGGGCTCTAAACGTTTCTGACACTATTAATAAAAAGATGGCAAAATTCTTTGCATCATACGAAGGACCTTACCGTATTAAACGACAAATAGGAGAAGCCACCTATATTTTAGAGACAATAGACACAAGATTAGAACGAGGATGATTCCACGTGAATATGTTTGAGCTGTACCTAGAATCAAAACAATGAAGCGTATTTGAAGCTAGCGTTTGAAAAAAAAAAAAAAATTTTAGGCGTTAGGTATTGGGAATAAAAATTTAAAAAAGAAAAAGTAGTTCTTTGTTAAAGGATTAACTCGAAAAGTATAAAACTAGATGAGGAGCTGACTTCGGAACCAGTCTCATTGTGAAATTAAGTTGAGCAACTAGCAAAAGAAAAGCATAAAAAAAAAAAAAAATGGAGAACAAGTGTACGCAAACTACAGGAGAGGACTATGATCGGATTGATCTTAGCCAGCGCGATCTCAACAATAATGAGGTGAAAATCATGTGGGGAAGAAAGGATCGTTCCGTGGGGAAAGAAGGGAGATTCCGACGAAGGAAATGGACGCAAGTAATAAAGCAAAGGAAGGCAAAAAGAACAAAAGAAAAGGCAAATAGTTTAAAAGTGAGCAACCCCAAACTTACCATCATCAGCGACGTGATATTCAAAATTCCGGCAATACCACCTTCAAAGCAGAAGATCAGCACGCCGAAACGCGAGGAAATCGAATGGAAGCTGAGGAAGATCGACGTTCCAAAACCAACCAAAAACGGAAGGAAGGATTATCTGGAAAAAATTCAATTATCATAAATATTCGAAAGAATGAAAGTATCAGAGCTGGTAACGCCGTTTGCAGAAACAAACTCACCTACGAGACAGCGACCCAATAGCAAAGAAGCAAAGCTGATGGGGCTATTTGGTACATCAGATTTACCTGAGCCGACGTCCATGGACAAGGGGGCCAGCTTGCCTTCTGAACTTACGAACACCCAAGCCGATGAATGAAGGGGAGCGGACTCCTGACGCCGATTAATCAAAATGAGGCAATGTAACGTGTACGAGACACACCACCGTCATATACAGTCGTACACACACCACACTACGCTGACCACCGCGCAGGACACATAGCGCCGATCGCCTGACCGGGAGTCGAGTGTTAGAAGACCCTGACGTGACGTCACGACTACTATATAAAGAGGCACGCACGAACATCAACAGCGTACTCGAGCCAAAGCGGCCGAACGACTCATATAGTATACTGTCCTTAGGACTTGACTTTCACGCGACATTCAATAGTCTCGTCAGTGCCAAAGCGGCCTGTCGAAGCGAATAGAGTAAAATAAAAGGATTTAGATAAAAAGCAGCATTTCGCACAATTATCATATGACTGGAATAGATCAGCTAAAGCGGCGTTCACAATCTAAAGACAAAAAAAAAAAAATTAAAGCTTATACGAACGCATACAAAAACAGCATCAGCTGAGAGTAGATTTAAGAGCCAATTTTTTTCATAAATAAAATCACATTATAATTTCATTCTTGTGAATAATTTCCGAACAAAGACATTTTATTTGAAATAAACGGGACGACTAGCGTCGCTCCCACTATCAATATAATCTTGTGAACCCGATTCTTTCCTTCCATTTCTGCTGTGACGTGGTTTGTAGACCCTCGGATCTGGACCGGATAGCCAGCCTCCGGGGTCAATCCAACGCTTCACACAGCTATACCCGAGATTTTAAATTTATGGAGTTGGGCGCCAGGCGACTACTCGCCACTTTCAAAATCGGAGCAACAAAACGAAAACCTAACGGTATCTTACGCGGCGGCTAGCAACAGTGCCGTGGAGAGGGGTCGGGATTAAATGAAGGATGAGCTCGGCTTTGAATAACTACTCGTGGAGTTCAATGTGAACAAAAATATAAAAATTTATTCAATAATAAAGAAAAAAATAGGAAACGAATTAACAATAATGGAAATAATCGTGCGTACCCGGGGGTACTCCCCCTCGGGTACTAATTGGCTACAGGCCGTGTAAAGGCGGCCTCGCCTCGATTTGCGAGTTTTACATTAACGATAAAACAACAATAGCTTCCACGTAGGACAGCAATAACATAGAAAAATGATGAACTAACAATTAACTCGGCAAATCGGTACCTCGCGGACAATATCACAATTAACAAACAGAATTACCACCACGAGGTCTAATAAGTTAACAAAAACAAATGACTCGGCCGTCGGTCGTGTATAGGCGACCGGCGAGCCTACGGGAGGCTAGGCCTCTCCGTTAATTAACTATTTACAAATTGAACTCGAAACTAACTTAACCTAACTCTGCCTTCGTGGGCGAACCGAAATTTGAAATAATATAAGGGAGTTGGAGGAACTGAAAAATACACATGAAACGAATATAGTAGCTGGAGTTTCTTCCTAACCTCAACTCTAAACTAAAACCCTATGTTCGGCTTCTCGGCTAGCTGTAAAAAATGCGAGGTTATGATCCTCGATCGAATATTGGAATTTACTTTCATATTTTAATTTTTGTCCAACGAGTCGGAGCAACTGAAAAATACACATGAAACGAATACACTAGCTAGAGTTTCTTCCTAACCTCAACTCTAAACTAAAACCCTATGTTTGGCTTCTAGGCTAGCTGTCAAGAATGTGAGGTTATAACGTCCAGGATCCTCGATCGATTGTTGGAATTCATTTTCATATCTGAAATGAATAAACGACTAATATTCTCTTCGCAACCTCAATTCTACAATGAATGTTTATACATCCCATTTTCGAATCTTAGGTTAGCTGTCAGACGAGTCAGGTTATATCATCTGCGGTTCGATATTGATTATTGATATTCACATACATAAATTCATTTTTCTACAAATCAGGATGAACAATATGAGTAAAATAAATAACAGAGCAATCGTCTTCTCGTAACGCCAACCGCAAAAACGATTTTAGTCATCCGACGGTCGTCTTTTAGGTTAGCTGTCGATTGGGCGCGATCCGATGTCGATTGTTAGTATTTTCTGTCAAGCGGGAGCAGCATTCACGCTTACGTATAGTGACCTAGGAAACCTCCACTAGCGCTGCCGCGCGGCTTACAAGTATACTGGGTGCAATGTCGGTAGAAAGTGTCTCCTCGACTAAATGTCGGTTTTTTGGTTTCGAGTGACGGAGAATCGTGAATTTTTTCAGCCATTTCTCTATGAAATGACACGGGATTAGGCTCAAAGTGTGTGGTTTTTTATTGCGGAGTGGCTGATTGTCTTAAAAATGCGATTATCCACGGCAACAGTGAATAATTGCATGATTTAGGTGGTCGATAACTCAATCTGTAAAAATTTTTATCAAATTTTGAAAAAGTAAGATAATCAGCCACTTTCTGCCAAAAAACTGCGTAAGTCCCCAAAGTTTCATTGCGATTGATTGCGTAGTTTCGGAGAATTCACGATTCCCGTTTTCGAGGTTTTGACAAACGTTGCATTTCACCTTAAACACGCTATAAGTACTGTAACGTGTACGGCTATACCAGCCTACTGTCGGCGCAAAAAGGTTAGGCCCCTGTGTTTGAGCGATCATAACTTCTACAAAAAAAATGATAGAGCATCGAGACAGGACATATCGTAAAGCGCCAAGTCTTCTGCGTCTGGCGGTTATTCACAAATTTCTGTGTAAAAATTGTGAAAACCGTTATGATCTCCGAAGGGTTAAAAAACGTAGTTTTTAGGAGCCGATTGCCGTACGTCGACTTCAACTCGTCACCGTTTGTCTAAAATGAGTGTAAAAAATCTGGAAAAATTCAGAAATATACCCTGAACATTAACGAACATGATAGCACTGTGTAATTTCAAAAATGTTCAAAAACCTGGACGCCAGGTGCAAAAAGGTCCAATGATGCGATTTGGGGAACGGATTGGTACGGGTGAACCTGAGCTAGCTTAAAATTTTCGTTATGATATACACTTTTTGATTCCGCAATCAGTTTTTGGTTCGCACCAGTGAGCTTCCAGTAATCGACGTCAATAATTTTCCAAATTTGCGCGGGGCCGCGTGCGTCCCAACCGCGATATTCGTCGCTGCATTCCCCCCGGCCGCGCGCGTCTCCGAGTCAATTGTTGCTCTCAGCTGATGCGGCGACTGATATACAATGTGTATGCGACCGTGAATAACGATTTAAAAACCAAAAAAATCTCTGCAATCGAAATGATTTAAATTAAATCGACATAAATCATAATTTTTCAATACTGAAACGCATTTCTGGCTAGCCCTTCGTGTAGGTATAGAAGTATACAGGAATTGAAAAATATCACATATAATTATAAAAAGGAAAAAAAAATACCGAACCCTTCCTCCGCGGGAAAGTACAATCAAAAAAGACGAAATAAATCAACTCGAATTAACAATATCACGTATTATAATCTTATCCGATTTCACCTAAAAGGCCCACAGGCTTTTTACGAATGCGTATTTAATTTGCATTCAAAATATAGAAAATAATCCCCACCGCGGTATTCTTTGAATTTTTTGGAGTGAAAAATCACTCTTCAGAAGTGAAAAGTGCATCAGTCTTGAAAGAATGAATTTCGACGCCAAAAAGAGTGAAGTCTAATTTTTTTTTGGAATGGAATTTCACTCTTTTGAGACTGTTGCAGTTTCCACTCAAAGAAATGTAGAAAGCAATTGATAACGTTACAAATTTTAATCGGCGGGAATGATTATTGAGAGATCATTTTCCTCTACAAGCAATGAAAATAATAGATATTCATAGTGAAATTATCATTCAAACTGTACCAGCAATTAATTCATCATTCGGAGTCATTTCTATTTCATATAATTTCATCGAGTCAGTCTACGATCAACAAAACATCAATACTCATATTTATTATAATATGTACAGTAGGGTGCGTTTTTTTGTGGGACTTTTTTTTTCGCTCCCGGCCTGAAATTTTGTTGGAAATGCTAAAAAAGAAATTCCCTCAAAATATAAGCCCTTAATATTAACATTAAGTAGAGGACTTCCGGCTCGGTATGACACGTGTGACAGGTAGTGAGTAGCGAGCAAGAAGAAACCAACAGAACATCCGCAAAAGAGAAAAGTAAACCGACAAAGGAGAGCAAAGCAAGCAGAAGGTGGTAAAGAGTGAGTGGAAGTGGAGGTGGAGGTGTAGTGAACAGTGGAGAATAAACAGAGTAAAGCAAATAAACAAGGTGTAGAGAACAAGAAGTCACGTGACCTAAATAGTGCCGGCAGGTGGGAGAGAGGGAAGTGAGTCCGCACGACAAGAGTGAGCCCAGATACGGCGACAGCGGGAAGGAGCGTACGCAACAGACGCGACAAAATACGTCACGAGAAGAGCGCTACAGACGGCGGCACACAGAGGAGAGACAAGGCTACAAAAAGCCAGAAAGCAGGGGAGAGGGTGGACAGAAAAGAAAGAAAGGCGTATGGGGAAAAGCAAAGAAGAGGAAAGGGAGAGAGAGCAGGAAGGGAAGGAAAAAGAAGAAGAGAAAGAAGATAAAGAGGTGTGGGGGACGCCGAAAGGAGTAAAGGTAACGAAGAAAAAAGGGAGACCGATAAAAGCGGAAGCGTGGGGAAGAGAAAGATCAGCATCTGACGGTTCACTGTTAGCGTGCTGGAAAAGAAAAAGAGAGGAAACAGCAGAAGGCGAGGAGAAAGAAGAGACCAAAGAAGAAGGAGAAGACAGAGCGTTCAAAAAGAGTAGCAAGACAACGAGAACGCCGGAAAAAAAGGAAAGCATGGGAGATACGCAAAAGGAAGATGAAAAAGAGCCAAAAAGAAGAGAAGACAAAGAGGAAGGATGGATGAAGAGCGCCTTGGAGGAGCTAATGAAGGGAATGAGAAATATGAACGAAGAAATGAGAAAGATGAGAGAAGAAGCGGAAGAAGGAAGAAGGACCGAAAAAGAAGAGAGGGACAAATTAAGAAAAGAGATAGAGGACGTGAGGAAGAAAGGAGAAGAGGAGAGATATAGGATTACGGAATTATTAGGAAAAATAGAGAGAGAAAGGACGGAGGGGGAAAGAGAAAACGAAAAAAGAAAAGCGGCGGAGAGGGAAAGCAATGAAAAAGAAAAAGAAATTGCGAGAAAAGCAAGAGAGGAAAGAGAAGAAGGCAGAAGAAGGCTGAACGAAGTAGAAAAAGAACTAGAGAGAAGAGATAAGGCCGAAAGGAGAAAAAATATAATAATAAGAGGCATAGAGACAGTAGAAGGGACGGAAAAAGAAGAAGTCGCGAAAAAACTAATACAGGATATAGCGATGAAACCGGTGGTGTGTGAAGAGATTGCCGAAATAGGAAGATCGAAAAGCACGCTACTAGTGAAGCTAAAAGAATGGGAAGACAAAATAAAGATAATGAGCATGAAAGGGAAGCTGAAAGGCTCCAAGATAGTGATAGAAGAAGACCTAACAAGAAAAGAAAGGGATATACAAAATAAAATATGGAACAGAGCAAGAGAAGAGAGAGAAAGAGGAAACATGACAAGAGTAGGATATAAAAGACTACAAATAGGCAGCAGCACCTGGGAATGGAATGACGAGGAAGGCGGCCTGAGAGAAAAAAGAGAAGCAACAAGAAACGAAGCAAACAGAATGAACACAGGTGAAGAAGGAAACACAGGACGAGGGAGGGGAAGAAGCAGAAGAGGAAGAGAATAGGAAGAAGAGGAGGAAAAGCAGGAAGAGAGAAAGGAAGAGGAGCCAAAGACGGAAGAACAAGCAGGGCGACGGGAGAGAAAAGCAAAAGAGGAAAAAGCAGATAGAGATAGCGAAAGCTGGAAAGTGATGTTTTGGAATGTAGCAGGACTAGCCAGAAAAGACGAGGACTTCTGGAAAGGCATAAGGGAATGCGACGTAATAGTCCTAAGCGAAACGTGGTTAGAGGAGAAGGGCTGGGAGAAGATCAGAAGCAAATTACCCAAAGGATACGTATGGAAAACGCAACACGCAAAGAAAGAATACAAAAAGGGCAGAGCAGCGGGAGGAATGGCAATGGGAATAAGAACAGAAATAGTAGAAGAAGGGGCGGAGGAAGAAAGAGACAGACAGGAGGAGGGATGGATCGAAGGAAGAATCAAGGTAAAAGAAGACAAATGGATCGTGATAGGAATATACGCAAAAGGCGACATAAAAGAAAAAATGAAGAAAGTAAAAGAAATAGAGGAAACAGAAGGAAGAAGAAGAAGAATAGTAGTAGGAGGGGACATGAATGCGCGGATAGGTGAAAAAGGAGGGGAATATCGAGGGCAATACAAAGAAGAGGAAAAAGAAAGGAGATCAAAAGACAAAGAGATAAACGCAGAAGGCAAAAAACTCGTAGAAGCAATAGAGGAGATAGGCTGGGCAATATGGAATGGAAACACACCTGGGGACGAGGAAGGAGAATTCACCTTCACAGGAGGGAGAGGAGACACAGTGATAGACTACGTGATGGGAGGAAACGAAACAAAAGATAAAGTGAGAAGAATGGAGGTTGGAGACAGAGTGGACTCAGACCACCACCCAATCATAGTAGAAATAGAAGCGGAGAGATGGGAAAAGAAAAACGAAAAAAGAGGTAAAAAAATAATGAGAGGAAAATGGTCAAGAGAAGGAAGAGAAAGAATAAGAAGAGAGGTAAGGTGGAGAGAGGAAGAGACGAGAGGAGTGAATGAAGAAATGGACAGAAGAACAGCGGAGATAAGGAAGATTATAGAGGAAGAAGTCGAGAAGGAAGAGTCAGCAGTGAAGCATAAAAGAGGGTGGTGGGACGAAGAAGCAAAAAAGAAAAAAAAGAAATTGAGGAGAACGCTGAGAGAATGGAGAGCAGGAAGAGAAGAGAGAGAAAGGTATAAAGAAGAGAGAAATGAATACAACAAACTGTGCGAAAGAACGAAGAGTGAAGAGAATGAGAGATTCATAAGAGAAGCGGAAGAAGCACACACGGAAAGCAAAGTGTGGGAAGTGTTGAACAAAGAGAGGAAAAGAAGGAAAAAAGTAGACGACACCATAGAAGAAGCAGAATGGAAGGAGCACTTCATGAGGATACTGGGAGGAACTGACAGCAAGGCAGTAGTAGGAAACGCAGAAGAGGGGAGAGAAAAGGATGAGGAAAGTGATATAAAAAGAGAAGAAATAAAAAACGCAATAAAAAAGCTAAAAGAAGGAAAAGCCCCGGGAGGAGACGGAATCGCGAACGAAATATGGAAAATCGGCGGAGAAGACGCAGGAGAATGGATATGGGAAATTTGTAATAGAATATGGAGAGGAGAAGGATGGCCCGAAGCATGGAAAGAAGGGCTGATAATACCAATAGTCAAAAAAGGGAAAGGGAGAAAGGCAGAAGACTACAGAGGAGTCACACTGATGCCGACACTATATAAAATATACGCCACAGTACTAGCAGGAAGGATAGAAAAAGAAATGGAAGAGAAAGAAATGATACCGCAAAACCAAACCGGATTCAGAAAAGGAATGGGAACGATCGACAACATATACGTAATAAACCACCTGATAAACAGAAGGATAAGAAGAAAAAAAGGAGGAATGGTAATAATGTTCATAGACCTGAAGGCAGCCTTCGACTCAGTAAACAGAGGAAAACTATGGGAAGCGATGAGAAAGAAAGGAGTGAGAGAAGAACTAATAAAAAGAGTAAAGGAGATCTATAAGGAGACAAAGAACAGAGTGAAAATAGGGGACAAGGCAGGGGAAACCTTCTGGACGGTGATGGGAGTCAGACAAGGATGCCCGCTAAGCGCATATCTGTTCAACCTACTGACTGCAGACATGGAAGAAGAACTAAGCAGAGCAGGAGAAGCCGGAGGAGTAAAGCTGGGAGGAAGACGAGTGTACACACTCGCGTACGCGGATGACGTCGCAATAATAGCTGAAGACGAGGAGGGAATGAAGGTGATGATAAGAAGACTGGAGAGGTATCTAGATGAGAAAAAGCTCACACTAAACGCAGACAAGACGAAAATAATGAGATGCAGAAGAGCAGGGGGGAGAAAAAAGAATGCGGAATGGAGGTGGAAGGGGGAAAAGCTAGAGGAAGTGAAAGAATTCAAATATCTGGGATACGTGATAACAAAGAATGGGAAGCAAGATGCGCATGTGCGGGACAGAGTGAGGAAAGCAGGAGTGGTCATGAGACAAGTATGGGGAATCGGAAAAAGAAGATTCGGAAGAGACTGGGAAAGAAGAATGTGGATGTTCGACAGGCTGGTATGGACAGTAGTGGAGTATGCAGCAGAGATATGGGGATGGAGAGAATGGAAGAATATAGAAGCACTACAAGAAAGATATATCCGATGGCTATTCGGAGTAGACTGGAGAACACCTGGGTACATGGTTAGGGAAGAAATAATGAGGTCAAAACTGAGAACAAAAGCGGGGAAAAGAGCCTGGAAGTTCGAAAGGAGACTGGCGGAAGGAAGAGGAAGCGAACTGGCAAGGGAGTGCCTAGAAGAAGTAAGAAGAAGAGAAGAAAGAAAGGACAGAGAAATAGAGGGATGGGAGAAGGATAGAAAAGAATGGTGGACGAAGTGGGAGGAAGAGACAGGCGAAAGAAACGCAGAAAGGGAAAGACGAGAGATGGATATAGAAGAAAGACAAAAAATAGACGAAGAAAAACAGAAAGAAGAGAGATGGAGGAAAATATGCGAATCAAAGTACAACAAATGGTACAAAGAGATAAGAAAGGAGGGCATACCAGCATACCTGAAAAAGGGCTGGGGAGAAAGCAGATGGGGAAGAATAGCAAGATTCAGAATGGGAGGAGAAGTTAAAGAAGCAAGATACTGGGACGTGGAGGAAAAGAAAAAATGTAGAATCTGCGAAGGGGAAACAGAGTCATGGGAACACGTTTGGGAAAGATGCACAACAAGAGTAAAAAGAGGAAACAGAGAAGACGAAAAGAAAAGCTGGCAGGAGAAAGTGCACGAAATACTTGGAGAGGAAGGAGAGGGGGAGAGTTGGATGAGAGAAATAGAACAAATAAGAGAGGAAAAGGAGAGAGGGGGGAAAGAACAAAACGCGGAAGAAATGAACAGCGCAAAGACTAGGGTAGATTAAATATAGTCCAACTATGGCAAATAGAATAAGAGTAAACAGAAGAGAATGATAATAGAGGAATAGGATAAGAAACGAAAATAAGTAGAAATAAGAAAGTTGTACAACAAAATGTAACCTCGAGAGGAAACAATAAAAGCACATACATACATACATACATATTAACATTAAGTACTTTCCCAGAACGTGAAATGATTCCTCATTTAAATTACATGGAAATTAAAATTATTTTTTTTCAAAATTCTATAACTCGGTGGCATTTGATGCCATTATATCGCCCAAAGTTGCAAATTACTCAGCATTAAGTTCTCTACAAAAGTGCTCATTGCGACTTAACTGTAACTCACACCGGTGAGGCAGTACAGGTCACTAAAAATACAAGAAATTTCTACAAAACTTGACTTTAGTGTGAGTAACAGTTAAGTCGCAATGGGCACTTCTGTAGAGCGCGTAATGCTGAGTAATTTGCAACTTCGGGCGATATAATAGCATAAAATGCCACCGAGTTATAGAATTGTTCAAAAAAATCATTTTAATTTCCATGTAATTTAAATGAGAAATCATTTCACGTTCTGGGAGAGTACTTAATGTTAATATCAAGGGCTTATATTTTGGGGGAATTTCTTTTTCAGCATTTCCAACAAAATTTCTGGCCGGGAGCGGAAAAAAAATAGTCCCCAAAAAAAAAGGACCCTAATGTACAGCGTATAGAATTGAAGCACCGTCCATAACTACGAGATCATCTTGCAAATTTTATGGTAGGTAGACCAAAACGTACGATATCTCGGTGAAAAAACATCGAACAAAACAATTAAAAAAAGCATTTCAAAGTAAAGAGAGCAAGCTTTCCAAAGAGCTTCGTAAAATATTCGTATGATTTTTTTTCTTGGCTTGAAGATTTTTTTTGAAACAGGTTATTTTCAACATTAAAAAAAAAAAAACTTAGAACCAAGAGAAGAATCATAAAAATATTTCACAAACTTCTTCGAAAAGCTTATTCTCTTTGCTTTGAGATGCGCTTTTTAATTTTTTACTACAATGTTTTTTCACCGAGATATCACACGTTTTGGTCTGCAATAAAATTAAAAGTATACTTATGGACGGGACTGTACAATCTGCCACATTGAAGGCAAACAGATCATTATTTAAAAAAATTGAAAACGTCGTGGGTCCCCCTTCCCCATCCTGTATCCAGGCTGGCAATTGTTTCAACAATTTTCTTCCGGAATTCATTGTTTAACTAGCATCCAAACTGCCAAGTCGATACGAATTAAACAATTCTCCTGCGGTACCAACAATCCTCCGAAATAATCACTTCCTGCTCACAAACTCCTTTTCTTGCCCTATTTAAGGACAGTTACGTTGGTACGTTCCTTTTATCATTCATACGATAATATTTTTATTTTTGTTTTTGTAAATCATTAGCGTTGTATTACATTTTTGTTCTCTTTTACGTATACCGTGAGAATCAGGTGAAACCGAATGGTTCATCCGCGTAGGCGCCGAATATTTGGTATTTCCATGGGGATAGCCACTCGTTGCACTGAAAATCCCTAGGGTGATTCTGGCGCGCGGTCGATGAAACTCGGCAGATCGACCGCGCGCCAAGATCACCCTAGGGATTTTTCAGCGCAGCGAGTGGTTATCCCCCTAAAAATACCAAATATTCGGCGCCTACGCGGATGGACCATTCGGTTTCACCTGATTCTCACGGTAGATATTATTTATATTATTATTATTATTATTAGTTACATTATTTATATTATTATTATTAGTTACCTTATTTATATTATGTATATTATTTTATATTATTTATTTTTTACCTAAATTATAATAACCAATAGCCCAATAGCTAATTACTAATCTTTGAAAAATGGCGCTGGCATCAATTAATATCAACGGTGAAAATTTCGAAATTAAAGACGCTGGAGGCGGCGGGGATTGTTTATTCAAATCACTGGCTTTAGCTTTGAACAAGAGGAGTCACTATGTCATACGCCAAGAAGTGGTCGAACATGTGATTCAACAATGGCCTCAATATGAATTTTGGGTGAAATATGGATTGGACATAAGTACAAAACACAAATACCGTACGCAAATGGGGAAATCCGGAGAGTTTGGCTCATTGGTCGAGTGCCGTGCAGCCTCGGAATGTTACAAAACGAACGTTATCATCGTTAGAATGTTACCAGATGGAACCTATTTCGAGGAAGAGAATTTGATGAAGAACGGAAATCTACCATGTATTCATCTTTTGTTCACTGGACAACAAAATGAATCGCACAGAGATGGACACTTCCAGTTATTAGTTAAACTGCAGGATGATAATATTCCTTACGAAAGCAGTACAGCCGGTAATACCTTGGTCGAGTCTAATACGACAGAAACTATGGAAGTGGATCAACCCGTCGAAACCATTAGAAATACAATGGAAATATCAATGTCGGGAGAAAGTTCTGATACTACAGCCGACAATGATTTTATTTTGAATGAAAACAAAATTGACGAATATAATCGATCAAAGCGATTGAAACCAACATCCCGCACAGGTGCCTTTAACGTGCGTATGAAAAAAAATGATTTTCACGGTGCGTTCATATTTTGAAATGGAGAAAATGTTAGGATATATTCCAAATATCAAGAAAGTGATAGAGAGGACCGCATCTTGTCTCGGTATATCTGAAAGGACGGTCAAACGAGTGACAAAGGAAGGGAATAGCGGTGAGTGGAAAAAGCCATATGAGGGCGGACTGGGGAGACCATCAGTTGAATTTGATGAATTCTTGCTGGGTGTTATCCGAAGAAAAATTATGGACTTCTACATGAGGAAAGAATATCCCACCATCCAAAATTTAATGAAGCAGTTGAAACAGGATGTTGAAGATTTGCCGGATTTTTGCGAAAATACGTTGAGAAAGCAACTCAAAAAAATGAAATTTACCTACAAAAGACTCAATAAAAGGCCGGTTCTAATGGAAAGTCAAGTCATTGCTGGGAAAAGGTCGGAATTCTTGAGATTGATGCAGCATTACAGAAAGAACGATTGGAAAATTTACTACACCGATGAAACATGGAGCGGTGCTAATCAGTCTCGTACGCATGGATGGGTTGAATGCGTACAACCTAACAATCATCGTGAAAATTTTAATGAATATCGTAGCGGAGTTCAGCTGGTTATGGGTTTTCGTGGAGGTTTCGTAACTCCGTCTGGTTCTGGCAGGAGAGTAATTATTTTGCATGTAGGGAGCAAAGAGGGATTCCTAGAAGATGGCTGCATGAAGTGCTTCGTTGGAAAGAAGGGAAGTATGGACTATCACGACGAAATGAATGCTGAGCATTACGAAGAATGGTTCCGCCACGTATTAACCGTTGTACCGGAGAAATCAGTTATCGTGATAGATCAAGCTCCATACCACACCATGCTTGATCCGGACTATCGGAATCCCACGACAGCATGGAAAAAAAGGAAGAATCATTGAATGGATGATAAACAGGACGTACCACTGCCAGAATATGCAACATCATTCGATGCTCTGACAAAAGCAAATTTGCTCGTTCAGTCTCGTCCCTATCACTTTCCTAAAAAATATCTCCTGGAAAAAATTACTCAAGAACTGAGGGGTGATAGCGTGAAATTGTTGTGGCTTCCTGTTGCTCACTGCGAGTTCAACACGATAGAACTTATATGGGCATACGTGAAGAATAAAGTCGCTACGCAGAATAAAACTTTTAAAATAAATGATGTTCATCGACTATGTGTAAACATCATGAACAATATTCCAGCAGATTTATGGCCAAACTGTGTCAGGCATGCAGGAAACATCCAAGAAACGTACATAAATAGCGAGTCGGCGATGGCAATGGCTGTTGACCCAATGATAATAGACGTGAATGAGGATACGGAATCCGAAACAGATATTTACTCCGAAACCGACGATGAGATTGCGAATGAATGAAGCAGAGATCGCGATATACGTAGAATGAAATATACCGTGAGAATCAGGTGAAACCGAATGGTCCATCCGCCCAGGCGGCGAATATTTGGTATTTTCATGGGGATAGCCACTCGTTGCACTGAATATCCCTAGGGTGATTTTGGCGCGCGGTCGATGAAACTCGGCAGATCGACCGCGCGCCAGGATCACCCTAGGGATTTTTCAGCGCAACGAGTGGTTAGCCCGCTAAAAATACTAAATATTCACCGTCTGGGCGGATGGACCATTCGGTTTCACCTGATTCTCACGGTATATAAACATATACATACATACAGACACACACATATATATTAGGATGGTCGTCAAAACAGCGATGTACAAATTTCGATGAACCCACCCCGTTTGTTATTATTCGTTTTACTCAATATTTATCATTTATTTATAATCATTATTTATTCAATTATTTAATTACTATTTTATTATTTTAATATCTATTTTCATGTTATCTTTTATTCTTATTTACTCCTTACTTTTACTTCTATTTTCTTTATTTCCTTGTTCTTGTAGTTTGCTCGCTTATCTGCTTATTTCTATTTTCGTTTGTTCTTATTCGTTATATTCACTATTTATTATCTATTTTTAATGAATATTTATTATTTCATCATTATTTTATTTTTTACTTTCTTCTCTTATTTTATTATTTTATTATCTTATTATTATTCTCTTTGCATTCCTATGTTCACTCTTTTTTTTATTTCTATTCTTATTTACTCCTTATTTTAATTTCTATTTGACTTATTTTCCTGTCCTTGTATTACCTACTTATCTGCTGATTCCTATTTTCTTTTCTTTTTCTTTTGTGACTATTCGTTACATGCAGTATTTATTAGCTCGTAATCTCTAAGTATTACTTCTTACTGTTATTTGTTTTCATTAGTTCTATCTTTATTATTTTATTACTGTCCAGCTTTAACCTACTCATCTGCTCTGCTTTTTACTCTTGTCTTGTCACTGCCTTGTAATTTTTGCCTTTAGTCCCGGTTCGGACACCGGCATAAAAATGAATCACATTTACATCTACCCCTGTACTTGATATGAAAAAAAATAACAAAAATTTTCAGCTCAATATGAACTCTCTATGTCAATCAGAAGGGGTGCCTGTAGGGGCAAACATTTTATCATGTAAATAATATTAAATTTAGTAACGAAATGGCAACTCTGCGACATCTAACTCTTAGAATCATCTATAGCAAAATTAAATCTCAGGATCATTTACAAAGAAATTTAGCTTCATTACAGTCAGTAGAATTAGAATCCAAGTCATATAGAATTCCGGAGAAATATCCGTGTAGCTCTCTGACAGATAAATCTCTTATTTTTCTTTTTCACAATTACTACGCAATTTCCTGTGATGAAAGACCTTTATCTCGTTGCATACGAGAAAATTGTCAACTGAGGAATTCTAAAACAACAAGGGTCCAGTACTGAACCACATCTATGTGAAAGGCATCACTCTTTCCAGAAGAGAAAAATAGAGAAAAATTAAATTTTACAATATGATATTTTTCATTTTAAGTAGAATCGGACAAGATTAATACGGGAAATTGTTGATTCGAATTGGAGGGTTCGGTATTTTTTTTTCCTTTTTATAATTATATGTGATATTTTTCAATTCCTGTATACTTCTATACCTACACGAAGGGCTAGCCAGAAATGCGTTTCAGTATTGAAAAATTATGATTTATGTCGATTTAATTTAAATCATTTCGATTGCAGAGATTTTTTTGGTTTTTAAATCGTTATTCACGGTCGCATACACATTGTATATCAGTCGCCGCATCAGCTGAGAGCAACAATTGACTCGGAGACGCGCGCGGCCGGGAGGAATGCAGCGACGAATATCGCGGTTGGGACACACGCGGCCCCGCGCAAATTTGGAAAATTATTGACGTCGATTACTGGAAGCTCACTGGTGCGAACTAAAAACTGATTGCGGAATCAAAAAGTGTATATCATAACGAAAATTTTAAGCTAGCTCAGGTTCACCCGTACCAATCCGTTCCCCAAATCGCATCATTGGAGCTTTTTGCACCTGGCGTCCAGGTTTTTGAACATTTTTGAAATTACACAGTGCTATCATGTTCGTTAATGTTCAGGGTATATTTCTGAATTTTTCCAGATTTTTTACACTCATTTTCGACAAACGGTGACGAGTTGCAGTCGACGTACGGCAATCGGCTCCTAAAAACTACGTTTTTTAACCCTTCGGAGATCATAACGGTTCTCACAATTTTTACACAGAAATTTGTGAATAACCGCCAGACGCAGAAGACTTGGCGCTTTACGATATTTCCTGTCTCGATGCTCTATCATTTTTTTTGTAGAAGTTATGATCGCTCAAACACAGGGGCCTAACCTTTTTGCGCCGACAGTATACTGGTATAGTCGTACACAGCACATACGCATCGCGCAGGTGGGGTGACACCTAATGACGTCACAAGTCATATATAAGGAGCACCGCTGAGACGCAAATCAGCGGACTTGAGCCAAAGCGGCCGACCGACTCAAACGCGAAATTAAATATCAATTCACATAACCTAAAATCAACAATTTTCATTATAGCTAAAAATTGCTTTTTGATAGAAAAATATATAGTAAAGTCGTCCTAGCCAAAGCGGCAGTCCAACAATTTGAAAAAAAATCATAAATTTTGTATTTAGCTAAAGTAGCATTACAAGTAGAAGGAAATAAAATCATTGAACCTTCTCTAGACGAAATTAGAGAAAACAAAGCAAGCGAAACAGAAAAGAGAGACGAGTAAAATTAAGTTAAAATAAGCCATCAATCATTCATCTCACTCATTCACTCATAATTATAATTTTTGTTCAACCATTATTAGATAAAATTTCTTTTTGTAAATAGTTTTTGTGTGAGATAACGTGCACAAGCATTCCAAATAAATCTATAACGTTCTAACGATCATAAGGTATCAGAAATTTGATTTTTGTTTTCGACTTCCAAATTAATCAAATTTTCATCATCTCTTTCAGAAAACACTTCGTTTCAAATTAATAAAACTCAAATTCATTGTTTAGCTAAAAGGCAGCTTCGGTGAGTGTGTTGGACAGCTACGGTATAGCTATAATTGGTACCCTAGTCTGAGAACACACATATCCCAAGTCTGTAATTAGGCAGCTTCGGTGACCTGGACTTTAGGCAGCTACGGTAGAGGTAAAATCCTATCCTAGTCTGTTGAGTCTGGGATATCCCAAGTCTATAGGGAGGCAGCTCTGGTAGTGAAAAATCTATCCGAGTCTGTATTAGGGTAAATTAAGGGTTTTTTACATTTTTCCCAGAGGAGCTCCAAATATCATAACCCGTGACAAAGAACACACGCGGACTAGGTTAACTTCACCAGCCTTCTGCTGGTGAAGCATAACCATAGAAAGTTACAGTACAATACCTACATATGACGGTAACAATATGCCTATAATGCAATTCATGGGGGCATGTAGAAAAGCTATAGAAATGACCAGTCGAGGGCCTAGATCATTTCACAAAATTAGTCAAAAATAAATTAAACGGACGTGCCTACACCGTTGTGGAAGATAAGGATCACGACGATGTCGAATCATTACTGGACCTTTTATCAGAAATTTTCAAGCCATTCAAGTCTGTAAATTATTATCGTAGCCAATTAGGAAGACTGTATAAGAAGCCCAATAAACATTATAATTGACTATGGGGAATTCCAGCTCAACTCGACCAAGCTCGGGACCTCATGACTCCCGTCTTTCTTTGTTTTTGTTTTTTTTCCTATATGTGAGACAGAAACGTTTTCTCCCCTCGTCAATCTCGCCTGATTACCAAATCTAACTAAATAATTTCGACGAAATCGACTGTTTTATTAAACGCTTCCACTCGACGCGGCCTGGGTCAAAGCTGTCGAGGCTCGAAATACTAAATTTTGTTGGGCGCCAGTTAATTATCAAAATTAACGAAAACAAAGTATCGGCTAGGCTCTAGTCGATTGGCAATGGTATTTATATCTATACATAGACTCTACTCACAAGGGAGTTCATTTGGGGACCCAAGGGAGGAGGATCTAAATTTCCAAGAGCAAAGAAAGACAGAGTTGGACAGAATATTCAAGTTTATTACTCACAATTTGTCGATTTAGGCCGTATGGTCACCACACTCAATAATTATTGACAAGACACCAAGTTGTGTATTCAATCGCATAAAATTGACAATTTACTACGAATTATTACTATTTAAACAGAATATAATGCGGTCGCAACACGTGCAAGAACGCGTTGTCAACGGTAGAGCGACGTGAGAATCTATATTACGTTATACGTAGGACGGTACAGGACAGAGTGTTTTACCACGTGTTGCTTGATCCTCGATCAATGCTTTCGCGCTTGCGCATTGACGAATTTCGGGCGTTCGTACGCTGCTGAGTTCGAAGTAGATAAGAGAACGAACGGCGGTAATATTCAAATTGTCTTGTCGACTTCAGGGATATAATAAACTATAAATAACCTTAACTAAAGACCTTGACAGTGACGTTGAGTTTAAAAGAAGAATCTAGTTTTCCTGTCACACCCTCCCCCTTCGAAGCTCAACGTCAACGATTGACAATTTGCAAGAATAATTGATTTTGATTGAAAAGTTTTCCAACGATGAATGGATCTACCACTTACTTGATTCTATGACTTGTAGTTCTGTCCAATCCATGTTAGAAATCAACATTCTGAAAATCTGAATTATATGTCTACTTGGAAATTTAGATGGTTAACAACACAATTAGGGATTAGATTTAACTTGTCCTTTGACTTTATAATATTTTAACGTGTACATAGTTAAATCTAAAAGACAATGTATGGTTAATCTATGGCTAATAATGTCGATTATAAGTTATGACTTACGGCTATTATTGCCTGAGAATAACAAAATATTTGATTTTAACTCGTATAAGATATGATGGTTATAAAAATAAAAAGGAACTTTGACGATAATATAACTAGGATATTGACAAAGGGATTCAGTCTATCCTATCTTAGATCTTAGGTTTGGTAGCCGGTTTTTTGAATTTAGTCGGCACGATGACTGTGATTTCCTCCTCGTCCTTCAGTTCCGGTCGTTCTTCCATGATTTGATCAAGCGTTTTGCTTGTAAGAGGCGCATAGAGGGCGTCAAGAGCTCGCTGACGTTTCTCTTTTGACAACTGTAGGGCAGATTGTGCTCTCGGGTTGCTGGGTCTAGCTGTTAAGAGTGCATTCTCCCTAATCAGGAAAGCTCTGACTCTGTTCGGGTAATCTTCCGGGTCAGTGAACTTGGCTCGTGCTCTGCGTTTGAGCGTCTTCTCATTTTCGTCGAAGAGATAGCGATGATCTTGCGGGATCAACCAAGTTGGCCAAGCGGCATAGTTTAAGCGAAGCCAATCGCTGTGACCTGCATGGCGGATGTTGCAATCCGGGCACTCCGGGCAATAAAGGCTCAAGTCCCTAGAGCATCCTGGACAACGATGTAGAGCTCGTTCATGTTCAACTCCATGCGGGTAGATACAATCGTGTGTGTCGAATCCTTCGGCACCACATATTTGACAAAATCCGGGTCTGTATGGCAGAGAACAATCTTTAAAGTGATGTTCAGCTGATCGACAGTTAATACAGCCAACGACGTGTTGTTTGCCTGCGAATGTTACATAGGTCTGCGTGGCTTGGTCGACTAACTTAGCGTCTTTTTTGATAACAAGCATTTCTGCTCGCTTCATGACAAGCTTCTTCAAGAGGTCGTCACTAAGAATCCTGCAGTCGGTGAAGAAACGTACTTCGTTGGTCGTTTTTTCGTTAGGCTTTATAAGTCCAACTTCACGGAGCAGTTCGTCAAATTTCGGCAAGGTTGGCACCGGTAAAGGCTGTGTAGACACTGAAGGAGCAGTCAGCGCTTGCGGATCGTCCGTCGTCCTTATGGGTTTCCCCGTAACTACAGACTTCTTCAACGAATGATTCTTAGAAGAGATTCGGTTTCTCAGGAGATTTTCCTCGTACAGGTCCTTTTCGGTAACCTTTTGTTGTATTGTCAATTTCACCTTAGGAGGGGGCAGGTTGCGGATTGCCTCGATAAGTTGTTCCACTTCCGATTTCGTAGGGTTGGTGTCAGCATGGGAGCGGACGTCTCTAGACTCGGTTGACGACGTAGCTCGGATTACAGTCAAAGGAATGAGCTCCTCAAAATCTGCCACCTCGGATGTTAGTGGTGTAGGCTCACCAGTTGGTTCGGGGGTATACCCAGAAGCGCCTTCGACATCAGACTCGGAATCGAGCGTCGGGGATCTTGGGCTGGAGGTAACTGCGCTACGGGCTGCAGCCACTTCTCTTGTCAATCCCATTAGCTTGGTCTCAATTTCTCCTCTCAATTCCTCCAAGCGATCCATGATTTCTTGGTGGGCGGAGGACTCGGCGTCAGAGTGAGCTTTGCCACTCATGATGACGTTGATTCTGTCCGTTGGTTGTCAACTACTGCTGTATTGTCCTGTGAAGGGACACATTGACTACGTAAACTACGACGAGGAATTTTTAAATCCGTAACATAATATTTTCCGATAATCTTATTCGCTTTGTCTGCCAATTCGACGACCATTGGTCCAAGAACTCTTTTTACAAAAACTGGTCCGACAAAACGATGTGCGAATTTTGCCGAATAACCCTCTGCTTTATTACTCAATTTTTTATTGGGGTAATAGACTTCAGTTCCTATTTTAATTTCTACGGACGTTTGCTTGTCGTCTTTAGATTTGGCAAGGGTTTTATTTGCATAAATCTTTAATCGACTTTCGATCTTATGGCGAAATTCGTCAATTGTACTTAACCTTCTAGCCCAATGCTCTACCGATTCGTCCATCGATTGTACCTTATCATCGCCAGGTTTGCGCATGTTCTTAAATACTGCTTCGCGACCGTGATTCAAGTAGAAGGGTGAAATTCGGCTACCTGCGTGCGGTACTGTATTGTAGGCAAACTGTAGTTTGGTTAAGTATTCATCCCATTCGTTATGGTTGTCATTGATGAATGCTGCGATCATGGGTTTTATCGTACGATTAACGCGTTCAACTGGGTTGCCTTGCGGGTGATTTAGCGGGGTTGTGAGATGTTCTACTCCTCGAGCTTCTAAAAATGATTTGACTTCCTTATTTATGTACTCGGTACCATTATCAGTGAGGACCGATTTCGGAGTACCCCAACGATCGAAAAGGACATCTAACGCTTTAACAACGTTTTTGCCTGTTCTTTGCCGCATAGGAAACAGTTCTATATATTTAGTGTACAGATCTAAAACTACCATGACATTCGAGTTTCCCTTTTTTGTTCGCGTCTGAGAGACAACAGTGTCGATTGACAGCTGTGACCACGGCTGTTGTAATGGCCTTGTCCTTAAGGGACCTTTGATCGGGCCTTGATTATATTTGACCTTGAGGCAAGTTTCGCAATTTTCTACATAAGATTTGACATCTTGCGTCATACCGGGCCAATAATAATTTTGCCTAATCCTATCTAATGTTTTGTCCCTTCCTAAGTGGCCTGCTTGTGGTAAGTCATGATTTTCGTGTAAAACACTCAAAATGTCTTCCGACTTAACGACCTTTTTCCAGGGATTCTCATCATCAATCAAAGCTTTTTCATAATCGGGTTTGTAATAAAATAGTTCGTCATTGCTGATTTTCCATTCGGTGAATCTATCTGGCTGAGTTTGGACTAACCTAAATTTCGTTTTATACCAGTCCTGATCTTGAATGGAATTAAATTGAGGGCGATTCTGAATTGTTTCTTCAACTACTTTTTCCCAACCGAGAGGGTCTTCGTCGATGTCAAACATTCTTGACAACGCGTCGGGGGCTTCGTTCGTGGTACCGCGACGATGCTCGATAGTAATATCATGCTGGTAAAGATACATGGCCCACCTGGCTAATCGACCGGTTGGATTTTTTAATCCATGTAGCCATTGTAACGCTTGATGATCGGTAACAATTTTAAACGAGACACCTTCAAGATAGCAACGAAGTTTTTCTACGGACCAAACGACTGCTAAGCACTCTTTTTCGGTGGTAGTGTAATGAAGTTCTGCGCCTCTTAGCGGACGGCTCATAACTTCAACAAGATTTTCTTTGTCGGTTTCTGGATCGATTTGAACGAGGATCGCGCCTAATCCGAAATCACTCGCGTCTGTATACAAGACAAACGGTTGTCCGGGTATCGGAACAAATAAGCGTGGCGCTTCGGCTAAAGCCTCTTTAACTTCTTCAAATGATTTTTGTTCGACGTCTGTCCACTTCCAAGGGACTTTAGGGCTCGTGAGTTTATTCAAAGGTCCCTGAATCTTAGCAACACATTTTAGATGCCTATGATACCAATTGACAAGACCGTTGAACTGACGAAGTCGCGTCCTATCCTTTGGAACGGGGAAGTCAAGTATAGGTTGAATTCTCTCGGGATTCGGCCTCATACCAAATTCGTCAATAATATAACCGAGGAACTTAACTTCTTTGCACGCGAAGCTACTTTTTTCGCGGTTGACAATTAGTTTTGCTTCTCGAAATACTTCGAATACTAACGACAAGATGGAAATATGTTCTTCGAAATTTTGGCTAACAATGATCCAATCGTCAAGGTAAGTGAAAACTTGATCGACCCATTTATTTGGCAATTGGCGTTCGTGGATTAAGTCTGCCAATCTTCTCTTTAGGATATCCATCAGTCTTTGAAACGTAGACGGTGCACCTGTCAAACCGTAGGGCATTCTTGTCCACTCTAAGAGACCTTTGCCTTCTACGACAAACGCAGTGTATTTTCGACTCGTCTCGTCCATAGGTATTTGATGGAAAGCTTCACTTAAATCAAGGGTGGAAATTATTTTAGCTTGATGGAGTTGTGACAAAATTGATCGCATGTTATGTAAAGGATATGCAGGTTTTTTGGTTTGGCGATTCACAGGCTTATAGTTGATACAAAATCTAAGACCTCCGTTTGCTTTTGGAGCCACGACAGGTGAACACGCCCACTCGCTATTACTCCAAGTGACATAACCCTTTTTTAACAATCTATCGACTTCTTGGTCAATGAATCTACGAACGACTTCGCTTCTTCGATACGGTTTTTGACGATGGGGGGTTGGATCATTCAATTCGATAACGTGTTTAATTAAATCTGTTTTTCCGGTACTTTCTTTGTCGAACTTGACAAATTCGCCGTCAAGGAAATCTTTTAACCGCTGAGATTGATCTACGGAAAGTGCTTTTAATTCCGAAGGAGTAATGACTGAATGTGACAACGGGTATACATTTTTACTATCCGCAAGTGTCCAAGTTCTTGTAAAAGGATTGACTATTACTTTGAAAGATAACCAGAAATCCATGCCTAAAATGAGATCAGCTGACAATTCTGGCATTACGCTAAACCATTGGGGACAGCGCCGGCCTTAGGGGCGGGCGAAGCGGGCAGTAGCCCGGGGCGCCGAGGTTCAGGGGCGCTTAAATGAGCTTTTTTTTTTTTTTTTTTTCTTTTTTGAGTCAAGTTTTTTCCCGTGCAAACACGAAAATTTTCATCGCGTGAGAATATCGAGTGCATTCGACTCGGGGCGCAGTAGTCGAAGCGAGTTGGGTTGGGCGCACGGTCACAATGGATACATGCACGGTCGACCGAAGTACCTAAGTCCACCGTTATGTGGCGGCGCGCCTCGACAGTTCCACTGCCGCTTCGACGGCTCGCCCGCATGAATAGTATGTTCGGCGTAGAATGATAAGGCCCCGTTTGAAAGCGCTAATGAACGCACATGTAGATACTTACCCGTAGTAAAGCAGTTACAAGTCGACAGTCGTTCTGGTCACGGCTTTCCTAGTTACGCGCATCTTTCATATTATCGGGCTCATATTGCGTATACGATTATAACAATTAAATGAGCTCGAATATGGTTTGAGATTCTTTCTCATTCTGAGTAATAGTAGATTTCGGTTGTTGTTCACGCTTGACGAAAATATTAAATTATCTACATCACTTTACGTTTGCTATTTTCACTTTGTACCTAAATTAGATAGTTTTATTGAGATTCCGCGCTTATTACTATTTACTAGTAATAGCTAAAATGTCGTCCAAGCCATCTGGGGCGCAAAATCGTAAAAGAAAAGCCAAATATGAGCAGGAGAACGCTTCTGCTGCGAAAACGATGGCAGCATTCATGAAGAAAAAAAGCGAACAGTCCAATATTACCGAGGCTACGCCTACGGAGAGTTCTGCTGCAGATTCGTCAAGTTTTGTTGCCACAGATACCTTGCAACCTCAAGTAGAAGTTGAAAGTATCGATAAAGTTTTTCATATTAGCGATCAAGAAAAAAACACTCATACAGATTGTTTTGAAAAATCATCACCGGAAAATCTTGTAACTCTGGAAAATGATTCTGCATATTCAGACATTGGACAGTGGCCCACTATAACAGCTTCTATTCGGGATGTCATTGTTACTAAAGGTCCTATTGCTCTTGCGGATCTGAAATTAGCCTCTTTTCCGAGAGATAACAAACATCGTAGCTTTTCGGTATCTTTTTTTCAAAGACTGCTTTCAAATGGGGAAACTGCAATTAGGAACTGGTTGCAGTATTCGAAATCAATGGACCGCGCGTATTGCTTTTGCTGCAAACTCTTCGATCATTCTCCTGAATCGAAATTAGGCACAGAAGGGATTAATAACTGGCAGCACATTGGAGACTACTTAAAGAGTCATGAAAGAAGCGGGAAGCATTTTTTATCGTACCAGAAATGGATCGATGCTGAACAATCGCTTCGAACATGTACCGGAATCGACATTGATTTACAATCGCAGATCAATAGAGAAGCAGCACACTGGAGAGCTGTATTAGAGCGCTTAATCGCCATTGTCTTATATTTGACGAAAAATAATTTGGCCTTTCGAGGAAGCTCCGATCGTTTGGATACGTTAAATAATGGCAACTTTCTAGGTCTCATTGAATTAATGGGGAAGTTTGATCCTGTTCTGATTGAACATGTAAGACGAATCAGATCGCGTGAAGTTCACGATCACTATTGTGGAAAAACCATTCAAAACGAACTTATCCAACAACTAGGTAGTCGAGTGAAATCTACCATACTAGATATCGCAAGAAAATCCAAGTATTTCTCCATAATAACAGATTGCACGCCAGACATTAGTCACGTTGAGCAAATGTCTTTTACAATTAGATTTGTCGATACTTCCGACGAAAAAGTTCAAATTAAAGAACACTTTCTTGGTTATCGCCCTGTAACAGAGTCTACTGGAGAAAGCTTAACATCTGTAATCTTAAATGAATTTACAACAGAATGTAACTTGGATATGCGTAATTGTCGTGGCCAAGGATACGACAATGGAGCGAATATGTCAGGTAAGCACAAAGGAGTTCAAAAGAGAATTACTGATTTATATCCTCGAGCAATCTTCAATCCGTGCGGATGTCACTCGCTGAATTTGGTAGTAGGTGATGCCTCTAAATCTCACGTCAAATCAGTTTCATTATTTGGAATCGTACAAAGAATTTACACTATTTTCAGCGCGTCTACCAAACGTTGGTCAATTTTGAAAAACCACGTGTCAAATTTGACAGTTAAACAAGTTTCAGAAACTAGATGGGAGTGTCGTATCCAAAGTTTAAAAGCCATACGATATCAGTATATTGAAATTTATGAATCTCTCATAGACTTGGAAGAAGAATCTACCGATCAAAAAATCACGTCCGAAGCAAGATCATTGGCAATGCATATGTCAGACTTCGAATTCATCATCACGCTCATAGCGTGGTATGACATACTTTTTCAAGTAAATCTCGCAAGTAAAGCTATGCAGGCAAAAGACATGGATTTACCTAAAGCTATCGAATTACTTCGAGGTTGCGAAGACTATCTCGATGGCTATCGTCAGACAGGATTGAATACTGCAGTTTTAGCTGCCAAAGAAATCGCGGAAAAATCTGGATTCGAAATGACTTTTAAAACTATACGTCCCCGTAAAAAAAAGCAAATGTTCACCTACGAAGGACGTGATAATATTTCTCTAAACCCGGAAGAAACCTTCAGAACTCAAGTTTTCTATCCTCTGGTAGATACGGCCAGGTCTTCCATTAACGAACGGTTTACGCTTCTGAAAAAACACGAGGAACATTGGGGATTTTTATATAATTTTAAACATTTGCCACAAAATTCTGAACTCCTTCAACATTGCCTCAATCTTCAGTCACAGTTGACCGAATCAGGGGATATCGATCAGACAGATATTGATGGGACTCAACTACACACCGAGCTGCTACATATCCAGTCTGTAATTCAGGGGAAAAAAGCAAGT
Source organism: Tenthredo amoena (assembly GCA_963966615.1). NCBI lineage: Eukaryota > Metazoa > Arthropoda > Insecta > Hymenoptera > Tenthredinidae > Tenthredo > Tenthredo amoena. The sequence goes on from OZ016490.1 coordinate 10,131,235, forward strand.
CCTCTTGAAGTACTACAACTAATTCACGAT